>OU343221.1:252686654-252778705 GCA_910596185.1 Chrysanthemum makinoi
CACTTGTGAATGGCTGACGTAATAACTTAAAACCTCAGGAAACCAAATGCATGAAATCGAGAATATAATGAATTCCCGTCGTTAAGTCCCACTGAGACTCATGGTGTGTAAACACTAGATCGATGATGCATGATCACTAAGGATAATGATCAAGTAAAGGTTTTGGATTGATATTACACTACTGTTGATTGGAATGAGATTGGAAACAGAATTGTAAAACACAACAATCAGATAAAAGAAACTAAAAACTAACGCTTAAAAACTACGTAAAACGTACAAAATAAAGTGAGATCACAAAAATAAAAGACCTAAAATATGAAAAGGACATTTTGGAATCCTAAAAGAAAAGAGAATTATTAGAAAAAGAATTTTTTTTATAACTATTAATTAATTATTATTAATAAAAACTATTTTAACTATTTAAAATAACCTAAATGGAAGAAAATACAAAATAAGGCTAGAAAAATAAAATTATGATTGATAAAAATCTAAAATATTATAAAACTAATTTTAAAACTAAAAATATATTTTTTTAACTTTTTATATTTATCTAATTAATTATTATTTAAAATACACTTAAATGCTAGAAAATATAAAATAAACCTGGAAAAATAAAATTTTAACTTGGAAAATTCTAAAATATGATAAAACTAATTTTAAAACAGAAAAGATATTTTTTTTATATTGCTTTTTACTTATTTATTACTAATTATTTAATACTTTTAACTATTAAAAATTCTAAAAATACTAAAAATAGAGAAAAATATGAAACTTTTTCTAAAAATAACTTAAGGTGACAGAAAACTAAGAAAATATAAAAACAAGATTTGCTTATTAATAAGATGAAAAGAAAAATCAAAAGCTAAAAACTATTAAATAAACACTATCACTGTTTTTAAATTGATGTTTTTCTGGATTTTCTTTTTTGAAAACTGCTTAACTACTTAAAAGATGAAACTTTTACAAAGACAAAAATTTTACAAATCACAATAAGCGTTTGTGGCTTATGATCACAACAGATTTGCTTATGAGCTTGTCTTGGTGAAATAAGCTCAAACAAGCTTGTTTTTACTGGAAACAAAAGTTAAATAAGCTACAAATAAGCTAATGCTACTCAAATAAAACAAAAAGATAATCACACAGATAAGCTAGAAAAAAGACAATAAGCACTTTACTATCTATTAAACTAACACAGTCCCTGTGGACTTTTAAAGGCTAAATAAGCTAAGTAAATAAGCTCACAAGTGAAAACAAGCCTTGAGTCAACAAGCTGCCTAGGTTGGTATCCAAAAGCCCAAGCTCACACTGTGGGGGCCACTGTAGAGCTTGTGGTGAGCTTATGTAGATGGTACCAAATCACTGCCGTTTAAGCTGACCAGTATCAACTGTATTGACGTAAACAAAAGCTAGATGCAGCCCTAGCAAACAAGCTAGAAATTGAAAAAGTAAACTTGAGACCTCAAGATGGATAGGGTCGCTATCCAAAGAACCAATAATCACAAAATATGACTAACTAATAAGCTCTGTGCAAGCTTATCAAGATGGTACCACTCACTGTGGTACAGGGCACCATTTCCTAATAATTGGTACTCTAAAGAAGCTAAAAATAAGCACTTAAAAGCTGATTCAAAGAGACTGTATTTTTCTAATTTAGATTAGCTACTAAACTTTAGTATCCCAAGAGCTTTTAAGATAAAACTCAATATTAAACACACAATGAAATTATCTATTTTAATCAAAAACGACCCAAATGAAAATTTTGACTTTTATAAAAACTAGTTAAGTTGACTAAAATGAAATTTAAATCACTACTACTCACCTAATATATTGATTAAGGTAAACTAAGACTAATTAGATCAACACTAACAACTTACTAACACAAAATCATGATCATAGAACTTAAAATTCCACAGTTACAAGAGATGTAATCAAATGAGATTTTGACTTTTGATGAATGACCACTGTTTTTTTTATGACTGAGATGAATTATTAGGTGTGTATGTGACACAAAGCAAATACAAACAATAAACACAAACAAGACCTTCTATAGTTTAAACAAGCAAATCCAAACACCCTTTAAGTGACAGTTTTGGAACTTTTCAAAGCAACTCACAAATTTAGACCATAAAACTGATTGCATGCCTTATAATATCACTTATTAGGACTAATGAAGCCTCAAAACAACCCATAACAACATTAAACTCGAAATGACCATGATGCACTTTTAATGCCAAGATGAGATTTTTGTAAACTAAAAATTTAAAAGAACACCTGACCGGTATTAATGATTAAATACACTTAACTAAGACTAATAACACAGAAACAAATTTAAGCTAATGAACAACTACAACAGTGAAATGCTAAAATGATCAAAAAGCTTACAAATGGGTATCCAACTACAATCACAGAACCAATGATTAAGACCAATCCTAAAGGCTTACCACTAAGCCACTAACCCAAGGCCATCCATAATTCACCCTGCTCCAGCTGTGTACACCATTTCCAATGATTTTTGATTTTTTTCACTAATTATTTGGTATTTTTGGTATTTTTATGTTTTAACTTCTAAACTGGTTTTAAGTGTTTCTAAAAGCTTGAATAAGCTTTATAGGAGCTTATGTGTCTTATTTAGTCCAAGATAACACCTTATAACAACATTTGATTCACATGAGATTTTTGAAATTTGAAATTGCATAAACTGATATTAAAACTTAATACTTGAAATTGAAACTGAAAATAGTTCACAAATACTTTAAATAACATAAACAAAGTGCTAGGAAAACTTAAATTACACTGGATATTTGAAAATAATAAAAACGACAATGAAAAACTAAAATTACACTAGATATCTTCATACATAGCTTCCTTGCTCCTCTTTATAGCCTTTTTGGAATCCTTGTTGACCTCTGAATCTTTCCCACTCAATCTGAGCCATTGGATCTCTCAGAAACATCATAACCATCCAAGTGGATTTTGGCGCCAAAAGTCACATAGCAGGTTTGATCAATAAATGGAGTTGGTTTGAGTCAATTAAAGATTTTTGGTGTTAGTGGAGGTGGAGGGGAAGATGGAGTAAATCATGGAAAACCATGACTGGTTTTGGTTTGGCGCGTTTTCTGTGAGAAAGATGAACAGTAGCCCGGTTTTGACTTATTTGACTGAGTGGTATTAATAACAGAGGGGGTTCACAATTGGTTTTGACTGGGGTCAAGTGGATATTGGCCTGGGGCTCAAGGGGTCAAGGGTCAAGTTTGTTGGGCTTGGATAATGCATTTGGGCCAGCCGGTTGTGGATTGGATTTGGACTTTGATATTGGATCCGTTTGGTTTGTTAACTGCACAAGGACCAATGTTGCAATTTGACCAAAGATAAAGGACTGAACATGCCACTTTTCCAAACTTTTCACAAGGACCAAACTTGACAAACTTTGATAGAACAAGGACCCTTTTTGCATAAAATTCCATTTTTATAAGTCCAAGGACTAATTTTGACATTTTTCAAAGTTTAGGGACCTTTTCTGCCATTTGACCAAAGAATCATTCAAGGATCATTTTTGACAATTTAGAATATTTCAGGGACCTTGAATAATAAAATTCCACATTTTTGAATTTCAGGGACTAGATTTGACAACTTTTAAAACTTGGGGGACTAAAACTGCCAATTTTGCAACTTGAATCATTTTTCATCTGATTTTGATCTTTTTGCATTTAAAACACATAAAACACTGATTTGTGATATTTTCATCAATTTGATGCATTTTTTAGTGTTTTCAGATGATTTTGCAGTTTAGATTGTACAAAAATGATGAGTATTTAGACACTCATCATTTTCTAATCTAAAAACTTTGAAGAACAAGCTTGAAAATAAATTGTACGTACAAGGGAATACCATTCAGACTGCTCACATGGTCACTAAGCATAGAGTTTTAAGCGATAAGCATAGTGTTCCCATTATAGATAAACCCAACCCTGAGTACAGTAAGTTAGCTAAGGCGGCTCAAAATGTAATTTATGATGGCAATGAAATTCTTAAACCTAGAAAGAAACCTAGCTGCGCTGAGTGCTCTAAAGAAGATAGAATATTAGATGATGCATCTAGGGCGAAAATGAATAAGAAGCTAGAAGATCCTGAATGCAAAAACCATAACATCACGATCAAACCCCATGATTACAAGAAGGAAAACTGGATCTCCTTAAACAAATTTAAGCCTCAAACGTTATTAACACCTGAACAAGTTTTCTGGAAAAAGGATTTAGATATGCTAAAAGCTGAAAATCTTGTTGAAACAAACCCTTCCCTTAGGAAAATGCCTGCTGCGACTGTGTATCCTCCAAATACACCGATGCATTTAGTTCCTAGAACTATTGCCACTAATAGCAAGACCTTAATCAGCCAATATGTTATTCTTCAACTATTTGTCGATTTTGAGAAAACTTGTAAGAAAAGGATCACACCCACTGGGATAACTGAAAGGGAAAGGGGTTTTGAACAAACAAAAGAATGCTATCTAACTGAGGTCATGCCTTTCTTCAAACTACTAAAAAATCATTTTGAGAGTCTTAAAAAGGGGATAAGTTCAAATATTAAAGGAATGGAAAAGGAATTTGATGCAATGGTAGTTGAGGTTAGTGACTATGAGCGAGCATTAAAATATAATGAGATTGAGAGGAAGAACTTGCATACCTTGAATGAGAATCTTATTTCTGAATGTATTGTTCAAGATGTGTTTTACACTGCTACGAATTGCTCCATTAATGCTTCTCAATTTCATGAATTATCTGTTGCTCTGAAAGTCTCCCATGATCGTGTCATTGAGCTTGAAAAGATTAATTTGAAACTTAATGAGAAAATTGATCAGGATGATCACTATAATTTGGTAAAGCATCTTTCTAAACTAGAAGTTGAACATTTTGATTTACAACTAAAATATCAACGTCTAAAAGAAAATGTTAAAACCTCAAATATCAAGACTTCCTTGGATGCTCCTGAATTTGATGCAGTTTTTGAAATTAGCAAACATGATGAACAGATTCGATCTCATTGTAACACGATCAAAAAGTTGAAAGTCCAAATCTCTCAATTGAAGGGTGAAAAGAACAATGTGACTGGATCCCAAATGCCTCCTCCTTTAGATTCTCAGTACTCTCAAACTTTTCATCTTCAAAACTTGGTTAATGCCTTACAAAAGGAAAACGAGAGTTTTCTAGAAGAAAATGAAAAAGTTAAACGACATGTTAATACAAATAAGCCGTAAAAATGTTTATTTATATTTTACAATCTTCTAATGTTTTGTCGATAACAAAAGTAAAATCATTTTAACGAAACAAATTGAGTACGTAAATAGTTTGAGTTAATAGTTTTCTAACACAATTAAGGTGTCACATAAAACACTAAAACAAGTATAAGTGATTTTATGATTTAGATACATATGTACAACAACTAGTGTTTACATATTGGGTTAAACATATACTTAAACTAAGTATACTAAAATGGGTAAAAAACTAAGTGTATGCTAAAATGGGTAAATACAAGTATATACTAAATGGGTAAAATACTAGCAAATGGTTTTGACCCATAACCCATGGTTTTATATATACCACTTAACCAAGTTCATTGTATCTAGAAAGAAAACCATGGATCAACCCATAACCCATGACCCATGACCCATAACCAAAAATACCCATGGGCAAAGAGGAGCAGACCACGGATCCCTAGCTTTGTGCTAGCCGGATCCCGGATCCGGGGAACAGAAGAGAATTTTCTCTATAAATAGAGAGCCATTTCTTTCTCTCTACACATTGTTTTTCACACATACTTCCCCAAAGTATTCTAACCCTCTAACCTCAGATCTAAGTGATCTATGTAGTTTGTCTTTTGTTTTTGTGTGATCTACTAGGTTCCTATTAAAGGAGAGATCACCACCTCTTGAAGACGTGCAAGCTCAAGTCCATGAGTTGCCATGCTTCGTCATCATCAAGACTACTAAGGTTCTCTTGTTGATAGTTCTTCCTTTCTCCATAGATGTTGGGTTGAAGGCATTAGTGAAGAATGCCGAAAGTGTCAAGATGAAAGCATTAGTGAAAGGTGCTCATCATCCGTGTCAAAGCATTATTGAAGGATGCTAAAGGTGTCAAGACGAAGGCATTAGTGAAGGGTGCCAAACGTTGTGTCAAAAGCATTAGTGAAGGATGCTAAAGGTGTCAAGACGAAGGCATTAGTGAAGGGTGCCAAGCGTTGTGTCAAAGGCATTAGTGAAGGATGCCAAAGGATCAAATCAAGTAGCATTTGGGAAGAATGCTTAGGTCGTATAATCGGTGAGGTGCATCGTTATACATATGTGTATTTGTTTATCTACAAGGATGGTGATATCCTTGATGGTGTTGTAACAAGGAGTAGATCTCCTTGAGATTAGGTGTTGTGTCGTGAAGGTGTAGTTCACCTAAGGTGTGAAAGAACTAAGGTGCTTAGCCTAGTACCTAATAAAGGGTAGGCGACGTTGTGATAGGATTAGTTCTCCTAAGGTGTGAAAGAACTCGGTGGTTAGCCTAGCACCGTATAAAGGGTAGGCGACGCTGTGTTAGGTGTGGTTCGCCTTGGTGTGAAAGAACTCGGTATTTAGCTTTGTACCGGAAAAAGGTTAAGCGACGTTGTGAAGGCTTCTCCGCCACAAGGAGTTGGTGTAGTGCTTACGAACTCTCGAGTAGGTGACTCCGGGAGTAGAGTAGGGCAAGGAAGGTGTCCTTGTAGCCGAACCACTATAAATAACTTGTGTTGTGGTGATGTGCTTCTTACTCTTTATATTTCATTTCACGCTTATATATCCATCTATCAACGTCCAACATAAACAATCAAATGGATTGACATAAGTCGATCTAAATATTTAAAAGGAAGTTTTAAATTGGTAAAACTATTCAACCCCCCTTCTAGTTTTCCACAATTGGTATCAGAGCTTCGTTACCAAGTTTCTTAAAGTATGTTGTACTTTAAAGACTTGATACGATCCGTGTATGTTTGAAAACTACAAAGAAGGATTATCTTCGTCATATTTTAAAATCACTATATTGTTTATTGTTGGACAATGATAGAATGCTCTAACATTTTTTTTCTTAAGCATTATCCATACTTGGATTTGGAGTTACCAAGAAGAGCATAAAGAATTTATCTAAATATTTCTTTTCGCAAAAAGAATATTTAGCCAAGCATTTTCCATACTTGGATTTGGAGTCACCAAGAAGAGCATAAAGAACTTATCTAAATATTTCCTTTCGCAAAAAGAAGATTTAGCCAAGGTATGATTACTAATCACTTGCTTCTAATTTTATTATTGAAATCTTAGTTGCATGATTTATTAATAATTGTTTTAGTAGTTATCTATATTAAAGTTATCATCAAAAATAGTATTCTTCGACTTATTTGTAGAAACTACACTTCGACTTCGTAATAATGACATTTTGGTTATTTGATAACCATTATCATTATTCATCACAAAGAATTTATTGACACTTCATCTATGTCAATAAATTTCCATGTGAAACTTCTTATTTTATAATAAAATGGGATTTTATTATAATGTTTGAAAAGCTTCCCAAGAATTATGACTAATTCTTAAAAAGGGAACTTCGTCTAATAGGAATAGTACTGAATCTTCAAAACCTCAAATCACAAGTTTTAGAACCTTAAACACCAAAACATTAGGCTTTTTAGAACTCCCAAACCTTAGTTATCAAGGAATGTTTGAGTAGATTTTTGCTGTTATGCCGGATCCCTCGGTTTACACTAGCCGATCCCAATGAGAGGGATCCGCAGGATCCGTGCAACATAAGACAAGATATCATCAAGAATGATCACTGTGGATGTTCCACAATAATACTCACCTCAAAGACTCACGAACAAAAACCCAGGTACTGTTCATAGGAGCAAATTGATCATTCTCCTCAATTCTAACAATCACTTGTGTAAGTATAATCTTCACTACATTGTTAGTTTAATTCCTTGATTTTTAGAATTACAATTTCTTCATCTTTAAGAGTTGGGTTCAAATGGGTTTATTATAATTTGTCACCACATTGTTTTCTAAGATAATCTAAATCAAAGAATTAACATTGTTAATACAAATTAAACACATTTCTTGAACTCAACAAAGATGATGAGAGCAAAATTGTGATCAAACCCTCTAGACTACTATTCACCATTAACACCACATTGGGTTGTATTGTTTAGGAATATCATGCCTAGCAACAAGCAACAAGACTACCAAGACACCGCCCACTATATACCCATGTATCATAGGAAAAATGGTCTAAGTCCGGACGATAGAAAGGCCTTTAAGTTGCTCAAAAGGAGACTCTTTCATGAAGGTAGAGTTGTTGATCCATCATTTCTTGCAAATACCGACGTAAGGGAAGTTTTTGCAACTATTGGGTTTGATTGTTTATTGGATATAAACGAACAAATTTGCCCGGTCTTTGTGCTTGAGTTTTACAAGACAATAGGGATAATTAGAAATGATGACGGGTCCATCTCAATTGAATTCACCATCAATGAGCGAGAGTTTAGTCTTTCACTCATAGAGTTTGGAAGAATTATAGGAGTTCCATATCAAGGCATTTGTATGTACTCGAATGAATGGTCTTTAGAACAACTACACACAATGGTTGATCATCATGATATTTACCACAATTTAATCCCGGAAGCAACCACGGTGAGGGAAACCGTGTTCATGCCAAGAGCCTCACCATCAAGAGTCACAAGAAAGTCAAAAGTGATCCATAGGGATCCTTTTCAAATGGAGCTTTCGGAAATGTATGCATTGTATAGAAAGTGGGAGGATGTGATAAGAGAAAATGTGGTATGCCTAGTAGGGAACAAGGACCACCCCAACGCATGTCTAAGCTTCATGATCTATTGCCTAGTGACCAATACTCAATTCAACCTTGCCTACTACATGGTCAAAAGAATGGCAAGTGTTAGAAGCATGGACAAGATGGTGCTTCCGTACGCAATGCTTTTAACCCGTCTCGCCAAATTCATCTTTGCTTTAGACCCTTCTCCACAATCCCTTGATCATAGCTTTTGCAATAAGGTTATGGTACCATTGACCGAAGGTAGAACAACAAGGTTTATGGTGGAAGGCAAGAGACCACACCCACCCACGGATTCCTCGGAGGAAAGGGAAAGGCGAGAAGAAGGAGGAGGTGAAGGGAGTAGTAGCAACCCACTCGCAAACATCAATCTTGACCCCTTGGACTACATCAACCAATTGCCAAACATACCAAATGAATCACCCGAATGGCAACAAACCAAGGGAATCTTCAAATGCTTCGCCAATTTCTTGAGGAAGAAGAAGTGAAGATGGTTTAAAAAAGAGTGGAGGACGGGTGAAGAAGTGAAGGAGAAAAAAGAAAGGTAAAATCTTAGGAATCAAGTGCATGATGAACAATTTCAAACAATGGTTTGTAAACAATTTAAACTATGCTTGTAGTATGAAGATATTGCCATATCTTGGCACTAAAAATCCTAACTTAGGTACTTTGAAAATGAGATTTTACGACCTCTTGGTATGGTCGTCGTCACTCATTCTAGGAATTTCAGCTTTTCTTACTTTGATACAAGTTATATTAGTTGTGTTCTTGCATTTAGTCCCCATAGAAACAACTAGGAAAAGCATTTACTATAAAGTGCAAAGTTGCACATTTCTTGAAAGCTCTCTGATCTGCAGTTGGCGGATCCTAGAGTTTGAACTAGCCAGATCCCTCCCATAAGGGAACCGTGGGATCCGTATGCACCTGATGTGCAAAACAGATTTAGCTACATCATAATAGTCCACTAGAACACTTCAAACAAGTCAAACATAATACACTAGAGACAACCAAGTCTTCCGCTAATAGTTGAAAACCTCACTCTCATCCATGGCTTATATAGGATATATTTTCGAAATATTTCGTTTACTTATCAATTAGTCAAAACTCACCATAATTCCGCTCCAACACTCACACATTATCTATCACTTTTGATAGCACTTAAGTTTGGTCTACCCTTCAATTTTAGCAAATTGATCTTAATCATCTTTGACTCAAAATTAGGACCAAAAACTACTTTTTCATTTCTTCTTATTTTTAAAGATTTTAGTAAATTTATCCTAGGACATCATCTGATTTTTAGGACTTAGTATCACCGTTTTTCCACAACAAATTAAAAGGAGTCCTTGTCAAACATATGGTTAGACTACCCAAGGTCAATGTTCTTAGCCAAAACCATCATTAAGCACCATTACTTGTTATGGTTAAGGATTTGAGATATCCAACAGCTAAATACTTCAAAATCAAGTCAAACCCTCGAAATCCATTAATGACAAACCTTACAAAAGCATAATGATCTCACCTAGACCTTGTCCGATAGCCGGATCCTGGTCTTTAACCAGGCGGATCCCTATAGAGGGATCCGCGGATCCGTAGATACGAATGTATTAATCAGCTTCTATATTCAAAATCAAGTCACCCTTTGGTTCTCTAACCACTCTTAGCATACATTAATTAACCTCCTAGAGCTGATCAAAACCTCATGAGCATGCTTAGCCTTCTAAGTGGTCAAGAATTTAATTTCCAAATTCAAATTATTCTTTATAAACCAAACATTCTTAGGTTTATGGCACCATCCTCAATTACCTTTCAAAACTCAGAAATTAGAAGCTCACATTAGCATTTTCATCACCATGACAAAGGCTCTTAGCAAAAACTCCTCAAACATAGGATCATCCAAAAGAAAGGGTCAAATGATCCATGAAATTTCATCCACCGAAACATCTCCTATTAGAAATGATGACTCTAGAATCCCACCTTGTCAAACCCATCCAACAAAAGCTAAGAGAACCGCAAGGATTAGCATCAAACCTTTCCAACTAGAAAAAGGATCATCTAGTTCTAAACCAAACATGACTAGTTCTAGCAAGCCATCAAAACCTTCATTCATTGAGAATGGACTACACTCATTGAATGAGCCTCTTTCTCATCCAAACATATATTCATTATTTCATTCATCTTCAAGAACCTCTCATTCACCAACCTTTTCATTAAACCGGGAACCACCCACAACACCAACTAGCCCATCATGGGAGACAAGGAATAACCTTGATCATATGGAAGAAGTTCCATTACCACCCTCATTTTTATAACCTCTCCCAACTTCTCAAAATGAAGATCCTCAAACACACATTGAGCCCCCTCAATACATCCCTTTCCCTTCGGGGCCAAACCAAGACAATATTTGCCCAAATTGTCTAAAAACTCAAGGACTTGTTCAAGAAGTACGAAATGAGATACATTTCATGTTCAATCATCTTCTTGCAAAATTGGATCAATTCAACAAGTCCACTCATCCCTAGACTTAAGAACATTGTCACATTTTAAGTCTCGTAATTCATTAGCATTAGTAGCACTTGTTTGGCTAGTTCATTCTCTTAGTTTTAGAGATTTGGTGGTGTATCTCTTGTTTTATTGAATGAATACTTATATGCTATGATTATTTTGTGTTTTGCTTGATATATTGTACATATATCTCATTCTCTCAAAATAGCATTCCTTAACATTTCTTCACTGCTGAAGATACTGTCAACAGATAGCCGGATCCCTTCGAAATAACTAGACGGATCCCTTCTTAAAGGGAACCGTGGGATCCGTGGTACAGGAGTACAAATTTATACTAACTTGAGTCTCTTTGCAGAAATTATGCACTATACTCTTGTTTTTCTAACCTTTGTTTTGTAGTTATTCTAAATACACATGAAGATATTGACACCATAAAGCTAGGGGAGCTTTGTGTCAAACAACATTGCAAAAAATCACTTGCAACTTAATCCAATTTTGGATTACACTTCATGACACCCCATTGCAACATTGCAATATTCAAGGGGGAGCACGTGCTCGTCACTTAGACGAACCATTTGCAAACTTAGTTGCAAACACAATTAGTTTATTTTACGCTATGTCCTTGACGCCCTTACATAGGGATGGACTCGTCAAGGGGGAGTTAAGACGAGTACTATTCCCATCACTTGCTCTCTTTTACATTTTTACATTTTTTTTCTTATAAAAATTGTGTTAGTTTCTTTTAACACTTTTTGTTTCGACAAAAAGGGGGAGAAGAAAGTAAAAACTACAAATTCAAATTTTTTCGAATTTTAGCATTTTCCTTAAAATAATTTTATGTTTTGTCATCAACAAAAAGGGGAGATTGTTAATACAAATAAGCCGTAAAAACGTTTATTTATATTTTACGATCTTCTAATGTTTTGTCGATAACAAAAGTAAAATCATTTTAACAAAACAAATAGAGTACGTAAATAGTTTGAGTTAATAGTTTTCTAACACAATTAAGGTGTCACATAAAACACTAAAACAAGTATAAGTGATTTTATGATTTAGATACATATGTACAACAACTAGTGTTTACATATTGGGTTAAACATATACTTAAACTAAGTATACTAAAATGGGTAAAAAACTAAGTGTATGCTAAAATGGGTAAATACAAGTATATACTAAATGGGTAAAATACTAGCAAATGGTTTTGACCCATAACCCATGGTTTTATATATACCACTTAACCAAGTTCATTGTATCTAGAAAGAAAACCATGGATCAACCCATAACCCATGACCCATGACCCATAACCAAAAATACCCATGGGCAAAGAGGAGCGGACCACGGATCCTTAGCTTTGTGCTAGCCGGATCTCTTGTGGTAGGGATCCGTGGGATCCGGGGAACAGAAGAGAATTTTCTCTATAAATAGAGAGCCATTTCTTTCTCTCTACACATGGTTTTTCACACATACTTCCCCAAAGTATTCTAACCCTCTAACCTCAGATCTAAGTGATCTATGTAGTTTGTCTTTTGTTTTTGTGTGATCTACTAGGTTCCTCTTAAAGGAGAGATCACCACCTCTTGAAGACGTGCAAGCTCAAGTCCATGAGTTGCCATGCTTTGTCATCATCAAGACTACTAAGGTTCTCTTATTGATAGTTCTTCCTTTCTCCATAGATGTTGGGTTGAAGGCATTAGTGAAGAATGCCGAAAGTGTCAAGATGAAAGCATTAGTGAAAGGTGCTCATCATCCATGTCAAAGCATTATTGAAGGATGCTAAAGGTGTCAAGACGAAGGCATTAGTGAAGGGTGCCAAACGTTGTGTCAAAAGCATTAGTGAAGGATGCTAAAGGTGTCAAGACGAAGGCATTAGTGAAGGGTGCCAAGCGTTGTGTCAAAGGCATTAGTGAAGGATGCCAAAGGATCAAATCAAGTAGCATTTGGGAAGAATGCTTAGGTCGTATAATCGATGAGGTGCATCGTTATACATATGTGTATTTGTTTATCTACAAGGATGGTGATATCCTTGATGGTGTTGTAACAAGGAGTAGATCTCCTTGAGATTAGGTGTTGTGTCGTGAAGGTGTAGTTCACCTAAGGTGTGAAAGAACTAAGGTGCTTAGCCTAGTACCTAATAAAGGGTAGGCGACGTTGTGATATGATTAGTTCTCCTAAGGTGTGAAAGAACTCGGTGGTTAGCCTAGCACCGTATAAAGGGTAGGCGACGTTGTGTTAGGTGTGGTTCGCCTTGGTGTGAAAGAACTCGGTATTTAGCTTTGTACCGGAAAAAGGTTAAGCGACGTTGTGAAGGCTTCTCCGCCACAAGGAGTTGGTGTAGTGCTTACAAACTCTCGAGTAGGTGACTCGGGGAGTGGAGTAGGGCAAGGAAGGTGTCCTTGTAGCCGAACCACTATAAATAACTTGTGTTGTGGTGATGTGCTTCTTACTCTTTATATTTCATTTCACGTTTATATATCCATCTATCAACGTCCAACATAAACAATCAAATGGATTGACATAAGTCGATCTAAATATTTAAAAGGAAGTTTTAAATTGGTAAAACTATTCAACCCCCCCTTCTAGTTTTCCACACGACACTTTAAAGAGTTATATGATTCAATGAAAGTCACTCGTGACCAAAACAACGAAAAAATAACGTCTTTACAAAAGGAAATTGAGAATCTGAGAAGTCAGGAAAATGGGAAACTGCCACTTGTTTTTAATAAGAATGTTGTTTCAAAGTCACCCTTAGACTGCAAATACACTATGACGGTTAAATATATTCCTCCTCATCTTAGGAATAATGAATCTGCATTTCATGACTATTGTGCTGACCTTAAGGATAGTCTAGAATGTCTCCGTAAGATTGTTGAAGAGGATTTCATTAATAAACCTCTTGATAGAGAAATTAGGTTTGCTTGCCTCCAGGCCAAACGATCTCAAGAGCTGCTTGAATGTGTAATTGCAACATGTCCAAAATCCTTAGGTGCAAAAGGCAAAGCCGTGATGTCTTGTTCTATGCCTAGTGCCAAGCATGAAATCCGTTCTATGCCCAATGTAATGAATGTCAACCTTAGGGTGCCTTCAAGTAGTTCAGATTCCAGATATGTTAGTGCTAAGAAAGTGAATTTTAGTGTGCCTGCAAATAGCTCAAATCATAGTCTTAAGAAAGTATACACTAATGTGCCTTCTAGTAGTTCAGATCCTTGCACATCAAGTTTAGGAATGCAAAAATTAGATCAACCAAGTAATGTTCCCATTCCTTCTACAGGAGTAATCAGTGACATTAAAGCAAGCAGGTCAAAGTCTAAAGACAATACAAGGAATGATAGGACCTTGCAAGCTAAGAATGTGCATTGGAAGAGAGTAGAAGACCAATCTAGGAACTTTAAGTTTGAGTCGAATAAAATGAATAGTGTTGATTCTAGTATTAGCCATAGGCGTACTGTAATTAATTCCAATTCTGATACTATTTGCAAACCTTGTAATGATGTCTGCTTGAATTCTGTTGCTAATCATGAATGTGGTGTGAATGCTTTGTCTAATGCTGTCAAATGACCAGTTAAAATTGTTAATGCTAATAATCGTGCAAAGAAGGCTAAAAGGGAAAGACGAAAAATTGTTAGAAAACAGTGGAAACCCACAGGAAGAACATTTATAAAGATAGGTTATTATTGGATACCTTTTGGCCATAAGAATAATCAGTTTTGTTCTCAAACTGCTAAGACTATGCCCACTAGTAAATGGATGCCTACTGGTAGAACTATTCCCTTAAGAAGTGAACATACTTTGAATAGGTCAAATATAGACACCAGCACTGCATCTATTCCCAATGATTCCATTGCTTCTACTTATGATATGGATGTTTCTATTTTTGATGTGGGTGTTCCAATTACTGTTACTAACCAAGTGGAACCCATTCTTGCATGGGGTTCCCAAGTATCCAGTTATCCATTCTTGTCTGTGTTCAACTGCAGATCGTTCAAATCGTTCTGTGGTACTTGGACTCAGGCTGTTCCAAGCATATGACTGGAGACCGGTCGCGGCTCATGAACTTCGTGAGCAAATTCATTGGGACAGTTAGATTCGGGAATGATCATTTCGGTGCAATTAAGGGTTATGGAGATTATGTTGTTGGAAAAAGTGTTATCTCCAGGGTATATTATGTGGAAGGTCTTGGTCATAACCTGTTCTCTGTTGGTCAATTCTGCGATTCTGATCTAGAAGTAGCCTTCAGAAAACATACTTGTTTCGTTAGAGAACTTGATGGTAAGGAACTTTTAAGAGGTTCACGTGGCTCAAATCTATACACCATCTCTATCGAAGATATGATGAAGTCTTCTCCAATTTGCTTGTTTTCAAAGGCTTCTAAAACAAAGTCATGGTTATGGCATCGTCGTCTCAATCACTTGAACTTCGGCACCATCAATGATCTCTCCAGAAAGGACTTAGTTGTAGGTCTACCTAGACTTAAATATGAAAAGGATCATCTTTGTTCAAGATGCCGTTGGAAAAAGCAAGAAGTATGCCCATAAACCCAAACCTACAAACTCAATCACAGAAGTTCTCCATACTATTCACATGGACTTATGTGGACCCATGAGAGTGCCGAATATCTTTGGGAAGAAATATGTGTTAGTTGTGGTTGATGATTTCTCTAGATTCACATGGGTAAAATTCTTAAAGACAAAGGATGAAACTCCAGATATCATCATCAAACTCATCAAACAACTGCAGGTTCGTCTTAACAAAACGGTCAGAATCATCCGAACAGATAATGGAATTGAGTTTGTTAACAAACAACTTGGTGAGTTTTATGAAAGTATGGGAATCAGTCATCAAAGAAGTGTTCCTCGAACTCCTCAACCGAACGGTGTAGTTGAAAGACGAAATCGAACTCTTGTGGAAGCCGCAAGGACTATGCTGATTTACTCAAAAGTTCCAATGTTTCTCTGGGGTGAAGCTATCGCCACTGCATGCTACACACAAAATCGATCCCTGATTCACATTGCTCATGGAAAAACTACATATGAACTTGTCCACAACAGAAAACCTGATCTTTCATTCCTTCGTGTGTTCGGTGCTTTATGTTATCCAACTAATGATGGTCAAGATTTAGGAAAACTGAGAGCTAAAGCGGACATTGGAGTTTTTGTAGGCTATGCACCTAATAGTAAAGGTTACCGAATCTACAACAAGAGAACCCGAAATATCATGGAAACAATTCACGTTACATTTGATGAGCTGACCGATCAAATGGCTCCTGGAAAATCCAGTCAGACCCGCACTTCAAAGCAGTCTTATTGGTTCATCTCTTGTACCAAACTCCTCATCAGGAACTCCATATGTACCTCCCTCAGAAGATGATTTAAAGAAACTGTTTGATCCAATGTTTGATGAACAATTTGAGCCAAGCAACAATGATATGACAATTCAATCAACAGAGGCTGCTTCTATCCCTGTCAATGAAAGTAACCCTTCAACTTCTATATCATTAAGCCAAGAAGCGCCTGCTACTGACCAATTGTTTCATCAACAAATCTTCAATCATCAAATGTACATCATGGAAATGCTTCTGATTCACAGGATAAGTCAATCCCTTTGCAACTCCCGAAGATGCTCCATTTGAAAACATATTTGCTCCTGAATCCTCATCAGAACCATCTACTTCAGGAGACATCAATTCTGCTACTTCAGTCCCTCATCAACAGCCACATGAATACCTCAAAAAATGGACTCACGATCATCCACTAGACAACATCATTGGAAATCCCTCTCGTCCAGTATCCACACGGAAACAACTTGCAACAGATGCCTTATGGTGCTTCTTCAACTCCGTACTCTCTAAGATCGAACCAAAAGATGTTAAATCCGCCATTAATGAAGAGAGCTGGTTCAATTCCATGCAAGAAGAAATTCATGAGTTTGATCGACTTGATGTATGGGAATTAGTACCTGCTCCAGATTGTGCTATGATCATTGCTCTAAAATGGATCTTCAAAGTGAAACTTGATGAGCATGGTGATGTGTTAAAGAACAAGGCTCGATTGGTTGCTAAAGGATACCGTCAAGAGGAGGTTATTGACTTTGAAGAATCTTTTGCTCCAGTTGCTTGAATCGAAGCAATCAGAAGATTCTTGGCTAATGCTGCAAGTAAGAACATGGTAGTCTATCAGATAGATGTAAAGACGGCGTTTCTGAACGGAGATCTTAAAGAAGTCGTCTACGTCAGCTAACCTGAAGGCTTTGTGAATCCAGAGCATCCTACTCACGTTTATCGTTTAAAGAAGGCTCTTTATGGTTTAAAGAAAGCTCCAAGGGCATGGTATGATACGCTATCAAAGTTTCTTCTGTCTACCGGCTTCAAAGAAAGGAGCAGTTGATCCTACTCTGTTCACCAGGAAGTCAGGCAAACACTTAATTCACGTTCAAATTAATGTTGATGATATCATCTTTGCCTCGACTGACCCCAATGAGTGTGACCGCTTTTCAAAAGAAATGGGTTCTAAATTTCAAATGTCAATGATGGGACAAATGTCATTTTTCTTGGGATTACAAATTTCACAAAGTCCCGGAGGCATTTTCATAAATCAATCTAAATATGCAAATGAGATTTTAAAGAAATTTGGATTTGATTCTAGTGACCCTGTTGACACTCCCATGATTGAGCGTACAAAACTGGATGAGGACCACTCAGGGATCATGGTAGACCAAACGAAATATCGTAGCATGATCGGATCCCTGATGTACCTCACAGCCAGTAGACCTGATATTCTGTTCGCTGTATGCATGTGTGCTAGATATCAGGCTAAGCCTACCAAAAAGCACCTTGAAGCGGTTAAACGGGTCTTTCGGTACCTTCAAGGAACCATCAACATGGGACTTTGGTACCCGAAGGACACCGGTATGTCACTAACACATATTTCACTCAGCATATGCAGATGCAGATCATGCATGGTGTCAAGATACTCGTCGGAGTACGCCCTGAGGTGCTCGCTTTTTGGGTGATAAGCTTGTGAGTCGGTCATCAAAGAAGCAAATGAGTACTTCTATTTCCTCTACAGAGGCTGAATACATAGCCATGTCATCTTGTTGCGCTCAAATCCTATGGATGAGATCTCAATTAACTGACTATGGCTTTGTATTCAACAAGATTCCTCTGTACTGTGACAATAAAAGTGCTATTGCTCTCTCATGCAACAACGTTCAACACTCAAGAGCAAAGCATATCGACATTCGACATCATTTCATCAGGGAATAAGTGGAAAGAGGTGTGGTGGAACTCTATTTTGTGAGGACTGAATACCAGTTAGCAGACATCTTCACCAAAGCTCTTCCAAGAGAACGTCTTGAGTTTATTCTTCCACGACTTGGCTTGAAAAGCCTTCAAGCAGAAACACTCAAACGTCTTCAGGAGGAAGACGAGGAGTGAAGGTCTTTCTGCATCTATCTCTTTGTACATATTTTTTCAAAAAGCAAAATACAAAATTACAAAACCTTCAAAAATCAAATAGAAAATTAGAAAACTTTCAAAATCCATAAAAATGTGAAAAATTCGAAAAATCCTCAAAAAATATTGTCATTTTGTCATGTTTTTCTCGATTCGATTTCATCTACGGACTTTGTGTTGATATTCAAAGAATGTCACGGGTCTTTAGATGTTCATCGAATGTACATAGTTTTTCAAAAAAAAAAAAAAAAAAAATGAGGCGAAGAAAAATGGTGGTTTATTGTCATTTCAGGCAGTAACCCGTGTTAAAAAGAAAGAACAGAGCCATGCTTTATCTTGTTTTTCTAATCTCATGCTCTGATTCTATACAAAATTCTCACTATCCAATGAAAACGAATTGCTTTGAAAAAAAAAATAAAAAAAAATAAAATAAAATAAATTTTTTTACTCGGGCTCAATTTTTTGAAAATCATTTGTACTAAACGGTTGTTAAAATTATCTATCTCTCAATCAACAACTTATGTCATTGATTGAGGGGGAGAATGATTTTTAATTAAAAAGTGTATTTTTTTTCAAACAATGGGTTGTTTTCAAAAGATATTCAAGCATGTTTAGATCTTTGGAGTCTAAAGTCTCAAAATTCGATCCTTATCAGTTAAAACTTTTTCAAAATCAAGTCATAATTCTCCTTAAAAAGCTTTCAAAAACAATTTAAATCTACTGAGATCACGATTCTCAAATGATTTGATAATTGTGATCGGGGGAGAATTTGTGATTTAAAGTGGATTTAAACTGATAATTCGATAAATGGTTTCATAAGTGATTAGTATGTTTGCCTCCCCCCAAGTGACAAACGATTTCAAATTTTCCATGCACACGTTGAGGGGGAGCATCTATCTTAAACCACAAATATTTGAAACGTGATCAATTTATCTCAATGTGCAGTCTTTTCCTAATATGTGCAAAACATTCTCAAACATCTATGCACATATTGAGGGGGAGCAAAGTTGTGAAAACCTCATCCTTCCTTAAAATGTTTTATCTACTCTAATTGATTAGGAAGTGATGATGATCATTTTAGAAAATGTTAATCAAAAGATTGGACCTTTCATTCTCAATCTAACGATTTCAAAGATCTCTTGCCTCCATATGCCTAAAAAATTCTAAATTTTTATGCATATGTTGAGGGGGAGCATTTCTAAAACATCAAAACAATTAAGATACAAAATGCTTTGATTCTATATCATAAGTATCTTGATTGATTTTCAAATGGTTTTCAATTGGTTCCAATGGCAGATGAATGATACCAAAAAGACCGACCAACTTTACTTTATGTATGGTGATATAAGGATGATAAGGTTAGGTTGAGTTCCCATGATCCGCCAGAACCGGAGGGATCTACCCAGGGACAATCCACTAGATAGTGTAGAGTCCTTAGGTATGATGAAAAAAAGGAGAAAAGTGACATATGGGAAGAGTGTGGACTGAGATTGAGCTAGTACTGGAACAAACCCAACAAGGTTCTAGTTATGAAGTCTCGATAAGCACTGAAGGGGTTGAAGAATGAAAAAGATATTAATGTGAAAAGGGTGAAAAGAAATAGCCCTCCAATAATTCAACCTTAGGGCAGAAACCGGGTTCAATTCATATGCTACTGGTGGTTACTAAGGTAACACTGGTATTGAAGACAAGACGTCATGGACCCAGTGACGCACTGCACTAACTTCCCAAGCCACTCAAGTTCCTCTTAAAAGGGCTTGTTTCATTCTCACGGGGAACCTACATAATCTATCGATTTTCTCTTAGAGATTGTTGATATTGAAGAAGGAGACCCTCTCCCTAGTCTCCGATATAGGAACCAAATATGCACTAATTGAGTCTAGAGCCATGAGATCATCAATTAATCTCTTTAGGACACTTATTACTTGAAGACTCACTATTTCACACAATGTGCAATGTGAGATTATATCTTAAGAGTCCTACGCACTATCCTTGTGGTATTGCCAAGACTTGATTGTGTCATATGGACCTCATCAGTGGAGCGATTAAAAATTGAATCAATCCAGGTCCAAGTAAATGGATTGACGGATGTCTTTGAAAAACCGGTTGTTGTGTTTAAAAACTCTTTTCTCTAAGCACATCGACTGTGTACAATTATTTCAAATCAAAAGGTGTTTATGATTGATAAATTATTTTTCACTAAAACTTCGTTGTATTGCAAAAACAATTTCTATTGAGCGATACACAATTGTTTTTCAAATCTCTTTTCATCAATCAATGAATCTCAATTCGCTGGTTCACTCACTCCGTGTTGTCTTCTTTGAGACGCTCCGGTTTGAGAACGGCTAGAGTAGTTGCGAAACCCTGTCAAGGAAATTCTTCGGAATTATACCTGATCACAGGCAGTACTAGTACTGATCAACGGGGAACCGTAGGCCGTGTACCTCAATTCATCGAAAGTGATCAAAGACACTTTTCGTACGCTTTATTGCTAACTGTCTTATGCAGGTACACCCCGACGTTTGCAGCTGATCAGAATGGAGCGGTCAATCCGTAGCCGCATGCTCACACAACACAGTCATATCTAAAGAAATCATGATTGGTGCATCAATGCTCTGATATTTTCACTCCATGCTTCTACTACGCTGCTGCCAATATCATGAATCAACGAAAGCTTCCGCTACTCTGATAAGAATAAATCATGATCCAGAATGTGAGCATGTCGGTCCAAAAGTCACAACATCACTAATTACCAACACCACAAAGGTTGAGTCAGAGATTTAATGTGGTTGATGATCTCAAAGCTGGCTCAAAACTCAGTATTACGTGGATCAGTTAAAGATCTCCACTCAGATTATCCAAACATGCAATTATGAAGAATCAAAGAATACGAGCTACAGAACAAATAACATGGACAAGAATCCAAGAACAATCTCAATGTAAAATCTGTTTGTATTCAATGTAATTTCAATGTGTGTTTGAGGTGACCTCCCTTAGGGGGATACTGTTAGGAATTAGAAATTCCAGGTATTAAAGAGTCGGTCACCTCAAGTATATGTAATCGTTAGAAAGCTCGTAGTCGTAGTTATTTTATATTAAGTAGTATTTAGTTAAGTAACACCGTGGAGGACGGACGGGTCTTTACCCACTGTATGCCTGATCCACAGCCCGTAGGTGGCGTTTGTTTGTAAGAAACTATAAATACCCTCTACCTCCCAAGGTAGAGGGTTGGAGCTTCAATACCATTTTTCTTTGTTTCACATAGTTCCCAACTCTCTTCCTTTCTCTCACTAGAACTTTCTCTCTCTAAACTCAAGTTAACGCCCCATATGATTATGGTCTAATGTGTTTGTGAAATATTATATCTAACAACAATGCAAAAGATCAAAGGACAAAACGTTGTGACGGTGACTCTCAATGACAAACAAGTCACCATCACACCTGCAGACTTAAGGGCTGTTCTTCTCATTCCGATCATCGAGCCAACCGAACTCAATGCCACACCAACTGAAGAGACTGTTCTACAGTTCCTAATCAATATTGGTTATGACGAAGCTACAGGAGTAATCACTAAGCATTCACATGTGGATCTTACGAATATCCCTCAACCTTGGAGAACTCTCTACATCATCATCACAAAATCTGTTTCTGGTCGTGACAGTGGCTATGAGCATCCCAAGCTCATGGAACTGCAAATCTTTTGGGCTTTGGTCAACATGAAGCACATTGAAGTCGAAGCTCTGATATGGGACGACATGATGACATTCCTCAAGAAGCTTGGCTCAAAGATCCCTTATATCAGATATACAAAACTGTTGATCCAAAGAGCACTTGGGTTTAACCCTGATATCCCTAAAAGATTCAATGACCCTAACAATCACGACATGTTGTCTGAACCTACTCTAACCGTCAGATTTAAGGAATCAACAACAAAGAAACAAGGTGTTGTGTTGCCGGATCATCTTCTCTCTGATGAAATCAAAAAGCTTTATTCATACAAAAGGTATCTGGTAGCAGTTGATGAAGGCAAAGTTGGTTTTCTCGATGAAAAGTCTTCTGGTACACCTACCAGGAAAACCAGAAGAGGCAGTGCAGGAAGTGCTGCAAGCACTGAAAGTCAAAGGAAGTTCCCTAAGAGGAAACCCGCACTAAAAAGGAAAGTTCCCTCTAAAGAAGCTGTTCCTATTCCCACTCCAAAGCCTGAACCGCCAAGAAAGCTAGTGGACGAAAGCTCTGAGGAAACCGAATCAGACGATGAGGTCTTCTACTCTGAAACTGCAACCGACGTTACTCCATCAGTAGCTAAACCTCCCAATCCACCAGCTGACAAAGGTAAAGGGAAAACCCCAGTGATTGAACATGATAAGGAGAGTTCTGAAGAAGAACCAGTTGACGAAGAAAGAGAATATCAAAAGAAGTTGAAGGAACTCAGACAAAAACACTTTGCCGAAGAATTCGTAAAAGATCAAACTCGTGGCCCTGGAGGATCAAGTGGTGGTACTCAAGCCACACCAGTTCCTGATGCGGTTAATCGACCCGATAAGGGAACTGGTACTACCATCACCCACGAACAACAACAACGGCAGATTGAGGATTCCATCAACTTTGATATTGAGGAACCAGAAACGGAAAAGACTGAGAAAACTCCTGCTGATGAAACAAAGACTGACGAAACGGCTAAGTCTGGAGATGAAGAAACCGCTTATGATCAATTTCTTCTAGACAGTCCCACACGTTCTAAGGAGGAAACTTCTGAACCACCTAAGGACCCCGAGCCTCCTCATGTCTCTTCATCATCAGACTCATCCTCTCATTCTTCACCACCACCATCCAAAAGATCAACCAGATCTACATCCAAATCAGTGAAGAAGCCAACGGCATCTTGGATCTCTCAAGCTAAGACACGAATCGTTAAAGCTGTCAAGCAGGTCAGAAAGAAAGACGTGCTTTACAAGAAGCTGAATTTTCTCGCTGACCAAGTACAGTATCTTCATGATGAGAATGACAAGATGCAAGCTGAAAGGGAATACATCCAGAAGTTCATGCAACGTGATCTTCAAGGGGAAATGAACGAGATGATCAAAGGTTACACTCACAAGTACCTTCTTGACATCGTTCCTGGAGTTACAAAGGAGATGTTTACCAAACAACTCTATCCGAATCTATTACATTTGGCCAAGCAAACTATGAGATCAACACCAATGCATGTCAACATCAACCCATTTGATCCCATAATATTCTCGATGTCAATTGGTTAACAGCTCGTAGATCAAATGTCTAAACGATCTGCAACATTTACTTCCTCCGAAGGTAAATTATTTGAAGCACTGCTGGAATACCAACTCAAATCAGCTTACAAGGAAGAAGCTCAAAGGCCTAAACGTCCAAGAGACGATGAAGATAAGGATAAGGATAAGAATGATGAACGTAAACGTCCAAAGAAAACTGGTGAATCATCTTCAATGCAACCTCCACCCCAAAGGACTCCAGCTCAACCACGATCTCCTCCTCGCTCTTCTACTGAAAAACCTTAGGATTCTGAGTTACCACCCCAGACTCAGAAAACTGGTGATCACTTTGAGTATACGGGTGGTGATGATGAGGAAATCCCTAAGCCCCAACAACAACCCACCTCTCCCAGCACAACAAAGGAACCCAGATCCTCCTCTAGGCCTAAGAAGAAGAAGAAGAAGACGACTAAGGCTGATGTCGTTTCATGGCTAGACGACGATGACACCGAATACGAATGGTTTTCCACACTTATTGCTGCCACACCCGCCTTAACTGATGACCAAGATATGGTAGGAGGTAGTACGTTGGAGCATGCCAAGCTACTGCAAGCAAAGTTTCGAGTGAAGAAGATGACGAAATCAGAGTTGAAACGAATCAAGAATGAAGCATTCCAAATACTCAAAGACAGCTCGCAAAGTGCTATTGAGGTTGAATATCACCTTGAAAACATAGCACGAGCCATGTCTAACAACATTGATTGGCTCAACCCTGAAGCAAACATCGACTACACCCGAAAGGACAATGCTCCATACTACACATATTGGACCAAACCTCTACCTACCATTGGTCAAGCAGATCAACCTAAGATTCCATTTCGATACTTCTTCAACAACGACCTGGAATTTCTTTTACATGGTAGCGATGTGACAAAGAAATACGCTACATCACTTACACTTCCGTTCCCGGCAGCCATTTACTCCAACTGCATAGCCATCGAGGAAAAGGCTACCCACATGTTCAACAACAGAGTGGAAGAGTATGACCTCAATGCACTGTACGGGATTCACCATTGGCCGGAACGCCGACGAATCTACTACAGAAGCTGCCAGGTTCGTAAATCTCAACATGAAGTGTACAGTAATCAAGGGATCGTTGCTGTTAAGCATGTTGCTCTTTTGTCTAAATGAGATTACACCTTTCTCAAGCATATTGTCGTCAAACGACAAGACGAAAGGGACTATGCATTCTGTGAAGTGGACTTTCAGAATTTGTCTCTCAATGACATTGAAGATCTGTATCTTGCCAAAGTCCAGGGAAGAATGAGACAATTCTCGACTGAAATTCAACGCGAATACATCAAGTCCTTGCTCATCTTCATCAGAAGCATCGTGATCCAAGAACGTGTAGAAGATTTGCAACTTGCTGTTGAGTCGTATCAGACTCGTGTCAACTTCACCAGACCTAAGCTAGAACTTCCTGACATCAACCATCTCCCTCAATTCACTTTCATCAGCAAACCCTTTGGAGTAGTCTTCCGCAGTGCACTCCACCGCAACTGCTTGATGGCGTGTAATGAGCTTCATAAGTTTGGAGACTCAACATTGAAGCATGTCAGAGATGGGCTAGCATATAGGTTAAAGGCGATTCAACAAGGCATTGGGTCACCAAAGAGATGGATTTCTCAGGAAAGACGGGATGTAAAGAGAATCATCAAGTATATTGATGAACGGTTGTTTCGAAGGGACCAGTTAAGAACGTTGGAGAGTTTCGTCGGTGGTCGTCCTCGCATTAATCTCACAGGCTATCAACGCCCAGCCAGATTCCTCGAGTTATTATGAACTACCCTGAAATTCCTGGTACCCCTTAAACTTCTTCTCTTTCATATTAATTTGGATGTGTGATTACATAATTGACAATGGTTTGTGCACACGTAACAGTGTACAACCCGTTCTTGTAATGAAAGGACCCTGTGGTACGCTTCAGTGCCACAATCCTATAATAGTAGCGAAAGCTTCTTACTTTTGAGTAAAACTTATCAAACCTTTCTTTTTCAAAGGTTTTACTCAAAAGGACAAGTACTTCCCCATATGATTTCCAAAACCTCAAAAGTTAATATCACTTGTTGAGGGGGAGTATTTGACTTAAAAACTTTGTTCACAAACTGTTCTTTGTGTAATCTTCCCACAAAACTCAAAATGGTCATATTTATTCTCAACATTTCTTTAAAAATAACATTTATATGCCATTTTTGAGGGGGAGAAAATTATGTGATTAGAAATATGTTGTGTTTTGCTATTTGAATCCTCGTGTGAAAAGACTTCAACCCATGAATTGACTGGAACTGAACAGTCATACATTGAAAAGATTCGTCTTCCAAGACTTATCCAAGTAAATTGTACCCATTCGAGAAGCTCTTGATAGACATGAACTTTGACGGGTTTGACAACCTCTCGGGGTTGTCCACATCTTCAAGGTAGGTATTAGAGCTAGTTGTCACCTAAAAGCTGACAATGTATCTCTTTAACTATGCAACGTAATCGTGTCTCGCTAGGAATTGTCTATCTTGAGTCGATCAATTCAAAAAGTGCGCACTCTTTCCTCACTGTGCAGATTTCTGTCAAAACTCTTAAGCACATGTTGAGGGGGAGTATTTCTGAAAATCTAAAACTCTTGAAGTGTTCAAACATGTTTTTTTTTTCATTCACAAACACTTCAAGAGATTTTCATGAAAATGGTTTTATGGCAATGGAGTTATAAGGTGATTAAGGTTAGGAATAACCGTCCTATGATCCGCCAGAGCCGGAGGGATCTACCCAAGGACACTACCAATAGTTAGAATTAGAAGTCCTTAGGTATGATTATAAAAAGGAGAAAATGAGAATCGGAGAAAGAAGGAGTTGAAGAATTAAAAGAAAAGCAAAGAAAATGGTGAAAAGAAACATGCCTCCAAATTATTCAACTTAGGGCAGAACCGGGTTCAATTATATGCTACTGGTTGTCACTAGATGACACCGGTATTGAAGATAAAAGTCGTCATGGACCCAGTGACGCATGCACTAAACCTTCTTAGCCACTCAAGTTTCTCTCAACAGAAGCTTGTTTCATTCTCACAGGGAACCCTACGTAAACTATCGGCTTTCTCTTAGAGATTGCTGGTATTGAAGAAGGAGACCCTTTCCCTAGTCTTCGCTCAGGAAAACCAAAACGCACTATTGAGTCTAGAGCCACGAGATTCATCAAAAGATCTCTTAGGTACACTTGACATTTCATCACTTGTTGTTCAACAATAAGAACAACAGTGGTACGTTATCGAGTCCTTCACAGATCTTAGCAATCTGTCGAGAACATTTATGAGAGGTTCACATCTGTGATCCTCAGTGATTGAATGGAAACTCCTGCCAGGGTCAACATCAAACAGCCCTGACAGCAGGTCGCTTCGGTAACTCCCCGTGGATTACGCTTAGTGGTCTCAAATGGTCTACAGTCGTGAGGTGATGCTTAGGTGTACCTCAGCGACTCATCTGAATCGTAGGTGTACTTTAGTACATCGTGTTATCTCACTTGTGGGACTCCGGTTCAGGAACGGCCTTTGTGAGAATTAGAGTTGTGTTTTCACACTATGCTGTTAACACTCTCGAAGTTCGAACTTGTAAGTGCAGGAATCCGCTTATTACTAACCTTTCTTATGTTTACTTCTTACGGAAGCTCTGGAGCGGACTGATCGTGCAGATTCTCCACATGCTCATACCAACATCATCACTTATGGAAGTTCTCTCATAATCAAAGGCAACACAAAGTCAGAATGATTCTTCATCAACAAAGAATCTACAAAGTTTAAAGACTTAAAGAACTTCATCAATTATAATCCAACGCTAAAGAGCGTGTGAGCATGTTGGATAAAGACGTGGAGACACTGGAGCAGCGAAGCTGACCTGATGCAGACAACAACAACACACTATCACTTTCAAAGAACAAAGAACAAAAGAACAAAGAAAATGATGACGTCAAAGCAGAATACTTCAAAGGAAACAATTTCTCTACACTGGGGAGATTGTTCGAATCAAGACACTTCCTCTCACAAGAAAGAAGAATGTCAGAAGACCTCAAAGCTACTATTACGTCAGGACCTACATCGTTTATCACTCTTTCATTCATCACTAACACTTAGGGGGAGATTGTTGGAATCACTCCTAAACCTTAATTCAAGTGTTAGTGATTCATATGTAATAGTTAGCTTAATATGGCCTTTATGTTAGTAATTAGCCTTAGGCTTATGTAGAAGGCCCATAAGCCTAGGCCCAAGCCCATAAAAGAAAGGAAGGGACTAGGAGTGTTGCCCTAGCTCCCTCTCCTATAAATACCTTGTAATAACCCTCACTTGAGGGTTGGTTGTTCAATTTATCTTTCACTTGCACTCTACGCATAACCTTTCTATACTTATACGTGTGTGTGTGTTTGGTTCGTTGTTCATCCGATCTATCTTCTTCTCTATTTCTTCTATTGATGCTTGTGTTACACATATGGTGAACTAACAGAAATGATGATGGAATGGGTGTTCGAAGACATCTCTGTGACAATCGATGTGACATGGAAGTAAATAGCGCGCATAATGTGCGTATAAAACCGCATGTATAATGAATATGCACTTATGATGAAATGATGAGATGCTATGATGATGTAGTTATAGTCTAGGGTCAATGATACAACCTAGTTCTCTATAACTCTTGCTCTGATGCCAATCTGTCACCCCCCCAAAATACCTGCTTTGGCTAAAATGAATGGAATACTGGGCGTGCCTCCATAGCATCTCAGTTACAGTTATATTGAACGACCTAAAGTGTCGTTTTGAAAACACATCGTTTGATATAATAAAACCTTCAGAGTTTACAAAACATAGGTCCCAAATAAAAATCAACATGTGCGGAAATAAGTTTGCTACAATCCAAATGATGTTTTAAAGTGCATAAAACCCATGTGAGACGCGTCGTCACCGCGACTCTATGATAACTCCTTATGTATGCCATGAAGTATATGCTTTAGATACCTGAAAATACATTGCTAAAAGTGTCAACACGAGGTTGGTGAGTTCATAGGTTTATGTAAATGTTTGTACGGCTACCACAAGTATAAGTTATGTATGACTAATATGCCACATGAAAATGATACAATTGCTATAAGCTCATGACACCGAAGCTAGACTGATTATGATGTTCGCCCCAACAAAGTGTTTGCCAAACAACTCTCATTCTGATATTAAATGAAATGCATCCGTTTGACCATTTGGAACTACCAACCCGGATGGAGGAGTCACCCTCAATAGATCTATTCACTCACCCTCGCTTACTCCGTAATTAATGGTTCATGATAATGAAATGGGGACATTAAAATGGCAATGCGGTAACTTAAGCAATGTAAATGAATTTGATATACTTGGGCTCGTAATAAAATGATGTGCAATGTATTCCCCCCGTAGGTTTGAAATGAAATATAAACTTGAAAAACGGGGCCATGAAAACTCACTTGATACAATGATTATGATGGCAAAAGTGGATACACTGAAATGAGGCGCAATCTCTAACTGCAACTTATTATGAATGATATGATCTATTATAAGTCATGATATAATGTTGTGCATGCAAACTCATATGATATCCATACCACTTGTGCATTTGAAAATAATGTTTATCGTCGAAAAATAATTTTATAACGTCTTGTCAAGTTATAAAATACTTTACGCTTATATATGTTGAAACAACATCCCATGATAATCGTTTAGAAATAGAACAAGAATTTATAGTTTTTCGTCGTAAAACAATATACTTTGACAATTCATGAAAATGACTAAGTAACCTCGCGAAGCTTAGTCGCAAAATAGTGAATATATAAAGTGTTAGTGTTGAAGAAAAATAGTTGTGATCGTCGTAATTCAAATACGTATATCTTGAGCGTTAAAGGTCCGTTTTTTACGATTTATATATCCTTGGTTTCGTGTTAATGTATACTAATATATTTTTGATAAATCGACTCATTTAGAATACGTTCAAAACTCGATTTTCCCCCTTGAAACACCCTTGACAGCTTGTATTATTTCAGAAAATTAGTTTTCGTCGTTAAACTTAAAATTAACGTATCTTTTTCGTTATAAACCCGTTTTAACACGTTCAAGCGACCACGGTTTCGTTTTAAAGTCTATTTTCTGAAAATATAAACCAAAGTAATCCATGACCTACTGAAATTTCCAGATTTTATAAAAATGGACAGCCCTTCAACTATTTTTGTCAAAAATGATTTTTACTAGTTCATGTCTTTTACCAATCTATTCCAATCAACACCAAAACTATTCTAAACCTACCATACACCTTCTTAGGGTGTCATGGGTTCCTAAACTTCACCAACAATGATAGGGTTCATGGGAATATTAATTATAACATGTAAGTCCATTATTTGTATAAAAATTGTGTACAAAATGGTATAGATCATAGTTTGCTTGCATATTTTTGTACTAGAATAACAAAATAGATCAAGAATGATTATGAAAGAGTAGTAAAAATTATGAGAAGCTTACTAGTAGTATGATGAGGTTTAAAGTAACAAGGTGCTTAATAACTTCTTGGTTTTTATTTCAAAACCTAATATAGAAGTATACTAGAGTTGTTTAGACACTTGATCTTGGAAAATCTTTGGTTTCTTCTTCTTGTTCTTGCTTGGCCGATCATCAAAAAAAGGATGAGAGGGTTTCTAGTTTTTTTTACACCTTCTAGTATGTGTAAGTATGTGTTTTAGATTAGTACATTTCTTGTATAATACAATATCTAGTCATAAAAATGAGTATATGTACACTTATGATCAAGATATTTAATAAAATGGATGACAAGGGGGGGGGGTGGCGTGGACATGGGATAAGGGTGATGAGTTTGGTGTATTTTTGATAATTAATGTATTTAAAGTTAAGTATATTGTATATTTTGTACATGTAATTAATTATTTAGTGTAGCGTTAGCTAGAAATCGATTTTAACGGAAAAAAATAAAATATATCGAAGTCATAAAAATTATAAAAATGCATTTCTCGCAAGTATTGAGTGAATAAATAATTATCGAATATAATTTACGAAAACCGTCGTAAATATGTATATATATATATATATATAACAATTTATATACCAAAATAAATTCAAAACATCGGGTAAACTAATAATATAATTTTTATAGTCTTAAAATGAGTATAAAAATATATCAGGATAATTGTCGGAAGTTTCGGATCAATTATTCAAAATAAATGATCGTGCGATAGCGTTTATTTAATAAATAAATATACGTTAACGAAATATGCAAACCCATGCATGAACTAATATGAAAATGATGTTACTGATGGTATGTAGACTAACTCGGGTCTATATGAAATGTTCTCAATGATGTTCCATGAATACGCAGCTTAACCCTTACGGTTACGCGAATTTGATACTCGTAAACCTAGTTTACGAAAATGATGAATAGTAACCATGAATAGCGATTTTTCTCTGGGAATGAATAGTGTTTCGTGAATAGTAAAATTTTAAAATAACCTCTCAAAGTCGCAAACTGACTTCAAAAACGATGAATAGTAATCTGCAAATAGTAAATTCCCGAGATGAATAGTAAATTTGAGAAATGACCTGAAATTACGATTTGTCACAACACGACTTTATTATTTTATTTTTTTTACCACTAAACTTTAACCTGTTTTTATTCGATCATTCTTGTCGACTTGTTTGTCCAAGTTTTAATTCGATTTACTAAACCCTACAATGACTACGGATACAAACTCTCCCCCACCTGCCCTCACGTTTTCGGATAAACTTATGACTATGAATCACCTAACCACTTTTGTTCCAATCAAACTTGATGTTGATGAGATGAATTACTCCTCATGGGTGTATTACTTTTCTCATCTTTGTCATGGCTATGGGATCTTGGATCATCTTGTTGATCCTGAGGCTTCTTCGTCCACTACGCCTCCTTCGTATTCAACCCCTAAGGATGTGGAATGGCTCAAGATCGACTTCATCATTCGGTCTTGGATCTTTTCCACACTTGTAACCACCGGTAAAAATCCGCCTTTATATTAATAATAATCCATTTTCTACGTACATTTTTTATTTGATTACTACAAATAGATAATAAGCCGCACTCACAAACTGCTCTCTTGCATAGTCAATGCCTTTGATATACGCATTCTTAAGTGACAATGGAAGTCTCACAACAATGTCTTACTTGAAACTTCCCGGCATGGTCACCCATGCCAGTTGTGTCCTCACAAGAGATACGTGATGTCTGGTATATAGTATCCTTATATCATTAGTGTCATTTCCAATAGAATGTTTACTATATAAATTAGGGTTTTCTTAAAGCTTTGATTTATAACAATATCGATACTAGGTCATAAACCCTAAAGTACAAACCCTTAAACTTAATGTATAAGCTTACAAGGCATAAAACCCTAACTCTAGAGTATTTTCCGGTTAAAACCCTAGTTTGCAAACCCTATCATTTTATGTAAATGAAATCACAAACTAAAATTAAAAAATACATATGAAACTTTTACCAATTACCAAAGTACAAGTTTATCAAGCCAATGTACAAGTCATTGATGCATATGTGTATTTAATTTTACACACATTATAAAAACCTTTTAAACACAAGCTTTAAAAATGTATTTCTTATAAGTACAACATTCAAATGCTTAGAGTACAAGTGAGTAATACACTATACTTTTAACAATTTAAAATATATGATTACTACACTTACATAACTAGACTTGGCAAGAAACTAACTAAAAGTCCTAACTAAGTTTCTTACACTTTGTAACCATATGTACAACACCTTCTAGCTAAGGTACAAACACCCTAAGCCAAAACGTGCCCTAGTTCATAAGCCTAGTCCAAATCAAACTATAGTTAAACCAAATGAGCCCTAATCAACCTTTGAGCCACTAAAGCCTCTTAAGGCTTAAGATTAGCCACCTCATAGATTACCTCACCTTGTCCCTTAAGTGTTTACCATGGTCAAAGATTAGGGGCAAGACCCATGGCTAAAATTCAGCCACCATACGCCACCCTAACCTTCATCACATGCACCCTTACAAACTCTAAAGCTCCACCCCACCATGTCTCATTCTCCCATAATATAACTACAATTTTCTAGAAACCCTTAATCCTTTCACCTATATATAGCGACACACTTTGCCCATATTCTATCATCACCATTCGAACCATGCAAAACCATACACACTCTTCTATATTCTGAACTAGAGCCACCAATAGAAACAAAGGAAAGGGGTAATAAAGTACAGGAGAAGGGAAAGAGTTTGGGTTATATAAGCATTTCATTGGTTGGACTTTCAGCTAATTTGAGTCCTAGAGCCTAGTAAGTACTCCAACCTTTTTCTTAATCATTTTATATATTCAATAACACATATAAATGATTATGGATTAGTTTCATGTGGAAAACAAGGTCAAAAACCACTTTTCTTTTTCTTTCTGTAACTGGCGTGCTCAAAGACAAACCCCCTCTTGTGATGCGTTTTTCTCAAATGTTAAAACACTTTAGGAGTCCTTTGAGCAAGCTAAATAAACACTTAGTATAATAACTAACACCCTATAAGTTTATATTAAATGGTATGCATGTTTCTGTTTTCTGCTTCTGGTCTTGACGCAAAAAAAGGCCAAACACCCTTACTTGAACCCCATTTTTCTACATCATGTTAAAGGTATTAGGGCCAACCCAAGTACTTTGTAAACACCACCTAGGACACTCTAAAACGCCCCCATAACCTGGTTGAAAATCCTAGGCGTCATGCATAAAAACGGCACTACTTTAGGGCCGTATGTCCTAAAAACCAAAAGTTCCATACAGCAGGACTTTGGGAAAAACATGGGATTTTTGATAAATTCGATTTTGAACTATCTTAGAAACATTGAAAATGAGTTAAACAACTTGTCACAAAGTTGCATGCAAAAGATATAAAGTTTTATGGTTGGAAAACGAGAATTTCAAGTTGTCAAAACTGGCCTAAGTAGCCCTTTTCCATAATTGATATCTCGCTAATTAAGGAGTTGTTAAGTATGAGATTTACACTATTTTAAAGAGCTCGCTGCAAGGATTTTAAAGCCCCAATAACATCTTTAAAAACTCTTGTGATTTCTTTTATAATCAACCAAAAAGAAGGTGACCCGTGAGATTTTCATAAAATGACCTTGCATGCATTTCTTTAAGATTTGAGTCATAGGAGTTATAGAATGTTAGGTAATGACTTAAAAAGAGTTAATTAACATATTACAATATCCCTAGCTGACACCGTTAAAGTTAATGGGTTAAAAATGAAATTTCCTTGAAAAGCGTCGTGGCCAAGTGGCCATGTTCACGGACTTGTTTCTCTCTAACCAAAGATGACTAGAATATGAGACCTATACCATTTTGAAGAGCTTACAGCAAAGTGTTTAAAGGATCAATTGTGTTGTAAAAACATTGGCTTGCCTCGTGTAAAATCTGTCCTCATTTGGGCCTGTTATCGCCCAAAACCAACACTTTTCACATAAGGCACCTAACCCCCTACTTTGAGTAATCATTGCGACCAAACCGTAAGAGCTTAAGACTTCTAGTTTGAACCATTAGAAAGACCACCCGGAAAATGCTTGAAGGGATCAAGAACGTAATAAAAACCTCTTGAGGCCTCGCCTATATTTACCCTACTTTTGTCAATTTAGGCCTATAACAAGTGAATTTTTCTTATAAAACTACAAGTATAAAAATTGTAATTTTTGAAAGATAAAGTTTTCTTGTGCTAAAAATGTAACTTCTGCAAAGTTAATTATACAAGGGCTGATTTTTTCAATAACCCATAGTTGAGGGTTTAAAGTGCCATTTTTTGAAAGTGAAAGGGTAAAAACTGTAAATATTTAAAATTGTAAATTATAACATTTTGGAAACATAAAATATTTAACAACTTGGGTTTCTATAAAATTTATTATCAATCATCCGAGCCATAAAAATAAGAATGATAAGTATTGCTAATTTTTGAAGAGACTTCATGTTACCTAACTATCGATAAAGCATTATTATCACATAAACTTGAACTCGAATACTAAAAATATGACATACCCACTCAGGTCGCGAGTCGGAGCAGTTTGTTCATATTACATAATTTGTTTTTCATCCAGACTACGATAACACCAAGGTGAGTTCATAGTCCCACTCTTACATATTTTTTTTCAAACTCGTGGGGAGATACATGCTACAAACCCGAACACAAGTATTTTTCTGTATGCTATCCTGATTGATATTGCCTAAGTACCTACTGTTGCCACTAAAATTCCCTCATATCATGAACCATTAATCACTTGCGAGTGAACGCGAATATAGTAAATAGCAAGGTTGTCAGGATCGGGATCCTACCTAGGATTGTTTTCAGCTTTGCAAGATCGTAATCGTAGGATCGGATCGGGATCGTAAGATCCTATGAAAATGTATATATTTTTGTATAGGGGTTATAGTTTTTTATTTCTATATAATATTTCATTTAATAAACGAATCTAAATGGATGATAAAAGAAAAAGTTATATGTTTCAGTACTGTAGTAGTAGAATATTAGATATAATGCAATGCATACTTGCACAAAGTTACTATATACGTGCACGGTGCACATACTTCTTGTTTTAATTTTTTTTTTATTATAGGTTTTTCGTGATAATATTTATGCAAAAAGATAAGGTTAATTTATTAGCAAGTGATTTTGTAACTTTTTTGTTACAATATATAGATTAATGCAAAAAGATAAAAGGATTGTATTGAAATGAAACTACATAAATTATAATAGAGGGCAACACAATTTTTTTTTCTTGACGACCAAATAAATTAAATTATAATATTATGATAATATTACTGAATTTTTTTTCTTGATGACTAAATAAATTAAATTAGAATATTCATGCTTTTATATGTAACATAAAATAAAATATGAACAAAATTGGGTCAAGTATGTAGATAGTTTACTTAAAAAAGAAGCTTTTGACATTTTACAAAGTACGGAAATCATTTTCATAATAAACCCAAAAAAGACACATCTAAACTATTTCTAAATAGTCCATAAAAAACATAATGATTTTACACTCATTAATCTTGCAAGAGACAATTAATTAACAGCACCAAAATAATTTTCTTTGAAAAATTCTTAGTCGTTGGGCTTTAAGACATGAGCTTATACTTAAAAAAAAATAAATAAAAAAAAAATAAAAAAATAAAAAAAATTACTAATAGGCGATCCTATACGATCCGATCCGATCCTACGATCCTACTTGCGATCCTACGATCCTGCTGCGATCCTACCTAGATTACGATCTTGTTAAGATCCTGATCGTTTTTTGTGTGTAGAATCGTAGGATCGTACGATCCTACGAGCAGGATCGCGATTTTGACAACCTTGGTAAATAGTTTTGCCGATTTTAATTTAGTTTTCAAAAACTTTAGATTCGTTAATATGTGAGATCTTGTGGATGTAGAGAAAGTATAGATCTAATGATAAAGCAAGCAAGTAAAGTAAAGTTAAGGGATAGAAATGACACAACTGATTTATAGTGGTTCGGCTACAAGGACACCTTCCTTGCCCTACTCCACTCCCCGAGTCACCTACTCGAGGGTTCAAGCACTATGTCAACAAACTCCTTCACTTGGCGGAGAAGCCTTCACAACGTTGCTTACACTTTTCCGGTACAAAGCTAGATATCGAGTCGTAGCACGGGACCAAACCAACATGACTATTACACAACAAATATGTGAAATATCAAATACAAGATCTTGGCTACAGAAATTTTGCGGAGTGACAAATCAATCAAGGACCCCTTGCTTGGATGACTTGTAGAATGCTCGTGATCTCGCCTTAGAGAAGGACCTATATGAGGATCACAATAGAAAGAAAGAAGAACAACTCTCTAGATCAAGTGATCTATATGTTAGAAGAGAATGAGAGTGTTTCCGAGATTTTGTAAGAAGAGGGGTGAGTTAGAATGAAGAAATGGCTCTCTATTTATAGGCAAATTTCTCCTCTGTTCCACGGATCCCTCCCACTTGGGATCCGTCTAGTGTAATCCTAGGGATCCGTGGTACGCTCCTCTTTGCCCATGGGTTTTTTGGTTATGGGTCATGGGTTATGGGTTGGTCCATGGGTTTTCTTTAGATTCAATGTATCTAAGTATACATTGTATCTAGCCAACTTGGGTATGGGTTAAGATCTATGGGTTATGGTTTTACCATCCTTAATAAACTATTACAACAAATGCTTAATTATTACATTTTTGTATTTAAATGGCTATATGTAAATGCTTTACAAAATAACATGTATCCTTATAATTGTACTTAAGATAACATTATATTTGTTATCAAAAAAACCACAAAGAGATCGCTAAATATTAATAAACGTTTTTACGGTTTATTTGTATTAACAATCTCCCTTTTTTTGTTGATGACAAAACATAATGTTATGATGAGTAAAACTTAAGAATAGATGTAAGTTTTGAAAGCCCCTAAGTTTTACTTCTTCTCCCCCTTTTTGTCGAAACAAAAAGTTAACCCTTGGAAGAAATAAAAGTGTGGATAAATAAGTCCACGTATTGCTAACTCCCCCTTGACGGTAGCTCCCCCTAGTTTGGGGCGTCAAGTGAAGAAAAATAAAAATCCTACAAAAAGAAAGGTTAGTAACATGCTTAAATAATTTTGTGATTGGCGAGAATCAAGATTGGGAGCCAAGGTATATAAACAAGGCCTTGTAATAAAACAACAAAGTGTAGTGGGTTTTATGCCACCTACAAGCATGTAAAAATAAGAACAAGACTTGTTCTTGAAAATGACTTCAAAAGAAAAAGTACAAAAAATAGAAAATAGTAGTAATGATTCCTTCCATGCTTTCATAAGGTTATGGATGGAGGTTTGGATGTGTAATGGTATTGATACGATCAAGGATGAGGTTGAGTATGAATCGCATTTCTTCCCTAACTTCTATTGCAATTTACCTAGTGGATTGGCAATGTTCACAATGTAAGTGATGTGGGTAATGAGTGCAGAAGTTTTCCGGGTTGTTTTGATTTGAGTTATGCGGAAGATGTGGTGGAAAAATAGGAAAATATGGATCAACATCCGGAATGTTTGTAAGTGGTGGTGGAAAAGAACCTAGATGTTCTTGTAATGTAATGGGAGCTAATGGTGGTGATGTTTCAAGATCTTGAAAAATAGTATTTGGAGATGTGGGGGGGGGGTGTTGAAAAGACTATTTCTTTTTTTTTAGGTTGTTTAGATCTTGTTGGAGTCTTAAAGAGTTCCAAAAGAGTGACTTTAGGTGGTGATGAAGTTGGTGTACTTGTTGGTGATGAGGGAGGTGCTATGATGGAAGCATCTTGTGGTGAGTTATTTGATGGTGATGAGCTATTAGATGATGGTTTTTCTAAGCACCAAGGTCGGATACTAATCCGTGTGGATATCCTAAAGTGTGATTGTGGTATTTTGGATGGTGGAAGTACAAAGGTTTGGGTATCATGAAGATGATTGTTTGTACTAGATGATTCATCTAAGTTGTAAGAGTTTGTGAGTGACATGGTGTTATATGCTTTTAAGGATGGGGTGAGTATGCAAGCATTTTGGGAGTTCTATATATAGAAAAACAATGCATTGTAATGAATGCTTGACCCAAAATGTGGATTAAAATCTAATGATTAGATATGAATTTAAGGCATATGATCATGAGAACATAAGCATTAAAGAGCATACTCCAAAAACTAAAACAAATGTGGATTTTTCATCCAAAGTGAGAAAAATAGAAGGTAAAAATAGCTTCTGTCTCACGGATCCCACGGATCTTTCCCTTGAGGGATCCGTTCCAGCATGAAGGTGGGATCCGTGGGTCTGGTGATGCAGGCAGCACAAAATTTTCCTTTTTGGAAACATTTTGCCTAGTGTGTGCCTATATGCAAACTATTTGGAGTTACGTTTATCTGACCCTAAAAGAAAAAGAAAAATAAACTAGAAGTAGAAAAGCATCCTATTGAGATAACCCGAAAACACATATTTAGTACATAAGTACATAATTTAGTGTTATCAATGCTCCTAAATCATTGTTGCTTAAATGAATGTACCCGAAAACACATATTAGTTATGTGTCCCCTTTAGCATTCAAAATTCATGAGATGCAATGAAAACGGGTTTTTACTTTGTATTAATAATGAAAAAGCGATTTGTCCTAGGTGTGAGAAATGCTTTTGTGAAATTGATACGGGAAGGTATCATCGTTTAGAAAAAATTTTGAAAAGCGGTTTTCTTTGAAATGTGTATGTATATGTAGTATGAAAAAAAAGAAAGCTATAAGTGGAAAAACTTATATGGGTTTTGAAAATTCCCTTATTGTTTGTGAGTTGTGCATGAAATAGAAATCCTAGACTCAGAAAAAGGAAGGCTAGTGTTTACATACCTTGTAGAGTCAAATAAGTTACAACGTTTGTTCCATTAGACCAAGACCAAGATGAAGTAGGTTGAATTGTTCCCGCTTCAACGGTTTGGTGAGGACGTCGGCTATGTTGTCTTCGGATGCTACCTTCTCAATAGAGATGTTCCCTTTTTGAACATTGTCTCTTAGGAAGTGATGACGAATCTCTATATGCTTTGTGCGAGAATGCAATACCGGATTTTTGCTTAAGTCGATGGCACCTTTGTTGTCACATAGGATGGCTATGTCGCTTAGATGAATGTCGTAGTCGACTAACGCTTGTTTCATCCATATTGCTTGTTGGCTTCGGTTGTTGATATTGCAAGTGCCGTTTGTTTCTTAGAAAACCAAGATGTTAAACAACATCCCATGAAAGTACATACCCCACTTGTACTTTTTCTATCAACGTAATCACCTGCATTGTCAGAATAATGCATATACATTGTTTCTACTTCCGTGCCCCTTGGGATACCATAATCCTAATTGTGTTGTACCCTTATATATCTAAATATCCTTTTACGACTTCTAGGTGTGATGTTTTAGGGTCTCTTGAACTAGCACATAAGCAAACACTAAACATGATATCGGCCTATTGCGGAGGTAGAGAAGACTACCTATCATGCCACGATATTTAGTATTATCTATGGATCGTCGTCGTCATCGCTTTTGTGTGTTGGTGTCGGATGACATTGGAGTCCCAATTGGTTTCGACTCTTCTAGACCGAATTTCTTTAACATCTCCTTTATGTATTTAGATTGATTGAAGAAGATATCATCTTCTACTTGTTTATTTTGTAGACAAGAAAGAAACTAAGTTCTTCCATCATACTCATCTCGAACTCGTCATGCATGATTTTAGAGAAATCATCACACATGTCTTGACAAGTGGATCCGAATATAATATCATCTACATATATTTGTACTATGATTATATGTGACTCTCTTTTCTTAGTAAAAAGTGTGTTGTCAACTAACCCCATGGTATAGTTGTGTTTAATTAGAAATGACTTGAGTCTATCATACCAAGCTTTTGGAGCTTGTTTAAGACCGTAAAGGGCTTTCTTTAATTTATACACATGTTTGGGTTTTTCAAAATCGATGAAGCCCGAGGTTGAGCTACATATACTTCTTCATTAATAAAACCATTTAGAAAACGCTTTTGACATCCATTTGATAAAGCTTTAGATCATTAGCACAAGCATACGCAAGAAGTATTCTTATAGACTCTAATCTAGCCACGGGGGCGTAGGTCTCATCAAAGTCTATTCCCTCTTGTTGGTTATACCCTTGAGCAACGAGTCTAGCCTTGTTCCTAGACACTACTCCGTTTGCATCTAATTTGTATTTATAAACCCATTTGGTTCCTATTATGGTTTGATTACTAGGTGGAGGGACAAGTGTCCAAACATCATTAGAAACAAAATTGATTTAGTTCTTCTTGCATAGCCATTACCCAACTTTCATCTTTTATGGCTTCTTGTGTATTCTTAGGTTCTAAGGTTGAAACGAAACAAAACAAGCTACTTTGGTTTTGAACTTGAGACCTTAATGTTCGTTCATTTAGCTTTCTTATGACTTTATCTACGGGGTGATCTTTGGACTCTTTAATGTTTATTATTTCATCACTTAGAGGTTCTTCTTCTTTATTTATCTTTTTCTTTATTACTATAGCTTCACTTTCTATAATCTCGTCATCGACAAGAGGTGGAGAGGGTTTGGGTGGACTTTCATCAAATTTTATATTTAATGACTCTTGTACCTTCATTGTTTCTTTGTTTAATATGACGTAAGCTTTGCTATTTGGCGAGTAACCTAGAAAGATACCTTCGGTTGATTTATGATCAAATTTTGTAAGGTAATCTTTAGTGTTAAGAATAAAACATTTACTACCAAAGACTCTAATGTGATTTAACGTAGGCTTTTTGCCTCGAAGTTACTCATATGGAGTTTTTCCTAAGATTGGTCTAATTAAGACTCGATTGAGTATGTACGTTGAAGTAGGCATTGCACCAAAACGTTGAGGTATGGATTGCTCATTAAGCATGGTTCGACTCATTTCTTGTAGGGTTCTATTCTTTCTTTCTACTACCCCATTCGATTGTGGAGTGCGTGGAGCCGAGAAGTTGTGAGTAATACCATTAGCGTCACAAAAAGCTCCGAATTGCACGTCATTATCGAATTCCCTACCATGATCCGTCCTAATAGACACTATGGGACTTCTAGTTGTCTTTGGATCTTTTTGCTTAATATTTCAAAATAATTAAAGGTTTTCGTTTTGTTCTTTAAGAATTTTGTCCATGTATACCTAGAATAGTCATCCACTATGACCAAAGTATAGTAGTTGCCTCCATAACTTTGGATAGCGGATGGACCAAATAAATCCATATGTAGTAATTCTAGACACCTAGTTGTAGACACCATGTTTTTAGCTTTATGACTAGAATGAGCTTGTTTTCCTACATTACAAGCATCACAAAAGTGATGTTCATATTTCAACTTAGGTAGATCTCTTACTAGATCTTTGGATGATAGCGATTAAAGAAGTCGCATGTTGGCGTGACCCAATCTTCGATGCCATAAGGTCGAAGTATCATCCATAGAGGTAACACATAGTTTGTCTTTAGGTTCATTACCGATTTTAATGACATAGACTCTGATGAGTGCTTATTCACTCATCATTTTTAATATCTTACTATCGGTTTCGGTAAATAGTACATTGCACTTTTTATCACATATTTGCCCTATACTTAAGAGTTTAAAGTTTAGGTTTTCTACGTGACACACATCGTTAATGGTTAGAGATTTGTTAGAAATCTTACCTTTACCGATGATTCTACTTTTGCTATTTCCAAACACCACATTACCTCCATTGAAGGATTCATATATGGAGAATAGATCTCTATTGCCGGTCATGTGCCTCATGCACCCGCTATCCTTGACCCATTCATCCGGGTCTAGGTCGACCTTTAAGCATACCTAAGACAATAATAAACTCAAAAGTTTGGTCCCCATTTGTTCATGGGTCCATTAGTGTTAAACATTCCATTCATGTTGACATGTATGGATAAGATGAGTATGCATTCCATGGAGCAAAGTTTTGAAAAGGAAAACCATTTTGCATATTTGGGTTCCATCCCATTTGATGGTTACTTCTTGGATAAACTTTATTAGGTCTCCTAGATGGATTATGTTTTGAAAAAATGGAGCTTTGTTTCTTGCAAAAGTAGGATTATATTTTGGAGGTGGTTGTCTAGTGGTGACATGAGTTGGTTTCTTCCTATTAACTATAACAAACTCAGTTCTAGATGAAGAAGCTACGTTATTGCTACTGTTTGCTACAACAGATCCACGGATCCCTCGCTGTACACTAGCCGGTTCCCTTATCAAAGGATCCGTGGGATCCGCCACAACAGTGGCTGGTTTTTCTAGTGCCTTAACAAATTTTGTTTCTTTCTTTTCACTAGTTGATGGATCAAGTTGTTGAACACCTAAACCTTTTTGGTTGTTACCGGTTTTAACACCATCTAATATCGTATCTAAAGTGTTCGTACTCATTCTAGCAATTTTAGAATCTAGATGATCAATGAGTGTTTGAAGTTGAACGCAAAATTCACATTCACCACTTGCTATTTTACCCTTTTCTAAACGTTTTAGTTTTGCTTTTAATTCTATGACTTCTTTATCTAAGCGTTGGTTTTGACTCTTTAAAAGCTTGTTTTTTGTTAACTAGTTTTAAGCTAATATTGCATAGTTTGTCATATTCATTATGGAATGAGTCGTCATCAAGTGATGAACTACTATAGTATTCGTGACATACCTCGTCATTTGCCATGAGACAAATTTCTTCGTCCTCCTCGTCGCTCATTCCCCACGTGCCACTCACGAACGCCTTTTGATCATCCCGTTTGGGACACTTACTAACAAAGTGGTTTGGGTCCCCCATTTTAAAGCAAGTACATCATCTTTTGGCTTCTCGTCCTCTTTGCTTTTCCGGAAGCCTTTCTTATCGTCATACGGTTGTTTGACGTATCTTCCCTTTCTTCTAAAGAACTTTTTAAAGTCCCTTACGGCCATAGCGTACTCCTCGTCGTCACTACTCGAAGAGGAGTTCTCTTCATCGCTTGAAGCCTTTTGGCTTTAAGGGCAAGAGATTTGTGTTTCTCTTTCACCTTTGAGGCTTCAGAGTCTTTAGCAAGGACAAGCTCGTAGACTTTTAGGTTGCCTATGAGTTCATCGATGGTGAGGATTGTCAAATCTTTTGACTCTTTGATCGCCGTCACCTTGGATCTCCACTTCGATGGAAGTGCCCTTAGATATCTCCTAACATGGTTACGGCTAGAAAAAGATTCATCAAGTGCTTGTAAAGATGTAATAATAGTATTAAAGTTAGTAAATGAATGATCTATAGTTTCCTCATCCGATATTGAAAATTGTTCATATTGTTGAACAAATAAATCAATTTTATTATTTTTAACTTGTTGGTTGCCTTGATGAGTTACAACTAAAGAATTCCAAATTTCTTTAGAGGTTTTAAGCATAGAAATTCTTCGAATTCCTTTTTCGGTAAAGCATTATATAAAACCATTTTGCTTCACTATTTTTTGAAAGCTTTTTCTTCATTCATCCTTAATTTATCATGAGGTATGTTAACTATATTTCCTTTATCATCATTTGAGGTAGCCTCAAAATCACCTTCAACAATAATGTATCGAAGATCAATATCTTTAGAGTTCACATACATTTCGAATCTATTTTTCCAATATATAAAACCATTAGTTTCAAGTAGTGGTGGTCGTTGCATAGATTGCCCTTCCTTAAAATTTTCAGAACCCATAGTGATCGAAAAGTTTTTAAAATACAAGTTTATTTTAAAACTTTTATAAACTTAGCTCTTGATGCCAATTGTGGAAAACTAGAAGGGGGTTGAATAGTTTTTCCGATTTTAATTTAGTTTCAAAAACTTTAGATTCGTTAATATGTGAGATCTTGTGGATGTAGAGAAAGTATAGATCTAATGATAAAGCAAGCAAATAAAGTAAAGTTAAGGGATAGAAATGACACAACCGATTTATAGTGGTTCGCTACAAGGACACCTTCCTTGCCCTACTCCACTCCCCGAGTCACCTACTCGAGAGTTCAAGCACTATGTCAACAAACTACTTCACTTGGCGGAGAAGCCTTCACAACGTTGCTTACACTTTTTCCGGTACAAATCTAGATACCGAGTCCATAGCACGGTGGACCAAACCAACACGACTATTACACAACAAATATGTGAAATATCAAATACAAGATCTTGGCTACAGAAATCTTGTGGAGTGACAAATCAATCAAGGACCATTTCCTTGGATGACTTGTAGAATGCTCGTGATCTCGCCTTAGAGAAGGACCTATATGAGGATCACAATAGAAAGAAAGAAGAACAACTCTCTAGATCAAGTGATCTATATGTTAGAAGAGAATGAGAGTGTTTGAGAGATTTTGTAAGAAGAGGGGTGAGTTAGAATGAAGAAATGACTCTCTATTTATAGGCAAATTTCTCCTCTGTTCCACGGATCCCACGGATCCCACGGATCCCTCCCACTTGGGATCCGTCTAGTGTAATCCTAGGGATCCGTGGTACGCTCCTCTTTGCCCATGGGTTTTTTGGTTATGGGTCATGGGTTATGGGTTGGTCCATGGGTTTTCTTTAGATTCAATGTATCTAAGTATACATTGTATCTAGCCAACTTGGGTATGGGTTATGATCCATGGGTTATGGTCCATGGGTTATGGTTTTTACCCATCCTAATAAACTATTACAACAAATGCTTAATTATTACATTTTTGTATTTAAATGGCTATATGTAAATGCTTTACAAAAATAACATGTATCCTTATAATTATACTTAAGATAACATTATATTTGTTATCAACAAAACACAAAGAGATCGCAAAATATTAATAAACGTTTTTACGGTTTATTTGTATTAACACTCTGATTTAAATAAATGAATGATAAATGTTTTATCTAAAACGTCTCTTTCGAGCCGTTTATCTATTATTATGACTGTGATCCATGATGCAATACCCCAACCTTAATTCCGCTGCGTATACCGAATTTGGGGGTGTTACAGATTGGTATCAGAGTTGTAGTTATAAAGAACGGAGTACCAAAACCGAAACTATAACTCTTTTTCACACTTAAATAAAGTCCTCCGTGCCACTGAACCGTGCAGACACTGTTTATGCATGTTTATACTGATTATTTATATATATAATGAGGTATTTATAATTATCGGGTTGTTACAGAGTTATGTCTTTCCCTATCCCTTATATTATCATCTTATTGGATACTGAGTCCGAAGACACCATTCCTTCCACGGATACGTTAGTTCATTCTCCAGCACCCAGCCGCGCTATGAAGATATGGAGTCTGATCCTTTAGAAGAGTCTGTTAATACAAATAAGCCGTAAAAACGTTTATTTATATTTTACGATCTTCTATTGTTTTGTCGATAACAAACGTAAAATCATATTAACGAAACAAATAAAATACGTAAATGGTTTGAACTAATAGTTTCTAACATATTCACATTTTCACATAAAACACTAAAACAAGTATAAGGGATTTTATGATTTAGTAATACATATGTACAACAACTAGTGTTTACATATTTGGATAAAATATACACATAACTAGTATGTAGTATATTGGGTAATATAAATGGGTAGAAACTTAAGTATCACAACCCATTGGGCAAATACATTGAATGTATTGGGTACAACCCAAAGCCCATAACCCATGGATCTTGACCCATAACCCATTGCATGACATCATGCTTATATTACATATGGATAATACCCATAACCCATGGATCAACCCATACCCAAGTGACTAAGTGCATTGCACTCAAAGATACATTGTATCTAGCCAAAGATCTATGGTCCAACCCATGACCCATGACCCATGACCCATAACCAAAATACCCATGGGTAAAGAGGAGCGTTCCACGGATCCCTAGCTTTGTGCTAGCCGGATCCCAAGTGGAAGGGATCCGTGGGATCCGGGGAACAGTAGGATTTTTCCTCTATAAATAGTGAGCCATTTCTTCATTATTGATCATCCCTTTCTAACACACTTTCCCCCTGATTTAAATCTCGCTAACCTTAGATCCAAGAGATCTGTGTCTGTAGTTTTGTTTTTGTGTGATCTTTTAGGTTCCTCTTAAAGGCAAGATCACCACCTTTGAAGTCAAGCAAGCTCAAGTCCATGAGTTGCCATGCTTCCTCATCATCAAGGCTACTGAAGTCTTCTTGTTGATGATTCCTTTCTTTTCTCAAAGAAGTGTAGTGTTTAAGACATTAGTGAAAGATGTCTCAAGTGTTAAGACGAAGATATTAGTGAAGGGTATCTATCTTCTATAGCAAAAGCACTTGTGGTAGGTTCTTAGAAGTCAAGACAAAGAAGCATTAGTGAAAGGTGCTTTGAAGTCAAGACAAAGAAGCATTAGTGAAAGGTGCTTTGAAGTCAAGACAAAGAAGCATTAGTGAAAGGTGCTTAGAAGTGAAGACACAAGACATTAGTGAAAGGTGTCTTGTAGATCTAGTCAAAGGCATTAGTGAAAGGTGTCTTAGATGTACATTCGATATGGTGTGTTTCGATGTACATGATAGACTAGTATTAGATCCAAGGATATTGATATCCTTGATGATGTTGTAAAGTAGTAGATCTCCTTTGGGATTAGTCGTTGGTGTAGTGTGGTAGTAGTTCCTCCATTGCAATGGAACTAGGTGCTTAGCCTAGTACCTAATAAAGGGTAGGCGACGTTGTGAAGGTGTAGTTCACCTTGGAGTGAAAGAACTAGGTACTTAGCCTAGTAACTTATAAAGGGTAGGCGACGTTGTGAAGGTGTAGTTCACCTTGGAGTGAAAGAACTCGGTGGTTAGCCTAGCACCGGATAAAGGGTAGACGACGTTGTAGGGCTTCTCCGCCATAAGGAGATGGTGTAGTGATTACGAACTCTCGAGTAGGTGACTCGGGGAGTGGAGTAGGGCAAGGAAGGTGTCCTTGTAGCCGAACCACTATAAATACTCGTGTTGTGGTTTTGTGCTTATTACTCTTATCTTTTCATTACTTACCTTTATAAGTTTGTTTATCCACATCCAACACACACTTCCAAATAGATTGTCATAAGTCAATCTTAATAGATTAAAAGGAAGTTTTAATTGGCAAAACTATTCAACCCCCCCTTCTAGTTTTCCACAGAGTCATCTGAGGATTTTGCGGTAGTACCTGATGTAGACCCATCACCTAGGTACACCATAAAGACAGAAGACGTCACGGTAGTACCTGATATCGCTCCATTTCCTGACAATCCATATGTGCTAGGTAGGAGAGGATATACTACTTTTGCAGATGCAGAGCCATCTGAGACAGCACTTCCCGTACACTCACCACCACCCCCACACCCATACATGTTACCCACGTATGTACCGCCATCAACTACACCACCCCCACCTTCAGCTACAGACTTTACTCCCCCGTCACAGCCATATGAACTCGTAGAAGAGGCAAGGACCATCATTGCTAGATACAATGTTGTACGGCCACCCATTCCAGATATCCCTACACCGCCACGAATATTTAAGATTGGAGAAAGTTCGCAAGCAGCAATGGACCGACCACCCACCATTCCCACACTATTGGCACGCTTGGAAATACACGAGGAGCAAATTGATACTGCCTTAGGCCATCTAGATGAGTTACCTCTGGAGCGCATCGAGTCACTTGAGGATTCAGTGGAGGAGTTAGTTTCTAAGAAAGCAACTATGCAGCAGGAGATAGATATTTTGAGCACCGGAATGCAGGAGACTCGTGAGAGGGCAGATAATCTGGAGGAACATCACGGGCGAACTAGTCAACACATACCGCTGCTATATGACAATGACGTGATGATGTCACAAGCAATGATGAGGCAGAGTGATGACTTAGTAATGGCTTACTCTAGAAATACCACGTTAGAGGCAGCAGTGGTAGATATCCAGGCCCGATACCAGGAGTATATACAGGTCCTTCTCAGCATGATCACAGAGCTGGAGAGTCGCCGCGAAGAAGCCCCTGGTAGCCACTAGAGTAGGTCCTTATCTAACATTTTTTGGTATCCTAGCCACGGTATGTGGCATAAATATGACACTTGTAATATTTTGTTATATGACAAAATTTGCGAGTTGTTTATGACCATATGTGGTTTTGATATTATGTTGTGTTATGATATCGATTGATGTGGACCAGGGTGGATCACTTTACCATGTGATAATATTCGGGCATGATATGATTATATGATTCTTATATTGCTATGATTTCAACGTGTATACCTTGTTATTTGTTATGTTATAACATAACATGGTCATTCTAAACATATATTTTCTTGTGGCATGAATAGAAATATAGCTCGAACAAGAGAATGAACTGAAACTCCAGCACCCGCCATGTCCCAAGCTGATTTCCAAAAACTAGTTGCAGACAGTGTTGCTGCAGCACTCGAGAGACAAGCAGCTACAATGGCCCGCTCTGGGAGCACTAGCAGGCCTAACGGAGAAAGCGAGGCAGCTATATCTCGCAAGTGTACTTACAAAGATTTTATGAACTGTAAGCCAACCTTTTTCCAAGGAACAGAAGGAGCAACTGAGTTGGCTCGCTTGTTTGAGCGAACAGAGACAGTATTCATGAGAAGCGGTTGTTCTGATGATTGCAAGGTCACTTTTGCTACGGGGACTCTATTGGATGATGCCTTATCTTGGTGGAATGTTTCTGCCCAAACTATGGGTGTTGAAGCAGCTTATCAACTCACCTAGGCTGACTTCAAGGCAAAGATGCTAAAGAAGTATTATCCCCGCACCGAGATTAAGAAGTTGGAAGATGAGTTTCACCAGCTGGTGGTGAAAGGAACTGATCTCAAGACCTACAACCGGAGGTTTTAGGAACTGGCAATGCTATGCCCAAGTGTAGTGCCGATCTCGAAGACATTGGAGAAGTACACTGAAGGCTTACCCCGCAGTATCGAGGGTAATGTCACCTCATCAAAACCACAGTCACTAGAGGAAGCAATTTCAATTGCTCAGACGTTAATGGATCGGGAAGTCAAGCGTGGTTTCACCCAAGGAGGTAATGATCACAAAAGGAAGCTTGATGACAAAAGGACCACCCACCATCACAACAACTACCCCAACAATAACACCTACTACAACAACAACAACCAAAACAACAACCATCATTACCAATAGAACCGAAGGCAGGAAACTGCCAAAGCTTATGTAGCCGCACCTGCTGAAGGCAGTGGATATGCTAGAAATCTGCCCTTATGCAACCAATGCAAGATGCATCACAATGGGCCATGCTTTATTAAGTGCGGAAAGTGTCACAGAACCGGCCACAAAACCAAAGAGTGTAGGGCCTCAGGTGTTAGTTTGCAGCCTGTAGAAGTGATATGCCACGGATGTGGTGAGAAAGGACATTACAAAAATCGGTGTCCCAAACAGAATGGCAACCAGAACAACACAGCCCGTGCAAGAGCTTACGTGCTAGGAGATGCAAACACTCAGCACAACCCGGATGTAGTCACGGGTATGTTTTCTCTCAATCGACATTTAGCTAAAGTATTATTTGATACTGGAGCCGATAAAAGCTTTATATCCATTACTTTCGCTTCCTTACTTAAACTCACCCCGACTGCCCTAGACTATTACCATACCCTAAGTTTCTTCCACGTATCCTAGAATCTAATCTACAAACTTTATTCCAAGCTATTCTGTTATCACCCCGGAAATTAATAATCTTTCATTCTACCAACTATTTACTACCGCTAGGCGAACCAATTTTTCTTGTTACCTTGAAAAGTTGTTTAGGCTGTCATTTTATGAAAGCAAAACGTTGAACACCATCTAAAACTTTTGAGAAATATAATACTACTTTGACTGAATCAAGCATCACATCATTTTTCCTCAATTATACATAGTCTGATCACCTATGTCTAATTTAGGAAGAATCATGTCATGAAGGAAACAGTCGTCTTCACAGATTTCCTAAAACAATCTTCATTCAATAGCAAAACTTCGTAACCAGATAACTATTCATACACATCCTTGTAATCAACGCTCCATGCATATCCACACTTTTTCCCACACCGCAACCAACACCGAGTGAATCTCGAGGACGAGATTCCATTTAAGGAGGGGAGACTGTAACCACCGGTAAAAATCCGCCTTTATATTAATAATAATCCATTTTCTACGTACATTTTTTTTATTTGATTACTACAAATAGATAACAAGCCGCACTCACAAACTGCTCTCTTGCATAGTCATTGCCTTTGATATACGCATCCTTAAGTGACAATGGAAGTCTCACAACAATGTCTTACTTGAAACTTCCCGGCATGGTCACCCATGCCAGTTGTGTCCTCACAGGAGATATGTGATGTCTGGTATATAGTATCCTTATATCATTAGCGTCATTTCCAATAGAATGTTTACTATATAAATTAGGGTTTTCTTAAAGCTTTGATTTATAACAATATCAATACTAGGTCATAAACCCTAAAGTACAAACCCTTAAACTTAATGTACAAGCTTACAAGGCATAAAACCCTAACTCTACAGTATTTTCCGGTTAAAACCCTAGTTTGCAAACCCTGTGATTTTATGTAAATGAAATCACAAACTAAAATTAAAAAATACATATGAAACTTTTACCAATTACCAAAGTACAAGTTTATCAAGCCAATGTACAAGTCATTGATGCATAGGTGTATTTAATTTTACACACATTATACAAACCTTTTAAACACAAGCTTTAAAAATGTATTTCTTATAAGTACAACATTCAAATGCTTAGAGTACAAGTGAGTAATACACTATACTTTTAACAATTTAAAATATATGATTACTACACTTACATAACTAGACTTAGCAAGAAACTAACTAAAAGCCCTAACTAAGTTTCTTACACTTTGTAACCATATGTACAACAACTTCTAGCGAAGGTGCAAACACCCTAAGCCAAAACGTGCCCTAGTTCATAAGCCTAGTCCAAATCAAACTATAGTTAAACCAAATGAGCCCTAATCAACCTTTGAGCCACTAAAGCCTCTTAAGGCTTAAGATTAGCCACCTCATAGATTACCTCACCTTGTCCCTTAAGTGTTTACCGTGGTCAAAGATTAGGGGCAAGACCCATGGCTGAAATTCAGCCACCATACGCCACCCTAACCATCATCACATGCACCCTTACAAACTCCAAAGCTCCAACTCACCATGTCTCATTCTCCCATAATATAACTACAATTTTCTGGAAACCCTTAATCCTTTCACCTATATATAGCGACACACTTTGCCCATATTCTATCATCACCATTCGAACCATGCAAAACCATACACACTCATATATATTCTGAACTAGAGCCACCAATAGAAACAAAGGAAAGGGGTAATAAAGTCCAGGAGAAGGGAAAGAATTTGGGTTATATAAGCATTTCCTTGGTTGGACTTTCAGCTAATTTGAGTCCTAGAGCCTAGTAAGTACTCCAACCTTTTTCTTAATCATTTTATATATTCAATAACACATATACATGATTATGGATTAGTGTCATGTGGAAAACAAGGTCAAAAACCACTTTTCTTTTTCTTTCTGTACCTGGCGTGCTCAAAGACAAACACCCTCTTGTGGTGCGTTTTTCTCAAATGTTAAAAAACTTTAGCAGTACTTTGAGCAAGCTAAATAAACACTTATTATAATAACTAACACCCTATAAGTTTATATTAAATGGTATGCATGTTTCTGTTTTCTGCTTGTGGTCTTGACGCAAAAACAGGCCAAACGCCCTTACTTGAACCCCATTTTTCTACATCATGTTAAAGGTATTAGGTCCAACCCAAGTACCTTTGTAAACACCACCTAGGACACTCTAAAACGCCCCCATAACCTGGTTGAAAAGCCTAGGCGTCATGCATAAAAATGGCACTACTTTAGGGTCATATGTCCTAAAAACCAAAAGTTATATACAACAGGTCTTTGGGAAAAACATGGGATTTTTGATAAATTCGATTTTGAACTATCTTAGAAACATTTAAAATGAGTTAAACAACTTGTCACAAAGTTTCATGCAAAAGATATAAAGTTTTATGGTTGGAAAACGAGAATTTCAAGTTGTCAAAACTGGCCTAAGTAGCCCTTTTCCATAATTGATATCTCGCTAATTAAGGAGTTGTTAAGTATGAGAGTTACACCATTTTAAAGAGCTCACTGCAAGGATTTTAAATCCCCAATAACATCTTTAAAAACTCTTGTGGTTTCTTTTATAATCAACCAAAAAGAAGGGGACTCGTGAGATTTTCATAAAAAGACCTTGCATGCATTTCTTCAAGATTTGAGTCGTAGGAGTTATAGAATGTTAGGTAATGACTTAAAAAGAGTTAATTAACATATTACAATGTCCCTAGGTGACACCGTAAAAGTTAATGGGTTAAAAATGAAATTTCCTTGAAACGCGTCGTGGCCAAGTGGCCATGTTCACGGACTTGTTTCTCTCTAACCAAAGATGACTATAATATGAGACATATACCATTTTGAAGAGCTTACATCAAAGTGTTTAAAGGATCAATTGTGCTGTAAAAACATTGGCTTGCCTCGTGTAAAATCTGTTCTCATTTGGGCCTGTTATCGCCCAAAACCAACACTTTTAACATAAGGCACCTAACCCCCTACTTTGAGTAATCATTGCGACCAAACCGTAAGAGCTTAAGACTTCTAGTTTGAACCATTAGAAAAACCACCCGGCAAACTCTTGAAGGGATCAAGAACGTAATAAAAACCTCTTAAGGCCTCGCCTATATTTACCCTCACTTTTGTCAATTTAGGCCTAAAACAATTGAATTTTTCTTATAAAACTACAAGTATAATAATTGTAATTTTTGAAAGATAAAGTTTTCTTGGGCTAAATATGTAATTTCTGCAAAGTTAATTATACAAGGGCTGATTTTTTCAATAACCCATAGTTGAGGGTTTAAAGTGTCATTTTTTGAAAGTGCAAGGGTAAAAACTGTAAATATTTAAAATTGTAAATTATAACATTTTGGAAACATAAAATATTTAACAACTTGGGTTTCGATAAAATTTATTATCAATCATCCGAGCCATAAAAATAAGAATGATAAGTATTGCTAATTTTTGAAGAGACTTCATGTTACCTAACTATCGATAAAGCATTATTATCACATAAACTTGAACTCGAATACTAAAAATATGACATACCCACTCAGGTCGTGAGTCAGAGCAGTTTGTTCATATTACATAATTTGTTTTTCATCCAGATTACGATAACACCAAGGTGAGTTCATAGTCCCACTCTTACATATTTTTTTTCAAACTCGTGGGGAGATACATGCTACAAACCCGAACACATGTATTTTTCTGTATGCTATCCTGATTGATATTGCCTAAGTACCTACTGTTGCCACTAAAAGTCCCTCATATCATGAACCATTAACCACTTGCGAGTGAACGTGAATATATAGTGAATAGATCTATTGGCAGTTGACGCCCCATTTGTGTTAGCCTGATAGGTAACCAAATGCACTTTATTTGAGAATACTAGGAGAATGGCAAACTCCTACGGAGGGCATTGTTGCTCACATCATCACTATGATGTTTGTAACTTACGTCATTATTATGACGCGTTCGTGTTAAGGTTTGCGTTCATGAGACTAAAGGCAATATATACTGCGATCGCAATATTACTGATTTTACTACTGCTTATCTTGTGTTCAACTAATTATTATTCAAACACTATGGATTCACTCAACCTTTGTGTTGACTTTTAGCATGTTTTATCTTAGGAAACTAGAGCACGATCTGGCACGGAGTGGCTATGGACTTTCTTATAAAAGGGCGTCCATTTTGTTATCATTCACCGTAATAAAACTATGTATTTCAAGATTATTTCCGTTGGGACCTTTATTTTGTAAAACTCGATTTAAATAAATGAATGATAATCGTTTTATCTAAAACGCCTCTTCGAGCCGTTTATCTATTATTATGACTGTGATCCATGAAGTAATACCCCAACCTTAATTCCGCTGCGTATACCGAATTTGGAGGTGTTACAACACTTGCCTCGAATCTTCAAAAAAGGTTGGTTGTGCTTAATCCTAAATCTGCTAAACAGGCGTGGGTGTGTCTTGAAGGGATTTTTCAAGACAATAAACGCCCTCGAGCTATGGCTTTGAAGGCGGAGTTACGTAATCTAAAGCTTGGGGATTTATCAATTGATGCGTATTTTCAGAAAATTGAATCAATTGCTTTGATTTTGAATGGCCTTGGTTCTCCTCTTAGTAATGATGACATTGTTACGTTTGCTCTTGAAGGCTTACCCAACACGTATGATGTGATTTCAATTGTTATTGCTAGTCGGGAACCCTTTCCCGATCTCAAGACGGTTCGTTCTTTGTTGACCACGCAAGAGATGCGCATGAAGTCTAAAGTTCAAGACCCGACTGTGGATGCTACATTTGCTTCTCCTATGGTTTTATTGGCAAATAGCAACACTCGTCGTCCGTCTAATCCATTGGAAAAAGTGAACAAACCATGTTTTTTGTTTGCTAAAGGACATTGTCGTTTTGGTGAGGCGTGTCGGTATCTTCATAATGGTGTCCATGGCAAATCTATACTACTTCCTCGTGGTTCTAGTTCTGTGGATATGGATACTTTGAAACAATTATTGGCTACATTGGGTTTTACCACTTCCCGTAATACTAACAATGCTCCTGCTTCTGCTCCTGTTGCGTTCTATGCCTCGACCCAAATGTATCCCACGACCCAATTGCAACAGGCCCATCAGCCGGTCCACGGACTGTCACCATCCGGACTTTACCCTTGGGGGTCCAACTCTTCTGGTATGTCACCATCTGGACTGTCACCGTGGGCGGTTCCACAACAGGGGGCTCAGATTCTACCGCCGGGGTTCACTTATGCAATCGGTCACATCAGTGGGTCATACACGCCTGGGGTTCAATATGGGATTATGCCTGATCCAGTTCAGCAACAGGCTCCACAGCAGATGCCGGTTCAAACAGATGCCGTTTTAGCAGCAGGTTCACATGGTTCGGTTCTAACAGGGCAGTTCGTGCCAGGGGTTCCACAGCAGATGCCGGTTCAACAGCAAGGAGTTTTTCATCCAAGTCAACTTTTGGCATCCGGTTCACAAGGTTCGGGTCCAGCCACCACTTTGTCGCATGCTTTTGCTACTAACACTCTTCAGGACCCGTCTGCTGGAAATTAGAATATGGATACAGGTGCGAGCTCTCATCTTAATGATTTTGTGCATTGTCTTAGTGATATTCTTAATGAGTGCATTTATCCGTCTGTCGCGGTTGGTGATGGGAGTTTCATTCCCGTTACCAACCTCCGTCATAGTATCTTGTCTACACCTTTTCGTCCTCTTCGTTTAAATAATGTTTTAATTACCCCTCATATCGTCAAAAATCTTATTTATGTGCGTCAGTTTGTTCGTGATAATTATTGCAACCGCTGAATTTGATCCTTTTGGTTTTCTCGCAGGAAGGACTTCATAACTCGACGGGTACTCCTCCTTCGTGATAGCACGGTGATCTTTACCGCTACTACGAAGCCTTCTCCAATTCCTCAAGCTTATCTTACAAGTCAAGATAATGGCATCAACGACTTGGACATCCAGGAAGTGAAGTGTTGCGATGTCTTGTGTCTAGTGATTTTATTTCTTGTAATAAAGAGAAGCTTCCCGTTCTTTGCCATGCTTGTCAGCTTGGTAAACACGTGAAGCTTTTGTTTGTTAGTTCGCCTAGTCGTTACTTTTGTTTTGACATTGTTCACTCGGATGTGTGGACATCCCCAATCCTCGAAGTCTTTCTGGTTTTAAGTATTATGTTTTGTTTCTTGATCATTACTCTCATTATGTTTAGCTTTATCCATTAATGAATAAATCTGATGTTTTATCTAAATTTTAGTTGTTTCGTAGTTATGTTCGTACTCAGCTTAAGTGAGAAATTAAGTCGCTTCAAGTGTGATCATGGTGGTGAGTTTGATAATACCGCCTTTCATCAATTATTTTCAACCAATGGCATCCAATTTAGATTTTCTTGCCCCCTCGACCTCTCAACAAAATGGAAAATCTGAACGCATGATTCGCACCATCAATAACCTTATTCGTACTTTATTGTTCCAAGCACATTTACCACCAAACTATTGGACTGAGGCTCTTAATATGGTCGCTTATTTATTGAATATCCTACCTTCCCGTACATTAACAATGACATACCCTTTACCCGCCTTTTGGTGCTACACCCTCGATTATAGTGTATCAAGGTGTTTTTGGATGCCTTTGTTACCCACATATTGATACCAACCATAAATTAGGACCTCGCGCTACACCAGCCATATTTTTAGGACATGCTGCCGATCATTTTGGCTATCGTTGTCTTGATCTAAATACCAACAAAATTATTATCTCTCGTCATGTTACATTTGATGAAACGGTTTTTCCGTTTCAAACCCATCCGTCCAAACCCACTCCATCCTATGACTTTTTGTAAGATTCTTCCAATCTCATTTCCACCATTATCAACACCACCCCAATTGGTCCTACTTTAAACTCGATTCCTATACCACCAGTTGACATACCTACACCTCACGAACCAGTAAACATACCTACCTCCCCTGCCCCACCTACACCAACGCCAACGCCACCTGTGTCTCCCGTACCTGTCCCTGACCCACCAACGCCACCATCTATTGTATCTATTCATCCCATGCTCACACGTTTTCGTGTCCGGACTACTCGTCCTAATCCTAAGTATGCTGGTCATGTGTCAACTGTTTCTCCGTCACCTAGGTCGTAATAAGGCTGCTCTGATGATCCAAATTGGCTAAATTCTATGATTGATGAATATAATGCGCTTATTAAGAATAAAATGGACTTGTGTACTTCGTCCCCGGTGTTAATGTAGTTAGGTGTATGTGGTTATTTCGCCATAAGTATTTGGTTGATGGCACTCTTAGTCGGTACAAGGCACGCCTTGCCGCCAATGGTAGCACACAGTGTGAGGGGAGTGGATGTTGATGAGACTTTTAGTCCCTGCTTGTTCCCGCACCATTCAGATGTTCTTAGTTTAGCTATTTCGACATTACGTTCATCGCTTTGATGTCAAGAATGCATTTTGCATGGTGATTTGGCTGAACCGCTTATATGCATCGCACTGGTTTTCGGGTCCCGAGCATCCAGATTATGTTTGTTTGTTACGAGTCTCTTTATGGTCTTGCAGTGCCTCGCATGGTTTCAACGGTTTGTCGCTTATATTCTTACCGCTGGTTTACTTCGAGTCGGTGTGATTCTTCTTTATTTATTTACCATGTGGTGATGATACCGCTCGGGTACTATATGTGGATGATATTGTGCTTAATGCTTCCTCCGATAGTTTATTACAAATGATTATTGCTTCTTTGCATAAGGAGTTCTCTATGATGATGGGTGCTCTTAATTATTTTTTGGTGTGGGCTACGCGCGGACTCTTTCGATGTTTTTTTCACAAATAGTAAGTATGCTATGGAGATTTTGAGCGCGCACATATGGTTGGTTGTAATCCTTCTCGGACTCCGCTGATGTTGAGTCTAAGTCAGGCCGACGGTGATCCTTCTTCGATCCTACGCTATATCGAGTCTTGCAGCTTCTCTTCAGATCTCACTTTCACTAGACCCGATATTACTTATGTTGTGCAAAGAGTTTGTTTATATATGCATGATCCTGTGAGCCTCATTTCACCGCCTCAGCCAATATTACGGATGTTCAAGGGACTTTGGCTTATGGTTTACGCTATTTTCTTCTACTACCGAGTCATTGGTTGCTTATTCGATGTCGATAATGGTTGCCTACCACTCCGGTCTACATCAGTTATTGTGTTTTTCTTGGCAACAATTTACTTTCATGGTCCTCTAAACGCCACCGACGATTCGCTCCAAAGGCCGAGGTCGAGTATCTGGGGTTGCCAATGCTTCTCATGTTGGCTTTGAATTTACTATGTGAGCTTCATACACCATTGTCGTCTGCTACTATTGTTTATTGTGATAATGTGAGTGTAAAGCAGTACTTGTCTTCTAACCCCGTTTCAAAGATCATGCGTACCAAACATATTGAGATTGATATTCATTTTGTTCGTGATTTGCTGTTGTTCGTCAAGTTCGAGTATCGCATGTTCCTTCATGTTTCAAGATGCTGATATTTTTACCAAGGGGTTACCATATGCCTTGTTTACTGATTTTCGTGACAGCTTGAGTGTTCGGTCTCCTCCCGCTCAAACCGCGAGGGAGTGTTAGACTACTAGCATTAGAATTAGTATTTGGCCCATTGTATATTAGGCCCATTATGTAGCTTATATAATCTTGATGTACCTCTCATTATTAATCAATCAATATACAAGGTTACACAATCTTACACTACGAGCTCATATAAATGGGTTGGCCGGAACTGAGTCAACTAGAATACATACTAATCTATTTGCTAATACAGATAGCATGCTTAGTAGTTATTACTCTAAAGTACATTTATGAATGTTGCTTTGTGGCATTCCTTTTTTTGCTAGCGGCACACCTAAGGTTGTAAAAATCGCTAAGCGCTAGTGAGGCGGTTGGGTAGGGCCTAACGATTAATCGGTTAGGCGGGGATTAATCGGATTGAAATTTTTATGCACAAAAATGTAATTTTAGATATTATATTATTTTATATGTATGGGATAAGCGTATTGCATCAAAATATTTCAAGTGTTCAAATATAGACATAATACATAACTCATCAAAGTTTAAATTCAAACATAAATATTACTCGGTTTGTTAACTATTTTTAAGCGACATTTGACCGATTTTGTCCGATTAATCGGTTTGTTGACCGATTTTTAAGCTATTTTGTTGACCAATTTTTAAGCGCTTTTATCCGATTAATCCGATTAGACAGATTTTGTCCGATTAATCGGTTTGTTGACCAATTTTTAAGCGAACTTTGACCAAACCTATTAAATAGACCGATTATCATAAATCAAGGCGCCAAAGGAGTGATCGCCGATACGGATTAATCGCCGCCTCGCTGATTTTACAATGAGGGCACACCCACCAAGCAATGGTTATAGGCTTGCGGATTGCTAGGGCAATCCTTTTTTGCTAAGGGCCTGATGAATGTGAGAATGTACAAAGCATTAATCGTTAGTTAACGCCCCTATCTATTAACGGTAGTTTTATTATTTTTTATTTTTATTTTATTATTTTTATAAAATGAAATGTATGACAAGAGTCCCTCGCTGTTTAACTTCATGTTGCAAAATAACAACCTGTGAGGACTAGGATGTTGGTTTTTTAATATTTTTTTAATACTTTTTAGAAAAATGAAAATGCAACAAGAGTCCCTGAGGTTTAACTTGCGTTGCAAAATAGGTCCTGTAGGGACTAACGATGTAAAAAATTTTTACATAATTGGTCCTTCATGTTAGATGTTCGTTACACAAATAGTCCTACTAACTGCTACTTAACGGTTGTTAAATAACGACATTCTATCATTTTTAATTAAGAATGTCTATATAAAACGCAACGCAGGGAAGGGTTGATAACATGTTTTTTTTTTAATTCGCAACCGCTTAATTATATTGTTCATGCTTAAAATAATAAACATATCTAATAGTAACACACTTAACTCTAACGTTAAATAATACTTTTGTATGCAAACACCGCGCTGCGAAACGCGGACTAAAAACCTTGTTACTAACATGTTTAAACTGTAGCGTTCTCCATTTGCTGTGGGTCGATAGCACACGTTCAATGATAGGTTGGTAAATGGTATAGTTGAAAGCTATGTATCAACCATGTATCAACTATATTTTGGTAATTTTTTTACAAAAATTACTATTATATAAATATTAGTTGGGAAATAATTCATAAATGTTGCAATGGCTCAATTCTAATCAAGCGGTCACAAGTTTGATCCATGACATGATTTCTAGTGTTGGAAAATTGGTTGGCAAAAGTGACTTTTGACCAACTTTGGACACAATTATCTATATGTATATGTCACATATATGAGTAATAGTTTGTAGGTTCGCGTTCTCCTCGAAGAGAGCTTCGCAATAAGCTTTTATGTGTCCAAAATAGAGTTGATGTGAATGAGATATCGGTTCAAAGTTAGGCATTCAGTACCATGCCTAAAGAGGAAAAGTAGTTTATTTTCAATCCCACATCGGTGGGATGAGTAAACTTAGAGGGAGTCTATTGTGTATAAATAGAGGCCCTAATTTCACAAGTTTTACACACATCAAATCAATAGTTATTATTGATTTCCAACATATGGAATACGCATCTTTTAAGATGAAATTCCCTGCGCTTTAGTTAAGTCCGACAGCATAATCCATCGCTTTGGTCAAGTTGTAATCACAAACGCATCGAACTGTTTTAAGGAAGCGTCAAACACGTTCCCGCTTTTAGTGCTTCTTTGTTGATCTTTATTTTGGTGATCAAGTAAGTCTTTTGACTATTTTATTTTTTTATTTAATTATCGCTATTCCGCTATATTCTCGCTTTGTATTTAATTTTCTGCTATTTATCTACTGTTAATTTTATTTATTTAGATTTTATTAATAAAAGTGTAACCGCTTCCCACAGCCTTAAAACAGATTTTGTGTAAATGTAATTAAACACTTTTATTAAAATCGATTTATATAATTAACAGATTTTATACAAACTGCTTTTTCTCAATAAAACCAAGATTGAGTTTCTTTGAAAATCGGTTTTATAACTAAACAATTTTAATTAACAGAATTTAAAAACCATTTATAAACCATTTTAAAAACAGTTTATTGAATCGCTTTATATTGAAACCATGATGAGTTTCTTTTCAAACCCATTTATTGCATATGTTATTGTTTAAATCTAGATATTGAAACCAAGCTTGTGTTTCTAGGAATCATATATGGTACAAGTTTACATAAACCATGTCGAGTTTATTAGATACCATATTGTTTTAACAGCTTAACTGCTTTAGTGTTTATATATTCACAAGTTAACCGATGGTAACATAATTTGTGACCCTAGTGAATTCTTGCAATGTAATTGGTGCGCCAATTACTAACATGGTTAAATATCATGATGAAATCATATTCATTGAAACCAAGTGGAGTTTCTTTGAAATAAATCTCAAAAATACAAGTTGTTATTTTATTAGATTACTAGAACGTGTTTATTGAAACCAAGATGAGTTTGTTTTAAACAAAATCTTATAATAGAAGTTGTTATCATATTTTGTGGAAAGTTTTGACTTGTTTAGCTTATTTAAACCAAGTTGAGTTTAATTATAAACTAAATATAGTTCTTGACACTTTATGCATTTGAAAGTAGATCTATAGAAACCTTGTTGAGTTTTTTTGAAAGAGTAAATCTATTTTGAAACCTTGTCGAGTTTCATTGTAGAATTATACCATGTGATGCACATCTATTAAGATATTGTTAAGGATGATTAACAAAATCATATTACAAATTTGTTTTTGTTTCAAAACATTATGTAATATGCGATATTGTTTAATTGTTTAATCGAAAGACTTGTTTAAAAGCGGTTTTGTATAATAGATCTTACAAAACAGAGTGTTTTTAAACAAATTTGATGTTATCGTTTGTTAAGAAACACTTTGTGATATAGCAAGTTGTTAATTATTCCAAATTTAGTGTTACACTAATAACGTAATATTAACAGAATGTTCGGAATGTCATGAGTGACATCTAAAAAATCGCCCCTAACTTGATGAAAGGGAGACCATACTGAAGTTATGTGACGTAGATGCTTTAAAACATTCAGATTTTATGTGCCATAACTATGGGTTAAATGGCTTGAATGAAATGAAAATTGTTGCCAAGGCGGGATCCGACATTAAAAAATGGTGGGTTAACACTTGGGCATCATGTCATGAGTATGATGATAAGAGTTTGGTTAACTCTTTCAAAGTAGCATAAAATGGAGAGATGCAATCTATGGGCAACTCTATAATTGCTAATAGCAAGGGAAAAGAAATGTGATGTTGAAATTCACATGTGAAAAAGAGCTTAAGTGAACCAACATATTGTATGTGCCAGAGATCAGAGGAATCTGTATCCGATGGTTGCTTAATAAATTTGGCTTTATTTTTATTTTAATCAAATAAAATTGAGTTAATATTGAATAAAATTTTGGTCTGCACGGGTTATGCCCTTCATTAAATATTTGCCGATTTTTTTTTTTTGTTTTAATGAATATATGAATTCAAATTTTATTTGATCCTTGAATGTATAGCATGGCCAACTCAGACATGTTAATTTTAACTCAATACGTTGTTTAATTAAATAAATGAACACGGATTACAAAAGTAAAACTTATGTTGAAGCCAAATTGACAAGATTGTCTTTTCACTCGGTTGACCAAAAATTAACCAAACCTTGATTCACATAGTTTATGATTTGAATCGATACCTACAAAGGTAGCAATTAGGTACATCATCGTAATTGTTGGTGGTAGTACAAAATATTTAGACTTTTACTTACTGGAGTAAGAATATAGACAAGATTGATCTATACAAATAAGTTGAGAATCAACTTATTATCAAAAACAAGGCGGTTCTGCGATATTGGAGGTAAATAGCCTTCAGTTCATGTATGTGCTAAACATGGAATAAGACATAAATTTATTGCTCCTTATACACCACAACATAATTGGTGATAGGAAAGAACTGTGCCTTAAAGATATGGTTATGCCATGTTGTTAAAGTCATGGTTTAAGCGATGGCATGTGGGGAAAGCGGTTTTATTGGCTACTTATCTTTTAGATAAGATCCCCTGTAAGGAAAAGAAGATAGTTTTTATGAACTATGAATGGGAAGAAAACCATCCTATAAGTATTATTTAATGGGGTGTCTTATATGTATCGACACCCAAGATTCAAAATATTGACCTAAAACTGCGGTTGCATAATTTTGATATGCTCATAACAATAGTGCTTATCATTTCTTTGTATGTGATTCGGAAACGATGAATATACACAAAGATACGATAACCGAATCAAGGAAAACTTTCATTGTATGAAACCGTGTTTCCTTGATTATTAGAGGAGAATGGATGTTCATCTAGGCTTGGTGGTAAAGTTGTCCATGATGAGAGGCAACTAAATGATGAAGTCCTTCATGATGAGAGACATCAAGATGATAATGTTGTTCGTGATAAGAGACAACAAAGGAGTTGATAATGATCTCCAAGACGAGAGACAAGATCAAACCGAGGAAGAGGTTGAACTTAGAAGAAGCAAAAGGCAAGAACCGAGAAATCGCTTTGGACCCGCATTTTTTTCTTTTATGGTTTAAAACGAACCTACTTCATACCGAAGTGATTACTTCCCCGAAGGGCCTCAATGGAAAGAAGCCATTAAAAGTGAAATAGATTCTATTTTACAAAATCATACTTGGGAGCTCGTGGATTTACCTCATGGTTGTAAACCACTAGGCTATAAATGGATCTTCAAGAAGAGAAAGCCATGGCACCATTGACAAGTATAAAGCAAGATTAGTAATCAAAGGATTTAGACAACGAGAAGGTCTTGATAACTTTGATACATATTCTGCTATTCGCGAATAACCTCGATTAGGATGATACTTGCTATTGCCGCTTTAAGAAATTTGGAAGTTCACCAAATGGATGTGAAAACAGCATTTCTAAATGGAGATTTAGAAGAAGAAATCTACATGAACCAACCCGAGGGTTTCATGGCTCTTGGACAAGAGAACAAAGTTTGTAGGCTTGTTAAGTCATTATATGGCTTAAAGCAAGCTCCCAAACAATTGACATCAATTTTTTTCACGCCATGTTAACGCTGATTTAAAAAATAACGATGTTTGTGGAAAGAAATAATTGTTGGTATATATGTAATCATGTGTCTATACATAGATGGTATACTTATCAATGAAAGTGATAACAAGATGATCAAATCCACTAATGAAATGTTGGAGTCAAGATTTGGCATGAACTACATTGGTCGCCGATATGGTTCTTGGAACTAAGATCATATGAAACCAAATGGATTTGTTTTGAAGTCAAAACACTATAAGGACAATATTCTTCAGAGGTTCAATGTGGGGGATTCCGGCCTAGCTAGAACTCCAATGACATCTTTTAAATCTATTTATAATAGAGGTAGAGGTGTTGCCTATTTTGAATAATGAGAATATTGGCGCTTCTTATGTGTCTAATGACGTGTGTAAGACTTGATTTAGAAGTTAAAATCAAGTTAAGTAAATATACCATTAATTCAAGTGATGACCATTTGAATAGTATTACACAAGTACTATGATACTTACGATATTGCATTTTTGAAGATATCCAACTGCTATCTAATGATAGAGTAATGCAAATATGGATTCTTACATAAAGGAATCTAGATCCACTAGAGCGGATGTATTGACTCTACGAAGCTTGTCTTGGAAATCTTGAAAGTATTTCAAACAGACTTTTATAGCTAAATCTATGATGGAATTTGAATTTATCGTTTGAGATAAATTTATAGAATATGCTAATGTTCAAGGTAATTCATAGAGGACATACCAAGATGGCGAAACCGAACCCACCATCTATATAGTGTGATAGTCAATTGAAAATTGACAGAGCTCATATCACAATGTAAAACGGTAAGTCAAGACATATCCATCATAGACGTTGATTGATGCGACAACTACTCTCAACTAGAGTTATCATGCATTGACTACGTAAAGTCAATAGATAACATCGCTGATCCGCTAACGCAAAGGCCAGAGAGTTAGTTAGTAAGTCGGCTAAAGGAATGGGACTAAAGCCCTTAAAGGAATGAGTTTATATGAAGGAAAACCTAACCCAGCTTGACTGAGATCCCAAGATCCGGGTTCAATAGGACAACCTAATCATATAAATGCGGGGAAGTCACACAAGTTACTTAACATTGTAACTTCCTAGTCCATTCCTATAACAAATGTGACTTGTTGAGAGGTTAAACATATGGCTTTAATGATTCAGGATGAAATCACAAAGCATAATGATTCGAGATGAAATCACAAAACATATGTTTTTAATGATTCAAGGTGAAATCACCTATGTGGAGAAGTGGGTCGCCATGGAATTGTGGGGCGAATCCTAAGAGCTGCGTAATCCAAAGCTAGTGTTCATGACCATAACGAACATGACTATGAGGACTTGACAATGTTAGGGAGAGTCTTGTGTGAAGTGTATGTCGCCTCACGTAAATGAGGCTGAGTTCAAGGACATCGCGTCTACTCTGATCTAGGAGACTAAGTGCATCTCACAAGGGAAGGTTCAAAGGGTCACACCTACCTATCCTTTGCAAGATTCAACTATTGGAATTTCATCGAAATTTTTGTGTATTACGACCGCATCTCCATTCATGGGGATTGTTGAAAATTGGTTGGCAAAAGTGACCTTTGACCAACTTTGGACACAATTATCTATATGTATATGTCACATATATGAGTAGTAGTTTGTAGGTTCGCTTCTTCCTCAAGAGAGCTTCTCGCAATGCCTTTATGTGTCCAAAATAGAGTTGATGTGAATGAGATATCGGGTCTCAAAGTTAGGCATTCTGCACCATGCTAAAGAGGAAAAGTAGTTTATTTTCAATCCCACATCTGGGATGAGTAAACTTAGAGGAGTCTATTGTATAAATAGAGGCCCTAATTCCACAAGTTTACACACATCAAATCAATAGTTATTATTGATTTCCAACATATGGAATAACGATTCTTAAGATGAAATTCTCGGCAGTTTAGTTAAGTCCGACAAGCATAACTTCATCGCTTTGGTTGTTGTTGTACCGGGAAACAGACGGCGATCTGCTTTTAAGGGAAGCTGTCAAACACGTGTCTCGGCTTTTAGTGCTTCTTTGTTGATCTTTATTTTGGTGATCAAGTAAGTCTTTTGACTATTTTATTTTTTTATTTAATTATCGCTTATCCTTACATTCTCGCTTTGTATTTAATTTTCTGCTATTTATCTACTGTTAATTTTATTTATTTAGATTTTATTAATAAAAGTGTAACCGTTTCCCTACATCTAGTTCAAATATGAAAATATTTAAACTAAACGTCTTATGATTTAATGATAACAAATATGTAATTCGTAATATATAACATAAAACGCGTAAATCTCGCAACCATAAATCATCAAAACATATATTCCTCAACACCCGTCGACGTCTCGAGTCCTCTTATGCTTTAATAAATGTTTGAATGTGTTTGTTATGTTACAATATGATCAAACCATTGATAATGTTTAAAATATATTTTGAAGTTATTAAGTATTTACAATTTAGATCATTCTCTTTCGAACCTCATTTTAAATTACGATAATACCTTTAAAAAGCATCATATTTGTACAAAAATACTCTTCTAAGTAGCGGGAAAAAAATACTCTTGTGAGTACTAATGTTGACAATTTTGTTTTTATGTGAGCAGTATAACCATTTTACCCTTCCAAATTACATAAATGATCCCTGTGGGTTTACAAAATTTGCATCCACCATCCCTAGGGTAAATTACATAAGAGGTCCCTCGCTGAGTAATTGTCAACGCCCTTATTTTTTTTTCTCGTGGCCTTTATTTCGCCTATTTTTTCCAAAAAAATTTTTCAAAATTCTATTTCGTTCATGACAAAAAAAACTATTTCGTTCAAAATTCTATTTCGTTCATGACAAAAAAAACTTTTTCCGATAAAAAATTTTCACTTGTGACAAAAAAAAGTTTCCATAAATTATTTCACATGTGACAGAAAAAAAGTTTCCAAAAAAAATTTCAAAAAAATTCACATGTCCTGGGAAAAAAATTTCAAAATTAAAATTTTGAAAAATAAAATTTCTAAAAAGAACGGGACGAAAACGTAAGAAAGAAAAGAAAATGTTTTTCGAAAAAAAAATTTCAAAAATTTTTTTTGAAAAAGAATTATGAAAAAAAAGTACTTGGAAAAAAAATTCGAAAAAAAGTTTAGGGACGGTGGATGCAATTTTCTTCAAACGATAGGGACCGTTTATGTAATTTACCCTAGGGATAGTGGATGCGATTTTCAAAAATCCAAAGGGTAAAATGGTCATCATAGGTTTTTACTACTCGCATAAAGACAAAAGTTTCAACATCAATAAACACGTAACTTTTTTAACTTAGAATAGTATTTTTAGATAAGTATGATGCTTTTTAAAGATATCATCCCTTTTAAATTTCATAGAGGGTATGAACATGATTTTACAAACTAGCATTATCATCAAAACACTTTAAATAATTTATTAAAAGTGAATGACAATCAACAAAAAACTTCCAATTTGGGGATGAATTCAAACTCGATTTTGCATAATTGTCATTTTTACAATAATCCAAAATCAAAGAAAAAACATTCAAATGAGTTGATGCATTAAATCTTTCATAATCTATTTTGGCAAATTATGTTTGTTAATTAAACACATTTCATAAAACTAACAAAGGCTAAATATGTTTAATTTATTTGTGGATTAAATTCAAATTAAAGTTATCTAGTTTATATAAACCTCCCATTAAGGGAAACTATATTTTGTTTTAGTAATGAGCCTAAATCATTTGTTTTTCTTATTAAGTAAACTTCATAAATCTTGAGACTCTTAAATAGAAAAAATTTCACTTTCAAATTCACACTTTTAGGAGCCTTTATAACATGTGTATATTTGAAAATAATGGAGATATTTGACTAAACCAAATTCAAAACGGCAATGAACTTTTTCAAATATGGTGATCCAAGGATCCAAAACAGATGATGAATCCTTCAGTGGATCTGTGCCATGCTGTGACAATTTTTTTTCTTATTTAAACACCCATTTAGTCCACACTTAAACCAAACTTTTTTGCAGTTCGTAATTGAAATTGGTCTAGGGCCAATACTGGAGTTCGTAACACAGCTTATTTGGGATACTACTTCTGGAAATAAGTCATATTGATACTAATGTGGTAGAATCAGTGTTCTAAAAGGTGAGCTAAGGCGCGAGGCGTAGCCTCGTGATAACATCAAATAGTCCTGAATATTAAGTGTCAATTTCCTCGAACGCTTGTAATTTATATCATTTGTATGATTTACGCTTGTTTTCCATTGTTTCTCACTTTCGTAAATTACGCAGCATTGGAGCTAAAAGACGCTGAACTCGAGAAATATCTAAAGATTTATCACAAGATGCTATTTTGAAGCTAGGTTAATAATCTCACCATGTCATCAAGGGTTGTATGTGCTCTGCTAAGGTCTAATCTAGTTAGGTTCGGAAAAACATGTCAAAATTTTAAAATGGCATAATTTTTCAAAATAAACTAGAAAAATGAGGGCTTAAATAAAAGTTCAAGAGATAATTATACTTCCCGCCCCTCACTTGAATTTACAAAGTCCCTTTGATTGGAAAAAGAATAAAATAAAGGTGAAGAGAAAGGCAGGAATTAGAGCTGAGAACTTCCCGAAATTTGTCCCAAAAGAAGAAGGCCCACGAGAAAGGATCGCCTTGGTTTAAGGCCATGAACAACTTCAATCCCCAAATCACAATAATGACTAAGCATAATTCTAAAAGAAAAAATAAAATAAAACAAACCTAACTCCACTAGAATCACGGTTGCATTTAGCTTAATGCAACAAGTTTTTAAACCAATGGTGTCCTAAGTGACGAAAGTGGAAGTCTCGCAGTGATGGTTTACAGGAACACACCCACAAAAGTTCATTTAAAAACTAATACAAGGTTACCGCGGTTTTAAAATGGAAAAATTAAGTAGAGAGTTACGCCGTGAATCCTATGAGAGAGTTTACCGCGAACTAGCAAAACCTCGGTATGAGCTCGAAGCGACAGTTTCCGGCAAGTAACCACCGAGATGGTATTACCGCACTGGTACGCGCCAAGAATTTCACAATAAATGTTGGTTACTTTAGATCACCAAGATGAGTACCATAACTGCTCGTATTTTCAAAGAATCGCATAGTAATTACTTCATTGTCTCCTCGAAAATGGTTAGAAAACACAAAACCTTACAGAAATGGAAATAAAACAAAAGAAAGGGATAATTCGGGTTGTCTCCCTAAAAGAGCACTTTTCTTTTATTAACGAAGTCTTTTGTTAGACTCGTGAGTCGCTGGGTCCTATGGGGCCTTTTGAGCATCCCCTACTTCCTCAATATCTTCATCAATAAAGCTTCCGTCCAAACATGTGGCTTAAAACATACCAGTCATGGTGTATCTTTTCCGCAGTAAAATTAGCTTGAGCCCACCAACTAAACCCCGCCTTTTTCTCATCAATTTTATCATGCCCAAACTTTACCAGAATCACTTCTCAAATGAGATCCCCATGTATCCTACATTGTTCTTTATCATCGCCAAAACATGCCCATTCCTTACGCTTGAGCCATTTAGGTTCAGTAGTATTCTCCTCCATCGCAGATTCTATGACGGTTGCATGTAGGCCATGCTATGGTGTAATCGTCGCGCATGATAGTCGGTTCAAGAAAAATGAATTGTCCAAATTAATATCGGAGAACCATTCACTAAAAGCACTATGTTGTTGTAACCACTTTTTTCTGATATCCTCATCATTTTCCCAAAGACTACCAAACTTTTGCGTTCTTCATCAATCCTCCTAATGAGATACTTCCTCCCTCCATTACATCCTTTTTGGAAAGGGGAACACGCGGGAAATATTACTCTCGTCCTCAACCAAAGGAGCACAACAATGAACTCTTCCTTTTACAACGTGAATCGGGTAATTAAAATCCGGATTCTTCCTCATCATCTTCATTGTCACTAGATCTCGAGTCCCGCAAATGTCTAAAACCGAAGGTGGAAATCTATCGAGTCATCTAATTCTATCTTTTGGTAGTTCCTTATAACAATTTTCACAAAGGTTTTTATCCAACTTGAACTCCACTATATCTTCATAGACTCACAGAAGTGCTAATGTTTCAAGGAATGGCAAACCAAGAATCAAATGTTCCTTTTTTCCTTTTATATCATCTACTACCCAAACTCGGGAGCCAAGTAAATTTATCGACTTTTAACACACACGCATTCTCCTGTAATACCTAACGGGTAATCATAGTTTCAAAGAGTTGATGCAACTTTATATCGCTTTCCCAAAGGTGGATTATCCGCAGCTTAGGAATATGGATAGAGGCATGATGTTTACACAGACCCAAAATCAACTACCCCCAAATCATATCAATATTATTAGCGTAACACGAATGACTAACCCTCTAGCACTACTATCCTTAACAAAGAATATACTTGATCCTAACATGGATTCCACCTGTTTAACTCCGGGAAGTAGTTACGGCGTAACTCTCCCTCAAGTGGTCATATTCATGACCTCCAATTTGTCGATTATACATTCCTCAATCAAATCCTGAGAATCATTGGTGAAAACAAGATTGCATTCCTCCTACGCTATTTTGTTAAGTTCGATCCCATCAATCTCTCTCGCAGACCGAGTTTTCCAATCATTACTACAATATTTTTTAGGGTTTCGCGCGGATCGAAAGATTTTATTAGTGTGTTTTCCTGAAACCCTTCAACCAAATATTTTGTTCTTCTTGTTTTTCGGGCCAAGTTTCCGGAATTTATTAATTGTGTCCTCAAGATTGGGCCTTCTTTCATCATTAGGCCCACGATTGTAATTTCCGATAATCAAGTATTATTTCGACTATCTCGTGAAATGGTCGATTCTCCTCATATTTAGCTTCCTCAATTATTTCTCAAGGCCCCGCATGAAGACAATTTTTCGCAAGATGTCTTCCTCCACAGATTTCACAACCTACTTGAATGGCATGAACTCAATCTCAATTTTAGCATATCTTGACCGGAGACTTTTGATTTTACTAGCGATTGCTCGCAATTCCGCCAAAACTTCCGCTTTATTTCTTCTATTCCCACCTTCGCGCCATTTTTTTAGAGTGGTCCTACCATTTTTGAATGGATTCAATTGCGCTGAAGGAGTCATGTTTGGGATCGGTCTTGAGAAAAGTGCAAAAGATTTGCCTAGTGGTGACGTCAATTCCTTTGTAGAAAATATTGACCTTATGCTGGTTATTAAGATCATTGGTAGGACACTTATAAAGAAGATCGCTGTATCTGTCCCAAGCTTGATACAGAGTTCGTCGCTTCTTGTTTGAAATTGTGGATCTCCAAGAGTTGATTAGAAACCTTGATGGTGTAAAGGCAATATCTTTGGATAAAGTGTTTCTTAAGTAGTGCCCAAGTATTAACTGCCCTCAAGTGGCAATCTTTCGATCCATCTTCTCTCGGGCCGTATTCCAGCTAGAGTCATAGGGAAGACCCTCGAAAGCATATAAAGATCATGAGACACGCTTAATGTTGAAAAGGCTAGCTTATGTATAGGACATTTTCCACGGCTCATATGCATCTTCGTCCCTCGCTTCCTAAAAAGGGTTAGCGCGAACTCCCTCATAAATTGGTCTTTAATCTCTAAACTAACATTCGCCCGATTGTCGGGTCTTACGAGCCCCCGCCCTTGATCTCGCTTCTAGTCAACGCCAAGTATTCCTCAATAGTGAGGTCATCGATGTTAACAACTTCCATGGTACCCAAAAACTTGAAATATGATCGTGAGAAAAGTTTAAAGACTTAAAATTAATCCTAATATAGATCCTCAAGCAGCCGCCAAAAACTTGATGCGTGTTTAATCAACTGTGTCTTAATATTTATAGTGTCTCGCTATACCTATGGTCTACCCTAATGCACTAACGGCTGGGTACCCATCGCAGTGTAGTGTAGTAAATGGTAAAGCCGAGGTCGCCCCAAGAGCTATGTGTGTCGGATAATTACTAAGTCTAATTGTCACAAAATATTAATGGTTTGATAGGGTTTAAATTAATTAAACTACTAATGTAGAATATAAAATCAAATAAATGGTAGAAAGGAAATCAATAGAGGAATAGTGGTGCTAACCTAGTTAATCCTCCTAACTAGTTATGCCTACGTCTACCTACTTCCAATTACTTCAGGTGGGGTCAAATTCGAGAGGACAGTGTTAGGAATTATAATTGAGTTGATAAGACAAAACGTGTGAAAGATGAAGGACTAAAGATGACAAATGATGAAGATTGAAACACAAGGGACCTACTTGTTAAAGAAGAAATTATTATTTAGTCCCTAGTAGTCAATTGTAACCCTAAACTCTCTAGTATATAAAGAGAGGCAGGGAATTAGGTTTTTGTGTGTGTCAAGATGTGAACACCAAAGGTGTGTGTGTGTAACCTAGGCGTAGTGTATAAACGCCTAGGGATAGTTAGTTAGTCGATTAGCAGATTATTAGTTAGTGTTAGTTAGATGATGATGAAAACCTTGTTCAATAATAAAGAATTGATTAGTTTATTCCGCTGTGCATTCATGTTATTTATCATTGTTATTGTTATCCCTAGATGAGCTTATAAACGATCTTCACTTTTGGTATCAGAGTGGGGAGCTCTTGATATAGGGATCTACAAGGTTTTTCGAAGAAAAAGGTAAAAATTCGAATTTGGAAAAATTTTCGTAATATTTCTGCAGGATTGTTTTGAAAAGATCATAACTTTTTCGTTAACCGTTGGATCGTGATGAAATTTTGGGTGGACGTTCTTTATATAGCCATTTAACTTTTCACCGAATGGATCTTCGATCTGAGCTTCCAATAAAAAGATATACGGTGTCGAAGTTGGCTGCAGAAGAAAGGTTTGGTCCATAACCTTTTACGAATTAAATTTATTTAATAGTGATTTTTGTGTTATGGTTTGTCACGTTTCTTGACATATTCAATGATCATTAATTGCTGATTATTTATTTATTTATTGATCATCATTATATGATTGGCTTGTACTAATTTAGAAGTGATTTGATGATATCTTTTTGTCGATAACGTATAACATTCAAGGAATTGTTTACATAAAATAAATGGTCAAAGCTTGACATTGTTGACTAATAATTGTTATTCGAATGTTACTGGCTGAGAAGATATATTTGTTGCGTTGAGATTAAATGGATTTGATCAATTATAAATCAGTTCGAAGTGCGTTTTACTACTGCTCGCTATGATTGGTTCCTACTACTACTGTTCTTCATTAGTATGCTAACTGATGTGATTAAAGATTCGAGTGAACAAGGTAATGTAAAAAGGATTAAGCTGAATTCAAGGGGAAGATTTTTACTACTACTTGTTGGTATTTATACTCCTGGTTCAGATTTCTTTTGCCTTAATTTTATTTTTAGCAAGCTTTTTGGTGATCTTCATGGCGGGTATCTTGAGGCATTAGAAGGATGGATTATTCGTATGATATTGGTTTGTGGAGGTTGGAATCAAAGTTGCTTCTACTTAGCGTCTCCTAGTGGATTATGACAAAAAGGGGAAGAAGGCATTACATAGAAGATTTGCAACTTGAAGATCCTTGGTGATATTGCATGTTTACCTACTTCCAATTACTTCAGGTGGGGTCAAATTCGAGAGGACAGTGTTAGGAATTATAATTGAGTTGATAAGACAAAACGTGTGAAAGATGAAGGACTAAAGATGACAAATGATGAAGATTGAAACACAAGGGACCTACTTGTTAAAGAAGAAATTATTATTTAGTCCCTAGTAGTCAATTGTAACCCTAGACTCTCTAGTATATAAAGAGAGGCAGGGAATTAGGTTTTTGTGTGTGTCAAGATGTGAACATCAAAGGTGTGTGTGTGTAACCTAGGCGTAGTGTATAAACGCCTAGGGATAGTTAGTTAGTCGATTAGCAGATTATTAGTTAGTGTTAGTTAGATGATGATGAAAACCTTGTTCAATAACAAAGAATTGATTAGTTTATTCCGCTGTGCATTCATGTTATTTATCATTGTTATTGTTATCCCTAGATGAGCTTATAAACGATCTTCACAGACAGCATTTGGTCAATTCGCCCTAACCTATCAGCAAAGATGCCACCACAGGAGATATCAGGCGCACCGTCATAAGTCCTGTTGTTCCTGGTCCCCTAAGCCAAGTCATTAAGTACCGCTACATGCTAGATTCTAAATAGTGAGTGCCCCGCCGTTAGGAACTTAGACACTACACCCCCAATTCTTAAGTTCATCCAAACGATAGGTGATCAGTTGGTCAAATCGCACGAGTAGAAAGGGTCGTCACTTGGTCATATCTTACCTTTCCCGCTCTCACCCGCCACCTAGGGTCACGGGTTGGTCATATCTCCTAGGCAATTGGCCTCTATCGCCATTCAAAACCAGCCGAACTGTGGGTGACTACCAAAGAACTATGCATGCATACACTTAGAAATAATTATATGAAGTAAAGATAAACGCAAACAAAACAATTAAGGAATCATAACTAGGCTAGCACCAAAGGGTGCTTAGTCGCTCATATTAATCATGCACATCAATTCAATATTCAAAGGTACAAAATACATGAATTGAAAGTAAAAGAAATAAATAACGCTAAAGCTTATCGAATGGTGTGATTCTCCGTTGGAAACAAATTCCGATGCTTCCCTAGACCTCCCTTGAGCTTTTTCCCACGTTCTCACAAAGGTTGTGTGTGGAATGGGATGCTTTGAAATGCTGAATTCATGGGGTATTTATAGGCCAGGTCCTGGGTTACGGCAGAACTTAAAAGATGAGTTACGTCAGAAACCTTCTATTTCTCCTCACAGAAATGCACTAGATCTGCTAGTTACGGCGTAACCTAATAAGTGGTTACGCCGAAGTCTTCATAAACTCCTGTTACGTCGTAAGTGATGCAGTAGTTACGGCGTAAGTATCACGCGTGGAACCTCTTTGAGCTAATGGAGTTACGTCCGTGAACCTTAGGGTGGAGTTACGCCGTGAACCTCTGATAAGTTTGACTTCTGGGTCACGCAATAGTTACGGCGTAATGTGAGAGATAAGTTACACCGTAACTTCTTCAAAATAAGCATATCGCGGATAAATCTTTAGTAACGCTTCCATTTCCTCGCTCTTTAGCCCAATGCTCGTGAATTTACCGAAAGTGTAAAACAATGGAAAACAAGCGTAAATCCATATAAATGATATAAATAACGAGCATTAACGGGGGAAATTGACACCTAATATTCAGGACTATTTGATGTTATCAAGTTGTTATGATTATTTTATTGTAAAGTGCGATGTTATAAGCACTGTAGTATGAGCTTTACTGATTTAGTATCGAGGAGGCCACTTTGGTCACATTTGAAGATTGGAGTTGGTAGTTATGCCAACAGTTGGAGAAAAGGTAGTGTGCCCATCACGACATCCTCTAATGACACATCTACCTTGCATTTCATGATCCGGTTTCTTGACTTCAAGGCTTGAACTTTGGGCGGACGGTAAGTGGTGATGACTTGGTTATAGATTTCGACTACCTGCTTGTTTTTTATTTTACACCAATTATATATCCCATGTCTTATCCTACCCTTTAGTCATGAAGCGTGTCTAGGTGATGCAGCGAGCAATCTTTGGTGTCTTGGCCATGGATTTGGCCATGTATCATTGATTTTATCCACTTCGCTGTGACATGTTAGTTGTAACATATTGGATTTCACATACACATCAAACCATAAACAAAGGTGGCGTAGAAGATGAGTTTTAGAGAGAGAAAGTTAGAGGTTTGGGAACTTTAGTGAGAGAAAGAAAAATCTTATTATGACCTCCAACTCCCTACCTTAGGAGGTAGAGAGTATTTATAGTCTTACAATAAAACGCCACCTGACGGGCTGTGGATCGCATACATGGGTAAAGACCCGTCGCCCTCCACGTTGTTACTTAACTAAATACTACTTAACATCAAATAACTACGACTACAAGCTTTCTAACGATTACATATACTTGAGGTGACCGACACTTTAACTACCGGATTTTCCAAATCCTAACAATCTCCCCCTAAGGGAGGTCACCTTAAACACGCATTAACATTACATATAATACAAACAGATATTTCATTGAGATAGTTCTTGAGTTCTTGTTCATGTTCTTTGTTCAGAGCTCGTAGTCTTTGATTCTTCATTTTTGCATGTTTGGATAATCTGAGTGGAGGTCTTTAACTGATCCACGTGATAATGAAGTTTTGAGCCGCCTTTGAGATCATCACCATATTAATCTCTGACTCATCCATTGTGGTGTTGGTATTATGTGATGTTGTGACAATTGGACCGACATGCTCACATTCTGGATCATGATATATTCTCATTAGAGTAGCGGAAGCTGCTGATTCATGATATTGGCAGCCAGCGTAAGCATGGAGTGAAAATATCGTGAGTCATTGATGCACTAATCATGATTTCTTTGAAAATGAATGTGTTGTGTGAGCATGCGGCTATGGATTGACCGCTCCATTCTGATCAGCTGCAAACGTCGGGTGTTCCTGCATAAAACAGTTAGCAATAAAGCGCACAAGAGTGTCTTTGATCACTTTTTTTGAATTGAGGTACACGCCCACGGTTCCCTCGCTGATCAAGTACAAGTACTCGCCTGTGATCGTATAATTCAAGAATCTCCTTGACAGGGTTTCGCAGCTGTTCTAGCCGTTCTTCAAACCGGAACGTCTCAAAGAAGACAACACGGAGTGAGTGAACCAGCGAAATGAGATTCACCGATTGATGAAAAGAGATTTGAAAAAAATCGTGTATCGCTCAATAGAAATTGTTTTTGCAATACAATGAAGGTTTTAATGAAAATCAATTATCAATCATAAACACCTTTTGTTTTGAGAATAGTATACACCGATGTGCTAAGAAAAGAGTTTTTAAGCACAACGACCGGTTTTTCAAAGGTATCCGTCAATCCATAACCTGAACCGGATTGATTCAAAAGATTGAATCGCCCCATTGTTTCTGTTCAGTTGTCACATGGTTGATCTATTGGATAGATCTCACATGCCACCTACCAGGAGCTTGTTTGATGTTGGCTCCAGAAGGCTTTCCATCTTCATTGTGACTATGTATACATATCACTCAGATGTTCTGTAAATACTACAAGGATAATGCGTAGGACTCATAAGATATAATCTCTCTTTCCACATTGTGTGAAACAGAGAGTCTTCATTGAAAGTGTCCTAATGAGATTTATTGATGATCTCGTGGCTCTAGACTCAATTGTGCATATTTGGTTCCTATGCCGGAGACTAGGAGAGGGTCTCCTTCTTCAATATCAACTATCTCTAAGAGAAAGTCGATAGATTATGTCGGTTCCCCGTGAGAATGAAACAAGACCTTTAAAGAGGAACTTGAGTGGTTTGGAAAGTTGAAGTGCAGTGCGCCACCTGGTCCATGACGCCTTGTCTTCAATAACCGATGTTACCTTGGTAACAACCAGTAGTATATGAATTGAACCCGGTTTCTTCCCTAAGGTTGAATAAATGGAGGGCTATTTCTTTTCACCCTTTTCTCATTTAATTCTTTTTCATTCTTCAACCCCTTCAATGCTTACCGAGACTTCATAACTAGAACCTTTTTTGGGTTTATTCCAGACTAGCTCACCTCACCGACTCTTCCCATATCTCACTTTTCTCCTTTTTTCATTATACCTAAGGACTTCTACACTATCTAGTGGATTGTCCCTGGGTAGATCCCTCCGGTTCTGGCGAATCATGGGACCTCAACCTAACCTTATCATCCTTATATCACCATGCATAAAGTAGAGTTGGTCGGTCTTTTGGTGTAGATCTTCCGCCTTGAAACCAATTAAAAACCATTTAAAAATCAATCAAGATACTTGTGATATAGAATCAAAGCATTTTGTATCTTAATTGTTTTGATATTTTAGAAATGCTCCCCCTCAACATATGCATAAAAATTCAGAATTTGTTTAGCACATGGAGACAAGAGATCTTTGAAATCGTTAGATTAAGAGTGAAAGGTCCAATCTTTTGATTAACATTTTCTAAAATGATCATCATCACTTCCCAATCAATTTGAGTAGATTTTTGAGGAAGGATGATGTTTTCAGAAGTTTGCTCCCCCTCAATATGTGCCTCGAATTTTGAAAGAGTTTTGCGCATATTAGAGGGAACCTGCACTTAGAGACAATTCAATCACGATTCAATAATTTGAGGTTTAAAATAGATGCTCCCCCTCAACATATGCATGGAAAATTTGAAATCGTTTGTCACATGCGGGGAGGAAACCATGCTAGACACTTATGAAACCATTTATCGAATTATTAGTTTAAATCCAATTTAAATCACAAATTCTCCCCCGATCACAATTATCAAATCATTTGAGATTTGTGATCTCTGTAGATTTAAATTGATTTTGAAAGCTTTTAAGGAGAATTGTGACTTGATTATGAAAACGTTTTAACTGATAAGGATTGGATTTTGAGACTTTAAACTCCATTGATTAAACATGCATGATTATCTTTTGAAAACATACTAAGAACCAAAGTCTTGAACCAATTGTGTAAAATATTGTAAAACATTTAGAGTAAACCTTGCTCATTTAAGTGCTAATTGTTTGAAAAGAACACTTTTTGATTTAATTGAAAAATCATTCTCCCCCTCAATCAATGACGAAAGTTGTTGATTGATGGATTGAGATTTTGACACTTGATAAGTTCTTTTGATTTTCAAAAATAGAGTCCGAAGTGTTTCCAAAACAATTGAGTTTTCATAAAATTGCAAATATTTTTCAGAGGAATCATTTAGAAGGAAAAATATTTGAAATTAAACATTTGTCTTGTTAATGACAAACATTTGTTTTTAGAATCAGAGCATTAGGTTTGAAATATTAGATAAAGCATGGCTCTGTTCTTTCTTTGAAAAGCGGGTTACAGCCTGAAATGACAATAAACCATTGTTTTACTTTCTCCCAAAAATATTTTTTGATTTTTTTGATTTTTTTTTTTAACATTCGAACAACATCTAAAGCCCCGTGTCATTCTTTAAATGACAGCACAAAGACCGTAGATATTATCGAATCGAGAAAAAAAACATGACAAAAAGACAATATTTTTTGAAATATTTTTCGAGTTTTTCAAATTTTTATGGAATTTTGAAAGTTTTATATTTTTGTATTTTGCTTTTTGAATAAATATATAAAAATGATGGATGAAGAAAGACCTTTACTCCTCGTCTTCCTCCTGAAGACGTTTGAGGGTTTCTGGTTGAAGGCTTTTTAAGCCAAGTCGTGGAAGAATAAACTCAAAACGTTCTCTTGGAAGAGTTTTGGTGAAGATGTCTGCTAACTGGTATTCTGACTTCACAAAATAGAGTTCCACCACACCGCTTTCCACTTGCTCCCTGATGAAATGATGTCGAATATCGATGTGCTTTGCTCTTGAGTGTTGTACGTTGTTGCATGAGAGAGCAATATTACTTTTATTATCACAAAGATGTAGGATTTTGTTGAATTCAAAGCCATAGTCAGATAATTGGGATCTCATCCAAAGGATTTGAGCACAACAAGATGACATGGCTATGTATTCAGCCTCTGTAGAGGAAATAGAAGTACTAATTTGCTTCTTTGAAGACCAGCTCACAAGCTTATCACCCAAAAACTGAGCACCTCCAGACGACTTCGACGTGTATCTTGACATCCGCATGATCGATCTCATAGCTGTTAGTGACATACCGGTGTCCTTCGTGTACCATAGTCCCATATTGATGGTTCCTTGGAGATACCGAAAGACCCGCTTAACCGCTTCAAGGTGCTTTTTAGTAGGCTTAGCCTGATATCTAGCACACATGCACACGAACAAGATGTCTGGTCTCTAGTCGTGAGGTACATCGTGGATCCAATCATGCTACGATATTTCGCTTTTATCTACCATGATCCCCGAGTGGTCCTCATCCAGCTTTAGTACGCTCAATCATGGGAGTGTCAACAGGTCACTAGAATCAAATCCAAATTTCTTTAAAATCTCATTTGCATATTTAGTTTGATTTATTAAAATGCCTCGACTTTGTGAAATTTGTAATCCCAAGAAAAATGACATTTGTCCCATCATTGACATTTGAAATTTAGAACCCATTTCATTTGAAAACGATCACATTCATTGGGGTCAGTCGAGGCAAAGATAATATCATCAACATAAATTTGAACGTGAATTAAATGTTTGCCCGACTTCCGTGAACAATGTCGATCAACTTCTCCTTTGTCTGAATCCAAGGATAGAAGAAATTTTGACGCGATCATACCATGCTCTAGAGCTTGCTTTCAAACCGTAAAGGGCCTTTTTCGCTTATAGACATGAGTAGGATGCTCGATTCACAAAACCTTCAGTTGGCTGACGATACCGACTTCTTTAAGATCTCCATTAAGAAACGCCGTCTTTACATCCATTTGATAGACTACCATGTTCTTACTTGCAGCATTAGCCAAGAAGATTCCGATTGCCTCGATACGAGCAACTAGAGCAAATGATTCTTCAAAGTCAATACCCTCCTCTTGACGATATCCTTTAGCCACTAACCTAGCCTTATTTTTCAACACATCACCATGCTCATCAAGTTTCACTTTGAAGATCCACTTTAGAGCAATGATCATAGCACGTCTGAGCATGTACTAATTCCCATACATCTAATCGATCAAACTCATGAATTTCTTCTTGCATGGCATTGAACCAACTGTCTTCATTCATAGCAGTTTTAGCGTCTTTAGGTTCGATCTTAGAGAGTACGGAGTTGAAGAAGCACCATAAGGCATCAGTAGCAAGTTGTTTACAAGTGGATACTGGACGAGAGAGGTTTCCAATGATGTTTTCCAATGGGTGATCATGTGTCCATTTTCTAAGGTGTTCATGTGGTTGTTGTTGTGGAACTGAAGTAGCAGAGTCGATGTCTCCTGATGAAGATAGTTCAGATGATGATTCAGGAGCAAATATGTTTTCAAATGGATCATCTTCAAGAGTAGCAAAGGGATTAACTTCATCATTGATGCCATAAACAATTCCATGATGTACATTTGTGATTGATGGTTTGTTGATGAGACGATTGATCAGCAGCAGCGCTTCTTGACTTAATGATATTGAGACTAAGGGTTGACTTCATTCACAGGGATATGAGCAGTTCTCGTTGATGGAATTGACATTTCATCAAAGATTTGGTTCATAGTGTTCATCAAACATTGGATCAAACAATTTCTTTAAATCATCTTCAAATGGAGGTACATATGGAGTCAGTGCTGAAATGAGTTTGGTACAAGGGATGAACCAATGGGACTGCTTTGAAGTGCGGTCCGTGAACCGATTGTCCAGAGCCATTTGACCGTCACTCATCGAACGTAACGGAATTGTTTCCATGATATTTCGGGTTCTCTTGTTGTAGATTCGGTAACCCTTATTGTTTGGTGCATAACCAACAAAAACTCCAATATCTGCCTTTGCTCTTAATTTACCCAAGTCTTGACCATCATTCGTTGGATAGCACAAAGCACCAAACACACGAAGGTAGGAGAGATCAGGTTTTCGTTTATGAACAAGTTCATATGGAGTTTTTCCATGAGAGGTGTGTATAAGGGAACGATTTTGGATATAGCAAGCAGTGGCAATGGCTTCAGCCCATAGAAACATTGGAACCTTCGAATAAATTAGCATTGTTCTTGCGGCTTCCATAAGAGTTCGATTTTGTCTTTCAACTACACCATTCTGTTGAGGAGTTCGTGGAACACTTCTTTGATGACTGATTCCAACACTTTCATAAAACTGAATTAAGTCTTTGTTAACAAACTCTGTGCCATTTTTTGTTCGAACAATTCTGACTGTATTGTTGAGTCGAACCTGAAGCTGTTTGATTAGTTTGATGATGACATCCTGAGTTTCATCCTTTGTCCTCAAAAACTTTACCTAAGTAAATCGAGAGTAGTCATCAACAACTACTAGAATGTATTTCTTCCCATTTATCGCTTGCACTCTCATTGGTCCGCATGCATCCATATGAAGGGTATGAAGAACTTCCATTAATGAATTTGTGGGTTTTGGTTTGTGGGCATATTTCGTGCTTTTACCCAATTGGCAAGCTGAACAAAGATGATCTTTTTCATATTTTAAACTGGGTAAGCCTCTGACAAGATCCTTTCTGGAAAGGTTATTAATGGTGCCGAGGTTCAAGTGATTGAGACGACGATGCCATAACCATGACTTTGTTTTTGAAGCCTTTGACAGAAGCGATTGAGAAGACTTCATCATGTCTTCGATAGAGATGGTGTATAGGTTAGAACCACGAGTACCTCTTAATAATTCCACACCATCAAGTTCTCTAACGTATGTTTTCTAAAGGCCACCTCTAGATCGAATCACAGAATTGACCAACAGAGAACAAATTATGACCAAGACCTTCCACATAATATACCCTCGAGATTACACTTTTCCCAACTACATAATCACCATAACCCATAATTGCTCCAAAATGGTCGTTCCCGAATCTAACAGTCTCGATGAATTTGCTCACGAAGTTCATGAGCCGCGACCGGTCTCCAGTCATATGCTTGGAAAGCCTGAGTCCAAGTAACACGTAATGATTTGAACGATCTGCAGTTGAACATAGACAAGAATGGATAACTGGATAATTGGGATCCCCATGCAAGAATGGGTTCCACTTGGTTAGTAACAGTGATTGGAACACCCACATCAGAAATAGAAACACCATATCAGAAATAGAAGCAATGGAATCATCAAAAATAGATGTAGTGCTAGTATCCGTATTTGACCTATTCAAAGTATGTTCACTTCTTAAGGGAATAGTTCTACCAGTAGGCATCCATTTTCTAGTGGGCATTGTCTTAGCAGATTGAGGGCAGAACTGATTGATCTTATGGCCAAAAGGTATCCATTGATAACCTATCTTACTAAATGTTCTTCCTGTGGGTTTCCACTGTTTTCTAACTTTCTTAAGCTTTTGCCTTTTAGCCTTCTTTGCATGATTTTTAGCATTAACAATTTTAACTGGGCATTTGACAAAGATTAGACAAAGCATTCACACCATATTCATGATTAGCAAATGATTCAAACAGACATCATTACATGGTTTGCAAATAGTATCGAATTAATTAATTACAGTACGCCTATGGCTAATACTAGAATCAACACGATTCATTTTATTCAACACAAGCTTAAAGTTCCTAGGTTGGTCTTCTACTCTCTTCCAATGCACATTCTTAGCTTGCGAGGTCCTATCTTGCTTGGTATTGCCTGGAGGCTTTGACCCGCTTGCTTTAATGTCACTGATTACTCCTGTAAAGGGAATTATGGGAACATTAGTTGGTTGATCTACTTTTTGCATTCCTGAACTAGATGTGCAAGGGTCTGTACTACTAGAAGGCACATTGGTGTTCACTTTCTTGAAAATGGGCATAGAATGGTTTGTATGCTTGGCACTAGGCATAGAACAAGGCATCACAGCTTTGCCTTTTGCACCTAAGGATTTAGGACATGTTGCAATTACACATTCTAGCAGCTCTTGAGATCGTTTGGCCTGAATACAAGCAAACCTAATTTCTCTATCAAGAGGCTTATTTATGAAATCCTCTTCAACAATCTCACTGAGACATTCTAGACTATCCTTAAGGTGAGCACAATAGTCATGAAACCAAGGTTCATTATTCCTAAGATGAGGAGGAATGTATTTAACAACCACAAAGTGTATTTGGTCTAAGGATAACTTTGATGCAACATTCTTATTAAAACAAGTGGCAGCTTCCCATTTTCCGACTTCTCAGATTCTCAATTTCCTTTTGTAAAGACGTTATTTTTTCGTTGTTTTGGTCACGGGTGACTTTTATTGAATCATATAACTCTTTAAAATGTCGTTTAACTTTTTCATTTTCTTCTAGAAAACTCTTGTTTTCCTTTTGTAAGGCATCAACTAAGTTTTGAAGATGAAAAGTTTGAGAACTCTGAGAATCTAAAGGAGGAGGCATTTGGGAGCCTGTCATATTGTTCGTTTGACCCTTTAATTGAGAGATTTGGGCTTTCAACTTTCTGATCGTGTTGCAATGAGCTCGAATGCTCTCATCACGCTTGTTTATTTCAAAAATCTGATCAAACTCGAACATCCGAGGATGTCTTGATATTTGAGGTTTTGACATTTTCTTTAAGATGTTGATATTTTAGTTGTAAATCAAAATGTTCAACTTCTAGTTTAGAAAGATGCTTTACCAAATTATCGTGATCATCCCGATCAATTTTCTCATTAAGTTTCGAATTAATCTTTTCAACCTCAATGACACGATCATGGGAGACTTTCGAGAGCAAAGATAATTCATGAAATTGAGAAGCATTAATGGAACAATTTGTAGCAGTGTAAAACACATCTTGAGCAATACATTCTGAAATAAGATTCTCATTCAAGGTATGCAAGTTCTTCCTCTCAATCTCATTATATTTTAATGCTCGCTCATAGTCACTAACCTCAACTATCATTGCATCAAACTCCTTTTCCATTCCTTTAATATCTGAATCTATCCCCTTTTTAAGATTCTCAAAATGATCTTTAAGTTGTTTAAAGAAAGGCATGACCTCAGTTAGATAGCATTCTTTTGTTTGCTCAAAACCCCTTTCCCCTTCAGTTATCCCAGTGGTGTGATCCTTTTCTTACAAGTTTTCTCAAAATCAACAAATAGTTGAAAAATAACATATTGACCGATTAAGGTCTTGCTCTTAGTGGCAATAGTTCTAGGAACTAAATGCATTGGTTTATTTGGAGGATACACGCTTCTGCAGCATTTTCCTAAGGGGAAGGTTTGTAACAACAAGATTCTCTCGCTTTTGCTTATCTAAGTCCTTTTTCCGAACACTTGTTCAGTGTTAACAACGTTTGAGGCTTAAACATGTTTATGGAAATCCAGTTTTCCTTCTTGTAATCATGGGGTTTGATCGTTGTGTTATTCTTTTACATTCAGGATCTTCTAGCTTCTTATTCATTTTCTCCCTAGATGCATCATCTAATTTTCTATCTTCCTCATCGCACTCAACGCAACTAGGTTTCTGTCTAGGTTTAAGAATCTCATTTCCATCATATATCACCTTATTAGCATTTTTAGCCTTTTAATGACCTCTGGATTTAGTTCCTCAACAAGGGGAATGCTATGCTTATCGCTTAAGACTCTATGCTTAGTGATCAAGTGAGCAATCTGAATGGTATTCCCTTGTACGTAAAACTTATTTTCAAGCTTGTTTTTCAAATTTTTTATATTGGAAAACTCATTCAATAGTTTTGATTCCTTAGCATTGAATTCTTGCTTAAGCATTTTAACATTTTCTTGAAGTTCCTGTTTTTGCTTAGTAGTTTTAGAAAGCTTTTCTTGTAAGGAGTTTAACTCTTGTTTTAAGACTTCTTTCTAAAAGTTACTTTTTCTAATAACTGTACGCATTTGGTCATCCATCTCCTGCCACGAGTAGTTAACTCAAACTTAGCACGTTGTTCATAAATGGCAACTCGTTCTTTATAGGCATTAAGTTCAGAGATAACAGAATCATCATGGGCACATGCAGTGTATTCATCAAAAGCATAGTCATCATTGATCGCAGTAAGAAGCATCACTTGGTACAACCTCACTTTCACTTTGTTTCACATATTGATCATATGGGACAACATTGATATTACCCATATTTTCAATATCCGACTCAATAGTTTCAGTTGATTGTACTTTGTCATGCATCTTTTGCACATCAACATCATTGTATAGTTTTAATACCTCAGAGATGATTTTGTCTTTGGATGGACCAGCTTGTGGTGATGAAGAGACTTTAGGAGGGACCATTGGAGAAATGCTAGCCATGAAAATGGTTTGTGCAGTAGGTTCATCATCAACGCCGAGTCGTATGCATCACAATCGCTGACTTGAAAGGCATTCTGATGATTGTGGCCTATCTCCCTGAATTGGCCGCCATCCACATCTCGCATCATATGTCTTGGCATTTCCTCAAGAAGAAACAACAACTCCTCTTCATCCAAAGCTGCACCATTATCTTGAGCTTTCACAAGCAACATCTTATCCCAAGTACTCTGATTCTGAGGGCGTTTTGGCGATGTGCGCCTTGCAATATGTCCCTCACCTCCATAGTTGTAACACTTGATCGGCTTTACTTGTCCCTGATTTCCATTCCTTCCCCTATTCTGATTTGCCACATATCCTCTACCAACTCCACCTCTTCCTTGTTCATAATGCCTTTCTTGAACTGGCTGCACCATAACTTTCCCATCTCTGACAAAGGGCTTGATTGTGTGGATTGGATGCGCTCGATTATTGTTGGTGTGTGGGAGAGAGTTCATGTTTTGACTAATCATGAGAGCCAGTTGATTTATGAAGTTTCCCACGGTGCATCAAGATCGCTTTGTTTGAACATAGGATCTGGAATGAGTTTGTGATTACCATTACCCATGGGTATAACTTGAGATGCTTTGGTGGTAATTCCAATGTTTTAGTAGAAAGCAGTTGAATCATTTGATGAGCTTGTGTCTCCCTCGGTTTGTTTTGAACTGATCAAGAATCCTTTTTTCAAACATAGCATGTCTCTCATTCTCAAGAAGGAAGGCATAGAGTTGCTCATAGTTTGTATTCTTCAATCCTTTGGTTAGCTTCACAGAGGTGACAAACTTGTGCCATTCGAGATTCATGTTGTTCACAAACTTTGAGTTCATCTGAATGTTAGGCATAGTCATTCTGATGTTCCTCATGTCATTAACAAGCTTGTGGAATCTCACGTATACTCATAGACACTCTCATCTGGTTTCATCTTGAAGTGTTCAAATTCATCATAGAGTTGTGATTCTTTGTCTTCCATAGTTAATTCGTAACCGAAAGAAGCATCTTGACATTATCCCACACCGCCTTGGCTTCGGTGTTGTGATTGATAAGCTTGTAGATATCCTTTGGAAGACCTTGAAGTATGATGTTAGAAGCCCTGATATCAGCATCGAATCTCTTCTTCTCCTTATCATTGAGCTCATCATATGTCTTTGGCCTGTCTATTCCATAGATCATTGTTCCATCTGCAGCTGTATCAATTAAGTCTCTTGTAGTCTCAATCTGATAAGGTCCTTCATCAATTGATTTGAGAATGTTGACCCCATTTTCCTTTCCAAGACAATATAATCTGATTCTTTCAGCCCAAGAGTCGTAGTCAGCTCTGTCAAGCATGGGTGGACGGTATCCGAACCACCGCTTGAACATCCTCGCAACAAATGGAGATGATTGTAGGTACGTTGGTAGACATGTTTGAAGATTACACGGGATTTTATAACTCAATGATTAAACCGAAAAATAGATTCTTTCATGGGATTTTACTAAATCAAGAGAAAATCGTGATACACACAAAAGTCAACCAAGTCGCTAAGATTCCTTGAACCAAGTCGCTAAGCACTAAGTTGCTAAGTAATAACAAAACAAGTCGCTAAGTACCAAATCACTAAAAATTTTGACAAAGAAGTGGCTATGCACCAAGTCGCTAAAATGTCAAGTCGCTAAATAGCAACTCGCTAAGGACAAGTCGCTAACACCAAGTCGCTAAGAAACTTAAAGAACAAGTCGCTATCAAAATTGAAAGCAAGTCGCTACCCGTAGTGGAGAATCCACAAATTGTACTGTTTGTCGGCTTGTCTCTAAAGGCAAGTCGCTATGACCAAGTCGCTAACAAAACACACTACAACTCGCTACCTTTTTCTGAAGCAAGTCGCTACCAAGAAATTCACTCCGAGAGCCAAGTCGCTACCAAGAAAAACTTTAAAAACACACTTTTCAATCCAAAACAAGCTCAACCACAGTGATTCAAGCTTACCAAATCAAAACCCAAGCACATACAATGATCCTAAACACAAAAGTACACCCAAAATTCAAACTTTAACACAAGAAATGAACCAAATGATGCAAAAGCCACTAAACTTTTTCAAACTCAAAAACCATCTAAAAACCACTAGAAATCCAAGGATATGTAAGAGATGATCTAACCATGGCTCTTGATACCATTTGTAACATATTGGATTTCACATACACATCAAACCATAAATAAAGGTGGCGTATAAGATGAGTTTTAGAGAGAGAAAGTTAGAGGTTTGGGAACTTTAGTGAGAGAAAGAAAAATCTTATTATGAGCTCCAACTCTCTACCTTGGGAGGTAGAGAGTATTTATAGTCTTACAATAAAACGCCACCTGACGGGCTGTGGATCAGGCATACAGTGGGTAAAGACCCGTCCGTCCTCCACGGTGTTACTTAACTAAATACTACTTAACATCAAATAACTACGACTACGAGCTTTCTAACGATTACATATACTTGAGGTGACCGACACTTTAACTACTGGATTTTCCATATCCTAACATTAGTAATGACGAGTCACCCCTTAACCTTTGTCGTGTCTACCCATATTGCCTTTCGAGAATTGTTTAGCCCTTAACTCTAGTGGTGGAGATTTGTGTAACCGCCAAACTTATGATAGAATACATGCTATGACTGTGCGATTGAATGATCACCCCGAAATTGACACTTAGAATAGTTGAGAGATTTGAGTGTTTTGTTCCCCTTTCGTGAGGTGTTCGGCTTTGTTTTTTTCTAGCATAAGGGATTTGTAAACTCATATTTTCCAGGTTATGGGAGATATCTTTTTAGGAATCTTTCTAATAAGGTCTACTTGAGGGCAAGTAGAGTTCAAGTGGGGGATATTTGATAACATCAAATAGTCATGAATATTAAGTGTCAATTTCCCCCGTTAATGCTTGTAATTTATATCATTTGTATGGATTTACGCTTGTTTTCCATTGTTTTCCAATTTCAGGTAAATTACGAGCATTTGAGCTAAAGAGACGCGGAACTGGAGAAATTACGAGCATTGTTTTCCAACTTATCATTAGGTTACGGCGTAACTCTTCCCAAAGGTTACGACGTAACTACATTAGGTCAAATGAGGTTCACGTCGTTGATACTTATGCCGTAACTACTGCATCTATTACGACGTAACTGAGTTTATTGAAGACTACGGCGTAACCACTCATTGGCGTAACCAGCAGATCTAGTGCAAAATACGAGGATATAGATGGTTACGGCGTAACTCTTATATTAGTTACGCCAGTAACCCGTGATCCGCCTATAAATACCCCATGAATTCCAGCCTTTCTATTCATTCCATTCCACACACAACACTCAGAGAACGTGGGAAAAGGCTCAAGGCAGGTCTAGAGGAGCATACGGAGCTGTCTCCAAGGGAGAAATCACTCCCTTACGATAAGCATTAGCATTTTATATTTCTTTTACTTTCAATTCATGTATTTCGTACCTTTGAATATTGAATTGATTTGCATGATTAATATGAGCGGTTAAGCACCTTTGGGTGCTAGCCTTGTTATGATTCCTTAATTGTTTTGTTTGCGTTTACTTTACTTCCGTATAATTATTTCTAAGTGTATGCATGCATGGTTTATTGGTAGCCACCCTTGGTTCGGTAGTTTTGAATGGCGATAGAGGCCAATTGTCTAGGAGATATGACCAACAATTGACCCTAGGTGAGCTGGACTGAGACGGAAGGGTAAGATATGACCAACTGACGACCCTTTCTACTTGTGCGATTTGACCAACTGATCATCTACCGTTTGGATGAACTTAAGAATTAGGGGTGCGGTTCTAAGTTCCTAACGGCCGGGCATTCACTATTATAAATCTAGCATGTAGCGCTACTTAATGACTTGGCTTAGGGACCAGAACAACAGACTTATGAGGGTACACCCGACTTCTCCCAGTGGTGGCATCTTTGCCTGATAGGTTAGGGCTTAATTGACCAAATGTTGTCCTCTCGACTTTGACCCCACCTCAAGTAATTGGAAGTAAGTAGACGTAGACATAACTAGCTAGGAGGATTAACTAGGTTAGCACCACTTTTCTCTATTGATTTCCCTTTACCGCTTATCTCTTATTTTATTCTCGCTTAGTAGTTTAATTAATTAAATCCCTATTGAAACCATTATTAATCTGTGACATTTAGACTTAGTAATGATCCAACACACATAGCTCTTGGGTACACTACACACGACCGGGTACACTGCCCGTTAGTGCATTAGGGTAGACCATAGGAATAACGAGACATTATAAATATTAAGACCTGGTCAAGAAACTCGCATCACCTCGCCGCCACGAAATGGACCTTGGCATCGGCTTAAGGCATAGCCTGGGTTAAGGCGTAAAAAGGCGCGCAAAATCATGTTTTTTGGTAAACCGTGACGCCATTTTTTGAACCAGTATTTATTTTTATTTATTTATTTTTTCAACTATTTTGAACCAAGTATTTTGGAATTCAATGCTTGAATTTGCGCCGTAATTATGTTAATACAAATAAGCCGTAAAAACGATCTTCTAATGTTTTTTTGATAACAAACGAAAAATCATTTTAACGAAACAAATAAAATACGTAAATGGTTTGAACCAATAGTTTTCTAACATACTTACATTTTTCATAAAACACTAAACAAGTAATAGTGTTTAGATTTTATAGAAATGCATATGTATAACAACTAGTGTTTACATAATGGGTATATATGTGTATATATATATATATATATATATATATATATATATATATACACACATATATATATATATAGACTAGGGATCCAGTGAGAAGTAAATTAAAATAAGAAGCGGTGAGAAGTGACCAAAACCACGCATTTGAGATGCAACGACTTGCATTATATGCATTTCTATTCATATAGATGCAACATCTTGAGTTTCGAAGTTAATTTGATGTATAGATGGTGCAAATTGATTTTCATGATTTCGCACGCAGAGGAACAAAACCAAGAGAAACCATGAAATGCATCTAATATATGTATATGCATATGATTAAAAGCTAGAAAACACACTATGGTGCATTATAATGCATCTTAGGTTATAGGGGTGCATCTAATTTAGGTCGGTGCATCTCGGATTTGCGGTTATAGTTCTTCTTATTTCTTCTTATTTTAAGTAATCTTCTTATTTGATCCTAACTCTCTCTCTCTCTCTCTATATATATATATATATATATATATATATATATATATATATATATATATATATATATATATATATATATATATATATATATATATATATATATATATATATATATATATATATATATATATATATATATATATATATATATATATATATATATATATATATATATATATATATATATATATATATATATATATATATATATATATATATACTTAGTATATATTGTAATGGGTAATGTAATGGGTAAGAATCTAAGTACTTGACCCATTAACTAGATATATTGAATGTAGTTGGGTAAAACCCAAAGTCCATGACCCATACCCATGGAGCATGATCCATAACCCATGACCCATTGCATGACATCATGCATGAAGTCATGTTGGGTATTATCCATAACCCATGGAATTAACCCATGACCCATTGACTAGATGCATTGCATCTTCTAGATACATTGTATCTATTTGGATACCCATGATC
>OU343221.1:252778805-252864063 GCA_910596185.1 Chrysanthemum makinoi
AGCAATGTACTCCCCTAATGAAACATGGCATTTTCCGCTAAGGAACAAGTTGACAACTCCGGTAATAGAACCCAACAGGTCATCAGCAATAGCATATGCAACCCCTCCCAAAATGTCCATTAAGTGTTGTGCTCTAAGCCCGTCTCGATCACATGATGTCCCTTTTGTAAAGCTGCGGATCCTATTCAACACCAAATCCTTATGCACAATAAGAGCATCTTCTGTAGGATATTTGGATTTCACATACACATCAAACCATAACACAAAGTAGGCGTATAAGTGGAATTCTAGAGAGAGAAAGTTAGAGGTTTAGGGAACTTTAGTGAGAGAAAGAAAATTCTTATTTTGAGCTCCAACTCTCTACCTTGGAAGGTAGAGAGTATTTATATTCTTACAATAAGCGCCACACAACGGCATGGATCGCATACAGATGGGTAAAGACCGTCCGTCTCCTCCGGTGTTACTAAACTAAATTCTACTTAACATAAAAGTACTATGACTATGAGCTTTCTAACGATTACATATACTTGAGGTGACCGACTCTTTAATACAGGGAATTTCTAATTCCTAACAATCTCCCCTAAGGGAGGTCACCTCAAACATATACTAAAATGACATTGAATACAATCGGATATTACATTAACAATTGATCTTGCATTCTTGATGTAGTACTTTGCTCCAAGTCGTAGTCATTGATTCCACTCATTGCATGTTTGGTTAATCCAAGTGGAGGTCTTTTACCGATCCACGTGATAATAATGTTGAGCCGCCTTTTGAGATCATCAACAAATAGAAAATCTCTGATACATCCATTGTGGTGTTGGTATTATGTGATGTTGTGACTTTCGGACCGACATGCTCACATTATGGATCATGATATCTTCATCGTAGTAGCGGAAGCTTTCGTTGATTCATGATATTGGCGTGCGTAGCGAAGCATGGAGTTAGAATATCAGAGTCATTGATGCACTAATCATGATTTCTTTAGATATGAATGTGTTGTGTGAGCATGCGGCTATGGATTGACGCATTCTCGATTACCAGATCGGTACAAGCGTCGGGTGTACACGCATAAGACATTAGCAATAAAGCGCACTGAAAGTGTCTTTGATCACTTTCGATGAATTGAGGTACACGCCCACGGTTCCCGTTGATCGATACAAGTCTTTGCCATGATCGGTATAATTCGAAGAATTTCCTTGGCGAGGGTTTCGTTTGTACTAGCCGTTCTCAAACCGGAGCGTCTCAAAGAAGACAACCGGGTGAGTGAACCGGCGAATTTAAGTCCACGATTGATGAAAAGAGATTTGAAAAACAATGGGTGTATTGCTCAATAGAAATTTTTGCAATATAACGAAGGTTTTAATGAAAATCAATTATCAATCATAAAACACCTTTTGATTTGAAAAATTAGTACCGGTCGACGTGCTAATGAAAAGAGTTTTAAAGCACAAAGACCGGTTTTCAAAGGTATCCGTCAATCCATAACTTTGAACCGGGAGTTGATTCAAAAGATTGAATAAGCCCCATTGTTTACGTTCGGTTGTCACATGGTTGATCTGTATAATAGATCTCACATGCCACCTACCAGGAGCTTGTTAGATGTTGGCTCGAGAAGGCTTTCCATCTTCACAAGTGAATATGTAACACATCACTTTCGGATGTTACGGCAATACCACAAGGTTAATGCGTAGGACTCATAAGATATAATCTCTCTTTCCACATTGTGTGAAGCAGAGAGTCTTCATTGAAAGTGTCCTAATGAGATTTATTGATGATCTCGTGGCTCTAGACTCAATTTGTGCATATTTGGATCCTATATAGGAGACTAGGGAGAGGGTCTCCTTCTTCAATATCAACAATCTCTAAGAGAAAGTCGATAGATTAATGTAGGTTCCCGTGAGAATGAAACAAGTCCTTTTAAGAGGAACTTGAGTGGTTTGGGGTTGAAGTGCGGTCGTCCTTTGGGTCCATGACGTCTTGTCTTCAATACCGATGTTACCTTGTAACCACCGTAGCATATGAATTGAACCGGTTTTACGCCCTAAGGTTGAATTATCAGAGGGCTATTTGTTTTCACCCTTTTCACATTCAATTCTTTTTCATTCTTCAACCCCTTCAGTGCTTACCGAGACTTCATAACTAGAACCTTGTTGGGTTTATTCGACTAGCTCGCCTCAGTCCGCACTCTTCCCATATCTCATTTTTCTCCTTTTATCATCATACCTAAGGACTCTACACTAACTAGTGGATTGTCCTGGGTAGATCCCTCCGGTCTGGCTCAAGGATCATGGGAACCTCAACCTAACCTTATCATCCTTATATCACCATGCATAAAGTAAAGTTGGTCGGTCTTTTGGTATTGTTCATCTGCCATAGGAACCAATTGAAAACCATTTGAAAATCAATCAAGATACTTGTGATATAGAATCAAAGCATTTTGTACATTAATTGTTTTGATATTTTAGAAGAAGAACTCCCCCTCAACATGTGAATCAAGTATTTGAAATAGTTTTCCACACGGAGGCAAGAGATCTTTGAAATCGAATTAACTTTTTGATTACCATTTTCTAAAATATCAACATCACTTCCTAATCAATCAATTTGTAGATAAAGCATTTTGGGGAAGGATGAGGTTTTCATGATTTTGCTCCCCTCAATATGTGCCTCGAGATTTGAAAAGAGTTTTGCACATACTAGAGGGAACCTGCACATTAGAGACAAGTTCAATCACGTTTCAAATCATAGGTTTAAGATAGATGCTCCCCTCAACATGTGCATGGAAAATTTGAAATCGTTTGTCACATGTGGGAAGGAGAAAACATGCTTGTAAACATCCTTATAAAACCATTTACGAATTATCGTTTAAATCCAATTTAAATAACAAATTCTCCCCGATCACAATTATCAAATCATTTGAGATTTGTGATCTCTTATAGATTTAAATTGATTTTGAAAGCTTTTAAGGAGAATTGTGACTTGATTATGAAAGCGTTTTAGCGATAATGATTGGATTTTGAGACTTTTAAACTCCATTGATTAAACATGCATGATTATCTTTTGAAAACATATAATAACAAAGAACCAATTGTGTAAAATATTGTAAAACCCTTGCTCATTTAAGTACTAATTGTTTGAAAAGAACACTTTTTGATTTAATTGAAAAATCATTCTTCCCCTCAATCAATGACGATAGGTTGTTGATTGAGAGATAGATATTTTGACACTTGATAAGTTTTTTTGATTATCAAAAATAGAGTCCGAAGTGTTTTCAAAACAATTGAGTTTTCATAAGATTGCAAATTAGGAATCATTTAGGAAAATATTTGAAATTAAACATTTGTCTTGTTAGATGACAAACATTTGTTTTAGAATCGAGCATTAGGAATTTTGAAAATATGATAAAGCATGGCTCTGTTCTTTCTTTGAAAAGCGGGTTACTGCCTGAAATGACAATAAACCATTGTTTTCTCTTTCTCTCAAAAATATTTTTATTATTATTTTTTGATTTTTTTTAACAGAACAACATCTAAAGTCCCGTGTCATTCTTTTGAATGACAGCACAAGACAGCGTAGATATTATCGAATCCGAGAAAAACATGACAAATTGACAATATTTTTGAAGATTTTTCGAATTTTTCAGATTTTTATGGATTTTGAAAGTTTTATAATTTTGTATTTTGCTTTTTGAATAAATATATACAAGAGATAGGATGAAGATAAGACCTTTACTCCTCGTCTTCTTCCACGAAGGCGTTTGAGTGTTTACGGTTGAAGGCTTTTCAAGCCAATTCGTGGAAGAATAAACTCAAAGCGTTCTCTTGGAAGAGCTTTGGTGAAGATGTCGCTAACGGTATTCGACCTTCACAAAATAGAGTTCCACCACACCTTTTCCACTTGTTCTCTAATGAAATGATGTCGAATGTCGATGTGCTTTGCTCTTGAGTGTTGTACGTTGTTGCATGAAAGAGCAATAGCACTTTTATTATCACATCTGAGAGGGATTTTGTTGAATTCAAAGCCATAGATAATTGGGATCTCATCCAAAGGATTTGAGCACAACAAGATGACATGGCTATGTATTCACCTCTGTAGAGGAAATAGAAGTACTCATTTGCTTCTTTGAAGACAGCTCACAAGCTTATCACCCAAAAACTGAGCACCTCGGACGTGCGACGTGTATCTTGACATCCGCATGATCGGCATCTGCATAGAATTAGTGACATACCGGTGTCTTTCGGGTACCATAGTCCCATATTGATGGTTCCTTGGAGATACCGAAGGACCCGTTTAACCGCTTCAAGGTGCTTTTTAGTAGGCTTAGCCTGATATCTAGCACACATGCAAACAGCGAACAAGATGTCTGGTCTACTAGCAGTGAGGTACATCAGGGATCCAATCATACTACGATATTTCGTTTGGTCAATCATGATCCTCGAGTGGTCCTCATCCAGTTTGGTCGTTCAATCATGGGAGTCTCAACAGGGTCACTAGAATCAAATCCAAATTTCTTTAAAATCTCATTTGCATATTTAGATTGATTTATGAAAATGCCTCAGGGACTTTGTGAAATTTGTAATCCCAAGAAAAATGACATTTGTCCCATCATTGACATTTGAAATTTAGAACCCATTTCATTTGAAAAACGATCACATTCATTGGGGTCAGTCGAGGCAAAGATAATATCATCAACATAAATTTGAACGTGAATTAAATGTTTGCCTGACTTCCTAGTGAACAATGTCGGATCAACTGCTCCTTTGTGAATCCGTGGATAGAAGAAACTTTGATAGCATATCATACCATGCCCTTGGAGCTTGCTTTAAACCGTAAAGGGCCTTTTTCAAACGATAGACATGAGTAGGATGCTCTGGATTCACAAAACCTTCAGGTTGGCTGACGTATACGACTTCTTTAAGATCTCCGTTAAGAAATGTCGTCTTTACATCTATTTGATAGACTACCATGTTCTTACTTGCAGCATTAGCCAAGAAGATTCTGATTGCCTCGATACGAGCAACAAGAGCAAATGATTCTTCAAAGTCAATACCCTCCTCTTGACGATATCCTTTAGCCACTAACCTAGCCTTGTTTTTCAACACATCACCATGCTCATCAAGCTTCACTTTGAAGATCCACTTTTAGAGCAATGAATCATAGCACAATCTAAAGCATGTACTAATTCCCATACATCAAGTCGATCAAACTCATGAATTTCTTCTTGCATGGCATTGAACCAATAGTCTTCATTCATGGCGGTTTTAGCGTCTTTAGGTTCGATCTTAGAAGTACGGAGTTGAAGAAGCACCATAAGGCATCAGGTTGCAAGTTGTTTCGAGTGGATCTGGACGAGAGAGGTTTCTAATGATGTTGTCCAATGGGTGATCATGTGTCCATTTTCTAAGGTGTTCATGTGGTTGTTGTTGTGGGACTGAAGTAGCGAGTCGATGTCTCCTGATGAAGATGGTTCGATGATGATTCAGGGTCAAATATGTTTTCAAATGGAGCATCTTCAGGAGTAGCAAAGGGATTAACTTCATCATTGATGCCAGAAATTGTTCCATGATGTACATTCGGTGATGAATTGATGATTTGTTGATGAGATCTGATGGATCAGCAGCAGCTTCTTGACTTAATGAAATTGAGACTGAAGGGTTGACTTCATTCACAGGGATATGAGCAGCCTCTGTTGATGGAATTGACATTTCATCAGCATTTGGTTCATAGTGTTCATCAAACATTGGATCAAACAATTTCTTTAAATCATCTTCAGATGGAGGTACATATGGAGTTTCTTGGAAATGAGTTTGGTACAAAGGGATGAACCAATGGGACTGTTTTGAAGTGCGGGTCCAGAAGTGGATTGTCCAGGAGCCATTTGACCGGTCAGCTCATCGAACGTAACGTGAATTGTTTCCATGATATTTCGGGTTCTTTGTTGTAGATTCGGTAACCCTTCTTGTTTGGTGCATAACCAACAAAAACTCCAATATCTGTCTTTGCTCTTAATTTACCTAAGTCTTGACCATCATTAGTTGGATAGCACAAAGCACCAAACACATGAAGGTAGGAGAGATCAGGTTTTCGTTTATGAACAAGTTCATATGGAGTTTTTCCATGAGAGGTGTGTATAAGGGAACGATTTTGGATATAGCAAGCAGTGGCAATGGCTTCAGCCCATAAAAACATTGGAACCTTTGAATAAATTAGCATTGTTCTTGCGGCTTCTACAAGAGTTCGATTTCGTCTTTCAACTACACCGCTCTGTTGAGGAGTTCGTGGAACACTTCTTTGATGGCTGATTCCAACACTTTCATAAAACTGAATTAAGTCTTTGTTAACAAACTCTGTGCCATTGTCTGTCCGAACAATTCTGACTGTATTGTTGAGTCGAACCTGAAGCTGTTTGATTAGTTTGATGATGACATCGGGAGTTTCATCCTTTGTCCTCAAAAACTTTACCCAAGTAAATCGAGAGTAGTCATCAACACCTACTAGAATGTATTTCTTCCCATTTATCGTTTGCACTCTCATTGGTCCACATAGATCCATATGAAGGGTATGAAGAACTTCCATATGAATTTGTGGGTTTTGGCTTGTGGGCATATTTCGTGCTTTTACCCAATTGGCAAGCTGAACAAAGATGATCTTTTTCATATTTTAATCTGGGTAAGCCTCACTAAGATCCTTTCTGGAAAGGTTATTAATGGTCCGAAGTTCAAGTGATTGAGACGACGATGCCATAACCATGACTTTGTTTTAGAAGCCTTTGACAGCAAGCAGATTGGAGAAGACTTCATAATGTCTTCGATAGAGATGGTGTATAGGTTAGAACCACGTGTACCTCTTAATAATTCCACACCATCAAGTTCTCTAACGAAGCAAGTATGTTTTCTAAAGGCCACCTCTAGATCGGAATCACAGAATTGACCACCAGAGAACAAATTATGACCAAGACCTTCCACATAATATACCCTGGAGATTACACTTTTCCCAACTACATAATCACCATAACCCATAATTGCTCCAAAATGGTCATTCCCGAATCTAACAGTCCCGATGAATTTACTCACGAAGTTCATGAGCCGCGACCAGTCTCAGTCATATGCTTGGAACAGCCTGAGTCCAAGCACCATAGAACGATTTGAACGATCTGCAGTTGAACATAGACAAGAATGGATAACTGGATAATTGGGATCCCCATGCAAGAATGGGTTCCACTTGGTTAGTAAAAGTGATTGGAACACCCACAACAGAAATAGAAACACCCATATCAGAAATAGAAGCAATGGAATCATCAAAAATAGATGTAGTGCTAGTATCCGTATTTGACCTATTCAAAGTATGTTCACTTCTTAAGGGAATAGTTCTACCAGTAGGCATCCATTTTCTAGTGGGCATTGTCTTAGCAGATTGAGGGCAGAACTGATTGATCTTATGGCCAAAAGGTATCCATTGATAACCTATCTTACTAAATGTTCTTCCTGTGGGTTTCCACTGTTTTCTAACTTTCTTATGCTTTTGCCTTTTAGCCTTCTTTGCATGATTTTTAGCATTAACAATTTTAACTGGGCATTTGACAGCATTAGACAAAGCATTCACACCATATTCATGATTAGCAAATGTAATTCAAGCAGACATGATTACATGGTTTGCAAATAGTATCAGAATTCGAATTAATTACAGTACGCCTATGGCTAATACTAGAATCAACATGATTCATTTTATTCAACTCAAGCTTAAAGTTCCTAGGTTGGTCTTCTACTCTCTTCCAATGCACATTCTTAGCTTGCGAGGTCCTATCTTGCTTGGTATTGCAGGCTTTGACCCGCTTACTTTAATGTCACTGATTACTCCTGTAGAGGGAATTATGGGAACATTAGTTGGTTGATCTACTTTTTGCATTCATGAACTAGATGTGCAAGGGTCTGTACTACTAGAAGGCACATTGGTGTTCACTTTCTTGAAACTGGGCATAGAATGGTTTGTATGCTTGGCACTAGGCATAGAACAAGGCATCACAGCTTTGCCTTTTGCACCTAAGGATTTAGGACATGTTGCAATTACACATTCTAGCAGCTCTTGAGATCGTTTGGCCTGAATGCAAGCAAACCTAATTTCTCTATCAAGAGGTTTATTAATGAAATCCTCTTCAACAATCTCACGGAGACATTCTAGACTATCCTTAAGGTGAGCACAATAGTCATGAAACGCATGTTCATTATTCCTAAGATGAGGAGGAATGTATTTAACCGTCACAGTGTATTTTACATCTAAGGATGACTTTGATGCAACATTCTTAAAAACAAGTGGCAGTTTCCCATTTTCCTGACTTCTCAGATTCTCAATTTCCTTTTGTAAAGATGTTATTTTTTCGTTGTTTTGGTCACGAGTGACTTTCATTGAATCATATAACTCTTTAAAGTGTCGTTTAACTTTTTCATTTTCTTCTAGAAAACTCTCGTTTTCCTTTTGTAAGGCATTAACTAAGTTTTGAAGATGAAAAGTTTGAGAGTGCTGAGAATCTAAAGGAGGAGGCATTTGGGATCCAGTCACATTGTTCATTCACCCTTTAATTGAGAGATTTGGGCTTTCAACTTTCTGATCGTGTTACAATGAGCTCGAATCTGCGTCATCGTTTGTTTATTTGAAAAACGCATCAAACTCGGAACATCTCGAGGATGTCTTGATGTTTGAGGTTTTGACATTTTCTTTAAGATGTTGATATTTTAGTTGTAAATCAAAATGTTCAACTTCTAGTTTAGAAAGATGCTTTACCAAATTATCGTGATCATCCTAATCAATTTTCTCATTAAGTTTCGAATTAATCTTTTCAAGCTCAATGACACGATCATGGGAGACTTTCGGAGCAACAGATAATTCATGAAATTGAGAAGCATTAATGGAACAATTTGTAGCATTGTAAAACACATCTTGAGCAATACATTCAGAAATAAGATTCTCATTCAAGGTATGCAAGTTCTTCCTCTCAATCTCATTATATTTTAATGCTCGCTCATAGTCACTAACCTCAACTATCATTGCATCAAATTCCTTTCCCATTCCTTTAATATCTGAATCTATCCCCTTTTTAAGACTCTCAAAATGATCTTTTAGTTGTTTAAAGAAAGGCATGACCTCAGTTAGATAGCATTCTTTTGTTTGCTCAAAACCCCTTTCCCTTCAGTTATCCCAGTGGGTGTGATCCTTTTCTTACAAGTTTTCTCAAAATCGACAAATAGTTGAAAAATAACATATTGACTGATTAAGGTCTTGCTCTTAGTGGCAATAGTTCTGGGAACTAAATGCATTGGTGTATTTGGAGGATACACAGTTTCTGCAGGCATTTTCCTAAGGGGAAGGTTTGTAACAACAAGAGTCTCTGCTTTTTGCATATCTAAGTCCTTTTTCCAGAACACTTGTTCAGGTGTTAACAACGTTTGAGGCTTAAACATGTTTAAGGAAATCCAGTTTTCCTTCTTGTAATCATGGGGTTTGATCGTTATGTTATTCTTTTTACATTCAGGATCTTCCAGCTTCTTATTCATTTTCTCCCTAGATGCATCATCTAATTTTCTATCTTCCTCAGTGCACTCAACGCAACTAGGTTTCTGTCTAGGTTTAAGAATCTCATTTCCATCATAGATCACCTTATTAGCAGCTTTAGCCTTTTTAATGACCTCTGGATTTAGTTCCTCAACAAGGGGAATGCTATGCTTATCGCTTAAAACTCTATGCTTAGTGATCAAGTGAGCAGTCTGAATGGTATTCCCTTGTACGTACAACTTATTTTCAAGCTTGTTTTTCAAAGTTTTTAGATTGGAAAAATCATTCAATAGTTTTGATTCCTTAGCATTGAATGCTTGCTTAAGCATTTTTAACATTTTCTTGAAGTTACTGTTTTTGCTTAGCAGTTTTAGAAAGCTTTTCTTGTAAGGAGTTTAACTCTTATTTTAAGACTTCTTCTCTAAAGTTACTTTTCTAATAATGTATGCGCATTTGGTCATCCGTTTCCTGCTCACAAGTAGTTAACTCAAACTTAGCACGTTGTTCATAAATAGCAACTCGTTCTTTATAGGCATTAAGTTCAGAGATAATGAAGCATCATGGGCACATGCAGTGTATTCATCAAAAACATAGTCATCATTGACTGCAGAAGAAGCATCACTTGGTACGACCTCACTTTCACTTTGTTTCACATATTGATCATATGGGACAACATTGATATTACCCATATTTTCAATATCTGACTCAATAGTTTCAGTTGATTGTACTTTGTCATGCATCTTTTGCACATCAACATCATTGTATAGTTTTAATACCTCAGAGATGATTTTGTCTTTGGATGGACCAGCTTGTGGTGATGAAGAGACTTTAGGAGGGACCATTGGAGAAATGCTAGCCATGAAAATGGTTTGTGCAGTAGGTTCATCATCAACGTCAGTGTCGTATGCATCACAATCAGCGACTTGAAAGGCATTATGATGATTGTGGCCTATCTCCTGAATTGGCTGCTCATCCACATCTGCATCATATGTCTTAGCATTTCCCTCAGCAAGAAACAACAACTCCTCTTCATCCAAAGTGCACCATTATTCTAAGCTTGCACAAGCAACATCTTATCCCTGAAGTACTCTGCATTCTGAGGGCATTTTGGTGATGTGCAGTTCCTTGCAATATGTCCCTCACCTCCACAGTTGTAACACTTGATCGGCTTTGCTTGTCCCTGATTTCCATTCCTTCCCCTATTCTGATTTGCCACATATCCTCTACCAACTCCACCTCTTCCTTGTTCATAATGCCTTTCTTGAACTGGCTGCACCATAACTTTCCCATCTCTGACAGTGGCTTGATTGTGTGGATTGGATGCAGTTCTGAGATTGTTGTTGGTGTGTGGGAGAGAGTTCATGTTTTGACTAATCATGAGAGCCAGTTGATTAATGAAGTTTCCCACGTGTGCATCAGCATCAGCTTGTTTGAACATAGGATCGGGAATGAGTTTGTGATTACCATTACCCATGGGTATAACTTGAGATGCTTTGGTGGTAATTCCAATGTTTGAGTAGAAAGCAGTTGAATCATTTGATGAGCTTGTCTCTCCCTGGTTTGTTTTGAACTGATCAAGAATCCTTTTTTCAAACATAGCATGTCTCTCATTCTGAAGAAGGAAGGCATAGAGTTGCTCATAGTTTGTATTCTTCAATCCTTTGGTTAGCTTCACAGAGGTGACAAACTTGTGCCATTCGGGATTCATGTTGTTCACAAACTTTGAGTTCAGCTGAATGTTAGGCATAGTCATTCTGATGTTCCTCATGTCATTAACAAGCTTGTGGAATCTCACGTAATACTCATAGACACTCTCATCTGGTTTCATCTTGAAGTGCTCAAATTCATCATAGAGTTGTGATTCTCTGTCTTCCATAGTTAATTCAGAACCAGAAAGAAGCATCTTGACATTATCCTACACTGCCTTGGCTTCGGTGTTGTGATTGATAAGCTTGTAGATATCCTTTGGAAGACCTTGAAGTATGATGTTAGAAGCCCTGATATCAGCATCGAATCTCTTTTTCTCCTTATCATTGAGCTCATCATATGTCTTTGGTCTGTCTATTCCATAGATCATTATTCCATCTGCAGCTGTATCAATTAAGTCTCTTGTAGTCTCAATCTGATAAGGTCCTTCATCAATTGATTTGAGAATGTTGACCCCATTTTCCTTTCCAAGACAGTATAATCTGATTCTTTGAGCCCAAGAGTCGGAGTCAGTTCTGTCAAGCATGGGTGGACGGGTATCTGAACCAGCTGCTTGAACATCCTCAGCAACAGTGGAGATGATTGTAGGTACGTTGGTAGACATGTTTGAAGATTACACGGGATTTTATAACTCAATGATTAAACCGGGAAATAGATTCTTTCACGGGATTTTACTAAATCAAGAGAAAACCGTATTACACACAAAAGTCAACCAAGTCGCTAAGATTCCTCGAACCAAGTCACTGAGCACTAAGTTGCTAAGTAATAACAAAACAAGTCGCTAAGTACCAAATCGCTAAAAATTTTGACAGCAAGTCGCTATGCACCAAGTCGCTAAAATGTCAAGTAGCTAAATAGCAACTCGCTAAGGACAAGTCGCTAACACCAAGTCGCTAAGAAACTTAAAGAACAAGTCGCTATCAAAATTGAAAGCAAGTCGCTACCCGTAGTGGAGAATCCACAAATTGTACTGTTTGTCGGCTTGTCTCTAAAGGCAAGTCGCTATGACCAAGTCGCTAACAAAACACACTACAACTCGCTACCTTTTTCTGAAGCAAGTCGCTACCAAGAAATTCACTCCGAGAGCCAAGTCGCTACCAAGAAAAACTTTAAAAACACACTTTTCAATCCAAAACAAGCTCAACCACAGTGATTCAAGCTTACCAAATCAAAACCCAAGCACATACAATGATCCTAAACACAAAAGTACACCCAAAATTCAAACTTTAACACAAGAAATGAACCAAATGATGCAAAAACCACTAAACTTTTCAAACTCAAAAACCATCTAAAAACCACTAGAAATCCAAGGATATGTAAGAGATGATCTAACCATGGCTCTTGATACCATTTGTAACATATTGGATTTCACATACACATCAAACCATAAATAAAGGTGGCGTACAAGATGAGTTTTAGAGGGAGAAAGTTAGAGGTTTGGGAACTTTAGTGAGAGAAAGAAAAATCTTATTATGAGCTCCAACTCCCTACCTTGGGAGGTAGAGAGTATTTATAGTCTTACAATAAAACGCCACCTGACGGGCTGTGGATCAGGCATACAGTGGGTAAAGACCCGTCCGTCCTCCACGGTGTTATTAAACTAAATACTACTTAACATCAAATAACTACGACTACGAGCTTTCTAACGATTACATATACTTGAGGTGACCGACACTTTAACTACTGGATTTTCCGTATCCTAACATTAGTAATGACGAGTCACCCCTTAACCTTTGTCGTGTCTACCCATATTGCCTTTCGAGAATTGTTTAGCCCTTAACTCTAGTGGTGGAGATTTGTGTAACCGCCAAGCTTATGATAGAATACATGCTATGATTGTGCGATTGAATGATCACCCCGAAATTGACACTTAGAATAGTTGAGAGATTTGAGTGTTTTGTTCCCCTTTCGTGAGGTGTTCGGCTTTGTTTTTTTTCTAGCATAAGGGATTTATAAACTCATATTTTCCAGGTTATGGGAGATATCTTTTTAGGAATCTTTCTAATAAGGTCTACTTGAGGGCAAGTAGAGTTCAAGTGGGGGGATATTTGATAACATCAAATAGTCCTGAATATTAAGTGTCAATTTCCCCCGTTAATGCTTGTAATTTATATCATTTGTATTGATTTACGCTTGTTTTCCATTGTTTTCCACTTTCAGGTAAATTACGAGCATTTGAGCTAAAGAGACGCGGAACTGGAGAAATATCTAAAGACTTATCACAGTATCCTATTTTGAAGAAGTTACGGTGTAACTCGTCTCTCACATTACGCCATAACTATTGCGTGACTCAGAAAACCAACTTATCATTAGGTTACGGCGTAAATCTTCCCAAAGGTTACGACGTAACTACATTAGGTCAAATGAGGTTCACGCCATTGATACTTATGCCGTAACTACTGCATCTATTACGACGTAACTGAGTTTATTGAAGACTACGGCGTAACTACTCATTGGCGTAACCAGCAGATCTAGTACAAAATACGAGGATATAGATGGTTATGGCGTAACTCTTATATTAGTTACGCCGTAACCCAGATATGGCCTATAAATACCCCACGAATTCCAGCATTTCTATTCATTCCATTCCACACACAACACTCAGAGAACGTGGGAAAAAGCTCAAGGCAGGTCTAGAGGAGCATACAGAGCTGTCTCCAAGGGAGAAATCACTCCCTTACGATAAGCATTAGCATTTTTTATTTCTTTTACTTTCAATTCATGTATTTCGTACCTTTGAATATTGAATTGATTTGCATGATTAATATGAGCGGTTAAGCACCTTTTGGTGCTAGCCTTGTTATGATTCCTTAATTGTTTTGTTTGCGTTTACTTTACTTCCGTATAATTATTTCTAAGTGTATGCATGCATGGTTTATTGGTAGCCACCCTTGGTTCGGTAGTTTTGAATGGCGATAGAGGCCAATTGCCTATGAGATATGACCAACTGACCCTAGGTGAGCGGACTGAGACGGGAAGGGTAAGATATGACCAACTGACGACCCTTTCTACTTGTGCGATTTGAGCAACTGATCATCTATCGTTTGGATGAACTTAAGAATTAGGGGGTGCGTGTCTAAGTTCCTAACGGCCGGGCATTCACTATTATAAATCTAGCATGTAGTGCTACTTAATGACTTGGCTTAGGGGACCAGGAACAACAGGACTTATGAGGGTACACCTGACTTCTCCTGTGGTGGCATCTTTGCTGATAGGTTAGGGCGAATTGACCAAATGTTGTCCTCTCGACTTTGACCCCACCTGAAGTAATTGGAAGTAAGTAGACGTAGACATAACTAGCTAGGAGGATTAACTAGGTTAGCACCACTTTTCTCTATTGATTTCCCTTTACCATTTATCTGCTTTATTTTATTCTGCTTTAGTAGTTTAATTAATTAAATCCTTATCGAAACCATTATTAATCTGTGACATTTAGACTTAGTAATGATCCAACACACATAGCTCTTGGGACGACCTCGGCTTTACCGATTACTACACTACACACGACCGGGTACACTGCCCGTTAGTGCATTAGGGTAGACCATAGGAATAACGAGACATTATAAATATTAAGACCTGGTCAGTAAAACCTGCATCACCTCGCCGCCACGAAATGGACCTTGGCATCGGCTTAAGGCATAGCCTGGGTTAAGGCGTAAAAAGGCGCGCAAAATCATGTTTTTTGGTAAACCGTGACGCCATTTTTTGAACCAGTATTTATTTTTATTTATTTATTTTTTCAACTATTTTGAACCAGTATTTTGGAATTTGGGCTGTTTGGAATTTGCGCCTGGTAATTATGTTAATACAAATAAGCCGTAAAAACGATCTTCTAATGTTTTTTTGATAACAAACGAAAAATCATTTTAACGAAACAAATAAAATACGTAAATGGTTTGAACCAATAGTTTTCTGACATACTTACATTTTCATATAAAACACTAAACAAGTAATAGTGTTTAGATTTTATAGAAATGCATATGTATAACAACTAGTGTTTACATAATGGGTATATATGTGTATATATATATATATATATATATATATATATATATACTAGTTGTCGAAGCCCGCCCAATGGGCAGGCATGACTTGTAATTTTTATTTTGATGGTGTTATTTAACGGAAGATTACTTTTAAGGATGTGGTCATGAATTGTAATTATGGTTTGATGGTATTTTGTTATTGTATTAGTTTAAGTTAAAGCTTCAATTTAAACATGGTTGATACGTAAACTTAAGTTTAAATACTATGCAACATCAGTTTCGATGCAAGCATAAAGAAGAAACTATCTATATTATGCATCTATATATACCTTAAATGACATACATACCACTTATATTTCATCGACTTTATACTTAAAACATCACACTCGTAATCCAGATCATGATCTAAAGAAGCAGAAGCAAATAGTACCTTAATTGGTGTCTAGGGCATGGTGTTCCCATCCATCTTGCATAGTACTTGACAAATCCAACATGATTAGTAATTGTTAACCAACTTGTTATAATTATAAAGTCTAGAACTTTATAACTTACCTCATTAGAGGCGAGTTGGCCATTAGCATCAAAATGGGATTCGGTTGACCTGCAAATGTGAAACATCACACTCATAAGCCACATCATGGTACTTTATTAGTAAACGGAAGCAGAAGCATGTCCATATAATGTTATAGAATATCATCAAAGAAGAAGAAGTAGCATAATCAGGTCCATATAATGTTGTCGGTATACATGTTACACTATAATCTAGTAAACGGTTCCAAGCAATAGATTTAGAAAATAGTTCTCACAAATATTTGTGTATTAAAAGGACTGTCATGTAAGACATAAACGAATACTTCGTAACTTACAACTTTTTGTGGCTGCCCGTTGAAAGTTTTAGACATTATCACAATTTTTCTGTGTCCCACATATGCCCCCGTTGACCCTTAAAAAACACGAAGAATAAAAATTCAAAAAATGTTTATCATAAGCTATAGACTTCTGAAGATCCTGATAAATTTTGTATAATCTTTATTAATGGATTACCTTATCAAGGGCTAATTAATGAGCTGGCCAAATTCAATACTTTTCAAATGTATGCATCCTTACTTTAAATAGGACACATCTATCTTATTACCTTTCTAAATCTATAAAGCAAGATGAATGGTATTTGAATAGGACACATCTATCTTATATAGCAGATGTCATGTGTCAAATTTAGTTCTTCATAGATTATCTTAAAACCGAATATGCTTATCTTCACCGCTACTAATATCTTTAGTTGATAACAATAGGATCATAACTCGTAGAGTAACCTACAAAAGTTTACACTTTTAGTTTATCTATTTTAGCACAAAACAAACAAATGACTCATACAAAAAGTTTAATGAAAACAGTTAATATCAGACATGTTAAGTTATGAACCAAGGTAAACCCAATAAGCTTAAAGGATAAACTACCTACTCAAATATAAGGTGGACTATACAGTTACAAAAAAAATAATTAAAAAAAAATAGCAATTTGTATTTAAATTTTCTTTACCTTTCTTCATTATGTGCCTGCATGAAAATAATGAAATGTTATACTACGTAGCAAGTATCTGAGCATTCTAAATAACAAAAAGAAAAGTGTGGTAAGAGTAACTACCACTTGCTTTCTTTGTTGTATCTGACTTTATTCCTTATGTGTAGTCGAAGTCATATAAATATCATCAGCATTTACAACATGTGTAGTTCGAGTCAAATCTGGCACCAGTTGCTCAATATCGGCAAGAGCTTTGTGCATTGCATGCACGACAATCTTCTTTATTTGTTCCATGCATGAGAACAAATGTCTATCTTTCAGATATTATTAAAATAAAATGAAATTATAATTAGATATAGGTTGGAACTTCTGTTACCTCTAAATTGTCTACTCTGGCCAGTTGATTTTTAGGGATCTTACGGAAATCATTTGTTAGTCTCAAATATTCTTTTATGTTTTTTGGTGAAACAAAGTCTGTCGCAACTTTTGTACATGACTGCATGAAATAAGCCATACATAAGATATTTGTAGAGACATCTTTGGTCGAATACATGTACTAACGAAATTAAATGCCAGCAAGTATGGTAACATCTTTGGTCAAACGAAAAACATGCACCCATCGAAAAGGGTCTAGTATTTTAAGCAAAATGGTATGTTACAATTAGCATAGGGGCAAAAACTCATTATTTACAGCTCAATGTACTTTAACTTACATGCTCAATACTGTAAAGTTGATATGCTCATACTGTCATAGTTCTTGATGAGTTCTTATTAACACTTGGATTGAGCTTGTAGCTGGAGGTATAGGAAAAAAGGAAAAAAATAAACTTATTTTAAGATTTCTCACTTGGTGTGGACACCCAGCAGGAATAAAAACCGCCTCTCCCAGACGCTGTTCAAATGTCCATGGTTCCACACCTAAAAGGTTGACATCTCATCAGGTGAAACATGTTAAGAAACATTTATTTTTATATCAACACTGCTCATTGCCAAAAAAAAAGAAAAAAAGAATTAGCAACCATATTCATCTTTTAGCTTCCTTTTATGCTCCAATGTCAGGTAAAATGATTGATCATGAATAGGATGATAAACCTACACAAACCCTTCAAGTGTCAAAGATCAATAAATAAATTACAGGTTCTTAAAAACTAAAACGGTAAATTGTTTGTAAACATATCTGCGTAACAGGACAACAATATGTGTCGCGAAATTCTTTGGAGTGATACAATAGATACTTATTTAAGGATTCGACATCTTACTTACGGAATATGTCCCAAATAGCACCAATGTTTCCTATGTAACTACTTGTTGAGTGTTAAGCCCTCTTCACTGCTTATATTTTTAACTACTTGTTGAGTTAAGCATTTCATTAGCTGAAATAAGATTAATTGGTCTAGGAAGGGTTTAAATCAGGTGTTAATGGATTAATAAGCTCTAAACCTTGTTAATAACTAATTAAGACTTGTTTAATTCATATGATAATCCACACGAAGTATAACTTTTGTCTTTTGAGGCCAGTTCAGCACAATCAGATAAGAGTCATACCGTAAACTTAAATCAAAATTTATAACTTCTTTATTTGTAAAGCTTAAAGGATGGAACAATAGATTTAGTCATTTAGAATAGTTGGTCTATCAGAAATTTGAGCTTTATATGTAGATTCAAATAAATAAGTAAAATAAAAAGAATTGTAATAGTTCAGTCACGTTTTTATGTCATAACTTTCACCCCCCTACACCCTCTTTTGAATTTGCAAATGAGTTTTAGTTAAGTGTTTGAGGATGGAAATGGGTATTAAACTTATACCTTATAAACTCACGCATTTCTGGTTACTACACGTTGCTTGATTTATTGCTGCAAGAAACGATTTACAGCATTTGCTATCCGTAAAGCTGCACCTGTCCATGGTGCTCTTGTCGAGGCTCTCAAGGGTGCCCTGTCGGCGGTCCCATAGGCCAAGTTATCCAGAGGGTGTCTTCTTGAGCCGTCCGGGATGCTGCTGCTCAAGCTAATCCGGGACGCCATTGCCCAAGCTCTTCACGGTGTTGTTGGCTAAACCACATCTAAAACTCGGAAATTTGAGCTTTGTATGTAGATTCAAATAAATAAGTAAAATAAAAAGAATTGTAATAGTTCAATCAGGTTTTTAAAGTGTAACTTTCATCCCCCTACACCCTCTTTTGAATTTGCAAATGAGTTTTAGTTGTGGTTGAGGATGGAAATGGGTATCAAACTTATACCTTATAAACTCACATTTCTGGTTACTTCACGTTGCCCAATTTATTTCTGCAGGAAATGATTTACAGTATTTGCTATCCGTGAAGCTGTAGCTGTCCATGGTGCTCTTATCCAGGCTCTTAAGGGTGCCCTGTCAACGGTCCCATAGGCCAAGCTGTCGAGAGGGTGCCTTCTTGAGCCGTCGGGATGCTGCTGCACAAGCTTATTCGGGACGCCGTTGCCCAAGCTCTTCAGGGTGTTGTTGGCCAAGCTATCCAAGGAAATCAGCACAGGAAAAGTAAATAAACCTATATCAAAATCAAACCATTAAACGATGACGGAAGTAATGAAGATAATACTCAGTGAAGCAAGATCCAGAGTTGAGCAATGTATACTATTCCCATGCTTCATAACCAATTTTTGTCCCAATAGCACATACAAAAATCAGAAAAATCACTTAAGGACACGATAGAGATGAAAAAATATCTCCAACTACCTGAATGAACTTGTTGGGAAGCTTTCCATGCATGTCCTTCTGAGGAATATGGAAGTAAAACCCATGCCTATTGTTAAATGGAATTTTCAAATTCAGAAGCTTAAATTCTTCCCGATACTTATTTGCAAGGTTATGTATAGCTGTAATTTTAGATCAGTTAGAGTTAACAGCCATCAAGTATTTTAGAGTAGAGATCATTGAGTCAAGTAGACCAATTTGGTAACATTAATCTTTGTTAGAACAGAATGACAAAGGGAAAAAAAATCCATAACAGTGCACGGTCATTGAAGAAATAAAAAATGTTATGAACATCAGAAATGTATAGTCATACAAAAAACATATATGCATACTTATCAGTAACCACAAAACAATAATCAATCAAACCCCAATCAAACAAATGAATCACTTTATTTTCTATAAAATAACAACTCACAAACTTGGTAAATTGAAAGTCATAATTGGTTGATCCTATGAATAAACGAATACCAAGTAATTCACTGTTGAGCAAACATAAATGTATAAAGAGAGAAAGTGAGTGAGATGAACCTGTGTGAATGGAGCATGAATGTAGTCGCATGATTTCAGAAGCACGCATCATGGATTCCACGTCACCTACTGATCCCCTCCTCTTACCATTTTTTTGTTAACCACAACACAAGTTTTATAAAAACATAAGAGTTGTATTTAATTAGAAGCATAATTTTAAATAATAGATCAAAGAAACATTACACGACATGTCATATAACAGATAAAGATCTTTAAGTGGATTGAATGAATCTATCGTAGTATACTATTTACTTCTCGCATATGGCAGTCTTTTTATTATTTTTTGTGTGTTACTTGTCACATGTTTTTCAGGCGTAAGTTTAGTAGCATCAGCTAAAAACAGTAAGTGCTTGCAGGTCAGCAGGTTAACTGAATAAGACTACTCAGGATCTTATTGAGCCGAACTCTAGAAGTTGATTGTTCAGTCAGTTACTCACGTTCAGTACCCATTCCTTTGAATCGTTACAGTACTTGCATAACCTACCCATTTTTCCACGTCCACATAAGACAAAATGGCATACCCTTAGTTAAGTAAGCGATATACGTACCAAATCTTCCGGCTGCAAGTCGCACAAGAGTGTTTCCATCTTTGAACGACATTCGGTTCGCACAAGAAATCCTGTAACACGGATCATCAAATAGTTAGGATTTATTTTAGAACAATAGAAATTTTTGTAAGCAAATCATCTAAATGTTTGAACAAAAAAGACTATAATCAAGACTATTCTCAACATGAACATATACCCATTTTTCTTTGCCTGTTGAGATCTCTTAGGTTCCCTCAAGCCGTTTGTGAATAGTTTGATTCAAACGCACACAAGCTCCTTTTAAAAAATATCCTATATTACCAGCTACAATATAACCTGCATATGTAAATAAATCATGAGAAAAAAACGACAACTGCCAATAAATAAGAACATGCATCATCTATACTTCAATAAATAACCTGCAATATAACATGCATCATCTATACTTATGAACATAGGTTAAAGGATCAAAACCTGCAACAAAAAATATACAAACATTAGTGGACTAAGCTACATGCATACATATCATGATGGAGATGGGTGACTAAAAGATGAAATTGGGGTTTCAAGAAAAAGTATATTATGAAATAGAGAGAGTCGACTTTTTTTTTAATCCGAACATTATGAGGATTTATGTTGTTGTAGGGATTCTTATAATTATATTTTTGTAGATAAATACATTCCTTTTCAAACTAATTAAAATAGTCAATAATTGGTTGTAGAGATTTATAAATTTGGTTTTCCAAGTTATAATAAAAAAATGTGTTGGTCTAGTGGTAATCATGTTTGTTTGTAGACTAACAGACCCAGGTTCGAATCTCACCATAGTCATTTTTTATTAAATTCGAATTTTGTAAATAATTGCTTAGGAATTTCGAAATTTAATACATAAAATCCGAAAATTAAAGATTATTAATTAGGTGGATAAAAACATTGCTTAGTTGGACAACAAATGCTTATGTGGCATAAATTGGATTAGGTGGCATTGAGGTGGCATTGAGTTGGCATTGAGGTGGCATTAATGTCAAGTGCCTCCTGTTATATATAATATAGATATATAGACTAGGGATCCAGTGAGAAGTAAATTAAAATAAGAAGCGGTGAGAAGTGACCAAAACCACGCATTTGAGATGCAACGACTTGCATTATATGCATTTCTATTCATATAGATGCAACATCTTGAGTTTCGAAAGTTAATTTGATGTATAGATGGTGCAAATTGATTTTCATGATTTCGGCACGTGCAGAGGAACAAAAAACAAGAGAAACCATGAAATGCATCTAATATACGTATATGCATATGATTAAAAGCTAGAAAACACACTATGGTGCATTATAATGCATCTTAGGTTATAGGGGTGCATCTAATTTAGGTCGGTGCATCTCGGATTTGCGGTTATAGTTCTTCTTATTTCTTCTTATTTTAAATAATCTTCTTATTTGATCCTAACTGTCTCTCTCTCTCTCTCTCTATATATATATATATACACATACTTAGTATATATTGTAATGGGTAATGTAATGGGTAAGAATCTAAGTACTTGACCCATTAACTAGATATATTGAATGTAGTTGGGTAAAACCCAAAGTCCATGACCCATACCCATGGAGCATGATCCATAACCCATGACCCATTGCATGACATCATGCATGAAGTCATGTTGGGTATTATCCATAACCCATTGAATTAACCCATGACCCATTGACTAGATGCAATGTATCTAGAAGAACCCGGTGTCTAGCCTTGTACCGGATAAAAAGTAGGCGACGTTGTGAGGGCTTCTCCGCCACAAGGAGCTTGTGTTGTGTAGTGATTACAAACTCTCGAGTAGGTGACTCGGGGAGTGGAGTAGGGCAAGGAAGGTGTCCTTGTAGCCGAACCACTATAAATACTCGTGCTGTGGTGTTGTGCTTCTTACTCTTTATCTTTGCATTACTTATTTTTATGCTTATCTATCAACATCCAACACACACAGTTAATAGATTGACATAAGTCGATCTAAATAGTTTAAAACAATGTTTTAATCGGTAAAACTATTCAACCCCCCCCCCTTCTAGTTTTCCACAATTGGTACCAGAGCTTCGTTACCAAGTTTCTTAAGAGTATATTGTACTTTTAAAACTTGATACGATCCGTGTATAATTGAAAACCACAAAGAAGGAAATCTCTTAAAAACAAAAGGTCACGTTTTAAATATCATCATATTTTATAATGTTGGATAATGATAGATCTTTCTAATATTTTCCTTGTTGAGAATTCTCCATACTAGGATTTGGGCATCCTAGAAGATCATGATGAATTTCGCATCGATATTTCTTTTTCTTAAAAAGAATAGATATAGCAAAGGACCAATCATGCCTAGCAATAGACAACAAGATTACCAAGACACGAAACATTACATTCCCATGTATCATAGAAAGAATGGCTTGAACCTGGATGACCGAAAAGCTTTCAAGTTGTTGGAAAAGAGACTTTCCACGAAGGACAAGTAGTTGACACCTCATTCATCAACAACACCGACATTCCCCAAGTCTTTGCGGGAATCAACTTCCAATGCCTCTTGAGCATCAATGAACAAATTTGTCTGGTGTTTGTCCTAGAGTTTTACAAGAGCATGAGGATCATTAGAAATGAAGATGGAACCATTTCGATAGCTTTTACCATCAATGAGCACGAATTCACCTTCACTCTTGAAGAGTTTGCTAGGATACTTCGTATCCCTTGTCAAGGAGTATGCATGTACTCAAATGAATGGTCATTGTCCGATCTTCATGACATGGTGGATCATCACGACGTATACTTCACACCCCTCCCGGAACCGGCTACGGTAAGAGATACCGTCTTCATGGAAAGAGCCTCTCCGTCAAGAGTCACTAGGAAGTCCAAGGTCATCTATAGAGATCCTTTTCAAATGGAGCTTTCGGAAATGTTCCCATTATACAAGAAATGGGAACTAGTGCTAAGGGAGAACGTCCTCTGTTTGGGGAAATAAAGATCATCCAAATGCTTGCCTAAGCTACATGATCTATTGCCTTGTTACCGGGGCACATTTCCATCTCGCCTATTACATGGTCAAACAGATGGAAAGTGTGAAAAGGACAGACAAGATGGTGCTCCCCTATGCCATGCTCTTGACTCACCTAGCCAATTTCGTCTTTGCTCTAGATCCATCTCCCTACTCCGATGACCACACCTTTTGTAACAAGGTCATGGTGCCCTTGTCAGATGAGAAGACAACAAGGATTATGGTTGAAGGCAAGAGACCTCACCCACCAATGGACTCATCAGATGAAAGAGAGGGAGAAGGAAGCAACCCCATTGGCAACGTTCAACTTGACCCCTTAGCATACATTGACCAACTGCCAGACATCCCGAGCCCATCACAAGAATTTCAACAAACAAAGGGGATGTTCAAATTGTTAATACAAATATCGTCATTAAACGTTATTTATATTTTATGATCTTTACCTAAGTTTTGTTAACGACAAAAGTAAATTTAATTTTTATAAAGTTTAAAGCTTGTCAAGTTTAATAGATATTAAAACAAGCTTTTCAAATAATATCTTCATCACTCAAGCGTTTACATTTTGATTAATCATATTTTGATATGACTCTAAACCATAATGTATGTTAGTATTTTTAGTTCAAGAATGTTTTGGTTTCTTAAAACAAAACATTACATATGTATTTTAACATATTTCTAAAAATAGAAAAACAAACACATGACATCATGTAGTGCATCCTTGAAATCCTTAGAAGATTTCACTAGATACTTTGTGTAGATTTAGACTCTACATAACTTACACAATCTTGGATAGATATGGTTGACTTTGTAAGATTTTGGTGATCTTGCTGTCAGACCCCGGCGGCACCAAATATTAACAAGGACGGAACCCTTTTGAGGGGTCTGTGGTCTGTGGTCCGTGGTGCCTGTTGAGCATTTTGGCTATAAATAGCAAAGCCAAACCAAGTTGTTTTTCATCCCTTTCTATCATATTCTCATACATTCCTTCTCTCTAACATTTTTAACTCAGTTTCATATTATATTAGTGATCTCTTTTATAGCAAAGAAGATCAAGGCACATTCAAGCTTCAACAAGAAGTTGGAAGTCTTGTTTGTTTGTTGTTGTATGATCTTGTGTTGATTCATACATCATTGATGTACCAAACCATCATAATCTTGTGAGTGTGGGTGGTTAGTATTTTAGTCCTTAAAATACATTGTGTGTGGGAGTGGTTGTACCCTTGAAAAGAACTCGACATCTAGCTTAGTGTCGGAAATAGTGTGTAAGCGAAGTGTAAAGGTTTCTCCACCGGTGAAAGGAGCTTGGTGACTAGTGAAGTTAAACTCTTGAGTGTGAGACTCGGGGAGTGAAGTAGGGCAAGGAAAAAGAGTCCTTGTAGACCGAACCACTATAAACAACTTGTTGTGGTTTGATTGTTTCTTTCCTTATCTACTCTTTATATATTGTTTGCATATTGATTATTATTCACTAACATATCTAAGATCAATATCAATTGATCTTTCAATAAGTTTCAAAACAAAATTTTTAATCGGTAAACTATTCAACCCCCCTTCTAGTTTTCCACAATTGGTACCAGAGCCTCGTTGCTCAAGAATTTCTAAAATATATTGTATTTTATAAACTTGAAACGGTCCATGGATTCCGAAAACTTTAAAGAAGGGAAATCTATGCAAAGACCACCACTCTTTGAAACCAATGGATTTATCTATTGGAAAAACCGTTTTGAAACATATGTAAAATCAAAAGATATAGATCTTTGGTTTGTTATAGTTAAAGGAGATTTTAGTTATACAACAAAAGGTATTTCTGTTGATGATCAAAAAAAAATTAATAGCTAAAAATAATGAAGCTAAAATGATGCTTTATAATGCTTTGCCTAGAAAAGAATATGAAAGAATTTTTATGTGTGAAACCGCTAAAGATATTTGGGAATGTTTGATTATTACACATCAAGGAAATTCACAAGTCAAGGATAACAAAATTGATCTTCTTGTTCAACAATATGAACAATTTGTTATCCCTCAAGATGAAACCATTGATTGTGGCTTTGCTCACTTTAATACTATTATTACATCTCTTAAAGCACTTGATGAATCTTTTCGTAGTAAGAACTTTGTCAGGAAATTTCTTAGAGCACTCCATCCAAAGTGGAGAGCTAAAGTGACGGTTATTGAGGAATCAAAAGATCTCTCAAAAGTGACACTAGACGAGCTAATCGGAAACCTCAAAGTACGCGAAATGGTGATGGAGAAAGATTCGGAAATCATCAAAGGAAAAAGAGAGAAAATCAAATCCGTTGCTCTAAAAGCAAGAACGGATTCAAGTGATGATGACGAATCTTGCTCCGGTAGTGAAGATGAGGAGTATGCCATGGCCGTTAGAGATTTCAAAAAGTTCTTTAGAAGAAGAGGAAAGTTTGTAAGACAACCTCGAGAAGAAAAGAAGCCATTCCGAAAAGATCGGGATGACAAAAAGGGTAAAGGTGAAAGAAAGTGCTTTAGATGCAGTGATGCAAGTCACCTAATAGGAGATTATCCCAAGCCACCTAAAAGCAAAACTCAACAAGCTTTTGTAAGTGGTGCTTGGAGTGATAGTGAGGATGATGAAGAATCAAGCAAGGATGAGATCGCCCTAATGGCACATGAATCAAACGAGGTACATTCCGACTCATCTTATTCTTCTATTGATGATGACACTTTGCAAAAACAATATAATCAATTGTGTGAGCTTAGTCTAAAAAACATAACTAAAAAAAAGTTTTTAAAGACTAAAAAGGAATTTTTAGAAAATGAAGTCTATGAGTTAAGAGAAAAGGCAAAACGATTAGAAAAGGTAAAAGCAAATGACGATGGTTGCAAATCATGTCAAGAGCTTAATCTTGAAATAGAAAAACTAAAGCTCACACAAGATGTTCTAATCAAACATAATTCTAAATTTAAAAGGTTTAACAAAAACATTGCTTGTGCTGATGAAATAGTTAGAATTCAAAAAACACCAGGAAACATGAATGGACTAGGATTTAATGAGGTGTTAATTCCAAAGAGTCAAACCAAAACGGTTGAAAAAGACAAACAAACTGTCAAAACTGCTGCAGTGCAGCACGGACCAGACGGACCCAAAAATAAGGCTCCGTCCTTTGTAAAAATTGGTGCCGTGGGGACTGCAGCAGGACAGAATGTTTGTGATACGGACCGTAGTGAATTTGTCAAAGTAACAAAGAAAACCAAGGATAGTGTTAAACTAAAACCTGCTGTTACATCAGGAGTAGGACTTGCTAGAAATGAATTTAGATCTAAAACTACTCAACAACGACATAAAACACCTTTTGCCAAACGCCCCTTTCCTAAGAGCAACCACAACATACAACCCAACTATCAACATAATGGTTGGAATCAAAACTTCTCTAGACCATATCAAACTCCAGATTACATGCCATGGAACTCTTACCCATCATTTCCATACATGAATCAAGTAAATGGTATGTTTAACCCAAACGGACCCATGAGATATTGGGGACCAAACGCTTGAGTTATTTGTGTCTTAGGTATGCTTGAAAGTTGGATTGGAACCTGATGAGTGGATAAAATATAGTGGATGCTCACGACACATGACGGGCAACAAAAGCCTCTTCTCAACATACCAAGAGTATGACGGAGGAAATGTCACTTTTGGTAGCAATCTCAAAAGCAAAATCATTGGCAAAGGTACGATCGCTCATAACTCCCTAACTATTGAAAATGTTGCTCATGTCGATAGGTTAGGATTTAATCTACTTAGTATTAGCCAATTATGTGATAAAAAGTATAAAGTACTATTTGAAGAAAATGGTAGTAAAATACTAAAAGATGGTATCACCATAGCTAAAGGAGTTAGGAAAAATAATATATACGTCATGAAAATAGATAAAACATCTAATGACAAGCTTTGTCTAACAACATTAGATGATAGCTCAACTCTTTGGCATAGACGCTTAGGTCACGCTAATATGAGACTTATACAAAACCTATCTTCAAAAGAGCTAGTTAGGAATTTACCAAAACTTAAATATGACCAACATTTTGCGACGCTTGCAAAATTGGTAAACAAACCCATAATAGTCATAAAGCTAAAAACATGGTGTCCACATCTAAGTGTCTAGAACTTTTGCATATGGACTTGTTTGGTCCATCCGCTATAAGAAGCTATGGAGGCAACTTATACACTTTGGTCATAGTAGATGATTACTCAAGGTTTACTTGGACGTTGTTTTTGAAAACCAAAAATGAAGCTTTTGATAAATTTGAAATTCTTAGCAAGAAAATTCAAAATCAACTAGGTGTTAACATTGTGTCGATTCGAACGGATCATGGTCGTGAATTTGACAATGAAACACAATTTGGAAAATTTTGTGATGAAAATGGTATAACACACAACTTCTCGACTCCTCGAACACCTCAATCAAATGGAGTTGTAGAACGTAAAAATAGAACCATTCAAGAAATGAGTAGAACAATGCTTAATGAACAAAACATTCCTCAAAAGTTTTGGTGTAACGCCGTTGACACTTCTACATATTTTAAATAGTCTTAATACGTCATTTCTTAAACAAAACACCATATGAGCTATATAAAGGTTAAAAGCCAACTTTAGGATATTTTAGAGTATTTGGATGTAAATTTTTCATTCTTAATACTAAAGATTATCTCACCAAGTTTGACCCAAAGTCTTATGAAGGTGTATTTCTTGGTTACTCACAAACTAGTAAAGCTTACATTGTCTTAAACAAAGAAACAATAAGAGTCGAGGAATCGTTGAACATAACATTCGACGAAAGTCCACCTTCCTCTAAGACATCACCTTTGGTAGATGATGACTTAGTTGAAAGTCAACTTGTAGAAAGTTAAGAAATAATTGAAAATGACAAGGAAGATGAACCATTAAATAATGAAATTATAAACATCAAAGAATCCAAAAGTCATCCTTTAGAAAAGGTCATAGGGCAACTAAATCAAAGAACCTTAAGATCACAAGCCCAAAATCAAAGTAATCATTTTTGTTTTGTATCTACCATTGAACCGAAAAACATAAATGAAGCAATAAAAGATGAATCTTGGGTAATTGCTATGCAAGAAGAGTTAAACCAATTTGTTAGAAATGATGTTTGGAAGTTAGTTCCAAAACCTAAAGATCAAACTATAATTGGAATGAAATGGGTTTTTCGAAATAAAATGGATGAAAATGGTGTAGTGTCTAGAAACAAAGCTAGGCTTGTCGCACAAGGTTATAATCAACAAGAGGGGATTGATTATGATGAAACTTATGCACCGGTAGCTAGGCTCGAGTCTATTAGAATTTTACTTGCATATGCATGTGCTTATGACTTTAAATTATTTCAAATGGATGTTAAGAGTGCGTTTCCTAATGGGTTTATTAACGAAGAAGTATATGTTGCTCAACCTCCCGGTTTTACCGACTTTGAGAAACCACATCATGTCTTCAAACTCAAGAAAGCATTATACGGTCTTAAGCAAGCACCAAAAGCTTGGTACGATAGACTTAAGACTTTTCTTGTTGAAAACAAATACACCATGGGATTAGTAGTTAATACTCTTTTTACCAAAGAAAAAGGAATCACACATTATCATTGTTCAAATATACGTTGATGACATCATATTCGGATCAACTTGTCAAGAAATATGTGATGATTTCTCTAAAATCATGCACGATGAGTTTGAGATGAGTATGATGGGTGAGTTAAACTTCTTTCTAGGACTTCAAATTAAACAACTAGAAGATGGCATATTCTTTAACCAATCTAAATATATAAAAGATATGCTTAAGAAATTTGGTCTTGAAGACTCAAAACCAACTAAGACACCCATGTCTTCGGACACTAAACTCACCAAGGATGAGGAAGGTGAATCGGTAAATAACACTAAATATAGAGGAATGATTGGTAGCCTACTCTATCTCATGGCTAGTAGACCCGATATTATGTTTAGTGTTTGTCTATGCTCTCGCTTTCAAGAAAATCCCAAGGTATCACACTTAGAAGCCTTGAAAAGGATATTTAGATACATTAAGGGAACGACATGTTTAGGATTATGGTATCCCAAAGGAACGGGTGTAGAAACTATAGTGTATGCCGACTCGGACCATGCCGGTGACTATGTCGATAGAAAAAGTACAAGTGGTATTTGCACTTTTGTCGGACATTGTCTCACCTCATGGTTTGCTAAGAAACAAACGGCTCTAGCTATCTCAACTACTGAAGCCGAATACGTCTCAGCCGGAAAAGCATGTCAACAAGCTCTTTGGATGAAGCAAGCTCTCGTGGATTACGGAATTCATCTCAACGATATCGTTATATTTTGCGACAACAAAGGAGCTATTGATCTCAGCAAAAATCCCGTCCAACATGCTCGTACGAAGCATATTGAAATCCGTCATCACTTTCTTCGCGACAATGTTCAAAAAGGAAACATCTCAATTGAGAAAGTATCCTCCGAAGACAACATTGCCGACATTCTAACTAAGCCTCTCAAATGAGAACCATTTAATCTTCTTAGACTTGGTTTGGGGCTAATGGAACCAAACATGTAGGTAAAACATAGTCTAAACCTTAGAACAAACAAAACAAAACAAATTAGTTTAAACCTGCTACTGTTCCCGCGACACCAAACGACAACAAAGACGGATGCATTTATTTGGTGTCTTCTGGTCCGTGGTGACAACAGTAACAAAAATACTACCTACAAAACATCTTCTTCCTCACAACCTACTTTACCAAAATGTTTCAACATTAGACCTAACTCATTGTTGACACTTTCTCACCCATTAATCACTGAAGATAACATCATTGTAAGTATGCTAACTACATTTCATCTCCTAATTCTGAGTCTAGGATTCCAATTTGTGCACAAAATCATTACATGGGGATTATGTATATTCTTGTACAAAACATGGATTCAATTGGCAAATTGCATAACTAGTCATTGAAATTAGGTACTACATTGTCACATTGCATAAAAAAATCATGTTTCCCACTAATCAAAAGATAATGACTATATGGCCTTATTCAAAATAACCAAACACCCCATGTCAAAAAAATTTGAAAAGCTTCTCACTTGTAGGAAAACAATTTTTCATTGTTAATACAAATAGAAATGTAAAATTTTCATCACTTGCATGCTCTTGAATACTAAAGGTAATGCATAACTAATATGCATTCCCGGGTATATTCAACTGAAGCCACATTGAATTAGGAGCGTTTGGGTTATCTCATGCCTTTTGCCAAACACCCCCACTTAAAAACCATTTTATGCATAAAATGAGTCAAGATACCCGCAACTCCAAATCGTTTTCATATAGGCACACACTAGAACCAAAACGCTAAGTTTGTTCTCATTTTTAACATGTAAATTTTTGCTCATAGGAATAACCATGGTAGCCGCAAGATTCTATGATCACAAGGATACTCTTAGCTACATTCCCAAACATCACAAAACCAAGGGCCTCTCCAAAGAACAAGTCAAAAACTTTAAGAGTCTAGAGCAAAGGTACTTCCATGAGGGTAGAACCATTCACTCCTCCTTTGTCGACGGAACCAATCTCCGTCAAGAACTTGCCACCATTCACTTCGATTGTCTCCTTGACATCGATGAACCCATTTTCCCTAGGTTTGTTTTAGAGTTCTATGCTAGTGTTACGGCCTTCATTGATGAGGATGATGAATTTGGTCTTAGGTTTAGGATCAATCAAAATGACTACTCCATCTCCTTAAGCCAATTTGCTCAAGTGCTAGGAATTCCCAACCAAGGTACATGTGTCTACTCGGATAAGTGGTCACTCACTATCCTTGATGCAATCAATGACCGCTCTCTCCCCTATCAAACTCCTTTAGCGGATAAGGATGTCATCCGTGAGCACCTTTTTGACGCAAGGGCCGCTCCAACCCGTGTCACCCGAAAGGGAAAGGAAGTAAACCGAGATCCATATGGTATGGAGCTCAATGAGCTTAAGCCCGAATTCAAGAAATGGGAGGAACTTCTTAGAGCCAATGTCATTAGCACTATAGGAAATAGGGACCATATCAATGCTTGCCTTTGTCACATGCTCTACAACTTGTCCACCCATCAACCATTCAATTTAGCTTACTACATTGCTAGGAGAATGATTGACATTCCAACTCAAGGATCGGTCGCTCTTCCTTACGGGATACTCCTCACCCGTCTCTATAGAGCTTTTGCACCCATTCCACCAAGCCCAAAAGGGTTGAAGCTTAACTATGGTCTCATATATTTGTGTGCCCTTGAGTGACGAGCGAGTAGCTAAGACTAAAGGCAAAAGGGCAAAACCTCCAACTCCATCATCATGATCATCAAATAGCTCCGAGGACGGTCTCCCAAATTCTCGCCTTCCACCTCAAGAGTACTATGCATCTCTCCCCGAGATTGAGAATGAATCGGCGGAGTTCAAGCAAACCAAGGGGATGTTCAAGTGCCTTGGTAGGATGATGAATAAGATCTACAAGAAGTTGGATAAGTGAGGTTCATGATTTCTCCCGAACCACCCATCTTTTATTTCTCCGTCACACTAATCAACCGCTTGTGAACGGTCAACCGTAACAGATGATAAAAGGGCGACAGCCCGGGAGAAAATGCAAGTTTACCAAGGATTAAAATATTCTTGGATCGTTTATGTCCTGGTGAGGCGTGATATTCTGAATACAATGACTTGTGATTGTTGAAAATAATATTAGTATAGGAAAACAGGAATCTGATTGACTAACACTGAATGTGAATAGTAATAGCTCTGTCACAGCTAGTTCAATTAAGAAACGTACAATCAGAAACCTAAAAACGTAAAAGATATACAAACGTACGTTTAACTTAAACGTAAACGTAACAAAACAATTATAACTATAGTAGGGATTTGCATGTCTTAACGACTTAAATGCAAATTAAAGAAAATAAAAGTTAAAATCTATTAAATAAACGCTATCACTATTTTTACAGATCGATGAACGTTTATTTTCTAAAACTTACGTTTAAATAAATATAACGTAAACGTACAAATAAAAACGTGAAACTTACACAATATAAATCCTAAAAATATGAAAAATACATTTCTACAATCCTAATGATAAAAGAAAATTATTAGAAAAAGAAAATTATTTTTACAACTATTTAATTAATTATTATTAATTAAAAACTATTTTAACTATTTATTAATAACCTAAAATAGAAGAAAATATGAAATAAGGCTAGGAAAATAAAATTATGATTGAGAAAAATCTAAAATATTATAAAACTAATTTTAAAACTGAAAATTTATTTTTTTACACAATTATTCTATTTATTATTATTTATTTACTAATATTAATTACTAAAAACTATTATAGATAAATGAATAAATAAAAATCTAAAACTCAAAAAATGTTACTACTATAAGAACTAAAATGTGCAAAGGAAAACTGAGAAGTGAGCTAGTCCAGGTGGATTATGCAGTGAACTTGTCACCAAGGGAACCTCGGTTCGAATCCAACACACAACCTTTTTGCACTTTATTTTATTTTTGCATTTTTCTTTTTACAAAACTACTTATTAAGCTTAAATATGGAACTTAAATAAAGACAACTTTTTCAAAACATGGAAATAAGCTCTGTGGGAGCTTATTTCCACAACAGTTGGCTTATTAAGCTCAACTTCTAAATAGAAGCTATCATTTATTGGTAAAGGGTCTTTTGGTTTTTCTCTTTTTATAAAACTGAATATAAACAGATAATATACATATTTAATGAAAAGAAAACTTTACAAACTAGAAAAATAAGCACATTATAAGCTTATGAGTCCAACAGTTGAGCTTTTGGCTTGACTGTTGGAACTCAAGCTTAAAATAAGCTTGAAATAAGCTATACATAGGAAACAAAAACAAAAAGCAATTATGTACAAGTAATATACTAGAATATACAAGCTTGGTGCACTGAAATAAGCCAATAAGCTCACAAGAGCAAATAAGCAATTCCAGCACACCTTCAATCCAAACACCCCTGCAACTTATTTGATGGACAGATTCAGCTTATCAAATAAGCTGAATAAGCCATATAAAGAGTTGGAGTAGCAAGGCATGCTGGTTGGCTTTCCAAAAAGCTCAAGCTCAAGCTGTGGGGTCCACAGCTGAGCTTTTAAGGAGCTCATGAAGATGGCACCAAGTAACTGAATATGCTACTGAACTAGCATACACAATTAAATGGGACAAGCTAAAAGCTATGATCAAGCTTATCAAATAAGCTTGATAATAAAAATAAAGAGCTGGGCCTTGGATTTGGGTGGATTGGCTTCTCAAAAAGCTAATTCACATAAGTTGGGACCCACTGAGTAGCTTTTTATTGGCTTATGAAGTAGGCTAGATTTCACTGAGTTTAAGTGTTTTCAGTGAAATGGTGATAAGTACAAGCTTATTGCAGACCTTATTAATAAGCTGCAATGTGAGATTTAAGCACATGATCATAAAGCTGGGTAGCTTGGCTTCCTAAAAAGCCAAGCCACAAAGACTAGTGATCACTAAGGAGCTTGGTGTGAGCTTGTGGAAATGGTGCAAGTTCATGGTTTGAACTGTAGGAATGGGCAAACACAAGCTCACAAGACTTATCAAATAAGCTCATGAGAGCTCAACCAATACTGAGACATTGAGTATGAATGGATAGCTTAACAAGAAGCCAAAATTCACAAGCTCAAGCTTAGGTGGGAACTTTTCATGAGCTATGGGAACCAACTCCACTTCCACTGTTTGCTTCAGTGGAAGGAGTAAATGGGACAACATAAGGGGTCAAATTAAGCTATCTAAATAAGCTGAAAATGTAAAAATAAGCATACAAGTAACAAAAAGACCACAAGGGCTACACAAAACAGTAAAGTGCATAAGCTAGGGTCAATTAATGAAGCTTATGCAAGCTCATTAACTTGACACCATAACTGTGGTGCAGGGCATGATAACAGAAAAAGACTAAGAATAAGCTAATGAACAAGCCATTTAAAAGCTGAGTAATTGTAAACTAATATTTTTGTAATTTTCTTAAGCAGCTATATTTTGAAATCCCAAAAGGATTAAGACTAAAACTTAACACTGAGTTCTACACAAAATTATACATTTAATTCAAAAACAGCTATTTGAAAAATTGACTTTTTGCAAGAACATAAAGGTTTGACTAAAATGAACTTAGGATGCAATCTATAGACTGAATATGATATAATAGACTGTAATAAGATGATATTAAGCTGTTTATACAAGATTTAAGCTAATTCTATGAATTTAACAATCTAATATTATAACAGTGAACTGTTAAAGCAATATAAAAGGAAATTTGACTTTTAAACTAATAAGGACTTAATATTATGACTTGAATTAGCTACTAGGAACTAAAGTAACATATAGCAATGACAAACAACAACAAATAAACACTGGAAGTCTTTTTTATCAGCAAAACCAAACAAACCTATGATTATCACTTGTCATATGAACATCAAAGGTTTTACTGAATTTGAGTCTAAAACAGATTCCAAACATAATATTATAACATAGTAAGACTATATGAGCAATAAACTTCAAGAACACAGGCCAAAAACACAAACTTGTCAAATTTGAATTTCAACTGAGTAACTTCAATTTTATGCACAACTGAATTTAAATAAACAAACTGCTTATATTAAGCTATGATAACACTTAATAACAACTAAGGTACATGAAAACATAAGATCAAAGCATAAAAATAATTAAAACAGTAATATGCAAAAATTGGAAAAATGCTTACAAATGAGAAAGTGGACTGAGACATAGAAACCAAGGACAAGGTTACACCTATTAGCTTCCCAATAAGCTCCTAATATCCCATAGCATTCCAAATCCAACCCAGCTTCATCACCTTCTTCATAAATCTGATTTTTGATTATTTTTCCATTTTCTCATTTTTTTAGTATTTTCTAATTTAAAAGACCAAAGCGGTTACATGTATCTAAAAGCTCATTTGGCTTTGTCAGAGCCTAAGTGTGCTTAACTGAGTCCATATAATCAACTATGATCAACAGAAAAGTAAATTACAAGAAATTAAAGAAATTATGAAAACATGAATTATAAAAGAGATTTGCATTAAACTGAAAATAGAGGTTCCATTACACTACTTTGAGATTCATTACACTATTAAAACTTGTAAATGACATGATAAGTAAATTAAGCATAAAAGACTATGGCTATTCCATAGTGTGACAATGGCTTAAGGCCAAGGTGCTTGTTTCTCTGTCTTTCTTCTTTTTTATAGTCTTTGAACTCCTTGGAGACCTTGAGTTGAATCCCAACACATCCTGACCTTTGGTTTGGTCAAATTCATCTCAAACGTACATATGGCATTTTGGCGCCAAAAACGAAATTGGTAACTTGAGGCAGTTTGAGATCATTAATTGTATCTTGGGGTGTTGTGGAGTGTCAGGGGACACAAAAGATGAAGTTTGGTAGGTTCAGAGGTCAAGTAGGGGATTTGATAGCAAAACAGAGTTTTTGTGAAAAAGGTGAAGTGTTGAATGGTGGGGAAGCATTAATTGGGGAGTGGGATAGGTATGAGAGGTGGAAAGGGTGTGATGATTGATGTTATTAACAGCTGGGGAAGGTGAGGTGGAGGAGAAAACAAGCCTGGTATTGGATTACAGGGGTGGGAGAGACGATGTACAGTGTAGGCGGGTTTTCTATTTTAAACAGGTGGACTGGTTTTGGGTTTGGGCTATGGATTGGGCCAGCCGGGTTAATAAAACCAAGGGTCCGATTGTTTTAGCTTAATAACACAAAAAGGACCAAAGTTGTAATTCTTGTAATCATGAGGGACCAATCTTGCCAACTTTTCAAACTTTCTTCAAGGACCAAACCTGCCAAGTAAACATAACACAAGGACCAAAAGTAGTATTTATTTATATTTAAAACTTTAAGGACCTTTATGTAAATTTGGATATTTGAGGGACTGAAAATGTAATTTCCCAAAAGTTATCAATATGTTCCAAATTTTCAATCATGCATAGTACAAGGGTATTATTTGTAAAATTCCAAGTTTAGAATACCCAGGGACCATTTTTGCCAATTTTGTAACTTGAGGGGTAAAAATTGCCATTTTGTATAAACTTTCATCCAGGGATGTTTTGTGAATATTTTTGACTTCCCAAGGACTTAAGTTGACTTTTCATCTTTTTAAAACATTTAGGGACTAGTTTTGCCAATTTGTGTAACTCCAGGGACTGAAAACGACAATTGTTGTGAAATTGATCATTTTTCACTTGTTTTTCAATCTTTTGTACCTGAATCACATAAAACACATTTCATTGATATTTATAACATTTTGTGAGTCATTTGTGTGTTTTTGGTTGTTTTTGTGGGTTTATACAATACAAATATATGTGTATTTAGACACATATCAAATCCCCCACACTAAACTATTGCTAGTCCCTAGCAATCTTTTATTTAAAACTTAATGGATTTGAAAAACTCTTTACCAAAAGCCATCACTTCTGGAGTAGCCAATTGTTTCAGTTCAAGTAAGAACTTTGGCACAACGATAACCAAATGATTTTAAGCAAATCATAAGCTGTCAACGGATTTGATTTGTCTTTACCAGAAGCCGTACCCTTCTGGACTAGCCAACTCTTAGATAAATTATAAGAATTATCTTTGGTGAGTCGATTACCAATTATGGATTTTCCACTGCCTTTACCACAAGCCATAAACTTGCGGGCTAGCCAACTCTTCACTAGTTTAAAGATATGGTGAGTTGAACACCATACAATTTTAGGCAAATTGCAAGCCATAAACGGATTTGAGATATCTTTACCAAGAGCCGTTTGCTCCTGGATTAGCCAATCCTTATGTGGGTTAGACATGGTGGACTGATTACCATTTGTTGTGTTTAGTACATAGTACTTCCACTAAATAAAAAAATTTTAAAATTTGGCCATTTTGGGGGAAAAAGGGACTAAAAGGGTACATTTATGATCAAATTCGCCAGAATTTCCCCCCACACTTAGAAATGAATATTGTCCTCAATATTCAAAACTAAATGGGGTAACACAACAATTATTTTATTTTTCTGTATTTACAATTTTCAAAGTTTTTATATATATGTACAACAGGTGGGGTATTACCCCCACACTTAGGTGGTAGAAATGGGTAAGAAAAGTGAAAATGATTTGACGAGAAATTGGAGTGGGGTTCACTCACAGAATTATGAAGATAAAGGTAGGGAGAATCTTTTTGGGTTTTTATATAATATAAACAGAAACGAAAAATGTTTTTGTAATTTTATAACTTTTATATATATATACAAAGAAATGGTTAAAAAGGAAACCTAAATGAGATTTTTAATACATGAGTCGATTTAAACCTAATCTATCACATTCCAGGAATTATACTAAGCACAGTAAATCCTTTTTAGTGTAAACATGGTGTTTAGCCAAAATTTAGACCTAGGAATATCAAGATTAGGAAAATTGACAGTCAAATGCAAATCAAAGCACAGATAGATTTCAACCATAAAAATCTTTTTGTATTTTATATTGTTTATATGAAATGAAGTATATGTAATTTACATACAAAGATAGGTATTTCAACAAAGCACAAAATACAAGTCATAATACGTAGCACAGCCTCCCCGGCAGCGGCGCCAAAATTTGATTTCTCCCGAACCACCCATCTTTTATTTCTCCGTCACACTAATCAACCGCTTGTGAACGGTCAACCGTAACAGATGATAAAAGGGCGACAGCCCGGGAGAAAATGCAAGTTTACCAAGGATTAAAATATTCTTGGATCGTTTATGTCCTGGTGAGGCGTGATATTCTGAATACAATGACTTGTGATTGTTGAAAATAATATTAGTATAGGAAAACAGGAATCTGATTGACTAACACTGAATGTGAATAGTAATAGCTCTGTCACAGCTAGTTCAATTAAGAAACGTACAATCAGAAACCTAAAAACGTAAAAGATATACAAACGTACGTTTAACTTAAACGTAAACGTAACAAAACAATTATAACTATAGTAGGGATTTGCATGTCTTAACGACTTAAATGCAAATTAAAGAAAATAAAAGTTAAAATCTATTAAATAAACGCTATCACTATTTTTACAGATCGATGAACGTTTATTTTCTAAAACTTACGTTTAAATAAATATAACGTAAACGTACAAATAAAAACGTGAAACTTACACAATATAAATCCTAAAAATATGAAAAATACATTTCTACAATCCTAATGATAAAAGAAAATTATTAGAAAAAGAAAATTATTTTTACAACTATTTAATTAATTATTATTAATTAAAAACTATTTTAACTATTTATTAATAACCTAAAATAGAAGAAAATATGAAATAAGGCTAGGAAAATAAAATTATGATTGAGAAAAATCTAAAATATTATAAAACTTATTTTAAAACTGAAAATTTATTTTTTACACAATTATTCTATTTATTATTAATTATTTACTAATATTAATTACTAAAAACTATTATAGATAAATGAATAAATAAAAATCTAAAACTCAAAAAATGTTACTACTATAAGAACTAAAATGTGCAAAGGAAAACTGAGAAGTGAGCTAGTCCAGGTGGATTATGCAGTGAACTTGTCACCAAGGGAACCTCGGTTCGAATCCAACACACAACCTTTTTGCACTTTATTTTATTTTTGCATTTTTCTTTTTACAAAACTACTTATTAAGCTTAAATATGGAACTTAAATAAAGACAACTTTTTCAAAACATGGAAATAAGCTCTGTGGGAGCTTATTTCCACAACAGTTGGCTTATTAAGCTCAACTTCTAAATAGAAGCTATCATTTATTGGTAAAGGGTCTTTTGGTTTTTCTCTTTTTATAAAACTGAATATAAACAGATAATATACATATTTAATGAAAAGAAAACTTTACAAACTAGAAAAATAAGCACATTATAAGCTTATGAGTCCAACAGTTGAGCTTTTGGCTTGACTGTTGGAACTCAAGCTTAAAATAAGCTTGAAATAAGCTATACATAGGAAACAAAAACAAAAAGCAATTATGTACAAGTAATATACTAGAATATACAAGCTTGGTGCACTGAAATAAGCCAATAAGCTCACAAGAGCAAATAAGCAATTCCAGCACACCTTCAATCCAAACACCCCTGCAACTTATTTGATGGACAGATTCAGCTTATCAAATAAGCTGAATAAGCCATATAAAGAGTTGGAGTAGCAAGGCATGCTGGTTGGCTTTCCAAAAAGCTCAAGCTCAAGTTTGGGTCCACAGCTGAGTTTTTGAGGAGCTCATGAAAATGGCACCAAGTAACTGAATATGCTACTGAACTAGCATACACAATTAAATGGGACAAGCTAAAAGCTATGATCAAGCTTATCAAATAAGCTTGATAATAAAAATAAAAGAGGCTGGGCCTTGGATTTAGGTGGATTGGCTTCTCAAAAAGCTAATTCACATAAGTTGGGACCCACTGAGTAGCTTTTATTGGCTTATGAAGTAGGCTAGATTTCACTGAGTTTAAGTGTTTTCAGTGAAATGGTGATAAGTACAAGCTTATTGCAGACCTTATTAATAAGCTGCAATGTGAGATTTAAGCACATGATCATAAAGCTGGGTAGCTTGGCTTCCTAAAAAGCCAAGCCACAAAGACTAGTGATCACTAAGGAGCTTGGTGTGAGCTTGTGGAAATGGTGCAAGTTCATGGTTTGAACTGTAGGAATGGGCAAACACAAGCTCACAAGACTTATCAAATAAGCTCATGAGAGCTCAACCAATACTGAGACATTGAGTATGAATGGATAGCTTAACAAGAAGCCAAAATTCACAAGCTCAAGCTTGGGTGGGAACTTTTCATGAGCTATGGGAACCAACTCCACTTCCACTGTTTGCTTCAGTGGAAGGAGTAAATGGGACAAACATAAGGGGTCAAATTAAGCTATCTAAATAAGCTGAAAATGTAAAAATAAGCATACAAGTAACAAAAAGACCACAAGGGCTACACAAAAACATAAAGTGCATAAGCTAGGGTCAATTAATGAAGCTTATGCAAGCTCATTAACTTGACACCATAACTGTGGTGCAGGGCATGATAACAGAAAAAGACTAAGAATAAGCTAATGAACAAGCCATTTAAAAGCTGAGTAATTGTAAACTAATATTTTTGTAATTTTCTTAAGCAGCTATATTTTGAAATCCCAAAAGGATTAAGACTAAAACTTAACACTGAGTCCTACACAAAATTATACATTTAATTCAAAAACAGCTATTTGAAAAATTGACTTTTTGCAAGAACATAAAGGTTTGACTAAAATGAACTTAGGATGCAATCTATAGACTGAATATGATATAATAGACTGTAATAAGATGATATTAAGCTGTTTATACAAGATTTAAGCTAATTCTATGAATTTAACAATCTAATATTATAACAGTGAACTGTTAAAGCAATATAAAAGGAAATTTGACTTTTAAACTAATAAGGACTTAATATTATGACTTGAATTAGCTACTAGGAACTAAAGTAACATATAGCAATGACAAACAACAACAAATAAACACTGGAAGTCTTTTTTATCAGCAAAACCAAACAAACCTATGATTATCACTTGTCACATGAACATCAAAGGTTTTACTGAATTGAGTCTAAAAGATTCCAAACATAATATTATAACATAGTAAGACTATATGAGCAATAAACTTCAAGAACACAGGCCAAAAACACAAACTTGTCAAATTTGAATTTCAACTGAGTAACTTCAATTTTATGCACAACTGAATTTAAATAAACAAACTGCTTATATTAAGCTATGATAACACTTAATAACAACTAAGGTACATGAAAACATAAGATCAAAGCATAAAAATAATTAAAACAGTAATATGCAAAAATTGGAAAAATGCTTACAAATGAGAAAGTGGACTGAGACATAGAAACCAAGGACAAGGTTACACCTATTAGCTTCCCAATAAGCTCCTAATATCCCATAGCATTCCAAATCCAACCCAGCTTCATCACCTTCTTCATAAATCTGATTTTTGATTATTTTTCCATTTTCTCATTTTTTTTTAGTATTTTCTAATTTAAAAGACCAAAGCTGTTTACATGTATCTAAAAGCTCATTTGGCTTTGTCAGGAGCCTAAGTGTGCTTAACTGAGTCCATATAATCAACTATGATCAACAGAAAAGTAAATTACAAGAAATTAAAGAAATTATGAAAACATGAATTATAAAAGAGATTTGCATTAAACTGAAAACAGAGGTTCCATTACACTACTTTGAGATTCATTACACTATTAAAACTTGTAAATGACATGATAAGTAAATTAAGCAGTAAAGACTATGGCTATTCCATAGTGTGACAATGGCTTAAGGCCAAGGTGCTTGTTTCTCTGTCTTTCTTCTTTTTATAGTCTTTGAACTCCTTGGAGACCTTGAGTTGAATCCCAACACATCCTGACCTTTGGTTTGGTCAAATTCATCTCAAACGTACATATGGCATTTTGGCGCCAAAAACGAAATTGGTAACTTGAGGCAGTTTGAGATCATTAATTGTATCTTGGGGTGTTGTGGAGTGTCAGGGGACACAAAAGATGAAGTTTGGTAGGTTCAGAGGTCAAGTAGGGGATTTGATAGCAAAACAGAGTTTTTGTGAAAAAGGTGAAGTGTTGAATGGTGGGGAAGCATTAATTGGGGAGTGGGATAGGTATGAGAGGTGGAAAGGGTGTGATGATTGATGTTATTAACAGCTGGGGAAGGTGAGGTGGAGGAGAAAACAGGCCTGGTATTGGATTACAGGGGTGGAGGAGATGGGTGTACAGTGTAGGCGGGTTTTCTATTTTAAACAGGTGGACTGGTTTTGGGTTTGGGCTATGGATTGGGCCAAACGGGTTAATAAAACCAAGGGTCCGATTGTTTTAGCTTAATAACACAAAAAGGACCAAAGTTGTAATTCTTGTAATCATGAGGGACCAATCTTGCCAACTTTTCAAACTTTCTTCAAGGACCAAACCTGCCAAGTAAACATAACACAAGGACCAAAAGTAGTATTTATTTATATTTAAAACTTTAAGGACCTTTATGTAAATTTGGATATTTGAGGGACTGAAAATGTAATTTCCCAAAAGTTATCAATATGTTCCAAATTTTCAATCATGCATAGTACAAGGGTATTATTTGTAAAATTCCAAGTTTAGAATACCCAGGACCATTTTGCCAATTTTGTAACTTGAGGGGTAAAAATTGCCATTTTGTATAAACTTTCATCCAGGGATGTTTTGTGAATATTTTTGACTTCCCAAGGACTTAAGTTGACTTTTCATCTTTTTAAAACATTTAGGGACTAGTTTTGCCAATTTGTGTAACTCCAGGGACTGAAAACGACAATTGTTGTGAAATTGATCATTTTTCACTTGTTTTTCAATCTTTTGTACCTGAATCACATAAAACACATTTCATTGATATTTATAACATTTTGTGAGTCATTTGTGTGTTTTTGGTTGTTTTTGTGGGTTTATACAATACAAATATATGTGTATTTAGACACATATCAAATCCCCCACACTAAACTATTGCTAGTCCCTAGCAATCTTTTATTTAAAACTTAATGGATTTGAAAAACTCTTTACCAAAAGCCATCATACTGAGTAGCCAATTGTTCATTCAAGTAAGAACTTTGGCTACGATAACCAAATGATTTTAAGCAAATCATAAGCTGTCAACGGATTTGATTTGTCTTTACCAGAAGCCGTACCCTTCTGGACTAGCCAACTCTTAGATAAATTATAAGAATTATCTTTGGTGAGTCGATTACCAATTATGGATTTTCCACTGCCTTTACCACAAGCCATAAACTTGCGGGCTAGCCAACTCTTCACTAGTTTAAAGATATGGTGAGTTGAACACCATACAATTTTAGGCAAATTGCAAGCCATAAACGGATTTGAGATATCTTTACCAAGAGCCGTTTGCTCCTGGATTAGCCAATCCTTATGTGGGTTAGACATGGTGGACTGATTACCATTTGTTGTGTTTAGTACATAGTACTTCCACTAAAAAATTTTTAAAATTTGGCCATTTTTGGGGAAAAAGGGACTAAAAGGGTACATTATGATCAAATTCGCCAGAATTTCCCCCCCACACTTAGAAATGAATATTGTCCTCAATATTCAAAACTAAATGGGGTAACACAACAATTATTTTATTTTTCTGTATTTACAATTTTCAAAGTTTTTATATATATGTCACAACAGGGTGGGGTATTACCCCCACACTTAGGTGGTAGAAAGGGGTAAGAAAAGTGAAAATGATTTGACGAGAAATTGGAGTGGGGTTCACTCACAGAATTATGAAGATAAAGGTAGGGAGAATCTTTTTGGGTTTTTGATATAATATAAACAGAAACGAAAAATGTTTTTGTAATTTTATAACTTTTATATATATATACAAAGAAATGGTTAAAAAGGAAACCTAAATGAGATTTTTAATACATGAGCTGATTTAAACCTAATCTATCACATTCCAGGAATTATACTAAGCACAGTAAATCCTTTTTTAGTGTAAACATGGTGTTTAGCCAAAATTTAGACCTAGGAATATCAAGATTAGGAAAATTGACAGTCAAATGCAAATCAAAGCACAGATAGATTTCAACCATAAAAATCTTTTTGTATTTTATATTGTTTATATGAAATGAAGTATATGTAATTTACATACAAAGATAGGTATTTCAACAAAGCACAAAATACAAGTCATAATAATTACGAAAGCACTCCCGCAAGGCGTAGCGCGCCAAATTTGATTTCTCCTAACCACCCATCTTTTATTTCTCCGTCACACTAATCAACCGCTTGTGAACGGTCAACCGTAACAGATGATAAAAGGGCGACATGCCGAGAAAATGCAAGTTTACCAAGGATTAAAATATTCTGGATCGTTTATGTCCTGGTGAGGCGCAATATTGATATTCTCAATACAATGACTTGTGGATTGTTGAAAATAATATTAGTATAGGAAAACAGGAATCTGATTGACTAACACCAATGTGAATAATGTAATAGCTCACACAGCTAGTTCAATTAAGAACGCGGTAATCGAAACCTAAAAACGTAAAGATATAAAACGACGTTTAACTTAAACGTAAACGTAACAAAACAATTATAACTATAGTAGGGATTTGCATGTCTTAACGACTTAAATGCAAATTAAAGAAAATAAAAGTTAAAATCTATTAAATAAACGCTATCACTATTTTTACAGATCGATGAACGTTTATTTTCTAAAACTTACGTTTAAATAAATATAACGAAATGCACAAATAAAACGTGAAACTTAAACAATATAAATCCTAAAAATATGAAAAATACATTTCTACAATCCTAATGATAAAAGAAAATTATTAGAAAAAGAAAATTATTTTTACAACTATTTAATTAATTATTATTAATTAAAAACTATTTTAACTATTTATTAATAACCTAAAATAGAAGAAAATATGAAATAAGGCTAGGAAAATAAAATTATGATTGAGAAAAATCTAAAATATTATAAAACTTATTTTAAAACTGAAAATTTATTTTTTACACAATTATTCTATTTATTATTAATTATTTACTAATATTAATTACTAAAAACTATTATAGATAAATGAATAAATAAAAATCTAAAACTCAAAAAATGTTACTACTATAAGAACTAAAATGTGCAAAGGAAAACTGAGAAGTGAGCTAGTCCAGTGGATTATGCATGAACTTGTCACCAAGGGATCCTCGGTTCGAATCCAACACACAACCTTTTTGCACTTTATTTTATTTTTGCATTTTTCTTTTTACAAAACTACTTATTAAGCTTAAATATGGAACTTAAATAAAGACAACTTTTTCAAAACATGGAAATAAGCTCTGTGGGAGCTTATTTCCACAACAGTTGGCTTATTAAGCTCAACTTCTAAATAGAAGCTATCATTTATTGGTAAAGGGTCTTTTGGTTTTTTTTTCTTTTTATAAAACTGAATATAAACAGATAATATACATATTTAATGAAAAGAAAACTTTACAAACTAGAAAAATAAGCACATTATAAGCTTATGAGTCCAACAGTTGAGCTTTTGGCTTGACTGTTGGAACTCAAGCTTAAAATAAGCTTGAAATAAGCTATACATAGGAAACAAAAACAAAAAGCAATTATGTACAAGTAATATACTAGAATATACAAGCTTGGTGCACTGAAATAAGCCAATAAGCTCACAAGAGCAAATAAGCAATTCCAGCACACCTTCAATCCAAACACCCCTGCAACTTATTTGATGGACAGATTCAGCTTATCAAATAAGCTGAATAAGCCATATAAAGAGTTGGAGTAGCAAGGCATGCTGGTTGGCTTTCCAAAAAGCTCAAGCTCAAGCTGTGGGGTCCACAGCTGAGCTTTTAAGGAGCTCATGAAAATGGCACCAAGTAACTGAATATGCTACTGAACTAGCATACACAATTAAATGGGACAAGCTAAAAGCTATGATCAAGCTTATCAAATAAGCTTGATAATAAAAATAAAAGAGTGGGCCTTGGATTTGGGTGGATTGGCTTCTCAAAAAGCTAATTCACATAAGTTGGGACCACTGAGTAGCTTTTTATTGGCTTATGAAGTAGGCTAGATTTCACTGAGTTTAAGTGTTTTCAGTGAAATGGTGATAAGTACAAGCTTATTGCAGACCTTATTAATAAGCTGCAATGTGAGATTTAAGCACATGATCATAAAGCTGGGTAGCTTGGCTTCCTAAAAAGCCAAGCCACAAAGACTAGTGATCACTAAGGAGCTTGGTGTGAGCTTGTGGAAATGGTGCAAGTTCATGGTTTGAACTGTAGGAATGGGCAAACACAAGCTCACAAGACTTATCAAATAAGCTCATGAGAGCTCAACCAATACTGAGACATTGAGTATGAATGGATAGCTTAACAAGAAGCCAAAATTCACAAGCTCAAGCTTGGGTGGGAACTTTTCATGAGCTATGGGAACCAACTCCACTTCCACTGTTGCTTCAAGGGAAGGAGTAAATGGGACAACATAAGGGGTCAAATTAAGCTATCTAAATAAGCTGAAAATGTAAAAATAAGCATACAAGTAACAAAAAGACCACAAGGGCTACACAAAACAGTAAAGTGCATAAGCTAGGGTCAATTAATGAAGCTTATGCAAGCTCATTAATTTGACACCATAACTGTGGTGCAGGGCATGATAACAGAAAAAGACTAAGAATAAGCTAATGAACAAGCCATTTAAAAGCTGAGTAATTGTAAACTAATATTTTTGTAATTTTCTTAAGCAGCTATATTTTGAAATCCCAAAAGGATTAAGACTAAAACTTAACACTGAGTTCTACACAAAATTATACATTTAATTCAAAAACAGCTATTTGAAAAATTGACTTTTTGCAAGAACATAAAGGTTTGACTAAAATGAACTTAGGATGCAATCTATAGACTGAATATGATATAATAGACTGTAATAAGATGATATTAAGCTGTTTATACAAGATTTAAGCTAATTCTATGAATTTAACAATCTAATATTATAACAGTTGAACTTTAAAAGCAATATAAAAGGAAATTTGACTTTTAAACTAATAAGGACTTAATATTATGACTTGAATTAGCTACTAGGAACTAAAGTAACATATAGCAATGACAAACAACAACAAATAAATCGGAAGTCTTTTATCAGCAAAAACCAAACAAACCTATGATTATCACTTGTCACATGAACATCAAAGGTTTAAATGAATTTGAGTCTAAAACAGATTCCAAACATAATATTATAACATAGTAAGACTATATGAGCAATAAACTTCAAGAACACAGGCCAAAAACACAAACTTGTCAAATTTGAATTTCAACTGAGTAACTTCAATTTTATGCACAACTGAATTTAAATAAACAAACTGCTTATATTAAGCTATGATAACACTTAATAACAACTAAGGTACATGAAAACATAAGATCAAAGCATAAAAATAATTAAAACAGTAATATGCAAAAATTGGAAAAATGCTTACAAATGAGAAAGTGGACTGAGACATAGAAACCAAGGACAAGGTTACACCTATTAGCTTCCCAATAAGCTCCTAATATCCCATAGCATTCCAAATCCAACCCAGCTTCATCACCTTCTTCATAAATCTGATTTTTGATTATTTTTCCATTTTCTCATTTTTTTAGTATTTTCTAATTTAAAAGACCAAAGCTGTTTACATGTATCTAAAAGCTCATTTGGCTTTGTCAGGAGCCTAAGTGTGCTTAACTGAGTCCATATAATCAACTATGATCAACAGAAAAGTAAATTACAAGAAATTAAAGAAATTATGAAAACATGAATTATAAAAGAGATTTGCATTAAACTGAAAACAGAGGTTCCATTACACTACTTTGAGATTCATTACACTATTAAAACTTGTAAATGACATGATAAGTAAATTAAGCAGTAAAGACTATGGCTATTCCATAGTGTGACAATGGCTTAAGGCCAAGGTGCTTGTTTCTCTGTCTTTCTTCTTTTTATAGTCTTTGAACTCCTTGGAGACCTTGAGTTGAATCCCAACACATCCTGACCTTTGGTTTGGTCAAATTCATCTCAAACGTACATATGGCATTTTGGCGCCAAAAACGAAATTGGTAACTTGAGGCAGTTTGAGATCATTAATTGTATCTTGGGGTGTTGTGGAGTGTCAGGGGACACAAAAGATGAAGTTTGGTAGGTTCAGAGGTCAAGTAGGGGATTTGATAGCAAAACAGAGTTTTTGTGAAAAAGGTGAAGTGTTGAATGGTGGGGAAGCATTAATTGGGGAGTGGGATAGGTATGAGAGGTGGAAAGGTGTGATGATTGATATTAACAGTGGGGAAGGTGAGGTGGAGGAGAAAACAAGCCTGTATTGGATTACAGGGTGGGAGACGATGTACAGTGTAGGCGGTTTTCTATTTTAAACAGTGGACTGGTTTTGGGTTTGGGCTATGGATTGGGCTACCTTTAATAAAACCAAGGGTCCATTTGTTTTAGCTTAATAACACAAAAAGGACCAAAGTTGTAATTCTTGTAATCATGAGGGACCAATCTTGCCAACTTTTCAAACTTTCTTCAAGGACCAAACCTGCCAAGTAAACATAACACAAGGACCAAAAGTGGTATTTATTTATATTTAAAACTTTAAGGACCTTTATGTAAATTTGGATATTTGAGGGACTGAAAATGTAATTTCCCAAAAGTTATCAATATGTTCCAAATTTTCAATCATGCATAGTACAAGGGTATTATTTGTAAAATTCCAAGTTTAGAATACCTGTGGGACCATTTTTGCCAATTTTGTAACTTGAGGGGTAAAAATTGCCATTTTGTATAAACTTTCATCCAGGGATGTTTTGTGAATATTTTTGACTTCCCAAGGACTTAAGTTGACTTTTCATCTTTTTAAAACATTTAGGGACTAGTTTTGCCAATTTGTGTAACTCCGTGGACTGAAAGCGACAATTGTTGTGAAATTGATCATTTTTCACTTGTTTTTCAATCTTTTGTACCTGAATCACATAAAACACATTTCATTGATATTTATAACATTTTGTGAGTCATTTGTGTGTTTTTGGTTGTTTTTGTGGGTTTATACAATACAAATATATGTGTATTTAGACACATATCAGTTCACTTGAAGGAGTGTTTGGAACAAGACAATAACTTTGATGTACGATACAATTTGGTTGTTTTTAATTTGTAGGATGATAATATGACTTAAAAGAATGTTGTATGCTAACCGGTTCATGCAGGGGGATAGCACAAGTGTGTTATCAAATTTTACCCATTTTCACTTATATGTGAAAATCGTTAGCCCTTGGTCAAAGTCTATGCTCCACTATGTTTGTATATGTGTTATTGATTTTTCCTAACTAGAAATGATTAATATCACATGTTTTAAGCAAAATTTCAGGTTTCGGAAAAGTCCCCGACACCTAAAAAAGTGTTCTGTGTTGATTTTTGGTCACCACGGACAGGACGGCACCAAAATTTTGGCATCGTCTGTTATGTATTTTGGTACCGCGTGACACTGGTGACTTAGCGGCGGCACCGTTATGGGTTCCGCCTGTGTAAAGTTTTGGTGTCGTGGATCCTACAAGTAATTTTCTAAATTTCGCCTATTTCAACATTCCAATTTACCATACATTGCTTCTAGGTTGATCTTAACTTGTTCTTACCCATATTAGAACTAGTATAACACACTTAAGCATATAGGATATTCATTTCGCACCAAAATTCAAAAAATTTCAAAAATCCACCCAAGGAGCCCTTTTTCATAAAGGAAGGAACCAAACATTTGGTTCCTTGCAATCCGTGGGTGATCTGATTCTAAAGATCCCATCATCATTGGAACACATTTATTGCAAATCTTTATCTCTTCACTCTATCCTTCTTGTATGGATTGACTTGGGTGATATGAATAGCATTAAACCTACTTCAAAATCATTAGGAACCTCATCTCTTCTATGGTTTAACATCAAATCAAACACAATTCTCCATAATTTTCAAATCCTATAAATTAAGAGCTTTTACCATGATCATCTTCACACCTTCTCAACTCTTATCATCTACTAGCAAAACCTTAAGCCAAAATGACTAAGTCTTCACCATCAACCAAGCCTTGCAAAAGAACCGCTAGAATGAGTGTAAGACCTTGTTGTTTCGTCAACATAGCTCCTCTTCCGAGTCATCTCCATTAACCATCTCATCTCCCATAAGAGATGAAACAACTCTCACTTTGGCTACTCCTACACCACCTCCGCAATCACCTATCATTATCACTACTCCACCATCAACAAAGACTCCTAGCTCACCACCACCGGCTCCTATCCAAACATCAAAATCACCCTCACCTCCAAAATCTCCAACACTCATCCCATTGTAGTTATTCTCTACACCACCTACATCTCCAAATCCATTTTTGGAAGACTTGGAGGACTTGCCTCCTAGGCCCAATCATCCACCACCACTACCATATTTTGGTACTATTGAGCAAATAGCTCATGAGTCTCCACGTCCATCTTTTGACCCAAACGCCCCGTTAGGGCCAAGACCTCTTCTTTTCCATCCCATCCACAAGGAAATCCATGGTCCTTTGTATGGGGATCAACCACTACCTACAACATCAATGCCCTCTCCTATAGAGGACATTGAGGAATCCATGTGGGAGGATGACCCCACCAAAGAAGAGATTGAATCTGAGCTCAATCACTGATCTGTGCGGAACTACAGTCAAGTTACCTTACACAAACCGGCCACTTGTGAATGGCCGACCGTAAGAAGCTTAAAACAGCTCAGACACAAATGCAAATGAAGATCAGAGAATACAGAGGATTCCCGGGATGTTATGTCCCACAGAGACTCAATGGTGTGCAAACACTAGATCAGACGATAGAATGATCACTAATGATAGTGATCGGAAAAGATTTGGATGGATAATTACACTACTGAAAAAGGTTATAAATCAAAGCGACTTAAATACAAATTAAGAAAATTAAAAAGTTAAAATCTATTAAATAAACGCTATCACTATATTTAAAATTGATGAACGTTTAAAACTTAAAACTTAAAACTTGCGTTTAAAATAAAATTGCGTAAACGTACAAAATAAAAAGTGAAATCTAAGAAATAAAAGTCCTAAAAATATGAAAAATACATTTTTACAATCCTAATGATAAAAGAAAATATTTGGAAAAAGAAAATTACTTTTATAACTAATTAATTAATTATTATTAATTAAAAACTATTTTTAACTATTAAATAATTACCTAAATTACAAGAAATTAGGAAATAAAGCTAGAAAATAAAATTAACACTTAGAAAAATCTAAAATATCAAAATAGAATTTTCAAAACTATTTTTGTAATTTTCTGATTATTTTTCTATTTTCTAGGAATTTTAAACTATTAAAAACTACTTAAATTATTTAAAAATACAAATTTAACTAAGAAAAATATGGAAAAATATTTTTTTTGCTCTTTTATATTTATCTTAACTTAAGAAAAATGAAAAATTATTTTTTTGAAGCTTTTCTTAATTAATTGTATTTAAAGCTAATTAAAAATGCTTAAAAACCACTTAAAATAAAGAAAAATAGCAAACAAGCTTGGAAAAATCTGAAAATTTCAGGAAAAGTCTAAAATATTATAAGGAAGCTAAGAAAAATGGAAAAACATGGGGTTGTGTGCAAGATATTGAAACTGATGAACAAAGTGCTTATAAATAAGCACTTTGAAGAAGCAAATGGAAACCAAGAAGCACCAAACCAAAACAGGAACTCAAATATGCTAAAACTACTCTAATACAACTAGAAACAACAAGCCATGACCTCTGATTACAAGCTAGTACAGATTTGACTATATGAGATATAAGCTAGAAACAGAATTTAGGGGCTACTTTAAGCCAAGAAATAAGCACTAAAATAAGCTGGAAACAGGAAAACAGAAATTGGAACCTAGACTAGACCTGGGTGAGACCAAATATACAAAAACTCAGACCATGATAAGCTCTTTTGAGCCTTGTGTACAAGATGCAAGAACTGAGAAAATCTCAGTATCAACTGAGTTTTGCACAGGGCATTTAAGACCCTATAGACAAGCTTGTTTGAAGCTTCTAAAAATTTCACAAAAATGTATAAAAATACTAATAACAAAGTAGACCAGTTGAACTTCAAAAACCCAAGATCTCACTTAATTTGGTTTAAAAATGAATCAAGGAAAAATCCTTTTAGTTGGCTTCAAAACAGATTTTTCATGATTTGACTTTTGAACCAAAAATGAAAAGTTGACTTTGTTGAGCTTTGCTACTGATTTTAAGTACTTAGATTGATGTTAATGATTGAAATGGAACCTCTGCAAGTTTTGTTTATGACTTTTGAACACAAAACAAAAGTTTGATTTGCCAAGATCACAACAGTTAAAGAGTTAAAGAGAAATTTAAGGAATTTTGACTTTAGGTGTATTGTGTACAAACTAAGACAGGTAAGTACTCAAATAAGATATACAAACTTAAACCAACCAGTGTTATCTACTGAGCAAGCCTATAGATCAGATATATCAGTAAAACCAAACACACCTTTATATAATTGTCTTGGTAAGTTTTCAAAGTAAATCACGAGATAGACCAAGATACTCTGACTGACCTTATGATATCTTTAAATGAGACTAAATAAGCATTAACTAACAATAATAACAACATATAACTAACAATTTAAGCTTAAACTAATTTTACTGTCTAAAATGAGATTTTACTATCTACTGATTTAAAAGAACAAACAGCTAATTTTATAGCTTAGATACACTTAATTATGATTAGTGGTCACTAAGAAACAGATATTACACTTACTAGACAACTAAAACACAGAAATGCAAAAATTGATCATAAAGCTTACAAATGGCTTCAAACTGAAAACTTAGAACCAATGCATAAAAACACATCCTAAAGCTTCCCAAGAAGCACTAATCCCAAGGCCATCCACTATATACCCTGCTCCAGCCTTCTTGTACCTTGCACCATGACTTTTTATTTTTAAGCTATTTACTTGGTATTTATGTGAATTTCTGATTTTGGCTAATAAACTGCTTTTAAGAGTATCTAATAGCTTCAATAAGCTATATAGGGAGCTTATGTGGGCTTATGAGTCCAAACTACTACAATTTCTAACAACATTTCATTATATTGAGATTTTTGAATTAGTAAAAATTGCATAACATGAGATAAGACCTCAAAAGTGAAATTGATGATATCAAAAGTTTTATGTTACACTGGAAACATGAAATACAAGATTTAAAAGCTTTAAAATACACTGAGATTTAAAGTTTAAGCTAAAACGACATTGAAAATTAAAATTACTCTAGATGATTTAATCCACTGCACCAAACTTGTATTTATTGACTTCCTTCAACCTTGTCGACACTCTTGAGTAAATCCCACTTCAATCCAACCGTTGAAATCATCCAGATCATCAGAATTGCCATTTGGCGATTTTGGCGCCAAAAATGTCTTGAGCAGGTATTATTCATTAATTGGCTTTGGATTGATGTAGAGGTGGAAGGGAAGTGTAATCAAGTGGAGATGGTGAGGTGGAAAGGTGAAAACCAGTGGTAAAAACCACTGGTTTTGGTGTATACAGGGGTGGTGAAAAGGGTGAACAGTGATGGCGGTTTCTCTGTTTTTAAATTCTGGGCCGGGTCATGGTTTTGGGCTTGGGTTAAATATTGAATCCGTTTGGTTTGGTTAATAATCACAAGGACCTTATATGTAATTTGAGCAATCTTGAAGGTTTGATCTTGAACATTTTCCAAAGCTCTCATAAGGACTAAAACTGCCAAATGTGATTAGTACAAGGACCTATATTGATAATTTCCATTTTTTTTAAATCCAGGGACCAAAACTGTCAAGTTTGAAACTTGAGGGACCAAACATGTAAATTCTCAAAAGTTTTATCATAAGGACCATTTTTGTCATTTATAAATAGAACAAGGTTAAAAGTTGATAATTCTCATTTTTTAAATTAACCAAGGACTATTTTTGACAATTTTCAAAGTTAAAGGACTAAAGTTGTCAATTTGTGATTTTTAAACTTTAAAGGGTTTATTTTGACAACTTTTGAATCTCATGGACCTAAAATGATATTTTACAAGATTTTGAATTACCAGGGACTGATTTTGACAACTTTTGTAACTTGGGGGACTAAAACTGCCAATTATGCAAACTTGATACGTTTTTTCATCAGATTTTGATGTTTTTGCATTTAAAACATATAAAACACTTGTTTGTGATATTTTTATCATTTTGAAGCATTTGAGTGTTTTCATGTTTTGGCATTCTAAATAAGATAAAAATGATGAGTATTTAGACACTCATCAATCCTCACACTAAGATATTGCTAGTCCCTAGCAATGATTTGAAGTTTAATGGATTTTAAAAACTCTTTACCAAAAGCCATCACTTCTGGAGTAGCCAAATGTTTCAGTTCAAGTAAGAACCTTGGTACACGGATAACCAAATGATTTTGAGCAAATCATAAGTTGTAAACGGATTTGATTAGTCTTTACCAGAAGCCGTACCCTTCTGGACTAGCCAACTCTTAGATAAATTATCAATATTATCTTTGGTGAGCTGATTAACAATTATGGTTTTTCCACTGCCTTTACCACAAGCCATAACCTTGCTGGCTAGCCAACTCTTCACTTTTTAGGATATGGTGAGTTGAGAACCATACAATTTTGGGCAAATTGCAAGTCAGCCAACGGATTTGAGATATCTTTACCAAGAGCCGTTTGCTTCTGGATTAGCCAATCCTTTTGTCTATTAGACATGGCGGACTGATAACCAAGATGAGTAAGTGAAAAACACTTACTCCAAAAAAAATTTTGGCCAAAAACGGGGAATTGGGTAGATAGTATATGAAATGTGAGAATTCTCCCCCCCCCCACACTTAGAAATGAATATTGCCCTCAATATTCAAAGTACCGGCGGTTATTTATGCCGAAACAACCGAACGTAAAAGGGAAATAATACTACGGCCATTATTTTAAAAGGTTTTTGAGACTTATATATATACACAACATGTGGGGCAACCCCCCCACACTAGGGTGGTAGAAAATAGAAAGAAGTCAGAAATATGGGTGAAAACCCATATGGCATGCTCTTTTTTGATTTCTCGAAGTCGCTAGCTTGACTCGACCCCGTATTCATTTGTTCTTGGGGAAGCAAAGTGGAAGAAACAATCTCCATCGGACTTTCATTGAAAATGTTTGGACAAACATTGAAGTACGTGAAAGTTCCACACCGATGAGATATACATAGAACCGCTCACAAATGATAAATGAAAATGCCGATCAAAAATAGTGTCCTCATTCCCGGAGAAAAGGAAAGAGCAACCACATCATTAGTGAAGAATGGAATAAATATGTGCATCACAATGCATGTCCATTCCTCATCGAAAAAGCAAATCACCATTTTTGACATTTTTAAGCTTAAATTTGAAGCTTTTATGGTGATTGGTAACAAAATTCCGGGAGGGAGAGCTGGAAACGGTTCTTCAATCAACAGATTTTCAAGAAAGAGGATGTCTCCTTCCGAATCAAAGTAAGTATTGTCAATCCTTGTTGGAATCGACTCATCACTAAGAAAATCATCGACCTCCTTCCAAAAGTTGTCATCTTCCTCATCAGGAGTGAGAGAAGGAATGGAAGAGTCGAAAATGGGATAAGAAATGAGTGGATGATCATTATATAGGAGATTTCTGGTTTCTCCAAGATCGGCTTCGAAATCAAAGAGATCATCGTCACTTTCCGATGAAAGTGGAGTGATGTGAGTGAGTTCATCGGTGAACTCCTCAAGAAGAGGATCGCATGTGGGAGTGATGCCTCAACATACTCGATGTCTCCATAAGATTTACAATCATCGCTAAAATCAGAGAAAGTCTCAAATTGATCATTTGAACACTCAAGAGGGAAAGGGATATCACACAGATGCTCGAGAATTCCCAGTGACTCTCTTGGGATTGAGACAAGGCTCTCAACACTAGACGATTCCATTTCGAATAGTGCTAAGCTCATCCCCATGTTTAGAGAGTGAGTGGGAATTTCGGGTGTGATAACAAATGATGAGGAGTTTAGACGGACTAGCATACATATGTTTTATACTTTCCATTTGTTCTTCCGCTAGTAATTCCATCATAGTCTTTTCTCCCTGATTTTTCATGGAAGGAGTTTCAACTGATGAACTTGATGAATCTGTATATAATCACTAATATCAAGGGTAACATCATCATCATCATCATCATCATGAATGAAACGAATCGAGTCGGATTTGAATGCTTTTTGTATTCTAATTGATTCCTAATAGTGTTTTCAATGGAAATCGGGAATCTAATTTAGCACCTCGCTCTTCTGCTAACAAAACTTCCATGGATTTTCATTTGGATTATTTTGGGACACATAGCCGACTCCTCCTTAAGTTCTTTTAATAACCAGAGTTCTAAGGTCCGTCGTAGTTTCATGAGGAGTCGCTTGAATCATTTGGTACTGTGGAGGTTGGTCTTGATATGAAGAGTCGTAATTGTTACAAGGAAATGGTTCCCTGCTTGACAATCCGAGCTAGGATGAGAACCTCCACAATACTCACAACAAGAAACCTGATGTGGCCGTGAGTGGTATGTGTTGTAGTCATAATTGTTATCGAACTCGCCTCAAGACAAGCGTGTTTCTGATTGACAATCGAATGGAATGTAAACCACCACAATACTCACAACAAAGAAACGCTGAGTCTCACAAAGGTGGTAGCTGATGGAATAAATCAGCCGTGTTATGGTGAGAATAGGGATCTTGGTTATAGATGCACCCGCTTCCCGATTCCACCACGCTACAACTGGGGCAATTGCCACCATTATAAGGACCACCACACCATTGACAACCAAGAGGGGGAGGATAAGACATAGAAAGAATCAAAAGGTTTTAGAGGGTAAGAAATGAAGAATCAAAAAGGTAAGAGGATAAAGAGGAATATTTTTGGTATTTTTGAAAAACATGATGATAAAAACAAAGAATGAAAATATTTTACATGCTTTAACACTTTAGGAAAAGTGTTAATGAACTTTTTGGATATTTTGATAACTTTACAAAAAAAACTTTTTACAAAAGATGGAATATGTGCAAGAATGGGTCTGAAAAAGGCTAAACACACGCTAAAGCCTCCCCGGCAGCGGCGCCAAAATTTGATCTGTGCGGAACTACAGTCAAGTTACCTCACACAAACCGGCCACTTGTGAATGGCCGACCGTAAGAAGCTTAAAACAGCTCAGACACAAATGCAAATGAAGATCAGAGAATACAGAGGATTCCCGGGTCGTTATGTCCCACGGAGACTCAATGGTGTGCAAACACTAGATCAGACGATAGAATGATCACTAATGATAGTGATCGGAAAAGATTTGGATGGATAATTACACTACTGAAAAAGGTTATAAATCAAAGCGACTTAAATACAAATTAAGAAAATTAAAAAGTTAAAATATATTAAATAAACGCTATCACTATATTTAAAATTGATGAACGTTTAAAACTTAAAACTTACGTTTAAAATAAAATTGCGTAAACGTACAAAATAAAAAATGAAATCTAAGAAATAAAAGTCCTAAAAATATGAAAAATACATTTTTACAATCCTAATGATAAAAGAAAATATTTGGAAAAATAAAATTACTTTTATAACTAATTAATTAATTATTATTAATTAAAAACTATTTTTAACTATTAAATAATTACCTAAATTACAAGAAATTAGGAAATAAAGCTAGAAAAATAAAATTAACACTTAGAAAAATCTAAAATATCAAAATAGAATTTTCAAAACTATTTTTGTAATTTTCTGATTATTTTTCTATTTTCTAGGAATTTTAAACTATTAAAAACTACTTAAATTATTTAAAAATACAAATTTAACTAAGAAAAATATGGAAAAATATTTTTTTCTCTTTTTATATTTATCTTAACTTAAGAAAATTGGAAAATTATTTTTTTGAAGCTTTTCTTAATTATTTGTATTTAAAGCTAATTAAAAATGCTTAAAACCACTTAAAATAAGAAAAATAGCAAACAAGCTTAGAAAAATCTGAAAATTTCAGGAAAAGTCTAAAATATTATTAGGAAGCTAGGAAAAATGGAAAAACATGGGCTTGTGTACAAGAATAAGGAACTGATGAACAAAGTGCTTATAAATAAGCACTTTGAAGAAGCAAATGGAAACCAAGAAGCACCAAACCAAAACAGGAACTCAAATATGCTAAAACTACTCTAATACAACTAGAAACAACAAGCCATGACCTCTGATTACAAGCTAGTACAGATTTGACTATATGAGATATGCTTAAAACAGAATTTAGGGTACTTTAAGCCAAGAAATAAGCACTAAAATAAGCTGGAAACAAAAAGAAATTGGAACCTAGACTAGACGGGTGAGACCAAATATACAAAAAACTCGACCATGATAAGCTCTTTTGAGCCTTGTGTACAAGATGCAAGAATGAGAAAACTCAGATCAACCGAGTTTTGCACAGGGCATTTAAGACCCTATAGACAAGCTAGTTTGAAGCTTCTAAAAATTTCACAAAAATGTATAAAAATACTAATAACAAAGTAGACCAGTTGAACTTCAAAAACCCAAGATCTCACTTAATTTGGTTTAAAAATGAATCAAGGAAAAATCCTTTTAGTTGGCTTCAAAACGCATTTTTCATGATTTGACTTTTGAACCAAAAATGAAAAGTTGACTTTGTTGAGCTTTGCTACTGATTTTAAGTACTTAGATTGATGTTAATGATTGAAATGGAACCTCTGCAAGTTTTGTTTATGACTTTTGAACACAAAACAAAAGTTTGATTTGCCAAGATCACAACAGTTAAAGAGTTAAAGAGAAATTTAAGGAATTTTGACTTTAGGTGTATTGCGGTACAAACTAAGACAGTAAGTACTCAAATAAGATATACAAACTTAAACCAACCTGTTATCTATCGAGCAAGCCTATAGATCGATATATCAAGAAAACCAAACACACCTTTATAATACTGTCTTGGTAAGTTTTCAAAGTAAATCACAGAGATAGACCAAGATATCATTAACGACCTTATGATATCTTTAAATGAGACTAAATAAGCATTAACTAACAATAATAACAACATATAACTAACAATTTAAGCTTAAACTAATTTTACTGTCTAAAATGAGATTTTACTATCTACTGATTTAAAAGAACAAACAGCTAATTTTATAGCTTAGATACACTTAATTATGATTAGTGGTCACTAAGAAACAGATATTACACTTACTAGACAACTAAAACACAGAAATGCAAAAATTGATCATAAAGCTTACAAATGGCTTCAAACTGAAAACTTAGAACCAATGCATAAAAACACATCCTAAAGCTTCCCAAGAAGCACTAATCCCAAGGCCATCCACTATATACCCTGCTCCAAATTCTCTTGTACCTTGCACCATGACTTTTTATTTTAAGCTATTTACTTGGTATTTATGTGAATTTCTGATTTTGGCTAATAAACTGCTTTTAAAAGTATCTAATAGCTTCAATAAGCTATATAGGGAGCTTTATGGGCTTATGAGTCCAAACTAACAAATTTCAACAACATTTCATTATATTGGGATTTTTGAATTAGTAAAAATTGCATAACATGAGATAAGACCTCAAAAGTGAAATTGATGATATCAAAAGTTTTATGTTAATGGAAACATGAAATACAAGATTTAAAAGCTTTAAAATACACTGAGATTTAAAGTTTAAGCTAAAACGACATTGAAAATTAAAATTACTCTAGATGATTTAATCCACTGCACCAAACTTGTATTTATTGACTTCCTTCAACCTTGTCGACACTCTTGAGTAAATCCCACTTCAATCCAACCGTTGAAATCATCCAGATCATCAGAATTGCCATTTGGCGATTTTGGCGCCAAAAATGTCTTGAAGGTGTATTATTCATTAATTGGCTTTGGATTGATGTAGAGGTGGAAGGGAAGTGTAATCAAGTGGAGATGGTGAGGTGGAAGGTGAAAACCAGGGTAAAACCACTGGTTTTGTGTATACGTGGTGGTGAAAAGGGTGAACAGTGATGGCGTTTTCTCTGTTTTTAAATTCTGGGCCGGTCATGGTTTTGGGCTTGGGTTAAATATTGAACTTTGGTTTGGTTAATAATCACAAGGACCTTATATGTAATTTGAGCAATCTTGAAGGTTTGATCTTGAACATTTTCCAAAGCTCTCATAAGGACTAAAACTGCCAAATGTGATTAGTACAAGGACCTATATTGATAATTTCCATTTTTTTTAAATCCAGGGACCAAAACTGTCAAGTTTGAAACTTGAGGGACCAAACATGTAAATTCTCAAAAGTTTTATCATAAGGACCATTTTTGTCATTTATAAATAGAACAAGGTTAAAAGTTGATAATTCTCATTTTTTAAATTAACCAAGGACTATTTTTGACAATTTTCAAAGTTAAAGGACTAAAGTTGTCAATTTGTGATTTTTAAACTTTAAAGGGTTTATTTTGACAACTTTTGAATCTCATGGACCTAAAATGATATTTTACAAGATTTTGAATTACGTGGACTGATTTTGACAACTTTTGTAACTTGGGGACTAAAAGCGCCAATTATGCAAACTTACTTTTCATCGATTTTGATGTTTTTGTATTTAAAACATATAAAACACTTGTTTGTGATATTTTTATCATTTTGAAGCATTTCTGAGTGTTTTCAGATGTTTTTGGCATTCTAAACAGTATAAAAATGATGAGTATTTAGACACTCATCAATCACCTCCACCAGTTTTCCAATATGGTGGATTCCCATCTTAGTGATGCTATGCAATTGCAAAGTGCTTTGCTAGCTTCCATAATCACCACTCCAAACACCAACACCAACACCTCCACCATTCCACCACCACACAACCATGAACCATACTACCCCCTAGATATGATTGCTCCAATTGTGAGCGTCCGCCCAATAACCGAAAGGACCTGGGTGATGGTCCATGAGCTTCAAGACGAAATGAGGTTCATCCTCAATCACATCCTAGAGCGCACCAATGCTCTTGCTCATCCACCACCTCAATAGGAGGGTCCTAGTTTATTCTCTTTAAGCATTTTTATTTTTCTAGGCTTTTCTTTGTATTTTTTATTTTCTAAGAAAATTTTTTTTTTCTTGTACTAACACTTCATTGTGTTCCCTTTTCATGATTTTATATCATGAAAAATTTTAACAAATGAATGGTGTTTCTTATATTGTTGTTGATTGTTACATGGTGTTTGGAAATGCTTGTGATGATGCTTATTACTAACAATTTTTTTGTAGCTTTTTCACAATCCATGTATCTTTCTCTTGGCACCCAATTTAGGGGGAGCATTGGTCAAGGGGGAGATAATGGCTCGGGCTCATTACATATTCCGCCTCGCATCTTCTTTTTGTTGAGACAAAAAGGGGGAGAAATATATAGAACTTGGTTATATTTGACTTTTATAAAAGTGAACTGCATACTTTGGCTTTCTGAAAAGTCAACATCATACTTCAACTAATGAAGACTTTGACTTTCTAATAAAAAGTCAACTACATACTTTGACTTTCTGAAAAGTCAACATCATGTCTAAATTGGACATACTTGCATTATCATTTTTTATCTTTCAAGTTCTAAAACTAATATTTTTATAACTCTTGTACAATCTTTACATCTTTTATAAAAATAAAATTTATATTTTGTCCTCAACAAAAAGGGGGAAATTGTTAATACAAATATCGTCATTAAACGTTATTTATATTTTATGATCTTTACCTAAGTTTTGTTAACGACAAAAGTAAATTTAATTTTTATAAAGCTTAAAGCTTGTCAAGTTTAATAGATATTAAAACAAGCTTTTCAAATAATGTCTTCATCACTCAAGCATTTACATTGTGATTAATCATATTTTGATATGACTCTAAACCATAATGTATGTTAGTATTTTTAGTTCAAGAATGTTTTGGTTTCTTAAAACAAAACATTACATATGTATTTTAACATAATTCTAAAAATAGAAAAACAAACACATGACATCATGTAGTGCATCATTGAAATCCTTAGAAGATTTCACTAGATACTTTGTGTAGATTTAGACTCTACATAACTTACACAATCTTGGATAGATATGGTTGACTTTGGTAAGATTTTGGTGATGGTCAGACCCCGGCGGAACAAATATTAACACGGACTAAACCCTTTTGAGGGGTCGGTGGTCCGGTGCCTCTAACATTTTGGCTATAAATAGCAAAGCCAAACCAAGTTGTTTTTCATCCCTTTCCATCATATTCTCATACATTCCTTCTCTCTAACATTTCTAACTCAGTTTCATATCATATTAGTGATCTCTTTTGTAGCAAAGAAGATCAAGGCACATTCAAGCTTCAACAAGAAGTTGGAAGTCTTGTTTGTTTGTTGTTGTATGATCTTGTGTTGATTCATACATCATTGTTGTACCAAACCATCATAATCTTGTGAGTGTGAGTGGTTAGTATTTTAGTCCTTAAAATACATTGTGTGTGGGAGTGGTTGTACCCTTGAAAAGAACTCGACATCTAGCTTAGTGTCGGAAATAGTGTGTAAGCGAAGTGTAAAGGTTTCTCCGCCGGTGAAAGGAGCTTGTTGACTAGTAAAGTTAAACTCTCGAGTGTGAGACTCGGGGAGTGGAGTAGGGCAAGGAAAAAGAGTCCTTGTAGACCGAACCACTATAAACAACTTGTTGTGGTTTGATTGTTTCTTTCCTTATCTACTCTTTATATATTGTTTGCATATTGATTATTATTCACTAACATATCTAAGATCAATATCAATTGATCTTTCAATAAGTTTCAAAACAAAGTTTTTAATCGGTAAACTATTCAACCCCCTTCTAGTTTTCCACACAAATGTTTTGCTAACTTCCTCATGAAAAAGAAGAAGTTGGGGTGAAGGGTTGAAGAGTGAAGAGTAGAGGCGATGGAGTAGGAGTTTGAATGGGAGGGAAGGTATATAAAACAACTTAAATAATATTTCTGTAGTTTAGGACGTAGCTCTAAGTAGATGGCATGACGTGAACTAAAACATTCTAACCCAGGGAACCCAAAAAATGAGAATTTTACGACGGCTTGATTACAATCAAGAAGTCGATCCTGCTCATTTTGCTTACCTTCTAGTCGCCCTTACTTACTATGCGTAATATTTGTTGATTGCATATTTGATTATTGAATGTAGAAATGATTAGGATGAGTTTTTGCTTAAGAGTTCAAATTCGCATTTTGCCGAGAAGCTACTGCCAACAAGAGTCGGATCCTGAGCTATAACTAATGGATCCCTCATGAGGGAACCGTGGGATCCGGTAAAACAGACATAGGATTTATACACTATCACCTCAATCCAATCCTCTAGACCTCATCATACTAGTTAAACATGATACTTTAGGATCTATTTAGTCTTCCTCAAGATCAGTAGGTTTCATGCTCACTCATAACTAACATAGGATCACATTCAAGGTATTTATGATTTATCACCTCACCAAAACTCACCATATTTCTGCACCAATACTCACACATTGTTCCTCACATCTCAAAACACTTAGTTTGCTATTTCTCTTAATTTTGACAAATTGATTTTAGTCATCTTTACCTCAAAATAGGCTTAAAACTAGTTTTTCATTTCTTTTTATTTTTTTAGGAATTTTCCAAATTTTTCTTAAGACACCAATCTGATCTCTAGGATTAATTTTCCTCATTTGTCATCCTCAAATCATTAGTATCGTCCTTAAATACTTAGTTGCACTCTCAAAAAGTCCACTTTCTTTCCAAAAACCATCATCAGGTATCCTCACTCCTTATGGTTGGACATTTAAGTCCCATACCATTTAAGACATCTTTGGGAACCTAAACACTCAAGACTTATAGGTACTAGACCCTAAAAGAACATAATCACTCCACCATTTTGCTGTCTGATAGACGGATCCCTAGTTTATAACTAGACGGATCCCTAAAGATAGGGAACCGTAGGATCTGGGTCTCCAGAACAGCTTATGATCAGTTTTCTCTTCTAATTCAAACTCTCTTTTGTAGTCTAAACACTTTTACTTGCCATTTAATGACTCCCTAGAATATAACAACACTACAGTTGACCTTAGTGCATGCCAAAATTCTTAGTGGTCAAGAATTTAATTCATTAACTCAACTTCATCCTTTATAAACCAAGTATTATTATGAGCTTAAACCACCATTCATACCACAATCCAAAATCAGAGCTAAGACATCTATTACATCCTCTTCTCACTATACAACAAAAGCATCTAGAAGAACTCTTCAACCAAAGGTTCATCCAAAAAGAATGCTCATATGGTTCATGAGATATCCTCTACCAAGTCATCCCCCGTAAGAAGTCTAGAATCCCTCCTCAACAAACTCAATCAACCAAAGCTAGAAAAACCGCTAGGATTAGCATTCACCTTTGAGTTGGAAAGGCCTTCATCTAGCACTAAACCAAACATCTCTATCTCTAATAAAACACCCAAGCTTTCATTTCTAGAACCTAGACTACATTCCTTTACCGAACCTCTTTCCCATCCAAATCTCTGCTCGTTAGAAGACTTACCACCAAGGACTTCCCACTCACCAACTTTCTCGTTAAATAGGGAACCACCTTCACCACCAAATAGTCCATCTTTGGAGACAAGAAATCACCAAAGATCCAACCATATAGAGGACTTCCCATCTCCACCACTAACTCGTGCATCATCACCCTCATTTTTTGAACCACACCCTACGTCATTCAACTCACCTTCCCTAATTCCACAATCCTTTGTGGAGCCAACTCAAAACATCCCACATCCTCTGGTTCCTAGTCATGACAATAATTGCTCTAGTTGTCAACTCACCCAAGGACTTGTTCAAGAAGTACGAAATGAGTTGCATTTCATGTTTAATCATCTCCTTGAATGATTGGACCAAATCAACAAGTCTACTCGTCCTTAGATATCAAGCACATTGATGCTTTTTAGGTTTCCGTCACTTCTTAGAATTGTTAGAAAATGTATTACATGTTTTAGTCATTCTCTTAGTTTTAGAAATATGTATATCATTTATCGTGTTTTTATTGAATGAAATTACATGTTATGTGTCATATGGTCTTGAGAATATGTTTGGTGTTGACACCATATTTTACATCCATATTGTTGTCTTAAGTATGCAGGCAGACGGATCCCTCAATTTTGCCTAGAAGGATCCCTCCCAGGGAGGAACCGTGGGATCCGTACAACCGGAACAATTTTTCTAACTAATTTGAGTCTTATTTGCAGGAAATTATGCATCATATACTTTGTTTTGTAGATTTTCAATTTACACTTGAAGACTTTGACACCCTCAACAAGGGGGAGTTTCTTGTCAAAGCAAAACATTGCAAAATCATTTGCAATACTTTCACATAGATTTACATTACTACTTGACGTCCTCCTCACAAAGGAGCACTTGTTAAGGGGGAGCATGTTCATCAAAAAGACGAAACCATTTGCAAACAAAATTGCAAAACACTCGCTTAGTCCTCCTAATTAGTTGACGCCTCTACAAAGGAAGCACCCGCAAGGGGATCTAAGACAATAATTCTCTCTTTTCTTACTTTTTACTTTTCACATGTTTTTCGTCAAACAATGTGTTAGTTTCTTTTCGACGCTCTTTTTGTTTCGACAAAAATGGGGAAAAGAGAGTAAAAACTCCAATTCAAACTTTTATGAATTTTAGTTTTTCCTTAAAATAATCTTATGTTTTGTCATCAACAAAAGGGGGAGATTGTTAATACAAATAAGCCGTAAAAACGATATTCTAATGTTTTGTTGATAATAAACGTAAAATCATTTTAACGAAACAAATAAAATACGTAAATGGTTTGAGCCAATAGTTTACTAACACACTTATTTTTTCACATAAAACACTAAACAAGTAATAGTGTTTACATTTTATAGAAATGCATATGTATAATAACTAGTGTTTACATAATGGGTATATATATACATACTTAGTATATATTGTAATGGGTAATGTAATTAGTCAGAATCTAAGTACTTGACCCATTAACTAGATACATTAAATGTAGTTGGGTAAAACCCAAAGTCCATGACCCATACCCATGGAGCATGATCTATAACCCATGACCCATTGCATGACATCATGCATGAAGTCATGTTGGGTATTATCCATAACCCATGGAATTAACCCATGACCCATTGACTAGATGCATTGCATCTTCTATATACATTGTATCTATTTGGATACCCATGATCCAAAGTCCATAACCCATAACCCATGATCCATGACCCATAACCCATAACCCATTTAGGAGGAGCGTCTGGCGGATCCCCAGGAATACACTGGACGGATCCCTCAAGCAAGGGATCCGTAGGATCCGGGGACGAATGTTTTTCCTATAAATAGTGAGTCATTTCTTCATTATAACTTGCCACTTTTACACATACTTTCTCTTAGTATTGTAAACTCTCTAACCTCAGATCCAAAGGATCTTTCTATGTAGTTTTGTGTTTGTGTGATTCTCTAGGTTCTTCTTAAAGGTGAGATCACCACTTCTTGAAGTCGAGCAAGCTCAAGTCCATGAGTTGCCAAGCTTCGTCATCATCAAGACTACAAGTTCTCTTGTTGATAGTTCTTTCTTCCTCTCTAGAAGTGTTATGTTGAAGGTATTAGTGAAATATGCCAAAAGAGTCAAGTTGAAGGCATTAGTGAAAGATGCCAAAAGGGTCAAGTCGAAGGCATTAGTCAAAGGTGCCGAAGGTCCGTGTCTAAGGCATTAGTGAAGGGTGCCAACGGTCCATGGTGAAGGAATTAGTGAAAGGTGTCAAAAGATCGTGTCAAGGGCATTAGTGAAAAGTGCCAAGGGTGTACAATTGATATGGTGCATCGATGTACAAACATAGATAGGTTGTGTCCAAGGATATTGATATCCTTGACGATGTTGTTATTGTTGTAATAAGGAGTGTGTCCCCTTTGGCATAGGTGTTGTGTAGTATTGGGTAGTAGTTCCTCCTTTGTAATAGAACTCGGTATCTAGCCTTGTACCGAATAAAGTGTAGGCGACGTTGTGATAGGTTTGTCTTCTACCTGGAAGAACCCTGTTCTAGCCTTGTACCGTGTAAAGAGTAGGCGACGTTGTGAAGGCTTCTCCGCCACAAGGAGCTTGTGTTGTGTAGTGATTACAAACTCTAGTAGGTGACTGGGAGTGGAGTAGGCAAGAAGGTGTCCTTGTAGCCGAACCACTATAAATACTTGTGTGGTGGCGTGTGCTTCTTACTCTTTATCTTTGCATTACTTATTTATATGCTTATCTATCAACATCTAACACACACATTTAATAGATTGACATAAGTCGATCTAAATAGTTTAAAACAAAGTTTTAATCGGTAAAACTATTCAACCCCCCTTCTAGTTTTCCACAAATTATATAGTAAGTAATAGTCTAAATGTCTAATATAGTACGAGTAATATGCTCTAAATCTAATATCTATAGCTCGTGGTCCAAAATGTTTCTTATGGTTGTGATTTGTTTTGTGAAATACATATATTTGTGATGCAGGTAGTCTTTGTTTAGTGTTGCATCTTAGCTTTGTTTGTCTTAGTTGTATTTGTCTTATCTCAATGTGTAATTTTATTTTGTGTTCTATGTATGTTTCCTTTCCTTGGTTTCTTATTTTTAACCATCTTGGTTATATATAGTGGATGCTTTGTTTGTATTTGTTTTGTTTGTTGGAAATAAATTGCCTTAAAAAATTATATAAAATTATAAATACATAAATTTATAAATATTTTTGCCGCTAAGCACGCCTTAAGAAACGCAAAGGCTCCGCAAAAGCTTGTAAAGCTTGAGGCGTCGTTTTGCCGCCACGCCACGCACCAAAGTTGTCAGCCCAAGGCGCTACTTAGCGCCAAGACGGGCTCTAGCCTTGGGCTTTTTTAGATCGAGGCTCACAACATGCATGAATCCCACAAAAGCTCACGCCTTAGGGCTTTTATGCCTTTGCGCTTGGGGCTTTGCGCCTGAGATGTAACGAGTTTTGGGGCTTTTTTCTAAATATTAAGATAAGATACATGGGCCTTATAAGTTATATACATGGGCCTTTTAAGTAATAGGGTGAGTATTTGTATGATTTGTAAATTTAAATTGGTTTCATGTGTATTTTATTCATTGAAATTTTATTTAAGAAGGTACTTTGTTTTATTAAGTATTTCATGACATATTACCATGAAAATGTGGCATTATGCCTTGAATATTAATATGTTGCTTTCTTAATATTTTGGGTTATATTGTGAGCTTTGTTATATGTAAGTCTGCAAGTATAGGACACAAGCATATTTAGTCTGATATAGATTTTAATCTCTATATAGGTCATTGAGCCAAAGAGTTTATCCATTTGAGAAGTGACAATTGATCCATTTTAATCTTTATAACAATAATATGTGTCATGTATTAAGTATTTTAATGTTATTTTGTGTTATTTAAGCAACATAAATGGTCACAAATGTTATAAAAAAATTAATGTATTTAGTGCGCCTTATATTCATGAATCCCGCGCCTTGGAATGCGCCTCGCCTCGAGGCTCTTGCCCCTTTGCGCCTTAGTGCGCCTTGAGCCTTTCAAAACTATGGACACGCCTGACGCTATTTAGAACACTGGGTAGAAAACTTCTTTGTTTGGACGTTGGCTAAAGACGGTGTACTTTCAGTCGGGGAAACACGTCGTCTCATCGACTCTATGATTTTCCCTGCTTTGGTGTATTCGACTCATTGGGATAAAACTCTTCCGTGTAAAGTTAAAATTTTTCTATGAAGACTGTCTTCGGATAGGTTGCCTCAACGGTTGAATTTCTCGGCTCGAGGAATTCATATTCCTTCATATCGCTTCTTGCAATGGTAATGTGGAATCCTTCGCTCATATTTTCTTTGAATGTGTTTTCGCTAGGGAGGTTTGGACGCTTATTCGTAATTGGCGTGAGATTCCTTTTCCTCCGTTTACATCTCATGAGCAATGGAAAGATTGGTTTAGTGTGTGGCATGCCCCAAAAGATAAATTTTGTCGGTTATACATTATCTTTGCATCTTCATTTTGGTGAATATGGAGGTACTGCAAGAGCGTCACTTTTGTTCGTGATCCGTGAGAAAGAGTTATATTTTTACAACATCCGTTCTTTTTCTTATTCTTGGCTCTATCATATGGGCTACATGTTCGTGTAATTGGTTAGAATGGTTGAAGAATCCTTTGTTGCTTACGAGTTCCTATCGTCGAGAATCTCAGATTGTTTGGTTCTTTTGTTTCTATGTCTTGTTGTTTTTTTTCCAGGGCTTCGTCTATATATAAAAATACTCGTGAAAACCGTGGCTCGGCATCCGTGAGTGACAATTTTTCTCTTGTCTCGGTTTTACCGTAATTGGAAAGAGTTTTTCATCCCTTTATGATTCTCGCAGTTAAAGTCTCAAGTAAATTCTAGAAAATATAGTTTCTATTTATTTCTAGTCTTGTACTATTTGGCTTCTAGTGACTTGCTAGTAGCTTTTTTTTATATTTATTTATGTCGTTAAAAAAACCAATCTTTTGCAATGTAACTTAACACATTTTCTAGTCTTCAAAATCCTCTTTGACCCTTGATCATAATGCTTCTAACACTCATTTGCTGAAATCATATTATCATATGACAATCTATCGAAAGACGCTTAGAGTTCTTGTCATTCTCATCCATCGAAAGCACACTTGCATATGAAGATCCACCACAATAAGATTAGAGCTCTTGTATATTCATCCGTTAAAGGTTCTTATCAAGAAAATTTCAACCATATCTAGCTCAAAATTTTTGATATATAAATTAGACATTTATATCCATTAGACAACTATGTCTTGGATTATCATTATACAACATCACATATCACCATTATACAACACATTATATCACCCATTATATTCCAAGCTAAAGGTTAGATGGTTTATGTGTTTAATCTTAAAACACTAGGGGTACTAGATTTAGGGGTGTTTCTTTTTCATTTATTCCCTGAGTGAGCCTAACCTTTTAATTCATCTTAATGGGAGGACTTACAAAAACTCTTCTCTTTAATAAGTGGTTACTATAGACAAAAGTTCACATCATTTAATTTAGTAAACACCTCTTAAGTGCTTAAGCCTTAAAATACAAAGGTATATTCCTTTGTATTTTCTTTGCTTTTCCCATTACCATTCTTCGAGTATACAATGTCTTGAACTGTTTCATGGCTGCCTCCAAGTTGTCTCGATGGTCTTTCGGTTTTGTTGTTCTTATTTTCTGTATATAAAATTTGTTTTCATTAAAAATAAATAGCTTTTACTTAGGTATTACAGTATATATAGTTGCCTTTAAATAAAACAAATAATACAAGTGCTAAAACCTCTTGGAAAACTTTCAGTACCGAATAGGAGTTATGTAACATTAACGGACACCCCAACTCCCCAAGTCCCAACCATCCAAAATGACATGAATCAAAAAGACAAAAAGCATGTGATATCAATTTCGCCATTGTAATTTAGTCAAGTATTGCGATGCAAGATATTAAATGACATGCATGATGATTGTCGATGGTTGTTGGTTATATTCACTATTAGCATGTACTATTGAGCAAGTGACACCATTTAAAGGGTTCCCACGTAGAAGGTGTTACGAGAAACATCGATTTGAGAGTCTGGATAACCAAAAATATTTATGACAATTGTGATTGGTAAAATATGTGTTTTATTTGAGTTTCGAAGAAATGTATATATATCAAAAAGTTATATATCCTATTAAGTAAAGTTTCATGCAAAATAGAATTCAGCCCGTTCTATTTTCTCAAGAAATATTTGCACTTAAACTCGAACTTTTATAAAGTCCAAATCAACTAATTATCGATAAAAACTTGGTTACTTTTATTGATTTCGTACTGTTACAACACATGCGTATATCTATGGTGAACGAAGAAAAGGGTCGAGGCTACTTCACTATATTGTAAATAGTAAATGTAAAGATAGAGGAAACTTAGCCTTGCTCGGGGTGATACAATTGCGTTGCTGAGTCGACCCTGCTAAAAGAAATGGTATTTCGTTATAGATTCATGCACATGCCTTGCAAATAAACGTAGAAAAAACGCCTCACTTGATAATGTACAACTCCACAACTTAAATGATAATTCTTCAATCGACTAGCATTTCTTACTCGGCATGAGGCCGGCCTGATTTGACAAGGTGTCTAACAGTTTGTGTTTATGTTTGATATATTTAGTCAAAATATCAACCAAACTTTAACTTGTTTTCCTGATTTAACCTATTATGATCGAATGAGATTATTCATCTATAACCCAAAGCAATCATTATATTATTTTCCAAAAAGTCTGATTTTAATAAGGGAAATTTTCCAAAAGGGAACCAAGGATAGGAGGGAACATCACTTTTTACGTTCTCATTTTTCAAGTGTCCAGAAGCACCAAATGATTGCATCTATTGGCAACTCAACCATATTTTTGACAAATGTCTCTTATTTTTGACAAAAGAGACCAAGCGACTGTATTATTGGGCAACTCAACAATATTTTTGACAAATGTCTCTTATTTTTTAGGAAACTTATACTTTTAGGGTAATTTGTACTTTAAATGTACTATAATATTAAAATTAGAGACACTTGTCAAAGCATAGTTGAGTTGTATAGTTGTCCAGTCGCTCTAGTCTTTTTAAACTTTTGAAAAATAAAAACGTAAAGAGTGAGTGCTCTTAGACGACCGGTCCCTTTTGAGAATTTTCCCCATAAGTCTATGCTCTAAAGTCTAAACTAGAAAAACTAATAAGAAGACAAAAAGAACTTGGGCTCAGGATCACGACAGTTCAGCAGCTCCCTGACCCATTATGTTGTTCTATACTGGACTGCTCTAACACCTTAATACATAGAGCAACATTGGGCCCAACATGAACATCTATCTATTTATTTTTCGTGTTTGTTAAGTGCATAGATGTCTCACCTATTACCAACTGAGCTACGGCCATTAGCTTCCGTGTTTGTTAAACACTCACGTGCTTTTCAATCTTTTCATTGAAGAAGTATATAAGATAATTAAGATGAAAAAGAACATGTTCATAGAACATCTACCTATTAGTTAATCAAGTTCCTGTAGAAGATTAAAAAAATATAATATGTTAATTAAGATAAACATCACTATAAGTTCTAGCTCGTAGAAACAGCGTACATAACTTACTAATTAACTTTTGCATTCTGCCCTAGTAAATGTCTATCTAAGTAATCGCACACATATATTTGATGAACGCAACGTTATAGAACATGATGAGTATATGAAGAAACGAAAACAAAATGAATTTTAGTTCATGTGTACACGAAACAAGATATTAGTTACCGAACACGTACTTAATCTACAAGTTAAACTATCATGCCTAAGCCCATCCACCTGCAACCGGCTGTTTTAAGTTCTTTTTCAGGAACCCGTACGGAAGTTGAGTAAAATGCGTTAACATCAATTAAAGTCATCAAGAAAGCATATTTTCCGCCATCTATTTACGAATTCCTTGTTTAAAATTTCACAACTACAATACAAGTGTTATCATGAGCCTAACATGATAGTTTATTTTTTAAAGTGTGGATATAAAGAAAGCTTCTAATTGACAAAAGGGAGATTGGATACTTTCAAAAGTAAGATGCTAACTTCTAATTGAAGAAAAGAATGTTTTTGAAATAACCTTTATAGCCAGCATTATATATTGTAATTCAGGAGACTGCAAATGTATTATAGTTTCTAAAAAAACAGCTCTCAATTTTCCTTAAGAATTTCATACAGTATTACATTTTTTTTATGGCAAACTAGCAGAACTTTTGGTTATTTCTTGCAGTTTAATTATCAACTTTTCATAAGGTGCATCAACTGAAGCTAGTTGGCTGGGAGACGATTCTTGCCACCATGAAAGATGATGATGATGATGAGGAGGAGAACTCAAAAGGGGTTGTCGTTGGGTGTGATATATGCGAGGAACCTCTGTCAATTGGTGACTCTGTGTATGCTTGCAAAACTATCAACTCCTAAAACTATCAACTTTCCTTGTGATCAAGTTTGAACATGAAGGCCACCCACAGAACACTTTAACCCTTCAATTAAGACCTGATTCATTCCGTTGTGATGCTTGCCATGCGAAGGATGAAGGCTTATTCTATCGATGTGATAGTTGTGACTTTTGGATCCACAAGACATGTGCTTCCTTAGCAACTACCACCGATATACCACATCATCACCATGAACATCCACTTCTTCTCATGTACTCATTTCCTGAGAATTTATATATTTTCAGTTATGCAAATTTTGCAACAAATACATTCGACGGGATGAATGGTTGTATCATTGTGCAAACTGCAGATATTTTGCCCATATCAAATGTGCCTCGAATGCACAAAATCAACCTTCTACCCCAAAGTAACGTGATCTTATTTTTATCTTTATTGAGTGTTTTTATGATTTACGCGTCTCTAAATACAATATGTACATGGTTTCAGAGATGATCCAAGCGATTTTGATGCTAGTGAAGGCGTTAACAAATTGCTGCATTTTCCCATGTCACACAAATTTACAGATCCATTAGAGCTACTACATTCTGAAAACTTAGCTCAAAGATGATGAAATATCTGAGTTTAACCATTGGAGTCATCGTGATCATCCATTAATCCTTAATGTTAAACAAGCCCGACATCAACTCTAGTGCGCCAATAGAGGTATGTTATGCATGTGTACGACCCCTTTAGCTCCTTTCCATACTAGCTATAGATGCTGCAAAGATGGATGTTCATTCACTCTCCACAAATATATTGTGCTAAACTACCCCGAATATTACAACATCAACTTAACCGAGACCATACTCTTAACTTAGTGGACACATGGGAAGATAGGAACTTCTATAAACGCACTGGTTGTTAAAGCTATGGCAACACGTTTTCATACAAATGTGAAACTTATTGCGAGTTTTACCTTTGTGTAAATTGTGCATTTTTAACCAAAACCATCAAACACAAATACCACAACCATCCTCTTATCCAACTTATTGATCCCAATGTTATGTATGAGAAGCATACACCAGATGGTATAAATGTAATCTATTCTTGTAAGGCTCGTGACTTCCATGTATGCATGGAATGTTCAATGAAGGCGCCACAGTCCCTTGCTCACAGGTGATGATATCAGACAATAATTCTCCTCTTCTTATCTCAGATTTTTTATATTCATTTCCATCTGTGTAATAAGTTCCACGGTTACAAATTAAACTTGTATTTCGACGTTTACTTGAATTCAATTGTTATCGTGCGTTTGAAGCTATAGTTGGTCACATTGGTAAAGTAGCACCTATGCTTTTAAGCATGTCATGAAGAATCTCCAGTTGCAGTGTGTTAAGTTTAATCTCCAGTTTAATCTTAGTGTATTCCAATGGCAAACGGGAAGACATGATATTTTCAAGCACGTGACAGTTTTTCAGTTTAAGAGTTTCAAAATTTATGAAGCGATGACCATCAAGTTTTCTTGTATACCAGCTCTTTGAGTTAGTTGCACCAGAGATCCACAAGGTTTCAAACCTTTAGCAGAGTTCATAGGTTTCTTCAATTTTCACTATTGGCTATTCACAGATTTTGAGGTTTCAAAGACAGAAACAAGCTAGACACTACAAGTCTATAACCATATCACAAACTTACATTGTTAAAAGAAAGAGAAGTCCCGAGCAATAATGCTTATATGGTCCTTGAATGCCACAATGCTCAAACTAGAACTTTTATTTCAGTATTTGCTATGAATGCCATAAGAAAAATATCTGATTTTACATAGCGAGAATAAGCAGAAAAAGCTGAAAAACCGAATCTAAAAGGAAAAACCCATAAAAATTGAACAAAAAAATCGCCCAAATTGAAAAACCGATGAGGTAGCTAGTCACACTAACTTGCAATATATACACCACAAATTTATTTCACATAACATAGACAGGCCATTATTGGGGCATTCTCTCATCTAAGTTATTTTATTTTGGTTCTAAAAGAAAACAGGTTAACAAGAAAATAGGTTAATCATATATATGTTTATATTTGAAGAAGTAAGTTATCCATCCTTTGCCTCAACCCTTACTAAAATTTGAGGGTTTAAGCTCTAAGCAAAGCATTTACTGGATATTAGAAAATTTGTCATAAAGACAAGAACAACTAATATAACCCTCCAAACGAATTTTTGATTATAATCTAAAGCATGGCTACATAGATGATAGATCATGTATTGAGAGGGAAAGCCATTTTTTGAATATGTGTTGGGGTCGGTAACTTAACATCAGTAGCAACTCCAATGATCTCAAGATAGCGGATCATATACCAGGTCATATCAATCTGCCACCATTCTAACCCATGTCTTGCAGAGTATTCAAAGGCATGATGGTTGTTATGCCATCCTTCTCCAAATGCAAGTATTCCTACCCACATGTTCTTTCATGGATTATTTTTACGTTTACATACAATGAAACAATTGCCTCCAAAAGGGTTATCACTTACCAATTGTTACGAGAAAGATCACCCGTGTTCCATGCTTGCCGTCCCCATACGTGACAAGCCGAATTCACAAGCCATGTAATGTGGTACACCCACACTATCCTCACACCCTGTTTCCAAATAAAATCTCTTGACATGTTATATATATTCAAATAGTACTTCCAGTTTGGTGACAATTATATTTAACTAACATACATTGTGATAGATAATTCTACACTACTTTTAACTTGAGCTAAGTTAAGTCTTAAGTGTGATAATAAACTATTAATAATGTTTTGATAGGTTTATGCTGATATGGGAATTTTTAAGTCTATGCTGCTAGAAGCACATATGATTCCCCATTGTCACGTACAATTTAAATGGTTTAAACGTTGATCTAAAAGCATAAAATGGACATACCATTCCCCATACAATAAACGGAAATCCTCCAACGGCATATAGAAGAATAGCAAATGCTATGGGATGTACTATATAAGTTGTCCGAAGAAACCTATAAAAAGGTTGTTTCTCCAAATCTGCGACATTAGTTGGTTCTCCACACTGCAACAAAAACGCGCATATTAGGTAATTAAATGTAGCGTGTTAGGAAGTAGTTATATTAAGAAAACCATACCTTTTTTGTAATGTTGTCCGTATCAAACAACCAATTCATGTGGCTAAACCAAAATCCTTCAATTGGGCTATGTGGATCTCTCTCTGAATCGCAATACTGATGATGGTACCGATGTGTGCTTACCCAATCGATATAGGATGCCCCTGAAAAATTCATAATTCCAAATAAAAAATTTGCAAGATTGACTAACTAAAACAGGGGCGTGCATTAGTTTTGGACCAAGTAAACCGAGCAAACTATAAATAATTTAAGGAGTAAATTACACCGTCGCCTTGTGGTTTGCTCCAAATCACTACAATAGTCTTTGTTCTTTTTTGCTTTTTGCAGCCTATGGTTTTATATATTGCACGTCAGTCCTTATCGCTAACTGCCGTTATCTTTCCGTTAGTTCGTGGCAACGTTAGTCCATTAACCAAACGATCGTTTGCAACGTTATTCCTTTACACTAACGACCGTTAATAACTCAAAATTTTTCTTTTAAAAATTCTTTCCGATTATAAAAAATTACGTTTTTATCTCGATTTTAAAAAGTTTTTCCGATTTAAAAATACGTTTAACTTGATTTAAAAAGTTTTTCCGATTAAAAAAAATTACGTTTTTTTATCTGATTTAAAAAAGTTTTTCCGATTTTAAAAAAATCTTTTTCTTATTTGATTTTAAAAAAGTTTTTTCGATTTAAAAAATTACATTTTTTATCGATTTTAAAAAGTTTTTTCGATTTAAAAACGTAATTTTTAAAAAGTTTTTCCGATTTTAAAACGTAATTTGATTAAAATACTTTTTAAAAATCGATTAAAACGTAATTTTTTTAATCGAAAAACTTTTTAAAAATCGATTAAAAACGAAAAACGTAATTTTTTAAATCGAAAAACTTTTTTAAAATCGATTAAAATAAAACGTATTTTTTCAAATCGAAATTTTTTTAAAAATCGAAAAAAACGCTCATTTTTCTAAATCGGAAAAAACTTTTTTAAAAATCAGATAAAACGTCATTTTTTTTCTAAATCGGAAAAAACTTTTTTTTTTTTTTTTTAAAACGTCATTTTTGAGTTATTAACGGTCGTTAGTATAAAGGAATAACGTTGCAAACGATCGTTTGTTAATGGACTAACGCCACTGAGCTAACGGAAAGATAACGCGTTAGCGATAAGGACTCATACGTGCAATATGTAAACCATAGGGAGGAAAAAAGCAAAAAAAAAAAGAACAAGGACTACGGTAGTGATTTGGAGCAACTATTGGACGAACGGTAATTTACTCTAATTTAAGAGTAAATTACACCTTTCGTCCTTGTGGTTTACGTTGACCGACAAGTTTCGTCCTTTGACCAAAAAAGATTTACCGTTCATCCTTAAATGGCAAACGTTATGTAGCGTTAATCCTCCACACTAATGGGTGTTAGGCACCCATCCACTTAGGGTATTTTAGTCTTTTCCTAAACCCTCTAAGGATGGATTCATGAACTCATATATTTACTAAAATAAAGAAATAGATAAAATGGGTCATGAACTCATGATATGATATTCCCAACTTCCACCTCCATTATCATCATCTTGTACATGTTTGCGTAACCACCACCCCACCCACCCACCCACCGTCCCGTCAATTATTTCTCCCCTAACCCATCCATCCATACCCCGTTATCACTTCCCAACCTTCATATTCAATTTATTTTTCCTCTCTCTGAAAACCCTTCATTTTTCACACACTTCTCATAATTCATTCATTCATTCTTTTCTTTTTAAGGTAACACTGTTTCTTCATTATGTGGTTCTTTGATTCAAGTAACGGGTTTTAGTTTTTTTTTTTATGTGATTTTGCGCGATTGAACCAGATTTTTTTACCTCAAGGTAATTTTTTTTAAATGTTTTTATGCTAATTGGTTGATTGTTTGGTTTATCACACTCCTCACCACCACCATTCACTAGGTAGTTGACCCCTTTTTAACTTATTTATTCCCTTATAACAAAACCCAACGAATTCGTTCCACTAAACAAATTGATTCGCGCAACACTTATCATTACCTGACTCGCGAGATCTGTGGTGGTGACGCGGTCACGGTGGTGTGGCCATGTGACAACTTGTGACCACCCGCCAGGCGCTGTTGCGGCATTTCGGCGTGGGATGCGTTGACCGGCGTGTGGTTTCAAGAGGAGTGGTTGGTCTTGCGCGCTTGTTGAGATGATGCTGATGGTGTTGGTAGAATTGCAGGTTGTGGTGGTGAATTGTTTAAATTGATTTGGTGTATGACATAATAACCAAATCATAACCCTTTACGGTTTATAAATAACGTACAAATTAAGACGGAAAAACTAATATAAATAGAAACTCAAAACGTAACGTTTAGTATTACTCGATCACTTTTTTCTTACAAATCGAAGTGGTAGGACTCAAAATCGGAAAAACGCATCGCTTACCCTTTTCGTAGACTAATTGACCCCTAAACGAAGAATTTCGACGCTTGAACACATAAAATGTCTTAAAACTCAATTACCGAATAACTTGTAAATTAGAAACCGTAACTAGTTTTAAAGTGTAAAAACTAAATTTAAACACTTATTTTACTTTACAAATAATAAATACCCAAGCATAATTAATGTAATAACTCTATAAAGCATGCTAGTATAAATATAAATGTTATTTTAGAACCTAAGACTCGATATAATTAATTTTTGGTTGCTCGTAGAGGTTTTTTCTCGACATATCCATCGTTTTCGTTGCACACTTGATATCATTTACTTACGTAAGTTCGTAGCCCCATTCTTAGTCGTTAATTGTTTTATAAAATCTTTGGGGAGATACATGCTTAATTACTCAAATACTTTTTCTTCATGTGCAAACCGCTTTGTTTTCTTTCAATAACTTATGTGTTGAATCACTATTTTTATGATGTGTTGCATAGTTATCATGTTTGATCAATAATGTGTTGCCGATATATGCCCTACTGCTGACTATTACTATGTAATTATTATAAAGCGATGGTTTGGTTGTGGTATTAAATACTAGGAAGTGGCACCAAGTACACTTTGGAAGTTTTGAAGTGGCACAGTAATCAAGAGATCACCAGTATGTGTGTTTTATGCATAAGGCTCGTCGTGCATTTGTGTGATTTGATTTGGCAAGTCGATATATCTTGCTCACTATAGTACTACGCTAACGCGCTTGACTTTTGTAACTATATTTATTCATATAAACCTGTGAACTCACCAACCTATGTGTTGACACTTTTAGCATGTTTTGTCCAAAGTAAGTGGTGCATGGAGCATTTGACATCATGTTTTGAAGGCTTATGCTTTTATCATTTACCATTCGATATGTTATAAAACACTTATGTATTATACTATGGAACTCGTGTTGTAACTCTGATTTTATTATTCAAATAGTAACTTTTCAAAACGTCTCATTTAGAGTCGTTTTCTATAACTTGTATTGTATGTTAAGAAGTGATACCCCAGTGGCACAATCTTTCGCTGCGATATTTTGGGGGTGTTACAGATTGTATCACTGGGGTATTACTTTTTATCAAACAAGACAAGTTACAGGAAAGGACTCTAAATAAGATGTTTTGAAAAGTTACCATTCATATAATAAAATCATAGTTACAAAAGAGGTTCCATAGTATAATACATAAGTGCTTTTATAACATATCAAATGGTAAATGATAAAAGCATAAGCCTTCAAAACATGACATTCGACTCTATGCTCCATGCACCAGCTATCGTCTTACTGACCTGAGATAAACATGCTAAAAGTGTCAACACAAAGGTTGGTGATTTCATAAGTTTATATGAATAAATATAGTTACAAAATTCAAGCAAGTAAAGCGTATAGGACTATAGTGAGCAAGATATACATATACGAGCACTTAAATCAAATCACACAAATGAGGGACAGACTTATGCACATAAACCACACATACTGGGTGTCTCTTCCCAAAGATTAGTGGGTGCCACTTCCCAAAGTGTATTGGGTGCACTTCCCAAAGTGTATTGGGTGCCACTTCCCAAAGTGTACTGTTAATACAATCCTAACCAATTTCAATCATACTATAATAATTACATAGTAATAGTCACGCATTAGGGCATATATCATAACGCACATATTGATCAAACATGATAACAATGCATCACATCATAAAAATAGTGATTCAGCACATAAGTTATTGAATGAAAACAAAGCGATTTGGCACAGTGGAAAGTATTTGAAGGTAATTAAGCATGTATGATAAGGATTTAAACGCACACTTTTAAGGGGTCATTTAAGCCCTTAATCGCCCACTTTTATATCCGTTACTGCTTAATTTCGTTCCTTTTCACTTTTTAGGTCTCTTGAAGGCAAAATGCTGGAATGATGCTTATTTGGACGAAAAGGAGTAAATATGTGAAGAAAATGGCTAAAGTCAAGATCAAGACACTTCCTGCTGGAAATGCACCGACGGCGCCCCAAAGGGCGATGCCGCCCCTGGTTTTGGTATGACGCACAGTAGCGAAATTGCTATTTTACACCGACGCGCAGGCTTTGAAGAGTAAGGGCGCCACTAAGACTTTTCATCCCATACACCCTAGATCCAGATTCGTGACGACGTCAGAGCTGAAGCCGACGGCCACACAGCCACAACGTGACGCCGTCCCAAAGTTGACTTGGCCAAGACGAAACCCTAATGGCGGACCGGACGCGGTCACAATTAAAAGGGACGCCGCCGCAGCTTGTAAATCTATATATAGAATTCGATTTTCAGACTTTTAAAGAGGTAGACTTGTGGAGTAAAACCTAAAACGATTGTAGTCCGGTTTAGAAAGTATTTTAGGGTTCTCATACCCTATTTTACATCGAGATAAGTTATTTATTCCCTTGATTTCATTATGTCTTCAATTGAATGTGTGTATGCTTGCATGTTTAACATGTCCGGCTAATTTACTTGTGTGTTTGCTTAGATCTATGAAACCTAGTTATTAAATATTGATTGGGTGTCTCTTATCTTAATTGTAATTGGCTTAGGAATGCATGAAGCCATCGTTGTGTTTTTAATGCTTAATTAATCTTTGTTGAACATTAGTTTATAATTACTAGTGGAATTGTAGGCTAAACATCCAAAGATAACCTTAGTGTTAAGTTTATGAATCCTGGAGATTTCGTAGTCATTAACCTTAAGGTAGCTTCAAAGAATTAGGGATAAAAGCACACCCTACGACCTTAGAAAACACAACGCGTTAAGAATAAGGACGTGACAATTCAACCACCAATAAAAGATAACTAGGGAGTAATAGCATCTAGGTAGACACATCTTTAATCATCATACGAGCACACTTCAAAAAGACATAGACTACCCTTAGATTAGATAATTGGAATAGTAGAGTAATCGGTAGAAGTACCACCCCCAAATCCAAACCCCGAGATTTTACCTTTAGTTTCTAAAAAAATATAAAAAAGATAAAAAAAAAATAATCTTCCTCAACCTCAAACCTTAGTGTAGTAATTTCTCACTAGCATTCCTATTCCCCTAGAGAACGATATCAATCCCCGAGGCTTACCCTAATACTACACTACAACGATTAGGTTCATCTGCTGGGTGGTTGAAAAACTTGCTCAAGAAAAGGAAGTTTCCTTTGACCCCGAACGCGCTGTACACGATCAATGTAGCTCCCCCAAAGAGTTTATAAAACAATTAAATGACTAAGAATGAGGCTATAAACTTACCGTAAGTAAATGATATCAAGTGTGCAATGAAAATGATGGATATGCCGAGAAAAACCTCTACGAGCAACCTAAAATTTATTATATCGAGTCTTAGGTTCTAAAATAACATTTGTATTTATACTAGCATGCTTTATAGAGTTATTACATTAATTATGCTTGGGTATTTATTATTTGTAAAGTAAAAGAAGTGTTTATATTTAGTTTTGACACTTTAAAACTAGTTACGGTTTCTAATTTACAAGTTATTCGGTAATTGAGTTTTAAGTCATTTTTAAGTGTCCAAGTGTCCGAATTCGTCGTTTAGGGGACAATTAGGTTACGAAATGGGTAAACGAATACGTTTTCCGATATTGGGTCCCAACTTCGATTTGTAAGAAAAAGTGATCGAATAATACTAAACATTACGCTTTAAGTTTCTATTTATTTTAGTTTTCCGCCTTAATGTATAATGTTATTTCTAAACTGTAAAGGGTTATTATTTGGTTCTTATTTCGTCAGAAAGGGTTTTGAATGAACTTTACAAATTCATGGGTCCCACGATCTATATAGTGAAATTACTAATTTTTTTCTTAGATACATGTTGTTTGCTTCAAAGAACTTACCTCTCACGGTTTTGGCTGCTTTAGTTTTACAACCTCGTTTTACGTCCGCGGCTACGCTCAAGTTAGGATGTTAGCTACAATGTTTGCCCTTTTGACTAACAGTTGGTTATATGCAATATTATGAGTTTTACCCTTTGAAAATTGTTCTCAGATTTTGACACTTCTCACGATTTTTTTTATTTAATCATCGGACATCGTCATGAGATGATCTATCTATCAAAACGAACGTAATACATAGACCTAACTCCATATTGTTATACCTAAGTTTCACAGTCCACAGATTTTGCCCCATAATTCCATTTATACCCCTGTCCAGAAATTGTTTTACAATACTAGTCCTTTTCGATGTTTCTAGTGATTTAGTCCAAGTTGCCAAACATAATCAAGTATAATAAGCATATATAACATATAAAATACATGAAATATAAGTGTAGATTATTACCACCATATTGAATGATAATAAGAAAATAAACATGAATCTTACAAGACTTTAGGATGAATGTACAAGTATAAGATCACTAAACAACATCTAATCCTTCAAAGCTTCAACCCTTGCTTTCATATCTTTAATCCAAACTTATATCAACCTTATGAAACCCTTTTAATAACCTTATGAATCCAGACCCTAACACCGTTGTGTAGCTTCTAAACCAACCATGAATTCAACAAAATAACACTAGATTTATGTAAAAAATAACTAGGCCTTCAACTTCTTTATATAACTTGAAGCTTGAAATCAAAAAATGGATAGCTTATGATGATGATGATGGTTCGGTTACGATGGAGAGAAAGGAAGAGATAGATGAGTTTTCTTATCAAATGAAAGAAGAAAAATGATTTAAGTAAGTAAATATCTAGATATTATAGTGTCTTAAGTCTTAAGTTTGGCATATGTGTTATAATGAGTCATCACCAAGAAATAAATGTCTTGGTGATTCATCCTAAATGTTGACACACACATATATGAGGCGATTAATTGGAAAACTTTGTGATATAACATTAAATCCTTAAGTCACGAAACTTAAAATCGCGTCACATAAAAATAATAAACTTATAAAAATATTAAAACTTATCAATATACTCTATCTTAGCATATTAAATGAGTGATAAGTTTGATGGAGAGCATAGACGTCGTTAAAAACCTAGAACCGTAGGTTTAAATATGTGAAAACGATAACGTACAAGGTTTTCGTGAAAATGTCAAAATAGCAATATTTCATATTAAATATAACTATAATAGAAAATAAAATATATGAAACACCTAGAATGATCCTAGTCTAGTGTTGGTTACGATTTAAGCTTACACGATTGGATTTTCTTGACTATACGCTAAAATATTTACCTTAGGAATTTAAAGTAATACTACAAATAGATGTAAATAGTAATTTAATAACCTGAAATGTATGGTTTGTTACATTAAAAACAAAATTAAATTTCATTAATAATAAAAATATTATATAATAGTTCAAATAACATTAAAACATTACAGGAGATTGACGCAAAACATTCATGTCGGTATTCATCCCAGAGACACTAAAGAACGCATGCCAAATCGTTAAATTGGAGGCGATATCTTACAAATTGAGTGGATCTGATTCGTGATCACATCTAGCAAATTGAGATCTATAAGCTTGTGGGCAATTCACCCGCGATAAACCTGTACAATCAATATTTCCTATCATCCCATGAAACCCATGCTTTTGCTCGTGATGAGCATAGAGTCTTTCAATGTCATTATATGATGGATTTCATAAAAAACTTTTCACCATATAACTCCATGATGACCCAGTGACCAATCGGTCGACCTACTAGCCAACCTTACCGCTTTAGCCATAGAAATCTCTCAATAAGTGGTTAATAGACAAAGGCTCACACCAATTAATTTAGTAAACACCCCCTTAGTATGTTTATGCCTTAATATACAAGGATATATTCCTTTGTATTCTCTTTGCTTTTCCCATAATTACCATTCCTCGAGTATACAATGTCTAGAACTGTTTCATGGCTGCCTCCAAGCTGTCTCGATGGTCTTTTGGTTTTGTTGTTCTTATTTTCTATACATAAGTTTTCATTAAAAATAAATAGCTTTTACTTAGGTATTACAGTATATATAGTTGCCTTTAAATAAAACAGATAATACAAGTGCTAAGACCTCTTGGAAAACTTTCAGTAGCGAATAGGAGTTATGTAATATAACGGACACCCCAACTCCCCAAGTCCCAACCATCCAAAATGACGCGAATCAAAAAGACAAAAAGCATGTGATATCAATTTCGCCATTGTATTTAGTCAAGTATTGCGATGCAAGATATTAAATGACATGCATGATGATTGTCGATGGTTGTTGGTTATATTCACGACTAGCATGTACTATTGAGCAAGTGAGACCATTTAAAGGGTTCCCACGTAGAAGGTGTTACGAGAAACATCGATTTGAGAGTCTGGATAACCAAAAATATTTATGACAATTGTGATTGGTAAAATATGTTTTATTTGAGTTTCGAAGAAATGTATATATATCAAAGTTATATATCCTATTAAGTTTCATGCAAAATAGAAT
>OU343221.1:252864163-253135610 GCA_910596185.1 Chrysanthemum makinoi
CAAAGTCCATAACCCATGATCCATGACCCATAACCTATTTAGGAGGAGCGTCTAGCGGATCCCCAGGAATACACTGGATGGATCCCTCAAGCAAGGGATTCGTGGGATCCGGGGGACAGTAGTTGTTTTTGCCTATAAATAGTGAGCCATTTCTTCATTATAACTTGCCACTTTTACACATACTTTCTCTTAGTATTGTAAACTCTCTAACCTCAGATCCAAAGGATCTTTCTATGTAGTTTTGTGTTTGTGTGATTCTCTTGTTGATAGTTCTTTCTTCCGCTCTAGAAGTGTTGTGTTGAAGACATTAGTGAAAGATGCCAAAAGGGTCAAGTTGAAGGCATTAGTGAAAGATACCAAAAGGGTAAAGTCGAAGGCATTAGTGAAAGGTGTTGAAGGTTCGTGTCTAAGGTTTTAGTGAATGGTGCCAACGGTCCATGGTGAAGGCATTAGTGAAAGGTATCAAAAGATCGTGTCAAGGGCATTAATGAAAGGTGCCAAGGGTATACAATCGATATGGTGCATAGATGTACAAACATAGATAGGTTGTGTCCAAGGATATTGATATCCTTGATGATGTTGCAATAAGGAGTGTGTCCCATTTCAAGATATGTGTTGTGTAGTGTTGGGTAGTAGTTCCTCCTTTGTAATGGAACTCTATATCTAGCCTTGTACCGGATAAAGTCTAGGCGACGTTGTGATAGGTTTGGTTCTAACGCGTGGAAGAACCCGGTGTCTAGCCTTGTACCGGATAAAAAGTAGGCGACGTTGTGAGGGCTTCTCCGCCACAAGGAGCTTGTGTTGTGTAGTGATTACAAACTCTCGAGTAGGTGACTCGGGGAGTGGAGTAGGGCAAGGAAGGTGTCCTTGTAGCCGAACCACTATAAATACTCGTGCTGTGGTGTTGTGCTTCTTACTCTTTATCTTTGCATTACTTATTTTTATGCTTATCTATCAACATCCAACACACACATTTAATAGATTGACATAAGTCGATCTAAATAGTTTAAAACAATGTTTTAATCGGTAAAACTATTCAAACCCCCCCCCCTTCTAGTTTTCCACAATTGGTACCAGAACTTCGTTACCAAGTTTCTTAAGAGTATATTGTACTTTTAAAACTTGATACGATCCGTGTATAATTGAAAACCACAAAGAAGGAAATCTCTTAAAAACAAAAGGTCACGTTTTTAAAATCATCATATTTTATAATGTTGGATAATGATAGATCTTTCTAATATTTTCCTTGTTGAGAATTCTCCATACTAGGATTTGGGCATCCTAAAAGATCATGATGAATTTCGCATCGATATTTCTTTTTCTTAAAAAGAATATATATAGCAAAGGACCAATCATGCCTAGCAATAGAAAACAAGATTACCAAGACACGACACATTACATTCCCATGTATCATAGAAAGAATGGCTTGAACCTGGATGACCGAAAAGCTTTCAAGTTGTTGGAAAAGAGACTTTCCACGAAGGACAAGTAGTTGACACCTCATTCATCAACAACACCGACATTCCCCAAGTCTTTGCGGGAATCAACTTCCAATGCCTCTTGAGCATCAATGAAAAATTTTGTCTGGTGTTTGTCCTAGAGTTTTACAAGAGCATGAGGATCATTCGAAATGAAGATGGAACCATTTCGATAGCTTTTACCATCAATGAGCATGAATTCACCTTCACTCTTGAAGAGTTTGCTAGGACACTTCGTATCCCTTGTCAAGGAGTATGCATGTACTCAAATGAATGGTCATTGTCCGATCTTCATGACATGGTGGATCATCACGACGTATACTTCACACCCCTCCCGGAACCGGCTACGGTAAGAGATACCGTCTTCATGGAAAGAGCCTCTCCGGCCAAGAGTCACTAGGAAGTCCAAAGTCATCTATAGAGATTTTTTTCAAATGGAGCTTTCAGAAATGTTCCCATTATACAAGAAATGGGAACTAGTGCTAAGGGGAGAACGCCCTCTGTTTGGGGAAATAAAGATCATCCAAACGCTTGCCTAAGCTACATGATCTATTGCCTTGTTACCGGGACACATTTCCATCTCGCCTATTACATGGTCAAATGGATGGCAAGTGTGAAAAGGACGGACAAGATGGTGCTCCCCTATGCCATGCTCTTGACTCACCTAGCCAATTTCGTCTTTGCTCTAGATCCATCTCCCTACTCCGATGACCACACCTTTTGTAACAAGGTCATGGTGCCCTTGTCAGATGAGAAAACAACAAGGATTATGGTTGAAGGCAAGAGACCTCACCCACCAATGGACTCATCAGATGAAAGAGAGGGAGAAGGAAGCAAACCCATTGGCAACGTTCAACTTGACCCCTTAGCATACATTGACCAACTGCCAGACATCCCGAGCCCATCACAAGAATTTCAACAAACAAAGGGGATGTTCAAATTGTTAATACAAATATCGTCATTAAACGTTATTTATATTTTATGATTTTTACCTAAGTTTTGTTAACGTCAAAAGTAAAATTAATTTTTATAAAGTTTAAAGCTTGTCAAGTTTAATAGATATTAAAACAAGCTTTTCAAATAATATCTTCATCACTCAAGCATTTACATTTTGATTAATCATATTTTGATATGACTCTAAACCATAATGTATGTTAGTATTTTTAGTTCAAGAATGTTTTGGTTTCTTAAAACAAAACATTACATATGTATTTTAACATATTTCTAAAAATAGAAAAACAAACACATGACATCATGTAGTGCATCCTTGAAATCCTTAGAAGATTTCACTAGATACTTTGTGTAGATTTAGACTCTACATAACTTACACAATCTTGGATAGATATGGTTGACTTTGTAAGATTTTGGTGATCTTGCTGTCAGACCCCGGCGGCACCAAATATTAACACGGACGGAACCCTTTTGAGGGGTCTGTGGTCTGTGGTCCGTGGTGCATGTTGAGCATTTTGGCTATAAATAGCAAAGCCAAACCAAGTTGTTTTTCATCCCTTTCTATCATATTCTCATACATTCCTTCTCTCTAACATTTTTAACTCAGTTTCATATCATATTAGTGATCTCTTTTATAGCAAAGAAGATCAAGGCACATTCAAGCTTCAACAAGAAGTTGGAAGTCTTGTTTGTTTGTTGTTGTATGATCTTGTGTTGATTCATACATCGTTGATGTACCAAACCATCATAATCTTGTGAGTGTGGGTGGTTAGTATTTTAGTCCTTAAAATACATTGTGTGTGGGAGTGGTTGTACCCTTGAAAAGAACTCGACATCTAGCTTAGTGTCAGAAATAGTGTGTAAGCGAAGTGTAAAGGTTTCTCCACCGGTGAAAGGAGCTTGTTGACTAGTGAAGTTAAACTCTCGAGTGTGAGACTCGGGGAGTGGAGTAGGGCAAGGAAAAAGAGTCCTTGTAGACCGAACCACTATAAACAACTTGTTGTGGTTTGATTGTTTCTTTCCTTATCTACTCTTTATATATTGTTTGCATATTGATTATTATTCACTAACATATCTAAGATCAATATCAATTGATCTTTCAATAAGTTTCAAAACAAAGTTTTTAATCAGTAAACTATTCAACCCCCTTCTAGTTTTCCACAATTGGTACCAGAGCCTCGTTGCTCAAGAATTTCTAAAATATATTGTATTTTATAAACTTGAAACGATCCATGGATTCGAAAACTTTAAAGAAGGGCAATCTATGCAAAGACCACCACTCTTTGAAACCAATGGATTTATCTATTGGAAAAACCGTTTTGAAACATATGTAAAATCAAAAGATATAGATATTTGGTTTGTTATAGTTAAAGGAGATTTTAGTTCTACAACAAAAGATATTTCTGTTGATGATAAAAAAAATTAATAGCTAAAAATAATGAAGCTAAAATGATGCTTTATAATGCTTTGCCTAGAAAAGAATATGAAAGAATTTTTATGTGTGAAACCGCTAAAGATATTTGGGAATCTTTGATTATTACACATCAAGGAAATTCACAAGTCAAGGATAACAAAATTGATCTTTTTGTTCAACAATATGAACAATTTGTTATCCCTGAAGATGAAACTATTGATTGTGGCTTTGCTCGCTTTAATACTATTATTACATCTCTTAAAGCACTTGATGAATCTTTTCGTAGTAAGAACTTTGTCAGGAAATTTCTTAGATCACTCCATCCAAAGTGGAGAGCTAAAGTGACGGTTATTGAGGAATCAAAAGATCTCTCAAAAGTGACACTAGACGAGCTAATCGAAAACCTCAAAGTACACGAAATGGTGATGGAGAAAGATTCGAAAATCATCAAAGGAAAAAGAGAGAAAATCAAATCCGTTGCTCTAAAAGCAAGAACGGAATCAAGTGATGATGACGAATCTTGCTCCGGTAGTGAAGATGAGGAATATGCCATGGCCGTTAGAGATTTCAAAAAGTTCTTTAGAAGAAGAGGAAAGTTTGTAAGACAACCTCGAGAAGAAAAGAAGCCATTCCGAAAAGATCGGGATGACAAAAAGGGTAAAGGTGAAAGAAAGTGCTTTAGATGCAGTGATGCAAGTCATCTAATAGGAGATTGTCCCAAGCCACCTAAAAGCAAAACTCAACGAGCTTTTGTAAGTGGTGCTTGGAGTGATAGTGAGGATGATGAAGAATCAAGCAAGGATGAGATCGCTCTAATGGCACATGAATCAAACGAGGTACATTCCGACTCATCTTATTCTTCTATTGATGATGACACTTTGCAAAAACAATATAATCAATTGTGTGAGCTTAGTCTAAAAATCATAACTAAAAATAAGTTTTTAAAGACTAAAAAGGAATTTTAGAAAATGAAGTCTATGAGTTAAAAGAAAAGGCAAAACGATTAGAAAAGGGAAAAGCAAATGACGATGGTTGCAAATCATGTCAAGAGCTTAATCTTGAAATAGAAAAACTAAAGCTCACACAAGATGTTCTAATCGAACATAATTCTAAATTTAAAAGGTTTAACAAAAACATTGCTTGTGCCGATGAAATAGTTAGAATTCAAAAAACACCAGGAAACATGAATGGACTAGGATTTAATGAGGTGCTAATTCCAAAGAGTCAAAACCAAAACGCCAAAAAAGACAAACAAACTGTCAAAACTGCTGCAGTGCAGCACGGACCAGACAGACCCAAAAATAAGGCTCCGTCCTTTGTAAAAATTGGTGCCGTGGGGACTGCAGCAGGATAGAATGTTTTTGATACGGACCGTAGTGAATTTGTCAAAGTAACAAAGAAAACCAAGGATAGTGTTAAACTAAAACCTGCTGTTACATCAGGAGTAGGACTTGCTAGAAATGAATTTAGATCTAAAACTACTCAACAACGACATAAAACACCTTTTGCCAAACGCCCATTTCCTAAGAGCAACCACAACATACAACCCAACTATCAACATAATGGTTGGATCAAAACTTCTCTAGACCATATCAAACTCCAGATTACATGCCATGGAACTCTTACCCATCATTTCCATACATGAATCAAGTAAATGGTATGTTTAACCCAAACGGACCCATGAGATATTGGGGACCAAACGCTTGAGTTATTTGTGTCTTAGGTATGCTTGAAAGTTGGATTGGAACCTGATGAGTGGATAAAAGATAGTGGATGCTCACGACACATGACGGGCAAAAAAAGCCTCTTCTCAACATACCAAGAGTATGACGGAGGTAATGTCACTTTTGGTAGCAATCTCAAAAGCAAAATCATTGGCAAAGGTACGATCGCTCATAACTCCCTAACTATTGAAAATGTTGCTCATGTCGATAGGTTAGGATTTAATCTACTTAGTATTAGCCAATTATGTGATAAAAAGTATAAAGTACTATTTGAAGAAAATGGTAGTAAAATACTAAAAGATGGTATCACCATAGCTAAAGAGTTAGGAAAAATAACATATACGTCATGAAAATAGATAAAACATCTAATGACAAACTTTGTCTAACAACATTAGATGATAGCTCAACTCTTTGGCATAGACGCTTAGGTCACGCTAATATGAGACTTATACAAAACCTATCTTCAAAAGAGCTAGTTAAGAATTTACCAAAACTTAAATATGACCAACATTTTTGCGACGCTTGCAAAATTGGTAAACAAACCCATAATAGTCATAAGGCTAAAAACATGGTGTCCACATCTAAGTGTCTAGAACTTTTGCATATGGATTTGTTTGGTCCATCCGCTATAAGAAGCTATGGAGGCAACTTATACACTTTGGTCATAGTAGATGATTACTCAAGGTTTACTTGGACGTTGTTTTTGAAAACCAAAAATGAAGCTTTTGATAAATTTGAAATTCTTAGCAAGAAAATTCAAAATCAACTAGGTGTTAACATTGTGTCGATTCGAACGGATCATGGTCGTGAATTTGAAAATGAAACACAATTTGGAAAATTTTGTGATGAAAATGGTATAACACACAACTTCTCGGCTCCTCGAACACCTCAATCAAATGGAGTTGTAGAACGTAAAAATAGAACCATTCAAGAAATGAGTAGAACAATGCTTAATGAACAAAACATTCCTCAAAAGTTTTGGTGTAACGCCGTTGACACTTCTACATATTTTAGATAGAGTCTTAATACGTCATTTCTTAAACAAAACACCATATGAGCTATATAAAGGTAAAAAGCCAACTTTAGGATATTTTAGAGTATTTGGATGTAAATTTTTCATTCTTAATACTAAAGATTATCTCACCAAGTTTGACCCAAAGTCTTATGAAGGTGTATTTCTTGGTTACTCACAAACTAGTAAAACTTACATTGTCTTAAACAAAGAAACAATAAGAGTCGAGGAATCGTTGAACATAACATTCGACGAAAGTCCACCTTCCTCTAAGACATCACCTTTGGTAGATGATGACTTAGTTGAAAGTCAACTTGTAGAAAGTTAAGAAATAATTGAAAATGACAAGGAAGATGAACCATTAAATAATGAAAGTATAAACATCAAAGAATCCAAAAGTCATCCTTTAGAAAAGGTCGTAGGACAACTAAATCAAAGAACCTTAAGATCACAAGCCCAAAATCAAAGTAATCATTTTTGTTTTGTATCTACCATTGAACCGAAAAACATAAATGAAGCAATAAAAGATGAATCTTGGGTCATTGCTATGCAAGAAGAGTTAAACCTATTTGTTAGAAATGATGTTTGGAAGTTAGTTCCAAAACCTAAAGATCAAACTATAATTGGAATGAAATGGGTTTTTCGAAATAAAATGGATGAAAATGGTGTAGTGTCTATAAACAAAGCTAGGCTTGTCGCACAAGGTTATAGTCAACAAGAGGGGATTGATTATGATGAAACTTATGCACCGGTAGCTAGGCTCGAGTCTATTAGAATCTTACTTGCATATGCATGTGCTTATGACTTTAAATTATTTCAAATGGATGTTAAGAGTGCGTTTCCTAATGGGTTTATTAACGAAGAAGTATATGTTGCTCAACCTCCCGGTTTTACCGACTTTGAGAAACCACATCATGTCTTCAAACTCAAGAAAGCATTATACGGTCTTAAGCAAGCACCAAAAGCTTGGTACGATAGACTTAAGACTTTTCTTGTTGAAAACAAATACACCATGGGATTAGTAGTTAATACTCTTTTTACCAAAGAAAAAGGAATCACACATTATCATTGTTCAAATATACGTTGATGACATCATATTCGGATCAACTTGTCAAGAACTATGTGATGATTTCTCTAAAATCATGCACGATGAGTTTGAGATGAGTATGATGGGTGAGTTAAACTTCTTTCTAGGACTTCAAATTAAACAACTAGAAGATGGCATATTCTTTAACCAATCTAAATATATAAAAGATATGCTTAAGAAATTTGGTCTTGAAGACTCAAAACCAACTAAGACACCCATGTCTTCGGACACTAAACTCACCAAGGATGAGGAAGGTGAATCGGTAGATAAAACTAAATATAGAGGAATGATTGGTAGCCTAATCTATCTCATGGCTAGTAGACCCGACATTATGTTTAGTGTTTGTCTATGCTCTCGCTTTCAAGAAAATCCCAAGGTATCACACTTAGAAGCCTTGAAAAGGATATTTAGATACATTAAGGGAACGACATGTTTAGGATTACGGTATCCCAAAGGAACGGGTGTAGAAACTATAGTGTATGCCGACTCGACCATGCCGGTGACTATGTCGATAGAAAAAGTACAAGTGGTATTTGCACTTTTGTCGGACATTTTCTCACCTCATGGTTTGCTAAGAAACAAACGGCTCTAGCTATCTCAACTACTGAAGTTTAATACGCCTCTCAGCCGAAAAGCATGTCAACAAGCTCTTTGGATGAAGCAAGCTCTCGTGGATTACGGAATTCATCTCAACGATATCTCTATATTTTGCGACAACAAAGGAGCTATTGATCTCAGCAAAAATCCCGTCCAACATGCTCGCACGAAGCATATTGAAATCCGTCATCACTTTCTTCGCGACAATGTTCAAAAAGGAAACATCTCAATTGAGAAAGTATCCTCCGAAGACAACATTGCCAACATTCTAACTAAGCCTCTCAAACGAGAACCATTTAATCTTCTTAGACTTGGTTTGGGGCTAATGGAACCAAACATGTAGGTAAAACATAGTCTAAACCTTAGAACAAACAAAACAAAACAAATTAGTTTAAACCTGCTATTGTTCCCACGACACCAAACGACAACAAAGACGGAACCATTTATTTGGTGTCGTCTGGTCCGTGGTGACAACAGTAACAAAAATACTACCTACAAAACATCTTCTTCCTCACAACCTACTTTACCAAAATGTTTCAACATTAGACCTAACTCATTGTTGACACTTTCTCACCCATTAATCACTGAAGATAACATCATTGTAAGTATGCTAACTACATTTCATCTCCTAATTCTGAGTCTAGGATTCCAATTTGTGCACAAAATCATTACATGGGGATTATGTATATTCTTGTACAAAACATGGATTCAATTGGCAAATTGCATAACTAGTCATTGAAATTAGGTACTACATTGTCACATTGCATAAACAAATCATGTTTCCCACTAATCAAAAGATAATGACTATATGGCCTTATTCAAAATAACCAAACACCCCATGTCAAAAAAATTTGAAAAGCTTCTCACTTGTAGGAAAACAATTTTTCATTGTTAATACAAATAGAAATGTAAAATTTTCATCACTTGCATGCTCTTGAATACTAAAGGTAATGCATAACTAATATGCATTCCCGGGTATATTCAAATGAAGCCACATTGAATTAGGAGCGTTTGGGTTATCTCATGCCTTTTGCCAAACACCCCCACTTAAAAACCATTTTATGCATAAAATGAGTCAAGATACCCGCAACTCCAAATCGTTTTCATATAGGCACACACTAGAACCAAAACGCTAAGTTTGTTCTCATTTTTAACATGTAAATTTTTGCTCATAGGAATAACCATGGTAGCCGCAAGATTCTATGATCACAAGGATACTCTTAGCTACATTCCCAAACATCACAAAACCAAGGGCCTCTCCAAAGAACAAGTCAAAAACTTTAAGAGTCTAGAGCAAAGGTACTTCCATGAGGGTAGAACCATTCACTCCTCCTTTGTCGACGGAACCAATCTCCGTCAAGAACTTGCCACCATTCACTTTGATTGTCTCCTTGACATCGATGAACCCATTTGCCCTAGGTTTGTTTTAGAGTTCTATGCTAGTGTTACGGCCTTCATTGATGAGGATGATGAATTTGGTCTTAGGTTTAGGATCAATCAAAACGACTACTCCATCTCCTTAAGCCAATTTGCTCAAGTGCTAGGAATTCCCAACCAAGGTACATGTGTCTACTCGGATAAGTGGTCACTCACTATCCTTGATGCAATCAATGACCGCTCTCTCCCCTATCAAACTCCTTTAGCGGATAAGGATGTCATCCGTGAGCACCTTTTTGACGCAAGGGCCGCTCCAACCCATGTCACCCGAAAGGGAAAGGAAGTAAACCGAGATCCATATGGTATGGAGCTCAATGAGCTTAAGCCCGAATTCAAGAAATGGGAGGAACTTCTTAGAGCCAATGTCATTAGCACTATAGGAAATAGGGACCATATCAATGCTTGCCTTTGTCACATGCTCTACAACTTGTCCACCCATCAACCATTCAATTTAGCTTACTACATTGCTAGGATAATGATTGACATTCCAACTCAAGGATCGGTCGCTCTTCCTTACGGGATACTCCTCACCCGTCTCTATAGAGCTTTTGCACCCATTCCACCAAGCCCAAAAGGGTTGAAGCTTGACTATGGTCTCATACATTTGTGTGCCCTTGAGTGACGAGCGAGTAGCTAAGACTAAAGGCAAAAGGGCAAAACCTCCAACTCCATCATCATGATCATCAAATAGCTCTGAGGACGGTCTCCCAAATTATCGCCTTCCACCTCAAGAGTACTATGCATCTCTCCCCGAGATTGAGAATGAATCGGCGGAGTTCAAGCAAACCAAGGGGATGTTCAAGTACCTTGGTAGGATGATGAATAAGATCTACAAGAAGTTGGATAAGTGAGGTTCACTTGAAGGAGTGTTTGGAACAAGACAATAACTTTGATGTACGATACAATTTGGTTGTTTTTAATTTGTAGGATGATAATATGACTTAAAAGAATGTTGTATGCTAACCGGTTCATGCAGGGGGATAGCACAAGTGTGTTATCAAATTTTACCCATTTTCACTTATATGTGAAAATCGTTAGCCCTTGGTCAAAGTCTATGCTCCACTATGTTTGTATATGTGTTATTGATTTTTCCTAACTAGAAATGATTAATATCACATGTTTTAAGCAAAATTTCAGGTTTCAGAAAAGTCCCCGACACCTAAAAAAGTGTTATGTGTTGATTTCTGGTCACAACGGACAGGACGGCACCAAAATTTTGGCATCGTCTGTTATGTATTTTGGTACCGCCGTACCTGGACAGGCGGACCAGGCGGCACCAGTTTATGGGTTCCGCCTGTGTAAAGTTTTGGTGTCGTGGATCCTACTGTAATTTTCTGAATTTCGCCTATTTCAACATTCCAATTTACCATACATTGCTTCTAGGTTGATCTTAACTTGTTCTTACCCATATTAGAACTAGTATAACACACTTAGGCATATAGGATATTCATTTCGCACCAAAATTCAAAAAATTTCAAAAATCCACCCAAGGAGCCCTTTTTCATAAAGGAAGGAACCAAACATTTGGTTCCTTGCAATCCGTGGGTGATCTGATTCTAACGATCCCATCATCATTGGAACACATTTATTGCAAATCTTTATCTCTTCACTCCATCCTTCTTGTATGGATTGACTTGGGTGATATGAATAGCATTAAACCCACTTCAAAATCATTAGGAACCTCATCTCTTCTATGGTTTAACATCAAATCAAACACAATTCTCCATAATTTTCAAATCCTATAAATTAAGAGCTTTTACCATGATCATCTTCACACCTTCTCAACTCTTATCATCTAGTAGCAAAACCTTAAGCCAAAATGACTAAGTCTTCACCATCAACCAAGCCTTGCAAAAGAACCGCTAGAATGAGTGTAAGACCTTGTTGTTTCGTCAACATAGCTCCTCTTCCGAGTCAACTCTCACTTTGGCTACTCCTACACCACCTCCGCAATCACCTATCATTATCACTACTCCACCACCAACAAAGACTCCTAGCTCACCACCACCGGCTCCTATCCAAACATCAAAATCACCCTCACCTCCAAAATCTCCAACACTCATCCCATTGTAGTTATTCTCTACACCACCTACATCTCCAAATCCATTTTTGGAAGACTTGGAGGACTTGCCTCCTAGGCCCAATCATCCACCACCACTACCATCTTTTGGTACTATTGAGCAAATAGCTCATGAGTCTCCACGTCCATCTTTTGACCCAAACGCTCCGTTAGGGCCAAGACCTCTTCTTTTCCATCCCATCCACAAGGAAATCCATGGTCCTTTGCATGGGGATCAACCACTACCTACAACATCAATGCCCTCTCCTATAGAGGACATTGAGGAATCCATGTGGGAGGATGACCCCACCAAAGAAGAGATTGAATCCGAGCTCAATCACCTCCACCAAATTTTCCAATATGGTGGATTCCCATCTTAGTGATGCTATGCAATTGCAAAGTGCTTTGCTAGCTTACATAATCACCACTCCAAACACCAACACCAACACCTCCACCATTCCACCACCACACAACCATGAACCATACTACCCCCTAGATATGATTGCTCCAATTGTGAGCGTACCGCCCAAATAACCGAAAGGACCCGGTAATGGTCCATGAGCTTCAAGACGAAATGAGGTTCATCCTCAATCACATCCTAGAGCGCATCAATGCTCTTGCTCATCCACCACCTCAATAGGAGGGTCCTAGTTTATTCTCTTTAAGCATTTTTATTTTTCTAGGCTTTTCTTTGTATTTTTTATTTTCTAAGAAATTTTTTTTTTCTTGTACTAACACTTCATTGTGTTCCCTTTTCATGATTTTATATCATGAAAAATTTTAACAAATGAATGGTGTTTCTTATATTGTTGTTGATTGTTACATGGTGTTTGGAAATGCTTGTGATGATGCTTATTACTAACAATTTTTTTGTAGCTTTTTCACAATCCATGTATCTTTCTCTTTGCACCCAATTTAGGGGGAGCGTTGGTCAAGGGGGAGATAATGGCTCGGGCTCATTACATATTCCGCCTCGCATCTTCTTTTTGTTGAGACAAAAAGGGGGAGAAATATATAGAACTTGGTTATATTTGACTTTTATAAAAGTCAACTGCATACTTTGGCTTTCTGAAAAGTCAACATCATACTTCAACTAATGAAGACTTTGAATTTCTAATAAAAAGTCAACTACATACTTTGACTTTCTGAAAAGTCAACATCATGTCTAAATTGGACATACTTGCATTATCATTTTTTTTCTTTCAAGTTCTAAAACTAATATTTTTATAACTCTTGTACAATCTTTACATCTTTTATAAAAATAAAATTTATATTTTGTCCTCAACAAAAGGGGGAGATTGTTAATACAAATATCGTCATTAAACGTTATTTATAGTTTATGATCTTTACCTAAGTTTTGTTAACGACAAAAGTAAATTTAATTTTTATAAAGCTTAAAGCTTGTCAAGTTTAATAGATATTAAAACAAGCTTTTCAAATAATATCTTCATCACTCAAGCATTTACATTTTGATTAATCATATTTTGATATGACTCTAAACCATAATGTATGTTAGTATTTTTAGTTCAAGAATGTTTTGGTTTCTTAAAACAAAACATTACATATGTATTTTAACATATTTCTAAAAATAGAAAAACAAACACATGACATCATGTAGTGCATCATTGAAATCCTTAGAAGATTTCACTAGATACTTTGTGTAGATTTAGACTCTACATAACTTACACAATCTTGGATAGATATGGTTGACTTTGGTAAGATTTTGGTGATCTTGCTGTCAGACCCCGGCGGAACCAAATATTAACACGGACGAAACCCTTTTGAGGGGTCGGTGGTCCGTGGTGCCTGCTCAACATTTTGGCTATAAATAGCAAGCCAAACCAAGTTGTTTTTCATCCCTTTCTATCATATTCTCATACATTCCTTCTCTCTAACATTTCTAACTCAGTTTCATATCATATTAGTGATCTCTTTTGTAGCAAAGAAGATCAATGCACATTCAAGCTTCAACAAGAAGTTGGAAGTCTTGTTTGTTTGTTGTTGTATGATCTTGTGTTGATTCATACATCATTGTTGTACCAAACCATCATAATCTTGTGAGTGTGAGTGGTTAGTATTTTAGTCCTTAAAATACATAGTGTGTGGGAGTGGTTGTACCCTTGAAAAGAACTCGACATCTAGCTTAGTGTCGGAAATAGTGTGTAAGCGAAGTGTAAAGGTTTCTCCGCCGGTGAAAGGAGCTTGTTGACTAGTGAAGTTAAACTCTCGAGTGTGAGACTCGGGGAGTGGAGTAGGGCAAGGAAAAAGAGTCCTTGTAGACCGAACCACTATAAACAACTTGTTGTGGTTTGATTGTTTCTTTCCTTATCTACTCTTTATATATTGTTTGCATATTGATTATTATTCACTAACATATCTAAGATCAATATCAATTGATCTTTCAATAAGTTTCAAAACAAAGTTTTTAATTGGTAAACTATTCAACCCCCTTCTAGTTTTCCACACAAATGTTTTCCTAACTTCCTCATGAAAAAGAAGAAGTTGGGGTGAAGGGTTGAAGAGTGAAGAGTAGAGGCGATGGAGTAGGAGTTTGAATGGGAGGGAAGGTATATAAAACAACTTAAATAATATTTCTGTAGTTTAGGACGTAGCTCTAAGTAGATGGCATGACGTGAACTAAAACATTCTAACCTAGGGAACCCAAAAAATGAGAATTTTACGACGGCTTGATTACAATCAAGAAGTCGGTCCCGCTCATTTTGCTTACCTTCTAGTCGCCCTTACTTACTATGCGTAATATTTGTTGATTGCATATTTGATTATTGAATGTAGAAATGATTAGGATGAGTTTTTGCTTAAGAGTTCAAATTCTGCACATTTGCTGAGAAGCTACTGGCCAACAGTAGTCGGATCCCTGAGCTATAACTAGCTGGATCCCTCAGATGAGGGAACCGTGGGATCCGGGTAAACAGACATAGGATTTATACACTATCACCTCAATCCAATCCTCTAGACCTCATCATACTAGTTAAACATGATACTTTAGGATCTATTTAGTCTTCCTCAAGATCAGTAGGTTTCATGCTCACTCATAACTAACATAGGATCACATTCAAGGTATTTATGATTTATCACCTCACCAAAACTCACCATATTTCTGCACCAATACTCACACATTGTTCCTCACATCTCAAAACACTTAGTTTGCTATTTCTCTTAATTTTGACAAATTGATTTTAGTCATCTTTACCTCAAAATAGGCTTAAAACTAGTTTTTCATTTCTTTTTATTTTTTTAGGAATTTTCCAAATTTTTCTTAAGACACCATCTGATCTCTAGGATCAATTGTCCTCATTTGTCATCCTCAAATCATTAGTATCATCCTTAAATACTTAGTTGCACTCTCAAAAAGTCCACTTTCTTACCAAAAACCATCATTAGGTATCCTCACTCCTTATGGTTGGACATTTAAGTCCCATACCATTTAAGACATCTTTGGGAACCTAAACACTCAAGACTTATAGGTACTAGACCCTAAAAGAACATAATCACTCCACCATTTTTCTGTCTGATAGACGGATCCCTAAAGATAGGGAACCGTAGGATCTGGGTCTCCAGAACAGCTTATGATCAGTTTTCTCTTCTAATTCAAACTCTCTTTTGTAGTCTAAACACTTTTACTTGCCATTTAATGACTCCCTAGAATATAACAACACCACATTTGACCTTAGTGCATGCCAAAATTCTTAGTGGTCAAGAATTTAATTCATTAACTCAACTTCATCCTTTATAAACCAAGTATTCTTATGAGCTTAAACCACCATTCATACCACAATCCAAAAATCAGTAGCTAAGACATCTATTACATCCTCTCTTTCACAATGACAAAAGCATCTAGCAAGAACTCTTCAACCAAAGGTTCATCCAAAAAGAATGCTCATATGGTTCATGAGATATCCTCTACCAAGTCATCCCCCGTAAGAAGCCTAGAATCCCTCCTCAACAAACTCAATCAACCAAAGCTAGAAAAACCGCTAGGATTAGCATTCGACCTTTTGAGTTGGAAAGGCCTTCATCTAGCACTAAACCAAACATCTCTATCTCTAATAAAACACCCAAGCTTTCATTTCTAGAACCTAGACTACATTCCTTTACCGAACCTCTTTCCCATCCAAATCTCTGCTCGTTAGAAGACTTACCACCAAGGACTTCCCACTCACCAACTTTCTCGTTAAATAGGGAACCACCTTCACCACCAAATAGTCCATCTTTGGAGACAAGAAATCACCAAAGATCCAACCATATAGAGGACTTCCCATCTCCACCACTAACTCGTGCATCATCACCCTCATTTTTTGAACCACACCCTACGTCATTCAACTCACCTTCCCTAATTCCACAATCCTTTGTGGAGCCAACTCAAAACATCCCACATCCTCTGGTTCCTAGTCATGACAATAATTGCTCTAGTTGTCAACTCACCCAAGGACTTGTTCAAGAAGTACGAAATGAGTTGCATTTCATGTTTAATCATCTCCTTGAATGATTGGACCAAATCAACAAGTCTACTCGTCCTTAGATATCAAGCACATTGATGCTTTTTAGGTTTCCGTCACTTCTTAGAATTGTTAGAAAATGTATTACATGTTTTAGTCATGGGTAAAAGCCATAAAATAACAACGTACTTTTCAAATTTTGCCGACTTGAAACACTTACTTTTTTATTACCTTACTTCACCAACAAACTTTCAAAATTTGTTCCGACTTCACCTATATGACCCGTTTATATTAAACTAATAACTGAAATGATTATATTATCCTTGTATTCTTTAAAATTTGTTGTTCCGAACTTTCAAAATTTGTTCTGACTTCACCCATATGCCGAGGGTAATTTTGTCATTTCAGTTATTATTTTAATATAAACGGGTCATATGGGTGAATTCGAAACAAATTTTGAAAGTACGTTGTTGAAGTAAGGTAATAAAAAAGTAAATGTTTCAAGTCGGCAAATTTTGAAAAGTACGTTGTTATTTTATGGCTTTTACCCTTTAGTCATTCTCTTAGTTTTAGAAATATGTATATCATTTATCGTGTTTTTATTGAATGAAATTACATGTTATGTGTCATATGGTCTTGAGAATATGTTTGGTGCCTTAAATACATAACTCTTGTTGGTGTTGACACCACATTTTACATCCATATTGTTGTCTTAAGTATGCAGGCAGACGGATCCCTCAATTTGGCCTAGAAGGATCCCTCCCAGGGAGGAACCGTGGGATCCGTACAACAGGAACAATTTTTCTTACTAATTTGAGTCTTATTTGCAGGAAATTATGCATCATATACTTTGTTTTGTAGATTTTCAATTTACACTTGAAGACTTTGACACCCTCAACAAGGGGGAGTTTCTTGTCAAAGCAAAACATTGCAAAATCATTTGCAATACTTTCACATAGATTTACATTACTACTTGACGTCCTCCTCACAAAGGAGCACTTGTTAAGGGGGAGCATGTTCATCAAAAAGACGAAACCATTTGCAAACAAAATTGCAAAACACTCGCTTAGTCCTCCTAATTAGTTGACGCCCTCTACAAAGGGAAGCACCCGTCAAGGGGGATCTAAGACAATAATTCTTCTCTTTTCTTACTCTTTTTACTTTTCACATGTTTTTCGTCAAACAATGTGTTAGTTTCTTTTCGACGCTCTTTTTGTTTCGACAAAAAGGGGGGAAGAGAGTAAAAACTCTAATTCAAACTTTTACGAATTTTAGTTTTTCCTTAAAATAATCTTATGTTTGGTCATCAACAAAAGGGGGAGATTGTTAATACAAATAAGCCGTAAAAACGATATTCTAATGTTTTGTTGATAATAAACGTAAAATCATTTTAACGAAACAAATAAAATACGTAAATGGTTTGAGCCAATAGTTTACTAACACACTTACATTTTCATATAAAACACTAAACAAGTAATAGTGTTTACATTTTATAGAAATGCATATGTATAACAACTAGTGTTTACATAATGGGTATATATATATACACACTTAGTATATATTGTAATGGGTAATGCAATGAGTCAGAATCTAAGTACTTGACCCATTAACTAGATACATTGAATGTAGTTGGGTAAAACCCAAAGTCCATGACCCATACCCATGAAGCATGATCTATAACTCATGACCCATTGCATGACATGATGCATGAAGTCATGTTGGGTATTATCCATAACCCATGGAATTAACCCATGACCCATTGACTAGATGCATTGCATCTTCTATATACATTGTATCTATTTGGATACCCATGATCCAAAGTCCATAACCCATAACCCATGATCCATGACCCATAACCCATAACCCATTTAGGAGGAGCGTCTGGCGGATCCCCAGGAATACACTGGACGGATCCCTCAAGCAAGGGATCCGTAGGATCCGGGGGACAGTAGTTGTTTTTTCCTATAAATAGTGAGCCATTTCTTCATTATAACTTGCCACTTTTACATATACTTTCTCTTAGTATTGTAAACTCTCTAACCTCAGATCCAAAGGATCTTTCTATGTAGTTTTGTGTTTGTGTGATTCTCTAGGTTCTTCTTAAAGGCGAGATCACCACTTCTTGAAGTCGAGCAAGCTCAAGTCCATGAGTTGCCAAGCTTCGTCATCATCAAGACTACTGAAGTTCTCTTGTTGATAGTTCTTTCTTCCTCTCTAGAAGTGTTATGTTGAAGGCATTAGTGAAATATGCCAAAAGAGTCAAGTTGAAGGCATTAGTGAAAGATGCCAAAAGGGTCAAGTCGAAGGCATTAGTCAAAGGTGCCGAAGGTCCGTGTCTAAGGCATTAGTGAAGGGTGCCAACGGTCCATGGTGAAGGAATTAGTGAAAGGTGTCAAAAGATCGTGTCAAGGGCATTAGTGAAAAGTGCCAAGGGTGTACAATTGATATGGTGCATCGATGTACAAACATAGATAGGTTGTGTCCAAGGATATTGATATCCTTGACGATGTTGTTATTGTTGTAATAAGGAGTGTGTCCCCTTTGGCATAGGTGTTGTGTAGTGTTGGGTAGTAGTTCCTCCTTTGTAATAGAACTCGGTATCTAGCCTTGTACCGGATAAAGTGTAGGCGACGTTGTGATAGGTTTGGTTCTACCTCGTGGAAGAACCCGGTGTCTAGCCTTGTACCGGATAAAGAGTAGGCGACGTTGTGAAGGCTTCTCCGCCACAAGGAGCTTGTGTTGTGTAGTGATTACAAACTCTCGAGTAGGTGACTCGGGGAGTGGAGTAGGGCAAGGAAGGTGTCCTTGTAGCCGAACCACTATAAATACTTGTGTCGTGGCGTTGTGCTTCTTACTCTTTATCTTTGCATTACTTATTTATATGCTTATCTATCAACATCTAACACACACATTTAATAGATTGACATAAGTCGATCTAAATAGTTTAAAACAAAGTTTTAATCGGTAAAACTATTCAACCCCCTTTTATAGTTTTCCACAAATTATATAGTAAGTAATAGTCTAAATGTCTAATATAGTACGAGTAATATGCTCTAAATCTAATATCTATAGCTCGTGGTCCAAAATGTTTCTTATGGCTGTGATTTGTTTTGTGAAATACATATATTTGTGATGCATGTGGTCTTTATTTAGTGTTTCATCCTAGCTTTGTTTGTCTTAGTTGTATTTGTCTTATGTCAATGTGTAATTTTATTTTGTATTCTATGTATGTTTCCTTTCCTTGGTTTCTTATTTTTAACCATCTTGGTTATATAGTGGATGTCTTTGTTTGTATTTGTTTTGTTTGTTAGAAATAAATTGCCATTAAAAAAATTATATAAAATTATAAATACATAAATCTATAAATATTTTTTTGCCGCTTTAAGCACGCCTTAAGAAACGCAAAGGCTCCGCAAAAGCTTGTAAAGCTTGAGGTGTCGTCTTGCCGCCACGCCACGCCTGACGCTATTTAGAACACTGGGTAGAATACTTCTTTGTTTGGACGTTGGCTAAAGACGGTGTACTTTCAGTCGGGGAAACACGTCGTCTCATCGACTCTATGATTTTCCCTGCTTTGGTGTATTCGACTCATTGGGATAAAACTCTTCCGCGTAAAGTTAAAATTTTTCTATGAAGACTGTCTTCGGATAGGTTGCCTCAACGGTTGAATTTCTCGGCTCGAGGAATTCATATTCCTTCGATATCATGTTCTTCTTGCAATGGTAATGTGGAATCCTTCGCTCATATTTTCTTTGAATGTGTTTTCGCTAGGGAGGTTTGGACGCTTATTCGTAATTGGCGTGAGATTCCTTTTCCTCCGTTTACATCTCATGAGCAATGGAAAGATTGGTTTAGTGTGTGGCATGCCCCAAAAGATAAATTTTGTCGGTTATACATTATCTTTGCATCTTCATTTTGGTGAATATGGAGGTACTGCAAGAGCGTCACTTTTTGTTCGCATCCGATGAGAAAGAGTTATATTTTTTACAACATCCGTTCTTTTTCTTATTCTTGGCTCTATCATATGGGCTACATGTTCGTGTAATTGGTTAGAATGGTTGAAGAATCCTTTGTTGCTTACGAGTTCCTGTTGATTGCAGCTGGGAGTATCGAGAATCTCGAGATTGTTTGGTTCTTTTGTTTCTATGTCTTGTTGTTTTTTTATTTTTCCCAGGGCTTCTTTGGGTCTATATAAAAAATACTCGAAAGTGAAAACCGGTGGCTCGGCATCCGTGAGTGACGATTTTTCTCTTGTCTCGGTTTTACCGTAATTGGAAAGAGTTTTTTCATCCCTTTTATGATTCTCGCAGTTAAAGTCTCAAGTAAATTCTAGAAAATATAGTTTCTATTTATTTCTAGTCTTGTACTATTTGGCTTCTAGTGACTTGCTAGTAGCTTTTTTTTATATTTATTTATGTCGTTAAAAAAACCAATCTTTTGCAATGTAACTTAACACATTTTCTAGTCTTCAAAATCCTCTTTGACCCTTGATCATAATGCTTCTAACTCTCATTTGCTGAAATCATATTATCATATGACAATCTATCGAAAGACGCTTAGAGTTCTTGTCATTCTCATCCATCGAAAGCACACTTGCATATGAAGATCCACCACAATAAGATTAGAGCTCTTGTATATTCATCCGTTAAAGGTTCTTATCAAAAAAAATTCAACCATATCTAGCTCAAAATTTTTGATATATAAATTAGACATTTATATCCATTAGACAACTATGTCTTGGATTATCATTATACAACATCACATATCACCATTATACAACACATTATATCACCCATTATATTCCAAGCTAAAGGTTAGATGGTTTATGTGTTTAATCTTAAAACACTAGGGGTACTAGATTTAGGGGTGTTTCTTTTTCATTTATTCCCTGAGTGAGCCTAACCTTTTAATTCATCTTAATGGGAGGACTTACAAAAACTCTTCTCTTTAATAAGTGGTTACTATAGACAAAAGTTCACATCATTTAATTTAGTAAACACCTCTTAAGTACTTAAGCCTTAAAAGACAAAGGTATATTCCTTTGTATTTTCTTTGCTTTTCCCATTACCATTCTTCGAGTATACAATGTCTTGAACTGTTTCATGGCTGCCTCCAAGTTGTCTCGATGGTCTTTCGGTTTTGTTGTTCTTATTTTCTGTATATAAAATTTGTTTTCATTAAAAATAAATAGCTTTTACTTAGGTATTACAGTATATATAGTTGCCTTTAAATAAAACAAATAATACAAGTGCTAAAACCTCTTGGAAAACTTTCAGTACCGAATAGGAGTTATGTAACATTAACGGACACCCCAACTCCCCAAGTCCCAACCATCCAAAATGACATGAATCAAAAAGACAAAAAGCATGTGATATCAATTTCGCCATTGTAATTTAGTCAAGTATTGCGATGCAAGATATTAAATGACATGCATGATGATTGTCGATGGTTGTTGGTTATATTCACTATTAGCATGTACTATTGAGCAAGTGACACCATTTAAAGGGTTCCCACGTAGAAGGTGTTACGAGAAACATCGATTTGAGAGTCTGGATAACCAAAAATATTTATGACAATTGTGATTGGTAAAATATGTGTTTTATTTGAGTTTCGAAGAAATGTATATATATCAAAAAGTTATATATCCTATTAAGTAAAGTTTCATGCAAAATAGAATTCAGCCCGTTCTATTTTCTCAAGAAATATTTGCACTTAAACTCGAACTTTTATAAAGTCCAAATCAAGAGCACGAATTATCGATAAAAACTTGGTTACTTTTATTGATTTCGTACTGTTACAACACATGCGTATATCTATGGTGAACGAAGAAAAGGGTCGAGGCTACTTCACTATATTGTAAATAGTAAATGTAAAGATAGAGGAAACTTAGCCTTGCTCGGGGTGATACAATTGCGTTGCTGAGTCGACCCTGCTAAAAGAAATGGTATTTCGTTATAGATTCATGCACATGCCTTGCAAATAAACGTAGAAAAAACGCCTCACTTGATAATGTACAACTCCACAACTTAAATGATAATTCTTCAATCGACTAGCATTTCTTACTCGGCATGAGGCCGGCCTGATTTGACAAGGTGTCTAACAGTTTGTGTTTATGTTTGATATATTTAGTCAAAATATCAACCAAACTTTAACTTGTTTTCCTGATTTAACCTATTATGATCGAATGAGATTATTCATCTATAACCCAAAGCAATCATTATATTATTTTCCAAAAAGTCTGATTTTAATAAGGGAAATTTTCCAAAAGGGAACCAAGGATAGGAAGGAACATCACTTTTTACGTTCTCATTTTTCAAAGTCCAAAAGAGACCAGAGCGACTGTACTATTGGGCAACTCAACCATATTTTTGACAAATGTCTCTTATTTTTGACAAAAGAGACCAAGCGACTGTATTATTGGGCAACTCAACAATATTTTTGACAAATGTCTCTTATTTTTTAGGAAACTTATACTTTTAGGGTAATTTGTACTTTAAATGTACTATAATATTAAAATTAGAGACACTTGTCAAAGCATAGTTGAGTTGTATAGCTGTCCAGTCGCTCTAGTCTTTTTAAACTTTTGAAAAATAAAAACGTAAAGAGTGAGTGCTCTTAGACGACCGGTCCCTTTTGAGAATTTTCCCCATAAGTCTATGCTCTAAAGTCTAAACTAGAAAAACTAATAAGACGACAAAAAGAACTTGGGCTCAGGATCACGACAGTTCAGCAGCTCCCTGACCCATTATGTTGTTCTATACTGGACTGCTCTAACACCTTAATACATAGAGCAACATTGGGCCCAACATGAACATCTATCTATTTATTTTTCGTGTTTGTTAAGTGCATAGATGTCTCACCTATTACCAACTGAGCTACGGGCCATTAGCGTTTCTCGTGTTTGTTAAACACTCACGTGCTTTTCAATCTTTTCATTGAAGAAGTATATAAGATAATTAAGATGAAAAAGAACATGTTCATAGAACATCTACCTATTAGTTAATCAAGTTCCTGTAGAAGATTAAAAAAATATAATATGTTAATTAAGATAAACATCACTATAAGTTCTAGCTCGTAGAAACAGCGTACATAACTTACTAATTAACTTTTGCATTCTGCCCTAGTAAATGTCTATCTAAGTAATCGCACACATATATTTGATGAACGCAACGTTATAGAACATGATGAGTATATGAAGAAACGAAAACAAAATGAATTTTAGTTCATGTGTACACGAAACAAGATATTAGTTACCGAACACGTACTTAATCTACAAGTTAAACTATCATGCCTAAGCCCATCCACCTGCAACCGGCTGTTTTAAGTTCTTTTTCAGGAACCCGTACGGAAGTTGAGTAAAATGCGTTAACATCAATTAAAGTCATCAAGAAAGCATATTTTCCGCCATCTATTTACGAATTCCTTGTTTAAAATTTCACAACTACAATACAAGTGTTATCATGAGCCTAACATGATAGTTTATTTTTTAAAGTGTGGATATAAAGAAAGCTTCTAATTGACAAAAGGGAGATTGGATACTTTCAAAAGTAAGATGCTAACTTCTAATTGAAGAAAAGAATGTTTTTGAAATAACCTTTATAGCCAGCATTATATATTGTAATTCAGGAGACTGCAAATGTATTATAGTTTCTAAAAAAACAGCTCTCAATTTTCCTTAAGAATTTCATACAGTATTACATTTTTTTTATGGCAAACTAGCAGAACTTTTGGTTATTTCTTGCAGTTTAATTATCAACTTTTCATAAGGTGCATCAACTGAAGCTAGTTGGCTGGGAGACGATTCTTGCCACCATGAAAGATGATGATGATGATGAGGAGGAGAACTCAAAAGGGGTTGTCGTTGGGTGTGATATATGCGAGGAACCTCTGTCAATTGGTGACTCTGTGTATGCTTGCAAAACTATCAACCTCCGAAAACTATCAACTTTCCTTGTGATCAAGTTTCAACATGAAGGCCACCCACAGAACACTTTAACCCTTCAATTAAGACCTGATTCATTCCGTTGTGATGCTTGCCATGCGAAGGATGAAGGCTTATTCTATCGATGTGATAGTTGTGACTTTTGGATCCACAAGACATGTGCTTCCTTAGCAACTACCACCGATATACCACATCATCACCATGAACATCCACTTCTTCTCATGTACTCATTTCCTGAGAATTTATATATTTTCAGTTATGCAAATTTTGCAACAAATACATTCGACGGGATGAATGGTTGTATCATTGTGCAAACTGCAGATATTATGCCCATATCAAATGTGCCTCGAATGCACAAAATCAACCTTCTACCCCAAAGTAACGTGAACTTATTTTTATCTTTATTGAGTGTTTTTATGATTTACGCGTCTCTAAATACAATATGTACATGGTTTCAGAGATGATCCAAGCGATTTTGATGCTAGTGAAGGCGTAAACAAATTGCTGCATTTTCCCATGTCACACAAATTTACAGATCCATTAGAGCTACTACATTCTGAAAACTTAGCTCAAAGATGATGAAATATCTGAGTTTAACCATTGGAGTCATCGTGATCATCCATTAATCCTTAATGTTAAACAAGCCCGACATCAACTCTAGTGCGCCAATAGAGGTATGTTATGCATGTGTACGACCCCTTTAGCTCCTTTCCATACTAGCTATAGATGCTGCAAAGATGGATGTTCATTCACTCTCCACAAATATATTGTGCTAAACTACCCCGAATATTACAACATCAACTTAACCGAGACCATACTCTTAACTTAGTGGACACATGGGAAGATAGGAACTTCTATAAACGCACTGGTTGTTAAAGCTATGGCAACACGTTTTCATACAAATGTGAAACTTATTGCGAGTTTTACCTTTGTGTAAATTGTGCATTTTTAACCAAAACCATCAAACACAAATACCACAACCATCCTCTTATCCAACTTATTGATCCCAATGTTGTTGTATGAGAAGCATACACCAGATGGTATAAATGTAATCTATTCTTGTAAGGCTCGTGACTTCCATGTATGCATGGAATGTTCAATGAAGGCGCCACAGTCCCTTGCTCACAGGTGATGATATCAGACAATAATTCTCCTCTTCTTATCTCAGATTTTTTATATTCATTTCCATCTGTGTAATAAGTTCCACGGTTACAAATTAAACTTGTATTCGTACGTTTACTTGAATTCAATTGTTATCGTGCGTTTGAAGCTACAGTTGGTCACATTGGTAAAGTAGCACCTATGCTTTTAAGCATGTCATGAAGAATCTCCAGTTGCAGTGTGTTAAGTTTAATCTCCAGTTTAATCTTAGTGTATTCCAATGGCAAACGGGAAGACATGATATTTTCAAGCACGTGACAGTTTTTCAGTTTAAGAGTTTCAAAATTTATGAAGCGATGACCATCAAGTTTTCTTGTATACCAGCTCTTTGAGTTAGTTGCACCAGAGATCCACAAGGTTTCAAACCTTTAGCAGAGTTCATAGGTTTCTTCAATTTTCGCTATTGGCTATTCACAGATTTTGAGGTTTCAAAGACAGAAACAAGCTAGACACTACAAGTCTATAACCATATCACAAACTTACATTGTTAAAAGAAAGAGAAGTCCCGAGCAATAATGCTTATATGGTCCTTGAATGCCACAATGCTCAAACTAGAACTTTTATTTCAGTATTTGCTATGAATGCCATAAGAAAAATATCTGATTTTACATAGCGAGAATAAGCAGAAAAAGCTGAAAAACCGAATCTAAAAGGAAAAACCCATAAAAATTGAACAAAAAAATCTCCCAAATTGAAAAACCGATGAGGTAGCTAGTCACACTAACTTGCAATATATACACCACAAATTTATTTCACATAACATAGACAGGCCATTATTGGGGCATTCTCTCATCTAAGTTATTTTATTTTGGTTCTAAAAGAAAACAGGTTAACAAGAAAATAGGTTAATCATATATATGTTTATATTTGAAGAAGTAAGTTATCCATCCTTTGCCTCAACCCTTACTAAAATTTGAGGGTTTAAGCTCTAAGCAAAGCATTTACTGGATATTAGAAAATTTGTCATAAAGACAAGAACAACTAATATAACCCTCCAAAACGAATTTTTTGATTATAATCTAAAGCATGGCTACATAGATGATAGATCATGTATTGAGAGGGAAAGCCATTTTTTGAATATGTGTTGGGGTCGGTAACTTAACATCAGTAGCAACTCCAATGATCTCAAGATAGCGGATCATATACCAGGTCATATCAATCTGCCACCATTCTAACCCATGTCTTGCAGAGTATTCAAAGGCATGATGGTTGTTATGCCATCCTTCTCCAAATGCAAGTATTCCTACCCACATGTTCTTTCATGGATTATTTTTACGTTTACATACAATGAAACAATTGCCTCCAAAAGGGTTATCACTTACCAATTGTTACGAGAAAGATCACCCGTGTTCCATGCTTGCCGTCCCCATACGTGACAAGCCGAATTCACAAGCCATGTAATGTCGTACACCCACACTATCCTCACACCCTGTTTCCAAATAAAATCTCTTGACATGTTATATATATTCAAATAGTACTTCCAGTTTGGTGACAATTATATTTAACTAACATACATTGTGATAGATAATTCTACACTACTTTTAACTTGAGCTAAGTTAAGTCTTAAGTGTGATAATAAACTATTAATAATGTTTTGATAGGTTTATGCTGATATGGGAATTTTTAAGTCTATGCTGCTAGAAGCACATATGATTCCCCATTGTCACGTACAATTTAAATGGTTTAAACGTTGATCTAAAAGCATAAAATGGACATACCATTCCCCATACAATAAACGGAAATCCTCCAAGGGCATATAGAAGAATAGCAAATGCTATGGGATGTACTATATAAGTTGTCCGAAGAAACCTATAAAAAGGTTGTTTCTCCAAATCTGCGACATTAGTTGGTTCTCCACACTGCAACAAAAACGCGCATATTAGGTAATTAAATGTAGCGTGTTAGGAAGTAGTTATATTAAGAAAACCATACCTTTTTTGTAATGTTGTCCGTATCAAACAACCAATTCATGTGGCTAAACCAAAATCCTTCAATTGGGCTATGTGGATCTCTCTCTGAATCGCAATACTGATGATGGTACCGATGTGTGCTTACCCAATCGATATAGGATGCCCCTGAAAAATTCATAATTCCAAATAAAAAATTTGCAAGATTGACTAACTAAAACAGGGGCGTGCATTAGTTTTGGACCAAGTAAACCGAGCAAACTATAAATAATTTAAGGAGTAAATTACACCGTTCGTCTTGTGGTTTGCTCCAAATCACTACAATAGTCTTTGTTCTTTTTTTTTTTGCTTTTTTGCAGCCTATGGTTTACATATTGCACGCTGTCAGTCCTTATCGCTAACTGCCGTTATCTTTTCCGTTAGTTCAGTGGCAACGTTAGTCCATTAACCAAACGATCGTTTGCAACGTTATTCCTTTACACTAACGACCGTTAATAACTCAAAATTTTTCTTTAAAAAAATTCTTTTCCGATTTAAAAAAAATTACGTTTTTTTTTATCTGATTTTTAAAAAAGTTTTTTCCGATTTAAAAAAAATTACGTTTTTTTTATCTGATTTAAAAAAAAGTTTTTTCCGATTTGAAAAAAAAATCGTTTTTTTCTTATTTGATTTTTAAAAAAGTTTTTTTCGATTTAAAAAAAATTACATTTTTTTTATCTGATTTTAAAAAAAGTTTTTTTCGATTTAAAAAAAACGTAATTTTTAAAAAAGTTTTTTCCGATTTTAAAACGTAATCTGATTAAAATACTTTTTTAAAAATCAGATTAAAAAAAACGTTTTTTTTTTTAATCAGAAAAAACTTTTTTAAAAATCAGATTAAAAAACAGAAAAAAACGTAATTTTTTTTAAATCGGAAAAAACTTTTTTTAAAATCAGATTAAAATAAAAACGTATTTTTTTCAAATCGGAAATTTTTTTTAAAAAAATCAGATTAAAAAAAACGTCATTTTTTTCTAAATCGGAAAAAACTTTTTTAAAAATCAGATAAAACGTCATTTTTTTTCTAAATCGGAAAAAACTTTTTTTTTTTTTTTTTAAAACGTCATTTTTGAGTTATTAACGGTCGTTAGTATAAAGGACTAACGTTGCAAACGATCGTTTGGTTAATGGACTAACGTTGCCACTGAGCTAACGGAAAAGATAACGGCAGTTAGCGATAAGGACTGACAGCGTGCAATATGTAAACCATAGGGAGGAAAAAAGCAAAAAAAAAAAGAACAAGGACTACGGTAGTGATTTGGAGCAAACTACAGGGACGAACGGTGTAATTTACTCTAATTTAAGAGTAAATTACACCTTTCGTCCTTGTGGTTTACGTTGACCGACAAGTTTCGTCCTTTGACCAAAAAAGATTTACCGTTCATCCTTAAATGGCAAACGTTATGTAGCGTTAATCCTCCACACTAATGGGTGTTAGGCACCCATCCACTTAGGGTATTTTAGTCTTTTCCTAAACCCTCTAAGGATGGATTATGAACTCATGATATATTTACTAAAATAAAGAAATAGATAAAATGGGTCATGAACTCATGATATGATATTCCCAACTTCCACCTCCATTATCATCATCTTGTACATGTTTGTGTAACCACCACCGCACCCACCCACCGTCCCTTCAATTATTTCTCCCCTAACCCATCCATCCATACCCCGTTATCACTTCCCAACCTTCATATTCAATTTATTTTTCCTCTCTCTGAAAACCCTTCATTTTTCACACACTTCTCATAATTCATTCATTCATTCTTTTCTTTTTAAGGTAACACTGTTTCTTCATTATGTGGTTCTTTGATTCAAGTAACGGGTTTTAGTTTTTTTTTTATGTGATTTTGCACGATTGAACCAGATTTTTTTACCTCAAGGTATTTTTTTTTTAATGTTTTTATGCTAATTGGTTGATTGTTTGGTTTATCACACTCCTCACCACCACCATTCACTAGGTAGTTGACCCCTTTTTAACTTATTTATTCCCTTATAACAAAACCCAACGAATTCGTTCCACTAAACAAATTGATTCGCGCAACACTTATCATTACCTGACTCGCGAGATCTGTGGTGGTGATGTGTCACAGTGGTGTGGCCATATGACGACTTGTGACCACCAGCAGCGTGTTGCGGCATTTCGGCGTTGTGGGATGCGTTGACCGGCGTTGCAGGTTTCAAGAGGAGTGGTTGGCTGGTTGCGGCGTTGTTGAGATGATGCTGATGGTGTTGGTAGAATTGCAGGTTGTGGTGGTGAATTGTTTAAATTGATTTGGTGTATGACATAATAACCAAATCATAACCCTTTACGGTTTATAAATAACGTACAAATTAAGACGGAAAAACTAATATAAATAGAAACTCAAAACGTAACGTTTAGTATTACTCGATCACTTTTTTCTTACAAATCGAAGTGGTAGGACTCAAAATCGGAAAAACGTACTCGCTTACCCTTTTCGTAGACTAATTGACCCCTAAACGAAGAATTTCGACGCTTGAACACATAAAATGTCTTAAAACTCAATTACCGAATAACTTGTAAATTAGAAACCGTAACTAGTTTTAAAGTGTAAAAACTAAATTTAAACACTTATTTTACTTTACAAATAATAAATACCCAAGCATAATTAATGTAATAACTCTATAAAGCATGCTAGCATAAATATAAATGTTATTTTAGAACCTAAGATTCGATATAATTAATTTTTGGTTGCTCGTAGAGGTTTTTCTCGGCATATCCATCGTTTTCGTTGCACACTTGATATCATTTAGTTACGGTAAGTTCGTAGCCCCATTCTTAGTCGTTTAATTGTTTTATAAACTCTTTGGGGGAGATACATGCTTAATTACTTTCAAATACTTTCCACTGTGCCAAACCGCTTTGTTTTCTTTCAATAACTTATGTGTTGAATCACTATTTTTATGATGTGTTGCATTGTTATCATGTTTGATCAATATGTGCGTTCTGATATATGCCCTACTGCGTGACTATTACTATGTAATTATTATAGTATGATTGCAATTGGTTAGGATTGTATTAACAGTACACTTTGGGAAGTGGCACCCAGTACACTTTGGGAAGTTTTGGGAAGTGGCACCCAGTAATCTTTGGGAAGAGACACCCAGTATGTGTGTTTTATGTGCATAAGGCTCTGTCGCTGCATTTGTGTGATTTGATTTAAGTGCTCGTATATGTATATCTTGCTCACTATAGTACTACACGCTTTAACGCGCTTGACTTTTGTAACTATATTTATTCATATAAACCTGTGAACTCACCAACCTATGTGTTGACACTTTTAGCATGTTTATCTCAGGTCAGTAAGACGATAGCTGGTGCATGGAGCATAAAGTCGCACATCATGTTTTGAAGGTTTATGCTTTTATCATTTACCATTCGATATGTTATAAAAACACTTATGTATTATACTATGGAACCTCGTGTTTGTAACTCTGATTTTATTATTCAAATAGTAACTTTTCAAAACGTCTCATTTAGAGTCGTTTTCTATAACTTGTATTGTATGTTAAGAAGTGATACCCCAGTGGCACAATCTTTCGCTGCGATATTTTGGGGGTGTTACAGATTGTATCACTGGGGTATTACTTTTTATCAAACAGTACAAGTTACAGGAAAGGACTCTAAATAAGATGTTTTGAAAAGTTACCATTCATATAATAAAATCATAGTTACAAAAGAGGTTCCATAGTATAATACATAAGTGCTTTTATAACATATCAAATGGTAAATGATAAAAGCATAAGCCTTCAAAACATGACATTCGACTCTATGCTCCATGCACCAGCTATCGTCTTACTGACCTGAGATAAACATGCTAAAAGTGTCAACACAAAGGTTGGTGATTTCATAAGTTTATATGAATAAATATAGTTACAAAATTCAAGTGCGTTAAAGCGTATAGGACTATAGTGAGCAAGATATACATATACGAGCACTTAAATCAAATCACACAAATGCAGGGACAGAGACTTATGCACATAAACCACACATACTGGGTGTCTCTTCCCAAAGATTAGTGGGTGCCACTTCCCAAAGTGTATTGGGTGCACTTCCCAAAGTGTATTGGGTGCCACTTCCCAAAGTGTACTGTTAATACAATCCTAACCAATTTCAATCATACTATAATAATTACATAGTAATAGTCACGCATTAGGGCATATATCATAACGCACATATTGATCAAACATGATAACAATGCATCACATCATAAAAATAGTGATTCAGCACATAAGTAATTGAATGAAAACAAAGCGATTTGGCACAGTGGAAAGTATTTGAAGGTAATTAAGCATGTATGATAAGGATTTAAAACGTACACTTTTAAGGGGTCATTTAAGCCCTTAGTCGCCCACTTTTATATCCGTTACTGCTTAATTTCGTTCCTTTTCACTTTTTAAGTCTCTTGAAAGCAAAATGCTGGAATGATGCTTATTTGGACGAAAAGGAGTAAATATGTGAAGAAAATGGCTAAAGTCAATATCAAGACACTCAAGCTGCTGGAAATGCACCTGACGGCGTCCCAAACAAAGGGCGATGTCGTCCCTGATTTTATGACGACACAATAGCGAAATTGCTATTTTACACCTGACGGCGTCAGGCTTTGAAGAGTAAGGGCGTCACGAAGACTTTTCATCCCATACACCCTAGATCCAGATTCAGACGACGTCAGAGCTGAAGCCGACGGCGTCACAGCCACAACGTGACGCCGTCCCAAAGTTGACTTGGCCAAGACGAAACCCTAATGGCGGCGATCTGACGGCGTCACAATTAAAAGGTGACGCCGTCGCAGTTGTAAATCTATATATAGAATTCGATTTTCAGACTTTTAAAGAGGTAGACTTGTGGAGTAAAAACCTAAAACGATTGTAGTCCGGTTTAGAAAGTATTTTAGGGTTCTCGTACCCTATTTTACATCGAGATAAGTTATTTTTTCCCTTGATTTCATTATGTCTTCAATTGAATGTGTGTATGCTTGCATGTTTAACATGTCCGGCTAATTTACTTGTGTGTTTGCTTATATCTATGAAACCTAGTTATTAAATATTGATTGGGTGTCTCTTATCTTAATTGTAATTGGCTTAGGAGTGCATGAAGCCATCGTTGTGTTTTTAATGCTTAATTAATCTTTGTTGAACATTAGTTTATAATTACTAGTGGAATTGTAGGCTAAACATCCAAAGATAACCTTAGTGTTAAGTTTATGAATCCTGGAGATTTCGTAGTCATTAACCTTAAGGTAGCTTCAAAGAGTTAGGGATAAAAGCACACCCTACGACCTTAGAAAACACAACGCGTTAAGAATAAGGACGTGACAATTCAACCACCAATAAAAGATAACTAGGGAGTAATAGTATCTAGGTAGACACATCTTTAATCATCATACGAGCACACTTCAAAAAGACATAGACTACCCTTAGATTAGATAATTGGAATAGTAGAGTAATCGGTAGAAGTACCACCCCCAAATCCAAACCCCGAGATTTTACCTTTAGTTTCTAAAAAAATATAAAAAAGATAAAAAAAATAATCTTCCTCAACCTCAAACCTTAGTGTAGTAATTTCTCACTAGCATTCCTATTCCCCTAGAGAACGATATCAATCCCCGAGGCTTACCCTAATACTACACTACAACGATTAGGTTCACTGCCTAGGTGGTTGAAAAACTTGCTCGAAGAAAAGGAAGTTTCCTTTGACCCCGAACGCGCGTTGTACACGTATCAATGTAGCTCCCCCAAAGAGTTTATAAAACAATTAAATGACTAAGAATGAGGCTACAAACTTACCGTAAGTAAATGATATCAAGTGTGCAATGAAAATGATGGATATGCCGAGAAAAACCTCTACGAGCAACCTAAAATTTATTATATCGAGTCTTAGGTTCTAAAATAACATTTGTATTTATACTAGCATGCTTTATAGAGTTATTACATTAATTATGCTTGGGTATTTATTATTTGTAAAGTAAAAGAAGTGTTTATATTTAGTTTTGACACTTTAAAACTAGTTACGGTTTCTAATTTACAAGTTATTCGGTAATTGAGTTTTAAGTCATTTTTAAGTGTCCAAGTGTCCGAATTCGTCGTTTAGGGGACAATTAGGTTACGAAATGGGTAAACGAATACGTTTTTCCGATAGTGGGTCCTCTAACTTCGATTTGTAAGAAAAAAGTGATCGAATAATACTAAACATTACGTTTTAAGTTTCTATTTATTTTAGTTTTCCCGTCTTAATGTATACGTTATTTCTAAACTGTAAAGGGTTATTATTTGGTTCTTATTTCGTCAGAAAGGGTTTTGAATGAACTTTACAGATTCATGGGTCCCACGGTCTATATAGTGAAATTACGAATTTTTTTCTTAGATACATGTTGTTTGCTTCAGCAACTTACAGTCTCACGGTTTTGGCCAGTACTTTAGTTTTACAACTCCGTTTTACGTCCAGTTTTCGGCTACGTTCAAGTTAGGATGTTAGCTACAATGTTTGCCCTTTTGACTAACAGTTGGTTATATGCAATATTATGAGTTTTACCCTTTGAAAATTGTTCTCAGATTTTGACACTTCTCACGATTTTTTTTATTTAATCATCGGACATCGTCATGAGGTGATCTATCTATCAAAACGAACGTAATACATAGACCTAACTCCATATTGTTATACCTAAGTTTCACAGTCCACAGATTTTGCCCCATAATTCCATTTATACCCCTGTCCAGAAATTGTTTTACAATACTAGTCCTTTTCGATGTTTCTAGTGATTTAGTCCAAGTTGCCAAACATAATCAAGTATAATTAGTATATATAACATATAAAATACATGAAATATAAGTGTAGATTATTACCACCATATTGAATGATAATAAGAAAATAAACATGAATCTTACAAGACTTTAGGATGAATGTACAAGTATAAGATCACTAAACAACATCTAATCCTTCTAAGCTTCAACCCTTGCTTTCATATCTTTAATCCAAACTTATATCAACCTTATGAAACCCTTTTAATAACCTTATGAATCCAGACCCTAACACCGTTGTGTAGCTTCTAAACCAACCATGAATTCAACAAAATAACACTAGATTTATGTAAAAAATAACTAGGCCTTCAACTTCTTTATATAACTTGAAGCTTGAAATCAAAAAATGGATAGCTTATGATGATGATGATGGTTCGGTTATGATGGAGAGAAAGGAAGAGATAGATGAGTTTTCTTATCAAATGAAAGAAGAAAAATGATTTAAGTAAGTAAATATCTAGATATTATAGTGTCTTAAGTCTTAAGTCTTAAGTTTGGCATATGTGTTATAATGAGTCATCACCAAGAAATAAATATCTTGGTGATTCATCCTAAATGTTGACACACACATATATGAGGCGATTAATTGGAAAACTTTGTGATATAACATTAAATCCTTAAGTCACGAAACTTATAATCGCGTCACATAAAAATAATAAACTTATAAAAATATTAAAACTTATCAATATACTCTATCTTAGCATATTAAATGAGTGATAAGTTTGATGGAGAGCATAGACGTCGTTAAAAACCTAGAACCGTAGGTTTAAATATGCGTAAAACGTATAACGTACAAGGTTTTCGTGAAAATGTCAAAATAGCAATATTTCATATTAAATATAACTATAATAGAAAATAAAATATATGAAACACCTAGAATGATCCTAGTCTAGTGTTGGTTACGATTTAAGCTTACACGATTGGATTTTCTTGATTATACGCTAAAATATTTACCTTAGGAATTTAAAGTAATACTACAAATAGATGTAAATAGTAATTTAATAACCTGAAATGTATGGTTTGTTACATTAAAAACAAAATTAAATTTCATTAATAATAAAAATATTATATAATAGTTCAAATAACATTAAAACATTACAGGAGATTGACGCAAAACATTCATGTCGGTATTCATCCCAGAGACACTAAAGAACGCATGCCAAATCGTTAAATCTTGGGAGGCGATCGCTTACAAATTGAGTGGATCTGATTCGTGATCACATCTAGCAAATTGAGATCTATAAGCTTGTGGGCAATTCACCCACGATAAACCTGTACAATCAATACTTCCTATCATCCTATGAAACTCATGCTTTTGCTCGTGATGAGCATAGAGTCTTTCAATGTCATTATATGATGGATTTCACAAAAAACTTTTCACCATATAACTCCATGATGACATCACAATGTTTTTGGAGACACTCACGAGCTGTTGTCGCACCCATTTGCAGATATTCGTCTAGAGAATCAGGATTGGCTCCGTATTCCATTTGACGAATTGACGAAGTACACTTCATTAATTCTTATGATCGATTACCTCTCGAACAATTCGTATGAATAAGTTTCGGCTCGTTCAGAAACGCTAGCAGAATATTCTTTCGTCATACACTGGGTGTTCGGAGAAGTAATCCACCACTAAACGATTATGAGCACGTCACGATCCCTGTCAATTTGGGTTCGTGAGACTTTTGGCTTTGACGCTTGAAAAGCCTCCCAACAGGATTCCGTAAAAATTGCAAGCTCGCTAGTAACTTCATCTTCATTGTCCGAAGATGAAGTGGCAAAAAATAGCTCGTAAGACATTATGTAGATTAAATGTGTAAAAGTGTTTAGAGAGAATGTGTTTGAATGTGTATAGAGATAGTTGTAGTTTGAATTTGTGTATAAAATGATGAAATGAGTGAGTTATTTATAGTGTTAAAAGTGATTAAATTTTAAAGGTTAAAATTTTTCTTAATAAACCAAATGGTCACATAAATTGGAAAGTGTACAAATTTTGTCCATTTGCATGCCTTTCAATCAATCGTATATACGACCTGACCTGCATGCGACCGAATTGCCGCAACAAGGCCGACCCAGTGACCAATCGGTCGACCTACTAGCCAACCTTACTGCGCTTAGCCTTATAGAAACTATTCTCTCTTGAATAAGTGGTTAATAGACAAAGGCTCACACCAATTAATTTAGTAAACACCCCCTTAGTATGTTTATGCCTTAATATACAAGGATATATTCCTTTGTATTCTCTTTGCTTTTCCCATAATTACCATTCCTCGAGTATACAATGTCTAGAACTGTTTCATGGCTGCCTCCAAGCTGTCTCGATGGTCTTTTGGTTTTGTTGTTCTTATTTTCTATACATAAGTTTTCATTAAAAATAAATAGCTTTTACTTAGGTATTACAGTATATATAGTTGCCTTTAAATAAAACAGATAATACAAGTGCTAAGACCTCTTGGAAAACTTTCAGTAGCGAATAGGAGTTATGTAACATTAACGGACACCCCAACTCCCCAAGTCCCAACCATCCAAAATGACACGAATCAAAAAGACAAAAAGCATGTGATATCAATTTCGCCATTGTATTTAGTCAAGTATTGCGATGCAAGATATTAAATGACATGCATGATGATTGTCGATGGTTGTTGGTTATATTCACGACTAGCATGTACTATTGAGCAAGTGAGACCATTTAAAGGGTTCCCACGTAGAAGGTGTTACGATAAACATCGATTTGAGAGTCTGGATAACCAAAAATATTTATGACAATTGTGATTGGTAAAATATGTTTTATTTGAGTTTCGAAGAAACGAGTGGGTTAACCCGCGCGTTGCGGCGGGGTCTGTTGCTTTATAGTTTACATCTTTATGGTTTTATATTACATTTGGATGTGTAAAAATTATTGTTTTTTAAATGTGGAGTAATATATATATATATTTTTTAAAGTTGTTGCATTCTTTCGGGTTGAATATTTGCATTGTTGTGAAATAGTATCTTTTTTTTTAAAAATGTTCTAAGAGGTTTTAACATTTATGTAGTAGTTGCACTTTTTTGGTAATTTCCGGGCTGGGCCTGCCCGTCTCTAGTCCAATCTATTTACCAAAAATTATTTAGTCAAAATAACCATTTTTACTTTAATATTCGGATAGCAGTATTGATCCAAACCAAAATTTCTGTGGGCCAACCTAAACATACGGATAGAAATATAACCATTTTAGTTCAATATTCGGATAGCTATTTATCCATGGTATCCCACACCTCCCAACCCTAATCATATTATACAGTAAACATACGCAGCCATTAACATCATATCTCCACAAAAAAAGAAAAAAACGCAGCTACCAGTTATATTTTTCATTTTGCGTTTAACAAATCAGGGCTTTATTTTTCACGTCAAGATTCTTGTCTACGGAGGATAATATTACCGATCAATCGTCGTTAAATCTGATTAAGGTAACAAATCGTTTGTATATGATAGTATATAGATCTATATGTTGTTCTATTATTGTTAATTGTTTCTTTAGGTTTATCGAATATTAGTGTGTGGTGTGTGTGTTTCTGTGATTTTCTTTTTATTCTTGTCTGCAGTAGTTATCATGTATGGTTTATAAGGAATACAATTTCTTACCATTGTTTTCTTTGAGGTTTGATGTTGTTGCAGACACGGCATCCAAAAGAGCTGGAGCATAATGTGTATAAGGGTGGCCACCGTCTGCAGGTATTTACAATTCCATAGAGTTAATTCATCGTTGAATATTGCATACACTAATAATTTAAAGCCGGTAATTTAAATGCAACTGACCATAATCCTTTTCAGACGTTATGCCAAAAAAACACTTCCTTTTTTTAGAAATGCACTTGTCTGCAAACAATTCTGCACCAAAAGTAATGTGTAAGAAGTCAGTGTCTTTTTTTGGATATTTAAATTACCATATTTAATGAAGCATAAAAGGTATGGCTTTTATTGTATTGTGCATTTATCTTGAATACTTTTTCTCCTATACAGCTAGCAGTGTTGTTAGGTTAACATGGCAAAACATGCCATCTTAGGTAACAGGTAAAAGAATGTCGTTTTTTGGTGTAGGTGGAAAAGGGTCAGGTCAGGTTCACTAAGAATTTCTTTTTTTTTAAAATGCTCAGGTTAGCTTACCGTACCTGACATTTTTAGTTTGTGTAACTGGCTGAATACAGCAGTCATTGTATAGATAAGCATTTTGTGCGCACGAAGTTGTCGCAGCTTGCTGATTTACAGTAATAGGATAACACATATACGGAGTTGCTGAAGTTTTAAGATAACAAATTTGGTTGTTCCAGGTACAACCATTCATTGCTGTACCTACATTAGGCATATGCGAATCAGGTAATTGTAGTGGTTGTTATAAGTAATATGAATCACGTAACTCATTTAAACATAATAAGTTAAGTAGTAACTGACCATCAGCATTTGTAACTATACGTTCTCGAAACGTTTGAGTAAAATACTTGTTGTATAGACCATCATTGTTTTTAGCATTAAGTGTAAGATCTTCCCCATTTAGACTATCAGGATAAGACATACAGGGAGAAACTGTAGTATTAAAAGAGTGCTGATATTGTGTGTCGGTCTGTTCATCTCCGACTATACCTGCATTAAGTAAATCTATAAAAAGTCTTCCATATATCTGATATACATAACATCAATGGTGTAGCTAAAAATTACCTTTCAATTTTTTGTCTGTCTTGATTGCAACCGAACTACTTGGAGGAACTTTTCGTTTGCGATTGACGTTTTTGTAGTTCTCTTCATTCTGGTGTTTAGTGCCAGCAGAATACGTTTCCAAAATTTATTTTTTTTCGGACACATTTAAAGTTGCAGTTGTTCTTGTTTTTATAGTTAATGGTTGATTATGCAATGCATGGGCAGTGTCACTTTTTTTTTTGCATAGCTTAGTATATGTAAGAACAGTTGTGCAGAACTTATCATTGTAAAGCAAGAAAGTAACATATCAAGTAAGATTGTCAGTATAGGTTACTATACTCAATACGTGTGGATTTTCTTAATATAGAAAAAGTAAAAGTTTTCTTACCTGTTTGCTATGTTTGCAGGTTCTTGTTGTATGTAAAAGAGCAGCCAAGTTGCAGGAGCTAGTAGGATGAATTGAAATTAACATATGTAAGAACAGTCGTGCAGAACTAATGATTTATAAAAACCATGATTTGTTACCATTATTCTCACAGGACTTTGATGTTGTCGCAGATGCGCCATCTGAAGGACTGGTAACATAACGTATATAAGCCTGGTCATTATCTGCAGGTATTTACAATTCTATACAGTCAATGGATGATTTTTGCATAGAGTAATAATTTTAAACTGATTATTTAAATGCAACTTACCAGAATTATTTATAGAAAGTGGTATTTGTTCGCATGATTTGTAATTACACTTGTCTGTATAGAATTCTGCACCAAGAATAATTTGTGAAAAGTTAGTTTTCTTTTTTGAATATTTATTAAAACACCACATTTAATGAAGGATAAAGGTATATCATTTACTGGATTATGCATTCATTGCTTGACTGAATAATAAATATCTTTTTTACATACAATATGTAGTTTCATAAAGTGTCCTGGGTAGCTTACCATGGCTGACATTTTCACTATGCGTGGATTTGTGACTACATATTCTTGAGACATTTGCGTAAAATATTTGTTGGAGCACTGATATTGTTCATGGCACTGTTTATCTGCCAGTATACCTGCATTATCAAGTAAGTTAAGTAAATCTAGAATAAGTCTTCTATATATCTGATAGACGAGCACTGATATTGTTCATGGCACTGTTTATCTGCCAGTATACCTGCATTATCAAGTAAGTTAAGTAAATCTAGAATAAGTCTTCTATATATCTGATAGACATAACATGAATGATGCAACTGAAGATTACCTTTCAGTTTGTTGCCTTTCTTCATTGGAACACAAATACTTGAAGGATCTCTTCCTTTGCGATTTTCATTTTTGCAGTTCTCTTCATTGTGGCTTTTAACGGAAACAGAATATGGTTTTTGTTGATGTTTTTTTTGTTGTTTTTCCTCTTCAGATTCGTGCAGCGTGTATAAGAGCAACTGAATGTCAGGAGTTAATATCTTGCAGAAGCAGAAATGAATGTGTAGAATTTTCTAGTTGATTTAGTGTATTTAATGTAATAAGTTTAAGGTTAAATTAAATGTAACCGACTACAATTTGCATTTAATGAGAGTGAGCAGGTGGCATATGTTTTGTGGTACTCAACACTGTTGAAAGGCTGCAAATGAATTTCTTTGCAGTAGACTTAAGAGACCATACTATATGTAGCATGTACTGTTCATGCCCAGGTACTGTTCATGCGCTACAATACTAATGACTTAATTGACCAATCATGTTTTGGCAAGTGGACAATTTGTCTCTAATGACAGCTATCCAACCAATAGGGAAAAGAATTAAGGATGCAAATGACTGTTTTTGTTTAACCCACAAAATGTGTTTTAGTATATAGTATAATGTATATATATCAAAAAGTTATATATCCTATTAAGTAAAGTTTCATGCAAAATAGAATTCAGCCCGTTCTATTTTCTCAAGAAATATTTGCACTTAAACTCGAACTTTTATAAAGTCCAAATCAAGAGTACGAATTATCGATAAAAACTTGGTTCATTTACAACTTGATGTGTTATGTTACTTATGTAGCACTTGGTACTGAAGTAGGCAGTATAGTCATTCTTTATTGTTGGTTAGATAGTGTAAATTAGTTTTAGGGGTATTCATTAGTACCGTTATTTAAAATCTCAATGCAAATATTAGATGTTTATGCATTATGATTAGTCTATAGATAACTAAGGGGTATTAGAAAAGAAATGAATGATATTCACACATAAGCTATCACAAACTATAACAGTAAAGAAAATCACACCTTGGTCGGGGAGAAGATTTAAATAGTTACTTTTATTGATTTCTTACTGTTACAACACATGCGTATATTACCAGGATCGTATTTTAAGAGGATCGTTTTCGTCTTTACAAGATTATGATCGTAAAATCAGATCAGGATTTTAAGATCTTACTCAAATGTTATTTCTTAATAATTTTTTGTAATATTATATAAAGCTACAAATTATTATACATTATAAAAAAAATACTATGAATGTTGCATAGAAATGTTGTCCGAAATTATAATTATGAAATGTTTAAAAAGATTAACATGTTGTTTTTTGAATTCTACAAAAACCAGCTCATAAATTAGTAGTTTTTTAGTTTGTAATCCGAGAAAAGTAATATCGGATCGGATTAGATCTTAAGATCGTATGGCCAAGATCGGGATCCTATAAGATCTTAAGCCTTAAGCTTGAAAAGATCTTATGTAGGATCTGGATTGTTTTTGCTTTGCAATATTATAAAATCGTGAGATTCTAAAATTAGGATCGGGATCCTGACAACTATTGTCAATGCTACTTCATTGTAAATAGCAAATGTAAATATAGAGGAAACTTAGCCTTGCTCGGGGTGATACAATCGCGTTGCTAAGTTGAACCCGGCCTGCAAAAAGAAATGGTATTTCGTTACAGATTCATGCGCATGCCGTTGCAAATAAACGTTGAAAAAAGCGCCTCACTTGATAATTTACAACTCCACAACTTGAATGATATTTCTTCTATCGTCCAGCATTTCTTACTCGTTATGAGGCCGGCCTAATTTGACAAGTTGTGTAATGGTTGTTCGTCTTTTTTTATATATTTAAGAAGTCAGATTCTAAAATAGTATATGCTCTAAACTAGAAAAATTAATAATTATAAGGGGCATTTACATACATCCCCAACCAAACTTCAATAATTACATATTTCCTCAAAGCATGCTTTAATAGCATTGTACTTCATGCGTTAAAAACTTGTGTTTTAGGGAAATATGTAATTTTTTAAGTTTCCTTGGGTATATATGAAATTCCCCCTAATTATAATACGACAAAAAGAACTTGGGCTCTGGATCACGACAGTTCAGCAGCTCCCTGACCCATTATGCTGTTCTATACTGGACCACTCCAACACCTTAATACATAGAGCAACATTGGGCCCAACATTATTTGTTTCTCGCGTTTGTCAGGCTATGCACAATGATGACCCAAGATGACTTTGATTTTGCTTGTCATATAAGGTTTCTTTCTCTGACGATCTTCAGACGACCTAGTATTCGTAGCAACGACCTTCTTAATTTTTTTATTATTGTTCTTTTAAATTCAAATTTTTTAAAGTAAAAAGTATAAAGATATAAATTTTTTTAAGTAGATTTTACTTTTGTTTTACTTTGCAATACAAAATATTCAAAATACACAAAACAAACAAGCACAAGAACTAGGGCGAACATACGACCGAGTTGTGCATTTTTTTCTCGGTGACCGACAGCAATCAAGTGGCCACAATGGGACGATCGACGACGACCGATCAGTTGACCGAGAGACGACCCAACCATTGTGCATAGCCTTAGGTGTAAAGATGCCCCGCCAGTTACCAGCCGAGCTACGCGCTATTGGATTTGGAGTTTCTCGTGTTTGTTAAACACTCACTTGCTTTTCAATCTTTTATTACAGAAGTACAAGATAATTAAGATGAAACAGAACCTGTTCATAGAACATATCTACCTATATGTTAATCAAGTTCCTGTAGAAGATGAAATAGAATATGTTAATTAATTAAGATAAACATCACTATATGCTCTAGATCGGAGAAACATCGTACATTACTTGCTAATTAACGATTGCATTCTGCTCTAGTAAATGTCTATCTGAGTAATCGCAGTATCGCACACATAAATCCGATGAACGTAACCTTTTAGAACATGATGAGTATATGAAGAAACGAAAACAAAATGAATTTTAGTTCATGTGTACATGAAACAAGATATTAGTTACCGAACACATACTTAATCTACATGTTAAACTATCATGCCTAAGCCCATCCACCTGCAACCGGCTGTTTTAAGAAGTTCTTTTTCAGGGACCCGTACGGAAGTTGAGTAAAATGCGTTAACATCAATTAGAGTCATCAAGAAAGCATATTTTCCGCCATCTATTTACAAATTTCTTGTTTGGAATTTCACAACTACAATACAAGTGTTATCATGAGCCTAACATGATAATTTATTTTTTAAAGTGTGGATATAAAGAAAGCTTCTAATTGACAAAAGGGAGATTGAATACTTTCAAAAAAGTAAGATGCTAACTTCTAATTGAAGAAAAGAATGTTTTTGAAATAACCTTTATAGCCAGCTTTATATATTGTAATTTAGGAGACTGCAAATGTATTATAGTTTCTGAAAAAAAAAGCTCTCAATTTTCCTTAAGAATTTCATACAGTATTACATTTTTTTATGTCAAACTAGCAAAACTTTTGGTTATTTCTTGCAGTTTAATTATTGACTTTTCATGAGGTGCATCAACTGAAGCTCGTTGGCTGGGAGACGATTCTTGCTACCATGAAAGATGATGATGATGATGAGGAGGAGGAGAACTCAAAACGGGTTGTCGTTGGGTGTGATATATGTGAGGAACCTCTGTCAATTGGTGACTCTGTGTATGCTTGCAAAACTATCAACCTCCCAAAACTATCAACTTCCCTTGTGATCAAGTTTGAACATGAAGGCCACCCACAAGACACTTTAACCCTTCAATTAAGACCTGATTCATTCCGTTGTGATGCTTGCAATGCGAAGGATGAAGGCTTATTCTATCAACGTGCTAGTTGTGACTTTTGGATCCACAAGACATGTGCTTCCTTAGCAACTACCACCGATATACCACATCATCACCATGAACATCCACTTCTTCTCATGTACTCACTTCCTGAGAATTTAAATATTTTCAGTTTTGCAAATTTTGCAACAAATACATTCGACGGGATGAATGGTTGTATCATTGTGCAAACTGCAGATATTTTGCCCATATCAAATGTGCCTCGAATGCACAAAATCAACCTTCTACCCCAAGGTAAAGTGAACTTATTTTTATCTTTATTGAGTGTTTTTATGATTTACGCGTCTCTAAATACAATATGTACATGGTTTCAGAGATTATCTTGATGCTATTGAAGGCGTAAACAAATTGCTGCATTTTCCCATGTCACACAAATTTACAGATCCATTAGAGCTACTACATTCTGAAAACTTAGCTCAAAAGATAATGAAATATAAGAGTTTAACCATTGGAGTCATCGTGATCATCCATTAATCCTTAATGTTAAACAAGCCCAACATCAACTCTAGTGCGCCAATATAGGTATGTTATGCATGAGTACGACCCCTTTAGCTCCTTTCCATACTATAGATGCTGCAAAGATGGATGTTCATTCACTCTCCACAAATATATTGTGCTAAACTACCCAAAACATTACAACATCAACTTAACCGAGACCCTACTCTTAACTTAGTGGACACATGGGAAGATGGGAACTTCTCTAAACGTGCTGGTTGTTAAAGCTATGGTAACACGTTTGCATACAAATGTGAAACTTATTGTGAATTTTAGCTTTGTGTAAATTGTGCATTTTTAACCAAAACCATCAAACACAAATACCACAACCATCCTCTTATCCAACTTATTGATCCCAATGTTGTTGTATGAGAAGCATACACCATATGGTATAAATGTAATCTATTCTTGTAAGGCTCGTGACTTCCATGTATGCATGGAATGTTCAATGAAGGCGCCACAGTCCCTTGCTCACAGGTATTGCAAAGGAAATCAAATCCTGCTGTCGTACGTCCTCTGTCAAAAATCATCTAGAATATTTCTGTTGTGATATTTGTAAGTATGTATCATGTATGTTGCATTTGTAATCAAGATATTACGGAGTAATAGTTATTTGGTCTGTGAATGTCGGGCCAGAACATGTAGTTTCAATATTTGCTTTGAATGTGATTGGAAAAAGAGACGATGATATTAGACAATAATTCTCCTCTTCTTATCTCAGTATTCATTTTCCATCTGTGTAATAAGTTCCATGGTTACTAATTAAACTTTTATTCGTACGTTTACTTGATTTCTATTGTTATGGTGCATTTGAAGCTATAGTTGGTCACATTGGTAAAGTAGCGCCTATGCTTTTAAGCATGTGAAGAATCTCTGGTTGCAGTGTGCTAAGTTTAATCTCCAGTTTAATGTTAATGTATTCCAACGGCCGGGATCAGGGTGTTCCCGCCCATCTACACCTTTTGTGGAATGTATTCCAACGGCAAACGGGGAAGACATGATATTTTCAAGCATGTGACAGTTTTTCAATTTAAGAGTTTCAAAATTTATGAATCTATGACCTTCAAGGTTTCTTGTATACCAGCTCTTTGAATTAGTTGCACCAGAAATCCACAAGGTTTTCAAACCTTTGGCAAGTTCATAGGTTTCTTCAATTTTTTCTCTATTGGCTATTCACAGATTTTGTGTTTTCAAAGACAGAAACAAGACACTAGAAGTCTATATGACTATAACTAAATCATATCACAAATTTACGTTGTAAAAAGAAAGAGAAGATCGACCCGAGCAATAATGCTTATATAGTTATATATCCTTGAATGCCATAATGTCAAATTAAAGTTTTTAAGTTCAGTATTTGCAATGAATACCATAAGAAAAATATCTGATTTTACAAAGTGAGGATGAGAATCAAAATCTGAAAAACTGAATCTAAACCAAAAAAACCTGAAAAATCGCCCAAATTGAAAAACCGACGAGGTAGTCACACTAACTTACTATATATACACCACAAATTGATTGCACATGTTATAGGACTTGAATCCACAACCGGCCATTATTGGGTAGCATTCTCTCATCTAAGTTATTTATATAGGTTCTAAAAAAAACAGGTTAACAAGAATCTAAACTAGGTTATACATATGTTTATAATTGAAAAAGTAAGTTATCGATCCTTTGCCTCAACCCTTACTAAAATTTGAGGGTTTAAGCTCTCAGCAAAGCATTTACTGGATACTAGAACATTTGTCATAACGACAAGAACATCCAATATAACCCTCCAAAAGGAATTTTTATATTATAATCTATAGCATGACTACATAGATGAAAGATCATGTATTGAGAGGGAAAGCCATTTTTTGAATATGTGTTGGGGTCGGTAACTTAACGTCAGTAGCAACTCCAATGATCTCAAGAAAACGGATCATATACCATGTCATATCGACCTGCCACCATTCTAACCCATGTCTTGCCGAGTATTCAAAGGCATGATGGTTGTTATGCCATCCTTCTCCAAACGCAAGCATTCCTACCCACCTGTTCTTTCATGGATTATTTTTACGTTTATATACAATGAAACAAATGCATCCAAAAGGGTTATCACTTACCAATTGTTACGAGAAAGATCACCCGTGTTCCATGCTTGTCGTCCCCATACGTGACAAGCTGAATTCACAAGCCATGTAATGTGGTACACCCACACTATCCTCACACCCTGTTTCCAAATAAAATCTCTTGACATGTTATATATATTCTAATAGTACTTCCAGTTTGGTGACAATTATATTTAACTAACATACTTTGTGATAGATAATTCTACACTACTGCTAACTTGAGCTAAGTTAAGTCTTAAGTGTGATAATAAACTATTACTAATAATGTTTTGATAGGCTGATATGGGAATTTTTAAGTTTAATGCTGCTAGAAGCACATATGATTTCCCATTGTCATGTACAATTTAAATGGTTTAACCGTTGATCTAAAAGCATAAAATGGACATACCATTCCCCATACAATTAACGGAAATCCTCCAAGGGCATATAGAAGAATGGCAAATGCTATGGGATGTACTATATAAGTTGTCCGAAGAAACCTATAAAAAGGTTGTTTCTCCAAATCTGCGACATTAGTTGGTTCTCCACACTGCAACAAAAACGCGCATATTAGGTAATTAAATGTAGCGCGTTAGGAAGTAGCTATATTAATAAAAACATACCTTTTTTGTAATGTTGTCCGTATCAAACAACCAATTCATGTGGCTAAACCAAAATCCTTCAATTGGGCTATGTGGATCTCTCTCTGAATCGCAATATTGATGATGGTACCGATGTGTGCTTACCCAGTCGATAGGATGCCCCTGAAAATTCATAATTCCAAATAAAAAATTTGCAAGATTGACTAACTAAAACAGGGGCGTGCATTAGTTTTGGACCAAGTAAACCGAGCAAACTATAAAATTTAATTTATGTCACCAACTACTAGAACTGTTTTACAAGATCATTCATTTTTCTTGTTTATACATACTAAACGATGAAAAAAAAAGCCTTAAAGCATTGGTAAACTCACGATTTAAAAGAAACTAAAACTATAATTAGCTTAGATAACATATGAGCCTAACAAACCTTTTTTATTTTTTGTGAATCATTGATGGTCTCCTTAAATGTTATATCTGCTCAAAGGGTCACTTTGTCTAACGGTACGTGAGTGGCCCATTAAGTATTAGTTGTGGGTTCAAATATCGACTAATATATGTGCGATGATATTAGGTTATTGATTTGACATCATAAAAAGTAAGTACTGTAAAAAAAAATAAAAAAAAATAAAAAATAAAAATAAATAAATAAAAAATAAAAAAACAGGTTCTAATTCTCACCTGAATAGCTTGAACCCCACAGTAAGCAAATGCATACTCAGCCCATTTCGGAAGCTTAAAGCTTTTATGCGTCAAATTCCTATGAAACGATAAAGTTATACCAAAAAGGCCCGTCGCAATCCACAACCCGAAAACCAGGCATAAGCAACCCCAACTAAACGTCCCGGGAGCAAAAACACACAGTAAATGCATCAATACCATAACACTCGCTGTCACAATATCCCTAACATTCCATTTCCTACCCTTAAACACCTCTTTTGGCCTCGCCACCACGTCTGACCACAATATTCTCCCCTCACCACCACCTTTAGCCGCCACAATCACATTTCGTAATGCATGTGTCCTTAGGTGGCTTTGGGTTGTTATGGTATTAGTTCTTGCGCGTAAAACACGCAGCCGTAAGTAGCTATGAGATGGTGTGATACTTACGTGTTGTTTTGAAAATAATTTTATTGAGGGTGGTGGTGGTGATGATATTGAAGCCATTGGTGTTTTTTTTTTTTTTTTATAAAGATGTACTTGTTATTTTTTGTGGTAGGTTTTGAATGGTATATGATCGATGAAAACAATGATGTCTGTGCATGAAAATGTTGCCAAAATTGCTACAAACGTAATGATAAACAATTCCACGTGGAAAATTGGGATAAGGTTTTGACGTTTCATAAGATGTGTGTGATGTGATGAAAAGATAAAAGAGTTATTTGTGTGTCATGTGATGCACACTTGGGGTTTGTTGTAACATCTATAACAGATGGTTGTTATGTAATGTCATGCAATTTAAATGCCAATTTTGACCTGTATTCAAAGCTGGCGCACTCAAAATTAAAAACTTACAGTTTTAGGTGATTACGAGATCGATAGGATTCAATATTATGCTCATATAGAAGTTAGAGAAGTGTATTTGTTTAAGCCGATATGTTTCTATCACGACAATAACGTCCTTGCAAATAGGGACGGATCTAAATTTTCGAGAGGGTGTTGCACAAAATATTTTTTTGGCTAACTAAAGTTATAAAAAACATGAAGTAGTAGAAAACTTATTGGGGGTTTTGCACGTACCAAAAAAAAGACAGTTTGTGAAAAAAAAATTGCACTTCATGACCAAAAATCAGGTGTAGCTCATGCAACACCCGACACCAATGTAGGTTCATTCCTGCTTGCAGAGTTCAAGGGGCAACATTTTTCCCACCAAAGGTTCGCGAGGCAGAGCCCCGACCCAAATGATATGTATGGTGCTCAGACATGTACCCCGTTTTTTCCACCAAAATCCAACAAATATAATTGTTGGCCAACAGTCATAACAGTTGGGAACCTATCATTTTTAACCAAGGTTATAAATAGCGTGAGGCGTGGCATGGCGGCATGACCAAGCCTCACGCCTTTGCGCTCAAAGCGAAGCTTTTGCGTTTATAAGGCGTGACATAAGGCGGCAGAAAGTATGAAAATATTTATATATTCATATCATAATTCATATATATCGAGTTTACAAAAACATGTGGCATAAGGCGGCGTAGCGGTATAGCGTGGCGGCATGACGAAGCCTCACGCCTTTGCGAGGCCTTTGTGGGGCCTTTGCGAGCCTTTTAGAACAGTGTTTTTAACCACCATGTAACTGTCAACTTCCATATGTTTTTATAGCAAATTATAAGGTCTCATATGAACACACTAATTTCACATAATTTATTTGTTTTGCTTTGTCCTCTTGTGTCTAAAAATAAAGCTTTCTTCTTGAATTATCTCAATAAAGATTTTGTGAGAACCGGGCCCTATAGGGTCGAAAACTCAAAATACTTTATTCAAAAGTGACCATACATGATTTAATTATAGAAAAATGATTGTTGTGCTTACTAATCATGTTTACAAATGAATTTAATGATTTGATTGGTTGATTTAAAAAAATAATTGGTAAGAATTTGGAAAGAGAAAATACTTAATTTAATTGTACAAATGATTTATACATTAATTATATATTTAATTTTTTGTTATAGATCTAAATAGCATTACTCTTAATTATATATTTAAGATTATCATCACGCTCTAACATTAATTTCTAACAGTGTATCCATCAATGATTTCATTAATTTGGGTTGTATTATATTTTTAGTGAGGTAAAAATGTGTTATGAGTATACACCTTCGGGAGGGAGCTAGAAATTTATGTTAACGGGAGCGTGTCGTAATTATTTATTGTATATTAGTAAAGATTTAGGATGCGTTTGGTTTGTCGCTATAAATCACAATGGGTATGGGTGTTGGTATAGAGTGGAATGATAATGGAGGGTGTGAAGAAACCACCCACACACATAATATATATAGAAACCTTCACATTTGGGTATCCTCATTCCATTGTGGTGGGCCCCATAACACACCAAAAAACATTAATGACTTTCAAAATTATAGATCTATACTCATACACCCCAACCAAACAGGCCCTTAATTCATCGTCGGCTAAACTACCGATGCAATGGTTCAACCATTAAACACTGACGAAATTATAATCACGTCTTTAGATTATTAGAGCATTTACTATCATAACATGAGTTAAACTTTAACTCAGTGCCATGTCACCTCAACTCACCCAAAAAACATCCACTATCATAACATCTTAAGGTTAAACTTTAACTCACATATTTTCAAATTTAACCCCTAAACTAAAACAAACACTTCATTTATTAAAACACATATCATTAATTTGAAAACATATTACAATACGAAATATAAAATGTTAGCCTAAATAGTTTTATTAGAAGTGATGGCCATTCACATTTAGGAACTTTGTAACGTGTGTTAGATATCGTGCTAGAATTGTCAACGGGCTCGTGGATTGGGCTAAACTAATTGGCTATAAGTTAAGTTAAGCTAGCCTTTCATCATGTGTTATCCAATCCAAGTCCACGAGACCCAAGCCAAAGCCCATTAGGGCGTTTATGTAATGAACTATATAAACCCCTCAAAGTCTCATTTGAGGGGTGTGCTTGAATGTGTGTGTGTGTGTGTGTTTTCTTTGGAATATACAACTTATTGTTTTCATCTTTATCTTCACATATACGATCCATATAACATCAAGTCACCATCTTTCTCATCTTTATTTCTTTCATCTTCACGCATAGTTTGTGTTTGAGTGTTAACGTGTTCTAAGCAAAACGTGGGTATTTGTGTGATAAGGTTGATAAAAGTAAGGTCCTACAATTGGTATCAATCGCCTAACAATGGTTTAGGAGTGTTTTGGTTGAAGTTTTTTTGTTGTAGTGTACGCGTAGTGTTCGTTCTCAAAGATTCACGCATAAAACTTTAATTTTTGCACTTAAATCTTCAAGATTCTTATGGTCTAAGGTTTATATAGTGTTAAAGATTCTAGTTTTGGAAAAAAATTAGAAACTTTATGTGTTTTACATCGTTTTTATACTAGTTTTTGGTTCGTTGTTCATTTCTACGCGTAAGCACAAAAAGCATTTTGGGTGTTTTTGGTCAAAACAATCTTGTTATTTGAGTGTTTTTAAGGCTGTTTGTGCATCAGAACTTGGTTGAATCATTGGAAATTTTTTACGCGTAAGTCAATACCCTAGTTTTACGTGTAAGAAAGTCAAAACCCCTTTTCTACGCGTAAGTTTCTACGCATAACTTTTTGGTGAAGAATCTTCGTGCAAAAACGGTGACTCAATGCTTCCCTCACTTGGATAAGTGTGTGGAACACTTCGAATTTCGGATATCTTTTACGCTGTGACTGTCACACCCTCGCCGGAGGCGGAAACACGAGGTGTAACGGAAGGGAACATAAGCACAAGTTAATAGAACATACCAACATTAATATTAAAAAGAAATATTACACCATTACAATACAAGTTTAACCGTCATCGGCAAATATATTACAAAGTTTAAATTCCAAAATATTATATTTTATACATAATGATTTGTAGCGACAAGTGAAAACTTCTTTATGAAAGACTTGATAGAAAAGCTTACTAACGATCACCTGAAATGCATGAGAGAAAAACGGGTCAACTATGAAAATAGTTGGTGAGTAAACACGTTTAGCAAAATAAGAAAACTCGTAATAAATAATCAAAGATTTCGGTCAACGAAAATGGTCCACAAAGCAAAGGCATTGTGTATCCACTCAGTTCCAAATTTCGCCCATACAAAACTTGCAACCTGTGTGTACACAACCCATTGCACAAAAATATAGTGCGTCAAGTAGTCAAGGGTAAGTGGTCATAATAGTTCACAATATGGTACCAAGTATATAATAATTCAGGGATGCTCCTAACATGGGACACTTTGCACCTTTGCTCCAACAAGGGAGACTCCTTTGTCACTCGACCACCTAGGCGAGATTTATTGAGACCGCTCAACCAATAAGGCGAGACTCCTTTGTCACTCGGCCACCTAGGCGAGATTTATTGAGACCGCTCCACCAATAAGGCGAGACTTCTTTGTCACTCGACCACCTAGACGAGATTTATTGAGACCGCTCCACCAATAAGGCGAGACTTTATAGTGATGCTCCGAACATGGGAGACTTTGGGACAAGGTCATAACACGTACGGTTCAATAAGTTCAAATAAGTCATAATTTCGTAATTAAGTTCAAGGATTTGATTCAAGTTCAAAAGTTCAAGCCAAAAGAGTTCACAAGTTCTAGTCAAAAGAGTTCACAAAGTAAGAATCAATTTAATTCAAGTATGGTTCATGCATTCAACCCCAAAACAATTTAAAGCATTTAAAAAAAAAAGGGGAGTCTGTGAATACTCACTTGATGAATAGATGTGACGACAAAAGTGAGTACACCGAGGTATAATGTGATGCTTTAACCGGGACAAGTATTATGATGAGGTGCAAGGAACAAGGGTTTAGCCTAAACACTCTAGATTTTTATTTCAAAATCTTAATAAGAGTGTAACTAGATTGTGATTATGCTTGAACTAAAAAAAATGATGATCCCTTCTAAAACTTCTTGATGGCCGGTTGGAGGAGAACCCAAAGAGAAAAGGAAAATGTTTTTCTTGACTTGGTGAAGTGAATGAATAAGATGAGTTGAAAATGTAGGCTTTTAATGTTGAGTATAACCTTTAACAATCAAAGAAAATATCACCAACTATACCAATCAATCAATGCATATCCTCCCCCCCTTAGAACCGGTTTTGGGGGAGGTTTGTCCACAAAATCTCTTTTTTTTTTTTTTTTTTAATAATGTATATACTTTGTATATATAATTGGTGTAAGTAATTTTTGTAGGAAAATGTAAGTAAAGTGTGGATAATTGTAACTTTTTGGTACAAGTAAGTTTTTAATAGTTCAAAATAGAATGTAATGAGATGATAAAAATTGTAAAAATACTTTCCTTGTGAAAATTGAGTGATAAAATAATTACCGTATAATTTTTAAGAAAAGTGTCGTAATAATTTAACTTTAACGATTTATGTACCAAATAAATTTAAAACATTAGGAAAACTCAAAATATAGTTTTTATAACTAAATGTAAGTTTAAAAATACATCAGGATCATTTTTGAAAGTAACGGGTTAAATATTAAAAATAATAACTCACGCGATAAAGTTTATTAAATATAAAAATTACGCGATTAATGTGAAATGAAATGCCATGAATGAACTAATATGATGCATATGCAATATAAGAAATGACCGGAATTTGAGAATTGTGACATTCTTCCCATGTCAGCGGAATCATGTCCTCATGATTCGATTAACGATACTATGGTCCGAACCTCGACAAGAGTTCTAAAAGTTCATGCTCGAACGAACAGTCTAAATGATCATATCAATGCCCATGCATGTACGGGTTCCCCATTCAATTAAGTACGTGCCCGTGACTAGATTTGATAGGGTAAACTTACCCAATATCGAACGTAGCTCTCAAAAGACCTTTAGGTTGTCGATTATAATCTAATCCCACAACTCATCAAACAAGAACTGTCATGAGATTAAACTAAACCGACTTGAGTAAACTTGTCTCTTAGCTTGATTTTCGCAACTCATCAAACAAGAACTGTCACTAGATCAAGCTAGGAAACAAGTTGTTAGAAAGGTAGGATTCCAAATCCTTGAATGAAGTCTTTTGAAAGATTCGCCCGATATTCGATTTGCTTACACAATCAAATCCAATCAACAAAATATATAACAACTAAGGTCGATATCAATAGGTCTCAAATTAATCAAGGTCGTGAACGTGATAAAGATTGGAAGGAAGTTATGCGCTCAAAATCATGTCGTACAGAAATAAGGTAGTTGTTCGAAAGAATGTACCCGTTAAGCGTTGCGGGCTTCCTCGGTACCCAAATATAATGCTCGACCACGTCGGGGAAACATCAATATTCGGATCTTGTGGGCCTTCTATTGCCAATGCCAAGTTTGGACGATTACCTCCTTGATGGGGAGTTCTTTTTCAGCTTTGGGACAGGTATTGCGAAGGTGATCTAGACTTCCACACTCGTAACATGCTTTCTCTCGTCCTTGATTTCCATTCTGTTTGAGCAATTTCGAGCGAAGTGGCCCGTCTGTCCACATTTGTTGCACCTTCGGCAGTCTCCGGTGATGATAATTACATTGAGTGCACAAAGGATGTGGACCTGCATATCCTCTGCGCTCCCGGGTGGTCGCCCCATAGTTCCTGGTTATTCGTTGCCTCTTGTCTTGTGACCCGGTCTCGACTTCCCCGGTGATCCTCCTGTCGCTTTAGTCGCTTGTCGTTTGCTTTTGTTAGTTCTCCGACACTGATCACATCATTTGTCAAGCAATATGCCATGCTCACAGCCGCTTGCGAGTGGTTGTGTTCGACGAGGTGACATCCCTTCTAATTTCCACAGTAGAAACCATGTGAGGAACCATCCTAGTTAAACCTTCTCCGGCGTTGGTTCGTCTAGCATCGAGATGTGTTATAATTTGGGTGAGTAGATCCGCTATTCCAGCAGCGTTGTTGTTTGGATCGTCATTGTTGTTTGGGTTGCCGTTGTTGTTACCTCCTGAGCGTGTGTTTCTTGCAGCCATGATTCTACAGAGGACCAAAACATCGGGTTGAGTAAACGACATTTGAACGAAGTCAGATGAGGTGCAGAACGGTGGTAATGTGTTATAGTGATCGAAACATGACAGGAACAGAGACATGCTATGTCTAACAAGTCGAAAGATGGAAAAGAGAAGATATGAACAAGGTACGGTAATGTAGACGTGAACGTAAAAACATGCCATGCATACCCACCCGACCAATGCAACTTCAGGTGACCAGACTTTAAAGACTCGACTAAACATGATTTAAAACTACTACTCTTATCATTGCATGGTTCTTCATAAATTAGACATAGTTGATCAGGCTATGTATAATTTATGAGTAACAATGCAACGATAGGACTAGATGACTCGGATGATGTTCAATGTTTAATAAAATAAAATAAAAAATTTTCCGGTTATAGCTGTGATTTTTATTTTTGAAAAATCGGCATTCTCTATAACCTTTGGCTCTGGTACCAATCTGTCACACCCTCGCCGGAGGCGGAAACACGAGGTGTAACGGAAGGGAACATAAGCACAAGTTAATAGAACATACCAACATTAATATTAAAAAGAAATATTACACCATTACAATACAAGTTTAACCGTCATCGGCAAATATATTACAAAGTTTAAATTCCAAAATATTATATTTTATACATAATGATTTGTAGCGACAAGTGAAAACTTCTTTATGAAAGACTTGATAGAAAAGCTTACTAACGATCACCTGAAATGCATGAGAGAAAACGGGTCAACTATGAAAATAGTTGGTGAGTAAACACGTTTAGCAAAATAAGAAAACTCGTAATAAATAATCAAAGATTTCGGTCAACGAAAATGGTCCACAAAGCAAAGGCATGGTGTATCCACTCAGTTCAAATTCGCCCATACAAAACTTGCAACTTGTGTGTACACAACCCATTGCACAAAAATATAGTGCGTCAAGTAGTCAAGGGTAAGTGGTCATAATAGTTCACAATATGGTACCAAGTATATAATAATTCAGGGATGCTCCTAACATGGGACACTTTGCACTGCTCCAACAAGGGAGACTTCTTTGTCACTCGACCACCTAGACGAGATTTATTGAGACCGCTCCACCAATAAGGCGAGACTTTATAGTGATGCTCCGAACATGGGAGACTTTGGGACAAGGTCATAACACGTACGGTTCAATAAGTTCAAATAAGTCATAATTTCGTAATTAAGTTCAAGGATTTGATTCAAGTTCAAAAGTTCAAGCCAAAAGAGTTCACAAGTTCTAGTCAAAAGAGTTCACAAAGTAAGAATCAATTTAATTCAAGTATGGTTCATGCATTCAGCCCCAAAACAATTTAAAGCATTTAAAAAAAAAAGGGGAGTCTGTGAATACTCACTTGATGAATAGATGTGACGACAAAAGTGAGTACACCGAGGTATAATGTGATGCTTTAACCGGGACAAGTATTATGATGAGGTGCAAGGAACAAGGGTTTAGCCTAAACACTCTAGATTTTTATTTCAAAATCTTAATAAGAGTGTAACTAGATTGTGATTATGCTTGAACTAAAAAAAATGATGATCCCTTCTAAAACTTCTTGATGGCCGGTTGGAGGAGAACCCAAAGAGAAAAGGAAAATGTTTTTCTTGACTTGGTGAAGTGAATGAATAAGATGAGTTGAAAATGTAGGCTTTTAATGTTGAGTATAACCTTTAACAATCAAAGAAAATATCACCAACTATACCAATCAATCAATGCATATCCTCCCCCCCTTAGAACCGGTTTTGGGGGAGGTTTGTCCACAAAATCTCTTTTTTTTTTTTTTTTTTAATAATGTATATACTTTGTATATATAATTGGTGTAAGTAATTTTTGTAGGAAAATGTAAGTAAAGTGTGGATAATTGTAACTTTTTGGTACAAGTAAGTTTTTAATAGTTCAAAATAGAATGTAATGAGATGATAAAAATTGTAAAAATACTTTCCTTGTGAAAATTGAGTGATAAAATAATTACCGTATAATTTTTAAGAAAAGTGTCGTAATAATTTAACTTTAACGATTTATGTACCAAATAAATTTAAAACATTAGGAAAACTCAAAATATAGTTTTTATAACTAAATGTAAGTTTAAAAATACATCGGGATCATTTTTGAAAGTAACGGGTTAAATATTAAAAATAATAACTCACGCGATAAAGTTTATTAAATATAAAAATTACGCGATTAATGTGAAATGAAATGCCATGAATGAACTAATATGATGCATATGCAATATAAGAAATGACCGGAATTTGAGAATTGTGACATTCTTCCCATGTCAGCGGAATCATGTCCTCATGATTCGATTAACGATACTATGGTCTGAACCTCGACAAGAGTTCTAAAAGTTCATGCTCGAGCGAACAGCCTAAATGATCATATCAATGCCCATGCGCAGGTTCCCCATTCAATTAAGCAATGCGTGCCGTGACTAGATTTGATAGGGTAAACTTACCCAATATCGAACGTAGCTCTCAAAAGACCTTTAGGTTGTCGATTATAATCTAATCCCACAACTCATCAAACAAGAACTGTCATGAGATTAAACTAAACCGACTTGAGTAAACTTGTCTCTTAGCTTGATTTTCGCAACTCATCAAACAAGAACTGTCACTAGATCAAGCTAGGAAACAAGTTGTTAGAAAGGTAGGATTCCAAATCCTTGAATGAAGTCTTTTGAAAGATTCGCCCGATATTCGATTTGCTTACACAATCAAATCCAATCAACAAAATATATAACAACTAAGGTCGATATCAATAGGTCTCAAATTAATCAAGGTCGTGAACGTGATAAAGATTGGAAGGAAGTTATGCGCTCAAAATCATGTCGCATGAAATAAGGTAGTTGTTCGAAAGAATGTACCCGTTAAGCGTTGCGGGCTTCCTCGGTACCCAGATAGAATGCTCGACCACGTCGGGGAAACATCAATATTCGGATCTTGTGGGCCTTCTATTGCCAATGCCAAGTTTGGACGATTACCTCCTAGATTGGGAGTTCTTTTCACTTTGGACGTATTGCGAAGGTGATCTAGACTTCCACACTCGTAACATGCTTTTCTCTGTCCTTGATTTCCAGTTCTGTTTGAGCAATTCCGCACGAAGTGGCCCGTCATCCACATTTGTTGCACCTTGGTCTCGAGTGATGATAATTACATTGAGTGCACAAAGGATGTGGACTCAGATATCCTCTGCGCTCCCGGGTGGTCGCCCATAGTTCCCGGTTATTCGCTGCCTCTTGTCTTGCCGACCACGGTCTCGGCTTCCCCGGTGATCCTCCCTGCCGCTTTCGTCCATCGCCGTTTGCTTTTGTTAGTTCTCCGGACTGATCACATCATTTGTCAAGCAATATGCCATGCTCAGCGGCTTGCGAGTGGTTGTGTTCGACGAGGTGACATCCCTTCTAATTTCCACAGTAGAAACCATGTGAGGAACCATCCTAGTTAAACCTTCTCCGGCGTTGGTTCGTCTAGCATCGAGATGTGTTATAATTTGGGTGAGTAGATCCGCTATTCCAGCAGCGTTGTTGTTTGGATCGTCATTGTTGTTTGGGTTGCCGTTGTTGTTACCTCCGGCGTGTGTTTCTTGCGCCATGATTCTGAGAGGACCAAAACATCGGGTTGAGTAAAGCGACATTGAACGAAGTCGATGAGGTGCGAACGGTGGTAATGTGTTATAGTGATCGAAACATGACAAGAACAGAGACATGCTATGTCTAACAAGTCGAAAGATGGAAAAGAGAAGATATGAACAAGGTACGGTAATGTAGACGTGAGCGTAAAACATGCCATGCATACCCACCCACCAATGCAACTTCGGTGACCGGACTTTAAAGACTTCGACTAAACATGATTTAAAACTACTACTCTTATCATTGCATGGTTCTTCATAAATTAGACATAGTTGATCAGGCTATGTATAATTTATGAGTAACAATGCAACGATAGGACTAGATGACTCGGATGATGTTCAATGTTTAATAAAATAAAATAAAAATTTTCCGGTTATAGCTGTGATTTTTATTTTTGAAAAATCGGCATTCTCTATAACCTTTGGCTCTGGTACCAATCTGTCACACCCTCGCCGGAGGCGGAAACACGAGGTGTAACGGAAGGGAACATAAGCACAAGTTAATAGAACATACCAACATTAATATTAAAAAGAAATATTACACCATTACAATACAAGTTTAACCGTCATCGGCAAATATATTACAAAGTTTAAATTCCAAAATATTATATTTTATACATAATGATTTGTAGCGACAAGTGAAAACTTCTTTATGAAAGACTTGATAGAAAAGCTTACTAACGATCACCCGAAATGCATGAGAGAAAAACGGGTCAACTATGAAAATAGTTGGTGAGTAAACACGTTTAGCAAAATAAGAAAACTCGTAATAAATAATCAAAGATTTCGGTCAACGAAAAATGGTCCACAAAGCAAAGGCATTGTGTATCCACTCGATTCCAAATTCGCCCATACAAAACTTGCAACCTGTGTGTACACAACCCATTGCACAAAAATATAGTGCGTCAAGTAGTCAAGGGTAAGTGGTCATAATAGTTCACAATATGGTACCAAGTATATAATAATTCAGGGATGCTCCTAACATGGGACACTTTGCCTTTGCTCCAACAAGGGAGACTCCTTTGTCACTCGACCACCTAGACGAGATTTATTGAGACCGCTCCACCAATAAGGCGAGACTTTATAGTGATGCTCCGAACATGGGAGACTTTGGGACCAGGTCATAACATGTACGGTTCAATAAGTTCAAATAAGTCATAATTTAAGTAATTAAGTTCAAGGATTTGATTCAAGTTCAAAAGTTCAAGCCAAAAGAGTTCACAAGTTCTAGTCAAAAGAGTTCACAAAGTAAGAATCAATTTAATTCAAGTATAGTTCATGCATTCACCCCAAAACAATTTAAAGCATTTAAAAAAAGGGGAGTCTGTGAATACTCACTTGATGAATAGATGTGACGACAAAAGTGAGTACACCGAGGTATAATGTGATGCTTTAACCGGGACAAGTATTATGATGAGGTGCAAGGAACAAGGGTTTAGCCTAAACACTCTAGATTTTTATTTCAAAATCTTAATAAGAGTGTAACTAGATTGTGATTATGCTTGAACTAAAAAAAATGATGATCCCTTCTAAAACTTCTTGATGGCCGGTTGGAGGAGAACCCAAAGAGAAAAGGAAAATGTTTTTCTTGACTTGGTGAAGTGAATGAATAAGATGAGTTGAAAATGTAGGCTTTTAATGTTGAGTATAACCTTTAACAATCAAAGAAAATATCACCAACTATACCAATCAATCAATGCATATCCTTCCCCCTTAGAACCGGTTTTGGGGGAGGTTTGTCCACAAAATCTCTTTTTTTTTTTTTAATAATGTATATACTTTGTATATATAATTGGTGTAAGTAATTTTTGTAGGAAAATGTAAGTAAAGTGTGGATAATTGTAACTTTTTGGTACAAGTAAGTTTTTAATAGTTCAAAATAGAATGTAATGAGATGATAAAAATTGTAAAAATACTTTCCTTGTGAAAATTGAGTGATAAAATAATTACCGTATAATTTTTAAGAAAAGTGTCGTAATAATTTAACTTTAACGATTTATGTACCAAATAAATTTAAAACATTAGGAAAACTCAAAATATAGTTTTTATAACTAAATGTAAGTTTAAAAATACATCGGGATCATTTTTGAAAGTAACGGGTTAAATATTAAAAATAATAACTCACGCGATAAAGTTTATTAAATATAAAAATTACGCGATTAATGTGAAATGAAATGCCATGAATGAACTAATATGATGCATATGCAATATAAGAAATGACCGGAATTTGAGAATTGTGACAGTGACTGTGTAAAGGATTTTTGGTTTTAAACCAACTCTTACGCATAAGCAGAAAGCTTACGAGTAAGCACTCTACGCATAAGTTAACTCTTACGCGTAAGGTACTTTACTTCTACGCTTAAAGTTTACGCCTAAGACTTACGTTTAAACTTAGGTTTAAGCATAAGAATCCTACGCCTAAGCTCTTTACGCATAAGGACTCCTACGCATAAGCAATCCTACGCATAAGCACTCATTTCTACGCATAAGAACTGGTTTACGAGTAAGATTTTGAGCATAACTTCAAACGGCTATAACTTTTGAACCGTAACTCCGTTTTCAGCGTTCTACCCATCAAAACGACCGTGAGAAAGAGGATATTGGCACGCCGAATTTCGGGTCAACCTTCAAGTCCTAAAAACGCTCCGAACAGAAGTTATTGAGGTTTTTAAGCTTTTCGACCAAATTTTCACTACAACAACCGAGCTTAATCTTCATCAACCACAACTCCTTTATCGTTGAATCGATCCTACATCAACTTTATCATAACATACCTTCATCAATGGCAACTCAACAAGACATTCATGCAGCCGGTGCCGAAAACCGTCCTCCTATGTTGGAAAAAGGTGGTTATCTTCAATGGACAAGTCGTATGCTTCGCTACATCAAGACCAAACCTAATGGAAAATTGATGATTCAATCCATTAAGAATGGACCCTTCATACCTCGACAAGTCCAAGACCCTGGAAATGCTGATGCAACACCTCCCGTCCCACCATTTTTCGTCTTCAAAAGAATCGAATACTCGAAGAGGATCGAAACAAGTCGAAGCGATGACATGGCAATTCATATTGTCCAACGGGTTTACCAAGAGACATCTTTTTGCTGTAGACAGCGGTTGTGAAACTGCTTTCGATATGTGGGAACGTGTTAGACGACTTTGTCATGGAACATAAACCGGTCAACAAGACACAGAGAACAAGTTGCTAACTGCATGGGAGAAGTTTACATCTACTCCCGGAGAATCCATTGAATCCTACTATGGAAGGTTCTGCACTTTAATGAATGAGGTGATAAGAAACAAGTTGACACCCAGAACTATCGTGAGCAACATCAAGTTCTTGAACAATCTACCCGAAGAATGGGGACGATATGTCACTATTGTCAACCAAACAAAAGACTTACATCAAGTGAACTTTGATCAACTCAACGATTTTCTCAAACAAAACCAAAATGAAGTGAATGAAGTCACGCAAGAAAGATTAGCAAAGAATCATGATCCATTGGCACTCATTGCAAAGACTCAAACCTCAGTGAATACACAACAACAAGCTTCATCATCTTCCACAAACAACAACTTGCAGCAATACATCCCTCAACAACAAAACTATCCACATGAACAACAACATTACGAGAACAAGGAATCACCGATCTTGAAATGGAACCAGAAGAAGCTTTGTCACAAGCATTTGTATTCTTGGGTAAAGCATTCTGAAGTCGCTATTCCACACCAACTAACAACAACCAAAGGATTTCATCAAACACTCGCAATAGGCAAATTGCACAGCCAGGTGTGAATATGGGTCATCAAGGTCAAATGGTTGGAGTTATTGGGAATCAGCGAGGATATGCTACTTGGATTTCGCATGGGTAATCGGCGGTTCGAATCGGGGTAATCAGATGGGTCGAATGTTGGGAATAGAACAATGGGTAATCGAATGGGAATGTTGCGCTCCGAGTAGTTGGGAATTATGGAAATGTGAATCAGGGTAATCGGGTTAAGTGTTATAACTGTCAAGGATTGGGTCACATGGCAAGGAATTTTCCAACTAAGCCGAAAAAGAAGGATCTTGCGTATCTTTAAAAAGCTATTATGTTGGTACAAAAGGAACAATCTGGACTTCAATTGAGTGCCGAGGAACATGACTTCATGGCTATTATGGATGATTTGGAAGACCTCGAGGAACTCAATGTCAACTGCATCTTCATGGCAAATCTTCAGGAGACTAAGTACGACATCGACTCGACGCGACCTCCCGTCTATGACGCCAACGCAGTGATCGAGGTACCAATCATTGATCCATGCTATACCAATGTCATATTTGATGTGGTTAATCATGACGAACAGATTGCGGACGCCAAGCACCTACTTATGATACATACCGGACAATCCGAGTTGTAGCAATACTAACTCAAACTCGGATGTGGATCCTAGTGGAGGCGTGTGGCACAAAATCGAGACCGATGAGGAAACACGTGCTTATTTTGAATCATTAATCAACAACTGTGGCATTGAAATTGAGAAAGTTAAAAAGGTCAATCGCGATGTTAAGTTCGCGAATGCTAAATTGACCGCTGAGCTTGAGAGTTACAAGGAGAACGCAAAAGCCTTTGAATTTCAGAAAAACAAAGAATCTGAATTAGAAATTGGTTATCGAAATTTGGTTTCTAAAGAACAACTTTTGCAAATCAAGTATAACACACTTGATGTGAATTGAACTTGAAAATTAAATCTTTAAACAAGGAAATTTCAGATCTAAAGGACCAACTTTCAAAACAAAAATCATTGTTTTCTGATCTTGAAAAAGAAAAGAAGCAGTTGATTACCGATTTTTCAAAACGAGAAGACTCTCTTCTTGATGAAATTCTTGACAAAAATGAGAAAATCAAATCCTTGGAAAATTTGATTCTTACAACGGGTCGACTAAATCAAACAAGATGCTTTCTAATCAAGTAAATCCACGTTTTCATACTTCACATAGAATGGCACTTGGTAACGACCCTTCTTCGTTCCTCAAGAAAGCTCAGAAAGAACGGAATGTGTTGAACAATGGAAAACCTTTGCATGAACCCATAATTGTTCGTGATTCTCTTGAAACGTTTGAACTATCTAAGGAGAGCAGAGAAAGAATGAAACAAAAGGTCCGAAATCAAACCTATTGACTATAACAAATGGAACAAACTTTCCGGAATCACTTTTGTCAATCAAAAAGAAAAGTCAAAGTTCTCCATCACACAAAATGTTTCAAACAAAGAGTCAACACCTGTTTCAAAATCTGTTTCAAAACCTGTCGTTGTCTCAAAATCTCTTTCGAACATTGAACAAATGTCTTCAAACAATCCTTTTAACTCAAGTGATGCGAGAAGTATTTTAGACAATGTAAAAACAAGAATTGCGGATCTTCAAGAAACTGTTAAAACTAAAACCACTATTACACCTAATAACCGGTTCTCTAGTTTTGATATTGAACAGAGAAAGTTTTTGAAACTCAAATTGCCCCTCAGCTGAATGCCATCAGTGCAAGGGTAATTCATTTTGAACAAGCAATTTTGAAAGAAACAACTGACTTTGTCAAGGACCATAAAACCACGGTAAAGCAAGCTAATGACTGTGTTGAACAAATCAAAGTTTTGGAAACTTTAAATGATTCTCTCTTCGAAGATGTTCGACTCACGATATTATGTCCATTATTTTGCAAACATATTCTCGTTGAAGATCATGAAAGACTCCCTGAGACCTCGAAATTGTTTCAAAATATGAAAAAGCTCTTGAAAAACTTGAAAAAGAAAATGTCATATTTTAAACAACTTGATCGAAAAACTGAGGAATGCAAATATGACAAACTGTCGTATGAGCGTGCCTACAATGACATGAAAGCGAAAAATGATCTTTTGAGGGCTCAGCTGGAAAGTCAAAAAGGAAAGGCAGTGGATAATGTGATTAGAAAACCATTGACTGAGGAGAGAGCAAATGTTCCCAAACCGGTTTCCAAACCAAAATGTCTGCATTTCTATGCCTCCTCCAAAAGTCAATGAGAAAAATGTTTCATCAAAACCAGTCACTCCACCTGCCCTACCTAAACAAAATGTTGATAAAGGAAAAGCGGTTATCGAGAAACCAAAAGTTTTAGCACCTGGACTTTTTAAGATGAGTACCACTAATGCGTCCGCCTCCACATCTAAAACATATGGAACAAACGACATAAGTTTAGAAAAGCACTCTAAAGAGACTAGGAAAGGTGAAACCACCTCCCTTCATAAAAATGTGAATCCTAATGCGTGTGCCTTACCTTCTACATGACTAGAAAGCACCTCTAGGAGCAGCAGACTAAAGCCTAAGAGCAATACAAGAAAGTAGAAGAACACCCTAGGAATTTACCGCTTTTGAATAAGAAAGACATTTCATCTGAATGTACTGAACCTATGAAATCTGCTAAGTTTAATGAATCTGTTGAATCTGTTTGTTTAACTTGCAAGAAATCTTTATCTAATGTTCATGATGATTGTGTTTCTAAGAATGAGATTGTTAAGCCTGTTCAGAAGAATGTTCCTAAAAGAACTTATGCTAAACGAGTAGGAAGACTAGTTGCAAGACTTAGGCTTTACACTACTGATTGGAAGCATAGCGTTTACTATAGGGAAGACATTTGGAAACCTACGGGTAGAACTTTCACACTCCAGAATGGTAGAATGAGTAATGAGCCTACTCTCCCAGTAGAGAACTTCTTTGAGTGTGATCCGGATTTTACCTCTAACCCAAAGGAACCAAAATCAAAACGGTTTCCAAAAAAATCTTCTTCTTCATTATTGTCAGGTTATCGAAATATGTCTTTGGATCGTCGACTCGGGTTGCTCCAAGCACATAACCAGAAATCTGAAGCTGCTGATCAACTTCGTCTGGAAATTCATGAGAACCGTTCGTTTCAGAAATGATCATGTAGCAGCTATCATGGGTTATGGAGATCTACCTTTCGGAAATTATTTGATCACTCGGGTTTACTATGTCGAAGGGTTGGGACACAATTTGTTTTCGGTCGGAAATTCGTGATGCGATTTAGAGGTTGCTTTTAGGAAAAATGCTTGCTTCATTAGAAACTTGGATGGCACTGATCTCTTAACCGGGAATCGTGATACAAACTTGTATGCTATCGACATCAATCAAATGGCCTCTTCATCACCAATATGTCTTATGTCACGAGCATCTAGAACAGTCCGGTTGTGGCATAGAAGGTTATCCCATCTCAATTTCGACACCATCAACATAATTGCCAAAGACAATATCGTCAACGGACTTCCAAAGTTCAAATACACCAAGGATCACTTATGTCCATCATGCGAACAAGGAAAAAGCAAAAGAGCATCATATAAACCCAAAACCGCACCTAGTTCGAAGCAAAGTTGCATATGTTGCACATGGACTTATGTGGCCCAATGAGAGTTAAAAGCATTAATGGGAAAAAGTATATTCTTGTTATCGTCGATGATTATTCGAGATATACATGGGTTAAGTTTCTGAGGTTAAAAGACGAAGCACCGTGCATCATCATCACATTTCTGAAACGTATTCAAGTACTTCTTCAAACTCCAGTAAGGGTTGTAAGAACAGACAACGGCACTAAATTCACAAATCAAGAGTTAAGATCTTATTTTGAAGATGTTGGAATTACACATCGACATCGGTTGTTAGAACTCCACGCAGAATGGGGTAGTTGAAAGAAGAAATAGAACTCTTGTGGAAGCTGCTCGCACAATGCTAATCTATTATAGTGCACCGTTATTTCTATGGGTGATGTCAGTTGCCCGCTTGTTTCACTCAGAACCGATCCCTAATCCATCCTAGATTTAATAAAACCTCGTATGAGCTTGTGAACAACAGAAAACCTGATATCTCTTACTTTCACGTGTTTGGCGCTTTGTGCTACCCTACGAATGACAGAGAAGATCTTGGAAAACTGAAAGCAAAAGGTGATATTGGAATCTTCATTGGATATTCAGATAACTCGAGGGCATTCAAGGTGTATAACAGAAGAACTAGGAGGATCATGGAGACGATGAATGTGAAATTTGATGAACTTTCACATATGGCTTCTGAGAGACTCGCTCTAGAACCCGCATTAAACCAGCAGACTTCGACACATCGATTCGGGACTCGTACCTCAAAGAGCTCAATCAACTTCGTTTGACAATCCTAAAGAACAAGAATGGGAGAATTTCCTTGAGTTAATGTTCGATGAATACTATGGTGGAACTTCGACAAATGCATCAAACCATCATTCCACTGCACCCGCCAAAATCATCCACCACCACCAACAGAAGATGCATCTACAACGGTCGAAACCAATGCACCAACTCCATCTACATCATCTACATCTACTACAGTTATTGCACCCGCTCTACCGCCAGTTGATGAGCAAAACCAAAACCAGAACGATGCAACATTAGATGGCGACTTATTTGAAAACCAGTTTGCTACGGAATCAGCTGAATCATCCTCAAGCTTACGAGAACCATCTAACTCGCATACGTTTAACCAACAGTATCCTTCTACTCTGAAGTGGACTAAAGACCATCCGATTGAACAAGTTATTGGTGAACCTTCAAGGCCAATTCAGACGAGACGCCAACTTGCCACCGATTGCGACTTATGCATTTACATTTGCTCAATTAGCAATATAGAGCCAAAGAACATTCGCGAGGCAATGGCAGATCCCGCATGGATAGAAGCAATGCAAGAGGAACTTCTCCAATACCGTCTACATGACTCTTGGGAAATGGTTCCAAGACCAATTGACGTTCGCGTCATCGATCTCAAATGGTTATGGAAGAACAAAAGGGATGAAGAAATGACTGTCATTCGCAACAAAGCTCGTCTTGTGGCCAAAGGATACAGACAAGAGAAAGGGATAGACTTTGAAGAGTCATTCGCATAGCTAGACTAGAAGCCAGATATTCTTAGCCTACCGCCACAAAAACATCAAGGTTTATCGATGGACATTAAGACCGCGTTCTTGAATGGAACTCAAAGAAGAAGTGTACGTGAGTCGGCCGTAAGGCTTCATTGACTTGGAACATCCAGACTACGTCTACAAACTCAAAAAGGCAATCTATGGTTTGAAACAAGTTCCGAGAGCGTGGTATGACGAATCCCTGTCTCTTCCTTATCCAAAACAATTTCACCAAAGGAACAGTTGATCCTACCTTGTTTACACAAAAATGCAAATACGACATTTTGATTGTTCGATTTACGTGGACGACATCATCTTTGGGTCCACTAATCCGAATCTTTCAAAACATTTTGAAAATCTCATGAAAAGCAAATTTGAAATGTCCATGATGGTGGAACTAAAATTCTTTCTTGGTTTACAAATACGTCATCCCTCGTGGAATTTTTATAAATCAAGCTAAATATACGACTGAGATTTTGAAAAATCATGGTATGGATAATTGTGACTCGGTCTGAACACCAATGGTAACTTCACCAAAAATTGGAGCCGATTTGTTTGGGAAACCTATTGATCCGAAGAAATATCGGAGCATGATTGGTTCTCTCATGTACCTTACTGCTAGTCGACCGGATATTCATTTTGTTGTTTGCTTATTAGCACGGTTTCGTGCAAAGCCTACCGAATGCACCTCAAAGAGGTTAAACGGATCTTTCGGTTTTACACGAAGACATCCATTCACATGGGACTTTGGTATCCGAAGGAATCCGGATTTGATCTAATAGCCTTTTTAGATGCGGACCACGCATGTGATCAAGTTACAACAAAAAGTACATCCGAGGAGCACAATTTTGGGTGAAAAGTTAGTCACCGGTCTTCAAAGAAACAAGATTGCACTGCACTTTCAACCGCCGAAGAGTATGTGTCTCTATCTGCGTGTTGTGCTCAAGTTCTATGGATGAGAACACAACTCACAAATTATGGCTTTACTTTCGATAAAATACCTATGTATTGTGACTCGAAAAGTGCCATAGCCATATCATGCAATCCTGTTCAGCACTCAAAGACTAAGCATATCCGTGTCCGCTACCACTTCATCAAAGAGTACATCGAAAATGGTATTGTTGAATTATTCTTCGTGAAGACAGATTACCAACTCGCCGATCTATTTACTAAAGCCCTTCCAAAAGAAAGGTTTGACGATTTAGTTCGACGACATGGAATGCGAAGCCTAACCCCTGAGGAGTTAGAACGTCTTCTCGAATCTTCTTGAAAATGATTTTCCAACAAGATTCGCTGTAAATATTTTTGAAAAACAAAATACAAAATTTGAAAAACCAACAAAAACAAAATATAAAAATATAAAACTTTCAAAAATACAAAAACAATATAAAATCAAAAATCCAAAAATATTCTTCTCACGACATGTCTCTCGATAATCGATATTCTGTACGTTTCTAGAAATGTCATTCAACAATGATACGGGTATTTACAGATGCTTGAGCGAGAGTTCTTTAATGTTTTTCAAAACATGTCGCTTCTCAAAACTTAATCTATGGCTTTCGTGATACTTCAAGATAAACCCGGACCAAAATGATGACTTTTGATTATTTTTCAAATCAAAACTCGTGCTTTTATAGTAAAATCAAGTGTACGCCAAAGGCACTACTTTTAAAACGGTGAGAAATCATCATCATCTTGAGCACCTTTTCAAGATTGTTCAAAAAGATTTTCAAAATCTTTCAAAATATTTTGTTCTCAAGATAACTCCCTCTAAAAACCCTTTAATTGATTATGTTTTATTAAAGGGGGAGTATAAAACTAAAATGTGAGCAAAATCATGCTTAAATCAAATCCGTTTGTCTCCCCAAAAGATTCTAAAATGTTGTTTAATCCTTTGATATCAAAAATATCACGAATATGTTATTATTGAGGGGGAGGAGACGTGATTAAAATGTGATCAAAATCGGTGTTTGAATCTCATAATGAGCTCGAGTCAGTCGAAACCAATGAATTGACGGGAATCAAAGTCAGTATATGTACCATCTCGAGAAACTTGTGATAGATAAGCACCTTCATGGGTCTGACCTCCTTTTCAAGGAGTGTTTACAACTTCAAGTTAGTTATTAGAGCTAGTTGTCACCTAAAACTGACAATGGAACTCTTTAACTAGGCAACGTAATCGTGTCTCGTGGGAATTGTCTATCATGAGCCGATCAATTCAAAAAGTGCAAACTCTACCATCGATGTGCAGATTTTCGTTAAAACTCATTAGCACATGTGAAGGGGGAGTGTTTCTGAAAATATAAAACTCGCGGAGTGTCTCAAACATATTTTCTATCATAAACACTCTGTGAGATTTTCAAGTAAAATGGTTTTATGGCAACATGGGACAGTCATGGAGTTATAAGATGACTAAGGATAGGAAATTCGTCCTATGATCCGCCAGAGCCGGAGGGATCTACCTAAGGACATCACAAATAGTTAGTATTAGAAGTCCTTATGAATGATTGAAAAAAGGAGTAATGTGAGAAAGGAGAAAGAAGGGGTTGAAGAATTAAAAGAAATGTAATGAGAAAGGGTGAAAAGAAATAGCCCTCCATATTCAACCTTAGGGCGTAAAACCGGTTCAATACATATGCTCTTGGTTGTCACTAGATGACACGGTATTGAAGATAAAGACGTCATGGACCCAGTAACGCACTGCACTAAACCTTCTAGCCACTCAATTCCTCTCAAAAGGGATTTTTTTCATTCTCACTGGGAACCCTACATAATCTATCGACTTTCTCTTAGAGATTGTTGGTATTGAAGAAGGAGACCCTCTTCCTAGTCTCCGCTCAGGAAAACCAAAATGCACTATTGAGTCTAGAACCACGAGATTCATCAAAATATCTCATAGGAACACTTGACATGACATCTCTTGTTGTTCATCAATAAGGACACAAGTGATATATTATAGAGTCCTACGTAGATCTTAGCAATCTGCCAGAACATTTATGAGAAGTTTCACTTCTGTGATCTTCAATGATTGAATGGAAACTCCGCCGTGGTCAACATCAAGCGACCACGATAGCAGTGTCACTTCGGTAACTCCCCGTGGATTACGCTTAGTGTGTCTCAAACGGTCTGAGGTGATGCTTCGGTGTACCTCAGCGACTCATCCGAACTGTAGATGTACTTCGGTATATCGCGTTATCTCACTTGTGGGACTCCAGTTCAGGAACGGCATTTGTAAGAATTAGAGAAGTGTTTTCACACTATGCTGTTAACACCCTCGAAATTCAAACTTGTAAGTGCCGGAATCCGCTTATTACTAACCTGTTTTATGTTTTCTTCTTATGGAAGCTCCGGAGCGGATTGATCGTGCAGATTCTCTACATGCTCATACCAACAACACATGAAAGTTCTCATCATAATCAAAGGCTACTCAAAGTTAAAGATGATTCTTCGTCAATGTCAAAGAATCTACAAAGTTTAAAGACTCGAGAACCACATCATTGGTAACCAAAAGACAAATAGAAGTGTGAGCATGGTGGAGAAAGACGTGGAGATGCCTATCCAACGAAGTTGACAACGGCAGACAACCACATTAATTGATCACAAAGCTTGAAGGAACAAAGATTCGAAACTATTCTATATCTACGCACAAAGTTCAAGCTCGAGAAAAGTAAAGACCAAATCAAGTGGAGCATCTTTTGAATGACCACCCCTTAAGGGGAGATTGTTAGCCTTAATAGTTTTATTAGAAGTGATGGTCATTCACGTTTAGGAACCTTGTAACGTGTGTTAGATATCGTGCTAGAATAGTCAACGGGCTCGTGGATTGGGCTAAGCTAATTGGCTATAAGTTAAGTTAAGCTAGCCTTTCATCATGTGTTATCCAATCCAAGTCCACGAGGCCCAAGCCAAAGCCCATTAGGGCGTTTATGTAATGAACTATATAAACCCCTCAAAGTCTCATTTGAGGGGTATGCTTGAATGTGTGTGTGTGTGTGTGTTTTCTTTGGAATATACAACTTATTGTTTTCATCTTTATCTTCACATATACGATCCATATATCATCAAGTCACCATCTTTCTCATCTTTATTTCTTTCATCTTCACGCATAGTTTGTGTTTAAGTGTTAACGTGTTCTAAGCAAAACGTGGGTATTTGTGTGATAAGGTTGATAAAAGTAAGGTCCTACATAAAATAACTAAAAAAAATTACAACGACAGAAAAAAATAACGAAACATAGCAAAGACTTACTCATCATCGTCGCTCTGTTGTTGTTGTTGTTATCGTTCAAGATTGTTCTGCCAAACATGCTCCATAAGGTCCATTTGGAGTTTGGTATGCGTTTCTCGGTCGCGCATTTCTTTTGCCTTACGACGGTGAGTATCACATCTTTCGACCCATCTTCGTTGCCTCAAACGTGCTGACGGATCCACCCACACGTCGTTATAGTCACGTAATGCAAATTTTTGATCTTTTATAAGCATGTTATGCAAAATAATGTAAGAATACATGATTCTACGTATATTGACAATTTTCATTTGACGTGCCGTTTGTTGTATTATACCCCAACGTCCTTAAAGCACACCAAAAGCATGTTCAATATCCTTTCGGGCACTTTCTTGTTTCCTTTTAAAGTAAGTATGTTTTTCGTCAATTGTTGACGACAAGGATTTGACGAAAGTTGCCCACTGTGGGTAAATTTAGCCAGCCAAGTAATACCCCTATTCATACCTAGTTTCATTGACCATATAAGGGGCTCTTGGGGCATCGTCAGAAAGAATTTCGTCGAATAACGGAAAGTGGTCTAAAACATTAATATCGTTATTCGCCCCCGCCATCCCAAAAAATGCATGCCAAATCCATAAATCTTGAGAAGCAACAACTTCAAGCATAATTGTTGGGTATTTTTTATCGCCCCTAACAAATTGCCCTTGCCAAGCCACCGGACAATTTTTCCATTCCCAGTGCATACAGTCAATGCAACCAAGCATTCCCGGAAAACCATGACACTCTTCATGTCGTTGATAAATATTTTGAATGTCGGCCCAAGTTGGTTTTCTTAAATACTCCGGTATAAACAAATCAATAATGCATTTGTTAAAATTATCAAGATAATCACGCGAAGTACGTTCACCCATTTGCACGTATTCATCAAATGCATAGGGTGTGGTGCCATACGCCAATTGGTGTATGGCAGACGTACACTTCATTAGAACACTTAAACTCGTTCGACCCGTAGCATCGGGTGATTGCCTAAAGAAATTAAAATGATCTGGAATATTTTCGGAAGTATAAGATTCAATACCTTCAACTATTTGCAGGAATAGTTTCCGGCGCATACGAAATCTTCTACGAAAATTCCTGTTTGAATACTTACAACCTTGAACGAAATAGTCATTACGTAGACGTTCTTCTGCAATCTCACGTTCACGATATATATAGGTACGAGTTAAGCGAGGTTGAGGTTGAGATGCTTCTTGTTCCAACCGCTTCGATACTACGCGCCGCCATAAATTGAAGTCGGGTCATCAACGTCGACCATTCTTTGAGGTAATTCATCAATTTGATTCGGATCCATTGTGAATGAACTTGAATTTGAATTATGGAAGTGTGAAAAAAATTTGTGTTTTAATTGGGTATTTATAGTGGTAAAAAAATGTTTTTAAGTTTTTTTTTTTTTATATATATATTAAAAAGAGCCGTTTGAAAACGGGGTAAAATGATTTTTTTTTAAATGCCAACGTCTACTAGCCGTTAGGGGGTGTAAAGCGATTTTTTTTATACCATCTTCGTCCCTTAACGCCATGTTAGTGGCATAACTTGGAAACCTTAACGCCACGTTAACGTGGGTTGTGATGTGGCTAATGAGCAATAACGCTCGCGCGTTAAAGGTTAACCGGGGGTTATGATATCAAATGCTCTTTTATTTGACCTTTAATCGATAAAATACAAACATGTTACTGTATCAAATAGGTAGAACCATGTGTCTGCTTTGCTATTATTTGATACATTACCATCTTACTTCAACACTAAAGTAAAACAACAAAAAACAATCAAAGTAAAAATTAAAGAATGAATAAACAAAAGAAAAGAAATAAAAGTGGTTTCCTTGACTGCAAATGTGACATAAAGCACTAAAAGTCATATTAGAGCACACGGTGTGGGCTCGCCGTCACCCCTCGCCAGCATAATCGGTCATTCGCCGCGTGGTGGCCGTCGCCAAACAATCCTTCTTCGTGCAGACGACGAACCAAAACGCTGACAAAGGTGGGGCCCAAGTGTGAGATTAATTTTTTTTTTCAATTTATAAATGGTTTGTGGGTTTTGTGTGTGTGCAGCGTATGTATGTGTGTGTGAGAAGAAGATGGTGGTGGTGGTTTATGGAAGAAGAAGATATAAATGTTTATTTATTTATTTTATTTTTATTTTTATTTTTTTTGCAGTATATATGATTGTATATATATATATTTTTTTTATATTTTGGCAGTATATATATGGTTGTATATATGTGAAAATGTAAAAAAAAAATAAATAAATAAATAAATTGTAAATGTGGGACCTAAATGAAGAGGTTGAGGTTTGTTATGTGAGGTGTGTGGCCTTGTCGTGACACCTAGTGCTCTTACATATACAAATAAAATCTTTTAAATTGATTCATTCTTTCTTCTGAATCACTTTTCTCAATTTCTGTTTCAAACACTTCTCTTCAATTCAAACAGTCAAACCGCTTGTTAAATTTTGTGAACTATGTAACAAAGTTTTATTATTCGAAACGACCGAAACAATAGCTTAAATCATCGGCTGCAACAAAAAATTATCATCTCACAAGTGTAATGACGATGTGGATGCTTAGTTATGAGTCATTGACAGGGGTTAAAATTTTTAAAAGTTTGACACTTTATCTTTTACGCGAAAGCAGGACTAAACATTTTATCAAGTGGGTTCAAAACTTAAAATTATCAGATTGTGTAAACAACATTAGTGGTTTTAAAACAAAGAATAATGCTAAATGGTATTAAATATGCACGATGACTATAAAAAAGTGTTTCATTCGATGGGTTAGTAATTAGATGAACCCGCTCGACTTATATACCGCCGTTGCTTTGATGAACTAGTATTGTATAGTTTACAAGCTCATAATTGCTTGATAAAAAGATTAGATCACTATTTGGAAGTTTTTCCGATTTAACGTGTCTTCTAGTCGGCTTATTTTGCCACCTTTGTTGAGCTTTAACGCCCTCCAGGAGTTTAGCCATGAATAAACCAGTTAGAAACGAGAAAGGCTTACCCAGAAAAACTTTCTTTAGTGATAGTAACTTAAAGAAAAAACATTTGTGTTTTTAAACAAATTTGGTTTCTTTTATCTTAGGTTGCTACGAGCATCTTTGTAATTTTTGTTTGTTGGTTTGTGGACTTGTGATTTGTTGTAGAGTGTACACTGTAGACTTGTAGGTCATGGTGTAATAGATTTTGAATTGGGGCATTGGGCCCAATATCTCTGGCCCATTTTGTACTCTTCAATAGTCTAGTTAGTTGGTTAACGATCAAGAATATTGTAATGATTGTGGGTGTTCATGGGTCGGGTAATAACTGAATAAACCGAAAACCGAACCCAAATTAAACCGAAAAAAACCGAACTGAACTTATAACTTAATTGAATTTGTCAAAACCGAACCGAACCGAACTAAAAATTTACTTTTCGATTTGGATATGGTTTTGGTTATCTGAATTGAAAACCGAACCGAAAACATATATATATATATATATATATATATATATATATATATATATATATATATATATATATATATATATATATATATATGTAAAAACACTTTATATATTTTTTTTATATATTTATATATATCAAAAGACCATTAAAATTTTATCCTAATATAAAAAAACGCTTTTTATGCTTGAATTAAATTCTTTTTGCCAAAAATCTATTTAATTAAATTAAAATATATATAAATTCGGTTTCGGTTTTGACCCATAACCGAACCGAACTTCGGTTCGGTTCTCGGTTCGGTTTGGTCACAGATAATTTTGGTTCGGTTCGGTTTTCGGTTATGCCCAAAAAAAAATTAACCGAACACACCGAACCAAATAAACCGATTAACCCGAGAACCGAACGGATGAACACTCCTATAATGATATGGGTGTGCAGAATTCGGGTTTCACTTACAAAACCGAAATCGAACCGAACCAAACCGAAAAAATCAAACCAAATTTGTAACTGAACCAAATTTACCAAAACCCAAATGAACCGAATTAAATATTCGGTTTTCTGTTCGGTTATCGTTTTGGTAAAATGAAAATCGAACCGAATTAAAAACCGAATTCACATAAATATGTATATTTTTATATATTTATATTAAAAAAATAAAACTCTTTCTTCGTATAAATAAATTAATAATTAAAATTAATAAACCGAATTCAAATAAATTAATAATTAAAATTATGTAATTTGGGTTATTCGATTTGGTTTTCGATTATTCGGTTCAGTTTAATTCAATTTGAATTCGGTTTTCGGTTTTAAAAAAAAATAACTGAACTAACCGAACCTATTAACACCCCTAATGGTTAAAGTTTAAAATCTCTTATTATATAAGATGTTTTCAAATAATAATAATAATAATAATAATAATAATAATAATATGTTGAAAAACTCAATTCGATCAATGGGAGTGTACCATTCTATCAACATAGCAAAATTGAGTATTCCTATTGGCAAATAAAAGTTGAATTTGACTTCAATTTAGTTAAAATCAATTAAATTTCATCCACCCAAATAAACATGCATAAAAAATATGTGTTGATTTTGAAAAAATAAAAATAAAAATAAAAAAAATGAAGGGCTAATTAATAAAAATTTAGTTGTTAAATTTTATAAATAAGTTATATGAAATTGAATAAATTTATCAATTTTCATGGTTATTTAATAACTTTATAAATTTAATAATCATCCCATATACTTTATATTTTATAAAAAAATACAATATATATGTTGTTATTTATAAATATTATTATCAGGTCATATCAAATTAATGTATATGAATGAAATTATAAATATTAAAATGAAAGCATGAATTACTTTGACATGTAAATGAAAACAAGAGATTATATATAAACGAACAACTTACGTTATCCATCTTTATATGATTAAGTAAGGATATCTGGAAAAATATACTTTTTAACTATTCGCATTTAATAATCGACTCATGTTATTAATCTTTATAAGTTTAACCCGCTCATTCATAAATTTAAAAATTAAATACAACTATTTTTTTTGGGAACATCGCTAAAAAGTATTATTAAAGGGAATATAAATATCAAAATAAAGGCACGACCTAACGGGTTATTTTTGACGAGAATGAATACACGAGATTGTACATATATCAACGAAACATATAATGTCAAGAATATGATATCAATTGGTAAATTTATGTTGCATCTCGCGTGCACGGGTCATTATGTGCTACTAAACACACATAATGTCTAGAATATGATATCAGTTATTAAATTTATGCAGCATCTCGCATGCACAGGTATTATAATTATATAAATATAAAAAAATATAATTTATAGAAAAATATTTACTTTACAAAACCATTAATATATAAATGTCATAATATTTAACTTCAAAATTGTTACGAAATAACAACTAATCAACAAGGACTATAAACTAGAATATTTGAGAGATTATGGAATGCATTTTTATTGATGATAACAAACTACAAATGAACCTCTATTTATAGGGTTCTTACAATCAAGGTATTTAGTACAAGCATTATGAGGGGATACAAAAGGACATAGGTTATGAAGGTTATGGTATATGGATAGCCACACATAAATATTCATAATACTCCCTCTTGGCTATCCATCATTAGTTGTCATACGATTAGATCTGCTGCCTCGTTAAAAACCTTGCTAGGAAAACCCGTGGGAAAAACCATAGCTAAGGGAAAAGAGTACGCCGTATGTTCTCCTCCGATGATTAGATCACCGGTTCATTGAGTCTTCGCATTCCAATGTCGTGAACCAACTTCTTAAATGTTGCAGTGGGAAGTGCTTTGGTAAACAAATCTGCTAAGTTCTCGCTTGAACGGACCTTTTGAACAAGTAATATCGCGCTTCTTCGTAATTCATGAGTGAAAAGAACTTCGTAGAATATGCTTGGTTCATTACCTTTGATGTATCCGTCTTTAAGTTGAGCAATGCATGCTGCATTATCTTCATACACGATTGTTGGAGCTCTCTGGCCTGAAGAGATACTACATGATTCACGAATATGTTGTACCACATTTCTTAACCATACGCATTCCCGACTGGCTTCATGGATGGCCAAGATCTCTACATGATTCGATGAAGTAGCACTTATTGTTTGCTTCACGGAACGCCATGAAATGGCAGGATCGAACTTGTGAAAACATATCCGGTTTGGGACCGACCGGTATGGAGATCGACATATATCCCGTGATCCGCAAAACCAACTAGATCTCTTTCGGATGAATTAGTGTAATATAAACCCATATCTTTTGTACCTTGAAGGTAGCGAAATATTTGTTTCACCCCATTCCAATGTCTCCTTGTTGGACACGAGCTATATCTTGCCAATAAGTTTAGTGAAAATGATATACCAGGTCGTGTATGACTCGCAAGAAATAACAATGCTCCAATGGCACTTAAATAGGGTACTTCGGGACCAAGAATTTCCTCGTCATCATCTGGAGGTCGAAAAGGGTCCTTTTCTATATCTAAGGTCCTTACAACCATTGGGGTGCTCAATGGATGGGATTTTTCCATATAAAATATTTTTAGCAACTTCTCTGTGTATGCCTTTTGGTGGACAAGGATTCCATTCTTTAGATGTTCAATTTGTAATCCAAGACAAAACTTTGTTTTTCCCAGATCTTTCATCTCAAATTCTTTCTTGAGATATTCAATTGCCTTTGGTAGCTCACCCGAGTTCCAATGATATTCAGATCATCAACATACACAGAATTACGACATATTCAGATCCGCACCTTTTATAAATATGCATGGGCAAATAGAATCATTTCTATATCCTTCCTTTAATAAATATTCACTAAGGCGATTGTTCCACATTCTGCACTACTTCAACCCATATAAAGATTTATTCAGTTTGATTGCATATTATTCTCGAGAACTTGCTTTACATGATTCAGGCAGCTTAAACCCATCCGAAGCTTCATGAAGATTTCGTATCAAGTGAGCCGTATAAATAGGTCGTCACAACATCCATTAGATGCAGATCGAGTCCTTCTTATATTACCGACTAATTAGATACCAAAAGTAGTTGGATCCACCATGGAGAATATGTCTCCTCATAATCTATACCTGGTCTTTGTGAAAATCCTTGTGCCACCAAGCGTGCTTTGTAACGAGTAATTTCATTTTTTTCATTTCATTTTCGCACAAAGACCCATTTATACCCAATGGTTTTACACCTTCGTGTGTACGGACTATCGGTCCGAAAACTTCTCGTTTTTCAAGAGATTTTAATTCTGCCTCAATTGCGTCTTTCCATTTTGGCAAATCATTTCTATTTTTGCATTCCGAAATTGACTTTGGTTCTTGATCCTCATCATTTTCCATAACTTCTAGCGCTACATTATATGCAAAAGCATCATCGACATCGATTTCATTTCGGTTCCATACCTTTCTAGACATGATATAATTTATTGAGATCTCTTCATTTTCGGGTACCCGGGGTTCCTCTTGAACCGTCATGTCTAATGTCCTTATAGAGGACCCTTCTGGTGTTTCTTTAACCTCGACTGGTCTACCACGCTTTAGGCGTGCCTTAGACTCATTTGCAATTTCTGAATTTTCTTTAGGAACATCAATTCTGACAGGAGCATTAACAAATGGTATATGTGACTTGGTTACTCTTTAAGGTCGAACGCTGTCCGTAATTGATTTGCTAACCCTTGTAAATGAATTATCTTTTGAACTTCTTGTTCACATTCTTTTGTTCGAGGATCAAGATGAAATAATGATAATTCTTTCCAACTTATATCACTTCCCAAATTGCTTTTCTCCCCTAATGTTGGGAATATTGACTCATCAAAATGACAATCAAAGAAATCGGCCGTAAACAAATCCCCATTGATGGCTCTAAATATCTAATTATAGATGGTGAATCATACCCAACATATATTCCCATTCTCCTTTGAGGTCCCATTTTTGTGCGTTGTGGTGGAGCAATTGGGACATATACTGCACAACCAAAAATTCTTAGATGGGAAATATTTGGTTCCTGACCAAAAACCAAATGTAATGGGGAGTAAGTATGGTAACTCGTTGGCCTAATACGAATTAGTGTTGTTGCATTCAGAACAGCATGGCCCCACGCAGAAACTGGTAACTTCGCTTTCATAATCATGGGCCTTGCGATCATCTGAATCCGCTTGATAAAAGACTCGGCGAGCCCATTTTGTGTATGAACATGAGCTACTGGATGTTCGACACTTATCCCAATAGACATACAATAGTCATTAAATGTTTGGGATGTAAACTCACCAAAGATTGTCCAAACGTATTGTCTTTATAGGATAATCTGGAAAATGTGCTCTCAGTCTTATTAATTGAGCAAGTAATCTCGCAAACACCATATTGCGACTTGACAATAAGCACACATGTGACCATCGAGTAGATGCATCGATTAAAACCCTAAAGTATCTAAATGGTCCACAAGGTGGATGTATGGGCCCACATATATCCCCTTGGATTCTTTCCAGAAAATTAAGGGATTCATTCCCTATCTTAGCTGGTGATGGGCGTGTGATCAATTTTCCTTGTGAGCAAGCAACACATGTAATATCTTTTGTTTCTAGAACCTTATGGTCCTTTAATGGGTGTCCGTTTGAATTTTCTATTATCTTTCGCATCATTAATGATCTGGGATGGCCTAACCGATCATGCCAAACGATAAATTTTTCTCGGTCAATAAGTTTTTTATTTGTGACCGCATTTGTTTCAACAATATTAATCTTGGTGTAATACAACCCGGATGAAAATGCGGGTAATTTTTCTAACACTTTCTTTTTATCCAAGATCACATTCGTAATATGAAGGTACTCATCATGTCCTTCATTTGTAGTCTCAATATGATATCCATTTCGAAGAATATTTCTAAAACTTAATAAATTCCTTTGAGACATGGGGGAAAATAGTGCATTGTCAATTTTAAACATTGTACCTTCGGGTAATAATATATGTGCTTTTCCATAACCTTTTATTAGTTTTGCACTACCCGAAATAGTACTAACATTTGATTCTTGTAGGTTCAAGTGTGAGAAATATTTCTCCTTTTTGAGTATTGTGTGTGTGGTTGCACTATCCACTAGACATATGTCTTCATCATCAATAATAAGTTGTGCCACACGATCCATATAAAATAAAACACATATCATAAGTAAAATGTTTAACGGAATAATTAAAAGGAAATAACATATTTTATTAAGCCAAGTGAGTAGATAGAGTATGTCTCATAGGACAACATAGGTAACTTGAAAGAAAATAAATGAAACAAAAACAAGATCAACATCAACGTGAAGACGTTTTATTCTTGGCTTTATTGACACTCTTATTATTATTGGCTTAATGGATCACTCGTTTGTGAGGAAATCACTCACATCCAAATGAGTGTTATCATTTTGGTCTTCTGGAACACCAAGGTTGTCAATACCAAGGCTATCAAATTTTCCTTCATCATATGCAAAGTTAACTTCGACCCCTTTTCCTTTGTTCTTTTGGGATCGTTGGTAGAGTTCCACCAAATGTTTGGGTGTGCGACATGCACGGGCCCAATGATTAGTGCCGCCACAACGATAGCATACAGTTTCTATGGCACCTTTTATTTTTTCACCTCCATCATTTTTGATCATTTTTCCTTTATCTTGCCATTTTTTATGACCACTTGTATTCCCATATTGGAAACCATGATAATTACCTCGACCAAAACCACGCCCTTGGCCACGTCCATGGCCACGACCACGTCCTCGTCCACGGTCAGATCCACGACCGCGACCTCCATTTACCATATTTGCTTCCAAAAGTGGAGCAGATCCACTTGGACGTGACTCATGGTTTTTCATCAATAATTCATTGTTTTGTTCCGCGACAAGTAAACACGAAATCAAATCACAATACTTTTTAAAGCCTCTTTCGCGGTACTGTTGTTGCAATAGTAAATTAGAGGCATGAAATGTAGAGAATGTTTTTTCAAGCATTTCTTCATCAGTGATTTTTTCTCCACATAAAGTTAATTGGGAGGTAATTTTAAACATAGCAGAATTATATTCACCCACAGTTTTAAAATCCTGGAACCTTAAATGAACCCAGTCATAGCGGGCTCTCGGTAAAATCACTGTTTTTTGATGTTCAAATCTGTCCTTCAAATGATTCCAAAGGACAAGTGGGTCCTTAACAGTAAGATATTCATATTTTAAATTCTCATGGAGGTGATGGCGTAAGAATATCATTGCCTTAGCCTTTTGTTCAACAGTTGTTTCCTTTCCCGCTTTGATTGTATCACCAAGACCATTAGCCGCAAGGTGTATCTCGGCATCCAGAACCCAAGACAAATAGTTTTGTCCAGTTATGTCCAAAGCCAAAAAATCAAGTTTCGCAAGATTCGACATGGCTAGCAACATTATCACATATACACAAGTTAACATTTACTCAGTTTGCAGAATAACTTATTAATTAGCATCATACAAAAAAAAATTATAGAATCAATTAAGGCATCATAAAAAATATCAGTAATTTATACTATCTTATTAGTTTACATACATTATTATATTTAATTTTAAGGGTCATTTTTGTTAACTTTACTCAATTACAAGAGGAATGTAAGGATATTCACGAGGGACTAGCAAAAAACTTTACACATAGCATATAGTCTATTAAATACTAGGAGCATACAAGAACAAAACAATATTGTAAAGGTAATATCTAACGATTCATACCAAGTACATAAATCTAATGATGAATAAGACTAACAATATATAAACGAAAATAGATATATCTCCATATGTCTATAGAATATAATGTTGATCTTATCGTAAATATGAAAACAAGCTTAATTTATTAAAAGATTAAATAATCAATTAACAATATAGCGAAATCAAATACTCATGATAGGCAAAAGAGTACATGTAACAGAAAATAGTATTATTTGATCCTAGCATGTAGATAACATTTATACAGGGTATATGTAACTTAAATTTACATGGTCAATATATTATGTTTTTGTTTAACTCTTGGGATATACACTATATCAGACAAAGAAAGTATATAGATCATTACGTAGTAGGGACATTTTGATCAAATAGTCAAATGTTACACAGAACAAAATAAACATTAAGAAAATACATTTACAAAGTATGAGGTGTAATACTATGCATTATTCTATCATTAAAATTTGCATGAGCAGGCATGTATGTTTACTTATCAATGTTAAGCTAACAGAAATTTATATGGATATCTATTCGTTCTTTGGATTAAGGCTATGTTTGGCAAAAGGTAATGCATAACAATAAAAGACATCAAAAATTGAGAAGATGATAAGCCAACCCGCCATCAGCACTCTTAAAGAAGCATTGGAAAAATGAGCTTTCCTAAAAAATAGCAAAGCTCACCGCTCCTTTGCCAAACGAACACTAAAAATAAAAAAGTTCACTCCTCACCGCTCATCGCCCCAAAAAGCTTCAAAAAGCTCTGCGCCAAACATAGCCTAAAAATATTAGACACGTAATGCATATCATATTGATAAATAAACAGACATCAAAACATACCGATCAAGATTAACGATTGCACTTTGAGACTATCGTGCTGATAACGTGTTACGAAATAACAACTAATCAACAAAACTAGAAGATTTGAGAGATTATGGAATGCATTTTTATTGATGATAACAAACTACAAATGAACCTCTATTTATAGGGTTCTTACAATCAAGGTACACTACTACAAAAAAGGGCATAGAGCCCGGTTGAAATTGGTCATAGAGCCCGGTTTTGCCTACGGGCACAAAGGGGAGGGGACTCTATTCGAAATGCTTATAGAGCCCGGTTTGAAAAACGGGCTCTTTTTGTAGTTATAGAGCCCGGTTTTGTACTTAAAAACATGGCTCTATGTGATTAAAAAAACAAAAAAAAAATAATACTGCACGAGATAATTTCAGCCAATATCAGCCATGAATGAATTTGTTTCTCTTCTTTTCCAAAACAAACATAGCATTGATTCAAATAAGAAAGATCCATTGATATTACAACTCTGTTGATACACATTGAGCTTGCCTCATGTATGATTACTCTTGCAAACAACAGAACCAAAAAGATACAAGCCAACTTTAACTACTTGAGCATAAATGAAAGTAAAACATACACGATTGACGCCATGAAATCTCGTATTGTCAATGCCTTTGAATAACTCAACACAAACATGACGGGGTTTGATGAAGTTGATGTCGTCCCCAACCCGCCTTTTAGAATTAAGAATCACGCCACATGACAAATACATAATAAATCTTGACTTTACCCAGCCAAGTACAAGCTCTAATCAAGGAGAAGAAATCCAAAGAATTTCATAAGACAATTGACGAAACGATCCACATTGCAACCTCGAAGCAAGTCTTTACTCTCAAATACTTATTCTATTACTATTGCCTCCCGCTGTCACGGTTGTTGAACCTGGTGAGTTAGTGTTGCCGTTCATTGTGGTACCTCTGCATTAACAATTACAACAAATCATAAATCTGACTAGATGATTACAAAAAAGCAAATCCTAATTAATAAAACATAACATTGCCACGGAAGGTAAAAACCACTAGACACTTACAGAGAAAAACAAATTTTCTCTCGCTGCAGTATTCTAATAAACGAAAAGGAGTAATGTTACATACAAGAAACATTTGACCCACTTGGTAGAGATCATAAGTATGACCACAAGTACAGCTAATGTTACTGAAACACAAAATGTTATGTTGTTAGATAGCCATGTTTCGGTGTAGTGTTAAGACGTTCTTTTCCTGTATCTATAATTTAGCTATTAAAAAAAGTTGTTGGTGTCGGGAGGTAAAGTGTTAAGACGTCCTCTTTTCAATTTGGAAAGTTTCTATACAGTATATAAGGAAAGGAATACTATTAGAAGAGAAAAAAAGATAAAATTGTGTTTCAGTTTGTTAGTAATGGTGTTATTAACACAAGTAGTTTTATTCTAGGAGCAAGAATGTTGGAACCTAAGCCGTTGGTATAAGTATGTGACTATCTGTACATACATACATACCGATAAATGAAGTATAGCGCAAAGAAGGTAATCAAACAGAAGTGCTATTAAAAATGTATCCATGAGGTGCATATGTCATGCCAAACAACTTTGGGATCAACGTAAAACGTAAACGTATAAATGACATAAGCATGATTTGCGCCACAGACTTGTCTCGGTCAGAGTTACACCTAACCGAAATTATACAATAACACGTTAAAAATGATGACTAACACGCCTATGAATTTAAATAAAGGCCGGGTAGTAGGTTGTGAAGAAGGATTGAATCTAACCACTAAGAAATGAGAAGAATTTCTTGTTTGGGCATTGGTAGGATCCACTAATCGCACCCACGAAGAAAACTTTTGGCTTCCAATAATGGTACAAGTTCCCCATAATAAAGTGAGAAGGAATATCGTTGATCCGGCTAGCAAACCAGACTCCAAATACTACATACTCTAGCGGTTTATGCTAAGATTGTACTACCTCCAAAGACTTTTGTGTTCAGAGTTGTAGTCCCTTCAATTCCCTAGAACATCGCAAAGTAAAGCTCATTCTTAATAATTACATAACACGTATTGCATAAGCTTTGATCGAAAATGATTCACCACTATCATTTTAATGACCTACATGAATCACACAACACTTATTGCAAAAATTTAACCCAATTCCTAAGATACTAAACTTGCAGAACATCAATGATCTACATGAATGCAATTAGGCCTAAAAATTAAAATTAACACTAAGTTTCAATTAAGCCTCAAAGTAACCCTACACACATAAATCCTAAGTTTCACATAAACCGTAAATAATAGATAACGATAAACCATAACTTGTAACTAAAAGTATAAAATTAACAATAAAAATCCTAACTTTCAGTTTAGATCCCTAACATACATACAAACTTAATCACATAAATTTGAAAATAAACCTTAATTACATACAGCTAATAAACCTAATCTAAAAAAAATTCAAACTTGAACCAAAATAAAAAATAAAAATAAAAATCAAATAAATACAAAAAGCATTACTAGTGCGAGATCATATGAATAAGGCCAACATGGATTCTGTATGCAATCGAGCTTTAACCATCATCAACGGTGGCATGATTGGCATTGGATCTGTTAAAAATTGGACCAATAATCATTAATACTTGGAATTTTATGATTAAATTGAATGTTAGAGAAAGATTGCATACCTTGTTGTTAATGATTTTCGAAGTCAAGCCGTTAACTGGAAACATGTAAAAGTGATTTAAGGTTTATGTTTATGTGGTCTAGGTGAAAATAAAGAAGGGGAAAAATGCCTCTTAAAAGGAAAGTGAAAAATTGAAAGTAGAAAGCAAAGTGAAAAAAAGGAGGAGGGAGAAATCCCGCTCAAGAAAAAATGAAACAAATAAAGCCCGGTTTTCAATTATAAAACGGGGCTTTATTCTGTGGTTGAATTAGACCCCTGTTTTTTCATTTCATAACCGGGCCCTATGCCTTTCTTTTTTATGGGAACCTTTATAAAGCCCGTTTTTTCTATTTAGAGGGCTTTATTAGGGGGGCTCTATTCCCATATTTGTAGTAGTGGTATTTAGTACAAGCATTATGAGGGGATACAAAAGGACATAGGTTATGAAGGTTATGGTATATATGGATAGCCACACATAAATATTCATAATAAAAATAAAGTTATTGGAATATTATTATTTATTATATTATCTACTCAAAGTTCAGTTATTATAATGTTATTACTCGTTATACTATCTGCTTACACACATAACTAGCACCCGTATAAAGTAGTTGGACACTGAATATTTTGTTTCAAAACCATTTAGAAACTATTCTCCTAATCATTGCTTCCTAGTTATGGTTAGTGAAACCATATATTTTTTAAAAGGTGAAGATAGGTGGGATCACTTTGGTCCCATGCTTCTTATTACGGAGTAAGTTACAGTGTTACACACCATTCTAAATGTGATATTGCATATTTGTATTAGAAACAAGGTTGTGCTGCCTTTGTGTTGCGACACGGTTACGTTAAATCAATATTTTACGTGCAAGGCTTTAATCTGTATCTGTATGAGTTTAAACATAAAATAAGAGATTAGATAAAGTTTATAAGGGTGAATTGTAATTATAAAATGAATAGTAATTTTTTTTTGGTAATTGATAATAAGAAATCAATCAATATTACTAAATTATTTTATACATGATGGTTAGGACTTAGGCTTACCTACTATTATACATTAATACCACCAAACATGTATTCATTGATACCAAACATGTGTTCACTTGTCTTCCTTATAAAATTAAATATACTTTATTAAGTTTTCGTATAGACTTATACAAGTCTCATCAATATATGAAGTAAGAACTGTTTTAAATTATAGTAACTATATAATCTGTTTCGGTAACTCTTTAAAATACATTTTATAGATTGATGAGATAATACCAGGATGTCTGAGGTGTTGGTGCCACATCTAAGGAGGATATAACGGGTCAATAAATCCTTTACCGAGAAACCAAAAGCATTAAATTTAACAGTACAATTATTATCTCTAGTAAATTGATGAATGAAAATAAGATTTTTTATGATATTAGTGGTGACAAAAATATTATGTAAGTATAAAGGACGATTAAAAGTAGGTAAGATGCTATGACCGGTATTGATAACAGGTATAGATTTATCATCAACACAAACAGATGGATATAAACATTTATTATAAACGATATTTAAATTACTTGTATGTGAATTGAGATGAGATGATGCACCTGTGTCCATATTTTGTTGGTTTCTTTAAGGAGTGTTCCCAGTTGGGTGTAGATAATCAATGAGTATTGGATATCACTTAAAATCGTGTACTCACTTTTCAATAGAAACTATTCGACCCTATGTATGGGTTATACGAATATCTCTATGGGATAAGACAAAGTGGTGTTCTTGTTTTAAACACAAATCAAGAATCTGTTCGCTTTCAAGTGTTTTTCTTCCGTATCTATTTTCATGCATATGTGTATCCTATTTATAGTATTGATTTACTCTTAGTAAATAGAATTATGAGAATTAATCTGCCAATTAATCTCCTCATGATGTTCCTCCATTGTAACCATAGTGGTCACAAGACCAAGTTACTATGGTCTTAACTACGAGCTTGAAACTGTTTATTAATAGGTCAAAGCAATTACAAACTAATTCCAGCAGTACTAGCAGTAGTAACTCTGCCAACAGTAGTAACTCCGCCAATAATAGTAACATTAGTACTAGCAGTAGTAACTCAGCCAACAGTAGTAACATTAGTACTAGCAGTAGTAACTTGTTGAATGATTGAATCAACCACTATTAAAGCCAGGGTAATCAGAGACTTAATTGATGTACACTCTGTACCTCTAAACCCATTTTCAAATATGATTATATTTCTCAATTGAACTAAATTTCCAACATATTTCATGTCAGATCCGCCTAAAATACTCGCCGGTATCTTTAACATATTTGTTAGACAAAAAAGAAATAATAACCTATACCACTATCTAAAGCATTTAGGCCATTCCTTAAATAGAAAGGCTTGAAAATTCAGCCTACCCACTTGACAATTACGGAAATTTCAATAGCTTGTTGCATACACGCAAATAGAAGTTACATCTAGAAAATTAAGTGTATTAAATTCGTAAACTTGTAACAGCCCTCTAAATTAACATTTAAACTATTTATAAACTTTTGACAATCACATAACCTTTTAACTACTTGCAATTACACCAGTATCTTAACTAAAGTTATTGTTATCCGTAAATTACCTGTTACAAAAAGTATGATAACTAAAGTTATTGTTATCCGTAAATTACCTGTTACAAAAAGTATGATCAGATAACATCACATTGCTAGAAAATTTAGTCACATTGTACTCACCACCACATCGGGCTGGTATCCTGCTAGTAATACAAATAAATGATGTTTCTTTCTTTCTTTGTTGTGCGTCAGATCCAAACCACAAACAGGAACCAAGTATATCTTCTTTCCACACGTGTACAAACTAACCAAAACTAAGGATCAAGTTTTCAAGATCGGGATTCTACTAAAGATCGTTTTCGTTTTTACAAGATCGAAATTGAGAAAAGGATGGTTGTTGAAAAATGGAATGGCACATTAATTCCTATGGCTAAGAAGTATCTCAAAGACTATCTCTAAGGCAAGCAAATTGAGCTATAATTGTTTAATTTATTTTATGATTAAATTGCTACATATGTACCTTAATTTATCTTTATTTGTGTTTTTTTTCTTGTAGAACTTGGGTGAATACGAAGTTTGCAGAAGCAACGAAAATCATGCTAAAGTGAAAAGTAAGGGAAAAAGGTGGGTGGTGATGCTAAATGAGAAAAAAAAAATTCTTGTCGGGTTTTGCAAGCAAAGGGCATGCCATGTGTTCATGTTGCTGCATTCATTGCTTTCACAAGGGAAAGTTGGGAAAAATATGTTGATCCGTATTTCACAATCGAAAAGTTTAAAGATGCATATGCTTTAGAAGTCGCTATGATGTCTGGAAAGGATAAATGGGTACACCTACAAACAGAGGATAAAATATACCCACCTGTTATCAAACGCCCAATTGGACGACCTAGGAAAAAGAGAATTGCACCAGCAGATGAGCCCAAAAAAAGATACCAGCGCAGGAAATGTAATGGATATGGACATCATCAAAACCTTTTAACTATTTATAAACTTTTGACAATCACATAACCTTTTAACTACTTGCAATTACACCAGTATCTTAACTAAAGTTATTGTTATCCGTACATTACCTATTACAAAAAGTATGATCAGATAACATCACATTGCTAGAAATTTAGTCACATTGTACTCGCCACCACATCGGGCTGGTACCCTGCTAGTAATACAAATAAATGATGTTTCTTTCTTTCTTTGTTGTGCGTCAGATCAAAACCACAAACAGGGACCAAGTATATCTTCTTTCCACACGTGTACAAACTAACCAAAACTAAGGATCAAGTTTTCAAGATCGGGATTCTACTAAAGATCGTTTTCGTTTTTACAAGATCGAAATTGTAAGATCAGATCAGGATCCTAAGATCCTACTATAATACTATTTTCTATATAGTCTTTATAATATTATTCAAATCTACAAATTATTATACAACATAAACACAAAATTATATGAATGTTTCATGGAACAATTATCTTAAATTATGAATATGAAATGTTTAAGAAGATTAACATATTATTTTTTAAATTCTATGAAACTTAATCCATAACTTTGTGGTTTTTTAGTTTATGGTTCGAGAAAAAGTAAGATCGGATCGGATAAGATCTTAAGATCTTATGGTTAAGATCGGGATCTTATAAGATCTTTAGCTTGCTAAGATCCTACGTAGAATCCGGATCATTTTTGTTTTGTAGTATCGTAAAATCGTAAGATGCTAAAATCAGGATCGGGATCTTAACAACTATGCCAAGGATAATACCTATATATATGATGATGAATTGATTTTAACTTTTTGTGAGACAACTTTTTTTTTCAAGGACGGATCGAGAGATAGATGGAGAGGGAAACGATAGAGAGAAATGAAGGATCAATTTTGCTCTTGATACCATATTAGAATTGTGATTTGCTTGACCATTAATTAAACACAATGTTAATACAAATAAGCCGTAAAAACGTTTATTTATGTTTTATGATCTTTTAATGTTTTGTCAATAACAAACATAAAATCATTTTAACGAAACAAATAAAATACGTAAATGGTTTGAGCCAATAGTTTACTAACACACTTACGTCTTCATATAAATCACTAAACAAGTAATAGTGTTTTCATGTTATAGTAATGCATATGTATAACAACTAGTGTTTACATAATTGGTAGATATATATATACTTAGTATGTATTATAATGGGTAATATAATGGGTAAAAATCTAAGGATTTGACCCATTGACTAAATACATTGAATGTAGTTGGGTAAAGCCCAAAGTCCATGACCCATACCCATGGAGTATGATCCATAACCCATGACCCATTGCATGACATCATGCATAAGTCATAATGGGTATTATCCATGACCCATGGAGCTAACCCATGACCCATTGACTAGATGCATTGCATCTTCTAGATACGTTGTATCTATTTGGATACCCATAGATCAAATCTTACAACCCATGATCCATGATCCATGACCCACAACCCATTTAGGGGGAGCGTCCTACGGATCCCTAGGAATACACTAGACGGATCCCTCAAGCAAGGGATCCGTGGAATAGTAGCATGTTTTTGTCTATAAATAGTGAGCCATTTCTTCATTGTTGGCCACCACTTCCATACATACTTTCTCCTAGTATTGTAAACTCTCTAATCTCATATCCAAAGGATCTTTCTATGTAGTTTGTGTTTGTTTTTGTGTGATTCTCTAAGTTCCTCTTAAAGGCGAGATCACCACCTCTTGAAGTCAAGCAAGCTCAAGTCCATGAGTTGCCTAGTTTCGTCATCATCAAGACTACTGAATTTATCTTGTTGTTAGTTCTTTCTTCCACTCTAGAAGTGTTGTGTTGAAGGCATTAGTAAAGGATGCCAAAAGGGTCAAGTCGAAGGCATTAGTGAAAGGTGTCGAACGTCCGTGTCTAAAGCAATAGTGAAGGATGCCAAAAGGGTCAAGTTGAAGGCATTAGTGAAAGGTGCCGAACGTCCGTGTCAAAGGCATTAGTGAAGGATGCCATAAAGTGTCAAGGGCATTAGTGAAAGATGCCAAGGGTGTACAATCGATATGTTACATCGATGTACAAATATAGATAGGTTGTGTCTAAGGATATTGATATCCTTGATGATGTTGTAATAAGGAGTGGGTGTCCCTTGGGATAGGTGTCGTGCAGTGTTGGGTAGTAGTTCCTCCTTTATAATGGAACTCGGTATCTAGCCTTGTACCGGATAAAGTGTAGGCGACGTTGTGATAGGTTTGGTTCTACCTCGTGGAAGAACTCGGTGTTTAGCCTTGTACCGGAAAAAGAGTAGGCGACGTTGTGAAGGCTTCTCCGCCATAAGGAGTTTGTGTCCTGTAGTGCTAACGAACTCTCGAGTAGGTGACTCGGGGAGTGGAGTAGGGCAAAGAAGGTGTCCTTGTAGCCGAACCACTATAAACACTCGTGTCGTGGTTTTGTGTTTCTTACTCTTTACCTTTGCATTACATCTTTACATACTTATCTATCAATATCCAACATACACATTTAAATAGATTGACATAAGTCGATCTAAATATTTTAAAACAAAGTTTTAATCGGTAAAACTATTCAACCCCCCTTCTAGTTTTTCACACACACCATTACAATATATAGTCGCTAACGGATTGTTCTAGATACGAAAACATTAAAGGGTTAGGCCTATCACTAATAACAAAGCCTAAAGACTTCTATAATAAAAACACTCGTCTAACACTCTTACCTCACACAAGCAGAACGATCACGCTTAAGAAATGGTAAATGACTAGCAACTCGGACTAATTAAAAGGCAATAAAATTAAGGGTGAATTACATATATATCCTTCTAAAAGACTAAAATTGCATATATATATATATATATATATATATATATATATATATATATATATATATATAGAGATATAGAGAGATATGAGGATCATGGATTTTTAATTATATGCGGATGTCGGATGGATCCGGACGCCCATTTCAGACGATCTTGACTTTTGTAAAAAGTCAAGATCTCTAATTACTTAAAAGTAAATTGACCATGTAAATCCGATTTTTTAATTTTTTCCTTTTGAGGGATCGCTACTATTGTTATCTTCTTTCATTTTTAATTTTTTGATTTTTTAGAAATTTTTGTTTTTTATTATGAGTTCTATCGTGATATTAACGATATTATGAGTCCTACTGTGATATTAACAATTTTACTTAATATCACTGCTTTTTTTTATTACGATATTAAGAAAAGTTACGGTGATATTAAAAAAATTAACTTTGATATTAAGAAAACAAGTAAAAAGTAACGGGATATTAACAATTTTACTTAAAAGTTCTTTGATATTAGAAAAAACTTAATATCATGCTAGTTTAGAAACTCTTGCTAGCCTTAGTGAAACTCTTGCTAGCCTTAGTTAGTAGTGATATTAAGAAATCTTGATAATTACGGTGATATTAACAAAATTCATAATATCATTGTACCTTTTAACCATGAAAATGGTTTTTTCCTAATTTTTTCAAATGATTCTTAATAAATTGTTGTCCTCTTTCTTTTTTAATTTTTGATTTTTTTGAATTAATTTTTTTTAATATTACTGTGATATTATCCGCAATTATCATCCCTACTTAAAATGTAATCAAAAGCATCCCTTCCTATATATATATATATATATATATATATATATATATATATATATATATATATATAGGGAGGCGTTATTGTGATGTACACTTTAAAATGAAAAACAATAGGCACACTTGTAGACCGTTAGATCAACTATTATGAATTAGATTTAATGCTAATTAAATAATTAACTAACAATGGCAATTTTGTAAATAAGTGAAACATTATGGCACTTTCTAACATTGCATTTAATAGCTAACCAACACAACACACAATCTTCGTCAATTTTCCATTGGTTTTCAAACATACATTTCACATATTTAATTATTTCATGTACTTATTCATTATGCATCAATTTATTTGTTATTATTTTAACGTGTAAAAGTAAATTTTCTCATTCTTTTTCCGTTAGTGTGATTGATGACACCACCATGTGACACACAATAGTTCACTTTTAAATAGCTGTGTATTTTTTAAACGAGTCTCTTTAAACGAACTTTTATACATAATATATAATGACACATCAATTTTTGATACATAAATAATGAGACATTAATTTTTGATACATTTGTACTTAAATATCTTTATACATATATAGTGACACACTAGTTTTTTTTACACAATTATAATGTGATACCAAATTTATTGATACATATATAATGACACACTAAAATTTTAGCACACTTGACACACTAAAATTTTAGTATTTATAGTGACACACTATGTTTATCACACAAATTTTCTTGACACATATGTGGTGTCACACAATTTTTTTTGACACACCAATTTTTTTGATACATAAATATCTTGATAAATATATAGTGACACACTAATTTTTGTGACACATTTGTAGCGTGACACTATGTTTATGACACAAATTTTCTTTGACATATATACGGTGACAAACCATTTTTTTTAATACGTTTATAGTGACACACTAATTATTACTGGACATATTTTTTAGTAACAAATTAAATCTTTAGACACATTTAGTTTTATAATTAAACTAGGATATACGCACGTGAATTTTACGGGTAGCTAAAATAAGTTGTTGAATAACTTTAAATACAAAACTATAGTTTATGAAATAAAAGCAAACAACTTTTATTGTATACAAACTGAGTTTAAAGTAAACTAACACCTGGTACAAGGCTCCTAATTATTCACGAACAAACTAATAATTACTCACGAACAAACTAATATTATGCTTCTCAAATTTGAACTACCATAAAAAAGAATGGCTTAAAAGGTTGTGATAAGCGTTGACTTGCTACCCACTTAAGCGTTGACTTGTTACATAGCGGGTGACTTGATGTGTTTTCAATACACACAATCTCTTAGATGGATTATACACATAAGCATATGTAATATATGACTATAGATATACACAGCTGGGACTCGATGTGTTTGCAATACGACTTTTGCAACATACAAAAGCAGATCATTTACACAGCAATAAAATATACAAACAACAACATCATTTGTGACAATACCGCTGAACATTGCAATTAAAGATATCATATGATATGTAAATTCATATTCTGTTGTGAAACCATTGCCAGATGACCAAAGAGTAACTCCTGCTCTACCTTCCAACTTACTTATTAAGAATAAAAAAATAACAACACCAATATCAAACTAATAAAATCCTTTCTTTAGTAAAACATATTCAATACACATACAAAAAGCCATCAACGTAGACCTTGTGGTTCGTAAAAAAGATTGAAATTCCCAAAGGATACACAAAATAAAATAAAAAGAAAATTAAAATAAGATCAACCCGATCTGTAGACGTTCCAAACCCGAAACTATCCGATCTGTAAATGGTTCCAAACCCCAAACTTACTGATCGAAAATTTACACGTTGCGGCGTCGGTTATGTGTATCTTCATATATATGGCAGTTGTGATTAGGGTTTCAACGAGAGAAAACGGAAGATTTATGAATGTGTTTTTTTTTTGGTTGTAAATGAGAGAGAAAAAGGAAGATAATAGGAAGATAATGAAACTGACTACAAGTTTGGTGGGGAGAGGGGAATTGGGCGTGTATGGGGTATTAGAAAAACTAGGGTAGTTGAAATGATGAAAATACCCTTTTAGTTTATTTAACAATTTATTTTTGGTTTAAATAGATTATATACACTTGTCATCTCTTCATTGGTGCCTATTGTGTTGTAGTTTAAGGTGTTCACCATATGAACATAATTATATATATATATATATACTAGTGGCAAACCGTCCAGATGGGCCAATTATGATGTTTTTATTTTAAGATTTAGTAGAACAAATATATACTAAAAATAATTAAAAGTTAAATGAAACGGTTAAGATCTATAATTGATGTTATCATAATCCATAAAAAAGCTAAAAGCAGGTAAGAATTTTGATTTTTGGTTTTTATTTTTAGGATTTAGTAGAACAATTATATACTAAAAAGTTATTAAAGTTAAATTAAACGGTTAAGAACTATAATTGATGTTACCATAATCCATAAAACGGCTAAAATGAGGTAACTAATTTCTAACATTTTGTTCTCAACATATTAATCATGAACATCTTTTACATTTGATAATATTATTAACATTTATTATTATTATTTTGTTTTTGTTAATTATGTTTATTTACTTATTGTATATAGGTGCTTCCAGCTGATTTTAATTACTTTTAATTACTTTTTAGTATATAGTTTTGGGCAGGCATGACTTATAATTATCGTTGATATATTTTACTATAACGAAAAAAGACGGGTTAAAAATGATTGGAAAATTGTCCAATGAAAATTTAAGTAACGGTTAATAAATTACGAACATTGTAGACGCAAATTATTTGAAAACAATATATAAAATAACAAACGATAGCAATATACTTTAACGTTCCGTTACGACCCATAAAAAGATAGATTATATAAACCAATCATGCCCATTAATTACAATATATGTACATTTAGTTTATTAAGACAGATTGCTGAATAATTATACGCATTACCAACCACTGAAGATTTGTTCGTATGTGTGGCTATGTTTTACGTTTTCTATATGAATTGTTATTTGAAAACATAATGTGATAGGGTTTGTGTTTTTTTTTCCAAGTTAAGCGGTATTTTATTTTTTTTTAAAAGGTATAATCCTCATATTCATATGAGGTAATATGAGTACTTAGATAGGACTTCGACCTGATATGACATGATCTATTACAATACTTCAAAATTCAATCAAACAAAAGAAAAAGAATTTTAAGGAGTACTTCTAGCCATGATATGAATTGACCGCAATTAGGAAACTGTATTTTGAGAAAAAAATAATAGAGCTGGAATATAGATCTATTTGCTCATGAATATGTTGATTCAAGTTATGTTATATCACTTGCGGGTCAAACATGTATCATATAAAGTATTACTCGTATCTTTTTAGGAAACAGTCTAAATGGGTCAAAGTCAAGAAATGTTTGGGGTCAACCTGACCCCGTGCCAATTACCAAAAAATGGCTTATTTGAGATCAACCTTATTGATCTCCCCATTAACAAACCTACTCGGCATGACTTGTAATTATTTGTTGAGCGCATTACTTTACGAATAGTCGAATAGTAAAATATATATATATATATATATATATATATATATATATATATATATATATATATATATATATATATATATATATATATATATATATATATCTATACTACATAAAATGGAAAAACAGTCAAAGTGAAAAAGTGGAAAAGTGAAAAAAGTTTAATGGTCAAATGAGAGTGAAATATATTTGTGTAATTAATACTCTTATTAAAACAATCCCAATTACTTTAAAAGTAATAATTTATTCACGTTATACAACCAATTAAAAGCATATCTACCAAATTAAAACAACCAATTAAAACACCCCTTATTAAAAAGTACAATGAAATTTTCACAATGTTCAATTTAAACAAGCTACAACATAATTCTAAATATAAAATAATTAAACAAACTAATTAATGTTATTTTTAAAACACCTTAAAATGAAAAGTACATGTTATTATACACATTATAAAAATTAATAAACACACAAAAGCTTCATACAAGTTTAACAAGTTGATGGTACATATAGTTTTAAAAATCGGACCGACCAACGGGTTCAACCGAAACCGGTGTCGCCATCGGTTCGACTAACCAATAACAAACCATTCGAAACGAACTAGAGGGACCCGTTAAAACCGATACAAACCTGGTGAATCAGTGTCTCATCGAGATCTATTTCTCCGGTTAATAGTCATGGTACTCGCCCGCCAAGCTAACGAGTACCTGAAAACTCGCTATATTATATATAAAGGAAAAATCAAAAGTAAAAGTAAAAATTGAAACTATTAACGATATTGAAAACCGGGTTGACACAAGACGCTTCAAATCCAAAGGTTGACCCTTAATTTGACCCGTTTGACCCAACATGTCATATTGACTCGGTTTAAATCGACCCGTTTTCCACGGGAAGCGGTTCAACCGGTTGAACCACCCGTCGCCTAACCGGATTCAAAACGTTATGTTTAATCCCCAAATCTTCAAACTTTTTTTATTTTTCGTTTAGAACCCATAAACTTTTTAACACAAGCGATCTGTCCATTTATATAAATATATTATCTATAAGTTTTTCTTCAAAAACAATTATAATGTTTTACAATTATGAGAAAATATATGCCCGTTAGTGTACATTTAACTTTTCAATATGCTAAATACGCCATTTAAAAAAGATGGGGCTAAATGTGCCCAAATCTTTTACAAAAATAGCCAAAATTAGCCAATTTTTATTTTATTTTGGGCTAATCATATTCACGCTACTTTTAGTCACCATTAATCCCATCCTTGTTAGTTTTTACGCAACAAGTAGCGTGTGTTGTTAGTTTTTATACTATAACTAATGTAATGTTTACTTTCATTTTCATTAAATGATTTTATATGTTGTTTGATAGATGTTAAGGATTTTGTCTATACTTTAATTATCGTATTATAGTCTACCATTTCGCGATTCATTTTCATCGGTTACGCCTCTATTTTAACGCTACACAAAACACTCACCACAATATCACAAATCATTAATTATCGGACGCTAGAACAGTTGCCACAAAATTGTACGGTCTTCGTCAAGTATATATATATATATATATATATATATATATATATATATATATATATATATATTTATACCGTTTGGGACTCCATACAGTGCACCTACTGCACTTTTGAAAAGAGAATCAAAATAATGTCGTTAGTATACACGTTCCCATTTTAGAATTTTAAATGTAATAATCCCATAATTTCCTAATCGTACTTTGTTTTTGTTGCAACCGAATATCTCCACGGCAAAAATAAGAATAGAAATTTGTATTTCATATAAATAAACAAACTTTGAATACAAACATATTCGCCTCTCAAGACCCATTTTTACAAACCAATTTTTATGGGTTCTTTGAAACAATGGTGGTAAGTAATATAACCCTTACACTTAATCTACATATCTTACCAATTGTACCTTAGAGCAGATGCAATAGATTGTTCAAACTTAATTGTAGATCTCATCACAATGTCTAGCTTCTTCTTCTAAACACGCTCCATATCCATAGTCGATTGAGTCACTCTTAACCGACAAGTAATCAGCTAAGCCCTAAATTCCTTCTGCTCTAGTCCGTTAAATTTAATTTTTTAGCAATCAAGCAAAGAAAATGAAACTTTACATTCATGAATCTTAACTCAATTGTGTTTTGAAATCTTATTTGAAGTCTATCTCATTTTAGCATTATTACCTTGCAATACCAACAAACATATTTGATTGCGATTAGCATATACCTAGCCGGGGATTGGATTGTATACTCATTACATGTCACAAATTCTATTTTGCTGGATCATATTACAAAAAAAACTTGCAGTTAAGTAACGAACTAAACTAAGATTACTTAGATACAATATTTCTGGAAACGGGACATGTATGACGTCGCATTGGAATTCATTGCGATACTTATGTTAAATGCGTGAGTTCCTAGAAAGATTAGTGAATTGATTATATGTATGTGAAGTTGTTTATAGCTACTTCTTTTGAATGACTGAACATGTTGACGAACTTTGATCCTACTTTATGTTCCAATAATACATGGGGCATACAGGGATGAATGTAAATAGCCATGGAACTAAAACAGAGAAAGTTGATTTTTGAGCGCGAAAAACACAAAAGATATAAATATCCATATTCTTCAACCAGAAACAGAGAAGAAAATTACATTTGTGGGCCTTTGAAATGTACTAACCACCTAAGGTAACAACAATCATGAGAGTAGACTAATTAGCACCCTTAGAAAGAGACTATGATGTTGGCTTTGCTAAAAATGAATAGCTTGATAATCCTTAGATGAAATTGCCTCAAAAGAAACTTTCACCTTGTTGCAGACTATAGATGACATGAGACTTTCGAAAAACGGTCAAAAATTCCTAAAGAAAATTCAAATCAAGTATTGAATCCATCTAAGCCCATAACAGTAATTACTCCTTATTATAAATGTTTAAATTCAGTAAGAAGCCTATAAACTCCTTAATAATTTAAACCAATAAGAGTGACTAATAGCCGTAAAGGGACATGACCCACTTTTGTCATCACTAACTATATTTGGCAAATGTGCAGTGATTCACAGGCCATAACATAAACAACCTTGGAAATAAGATCATAAAAATACAAAAAAAGCACCTTTGTTTTGCATAGCTCTGGGGTAGTTTTCAGGATACTCGAATTCCGGCTTATATTTTCGCTGTCTTCAAATTTACCCTCATCGTACTATCCTGTTACATAAAACTTGGACAACTTTTAACCTGTTTGACCCGCCCGACCGATATGATCTGTTAGATATAAACATTACCCAATTTGACCCATTTATATCCAAATGGGTCAAAATTGAAACCTAAACAGATTAGTAGGATACAGATCAAATGGTCAAAGCGTATTTTTATGCAAAACATCTCCTAATCAGTTGCTAAAATATGGTCGACTGTTGATGAAACAATACAACTTTGGAGATACCTTGTTTTTTGTCCAATCGACCTGACACGTTTCAACAGTTTAGAACTACCCGTTTTGAGCCGTGTCCCAACCCACCCTATGTGTCATCTCCTATAAAGGACGAACCTTGGTAACTCCATTTGCATGAACCTCAACGGACCGACCACCTTGGACAACTTCCACTGATGCATTTGATATGGGTCTAGTCCATACATGTCCTTGGCTTCAAGCCTCCCAAACTCGATATCTATTGTTATAGTGTGGAAAATGAATTAATAAATGTATAAGAAAAATATGAAAATTGGCACGTTCGCAACCTGCAAGCTTAAAATTCCAAAATAAAGATATCTTACGAAGCTCAAAGGTAGACCTTGGTGTTCTTTTGAGTTAAATACTCAAAGACATGTTCAAGGCGTCATCAAGTTTATGCAAGTTAACTCAAGTTCAGTTAGTAGCAAATATGTAATTCTCGATAAGGGTATCTAAAATTATAAAGGTGGCAAAATCGGGGAAAAGGTGAAACAGAAAGTTTTTGTATGGGTTTGGCTAGTTAGCTTGAAAGACTTTTTTTCAAGTTTGTTAAAATAAAATATACTTGATTAGTTTTCTTAAATAAGTACTCCGTAACATTTTTTAGTATTTATATAATAATATAATATCGTAAATAACAGAAGGGAGGATATATTTTGGAATACTTTGTATCTGTTTGACCCATTTCCTTTTGAGTTGATACTTTTTTTATTACAGTTTGACCCGTCAGAGATAAAATATAATCCAGATTGACCCATTGATAAGTAAATGGTTCAACATTATAATCTCTACACTACATCTACAATAACCAAATGTCTCAAGAGAAGCACAGTATCATACTTCATTTTTAGTATTCCATAGTATGCACAGCGAAAACATCAATAAATATGGATGAATAGACAATACCTTAACACTATCAACCCAATCATTTGTACTTCTGGTAAGTTTCTGATCCATTTCTTATTAGGTGTTCTTAAAAACACACCATGTTCTGCACCCAGCCATATATTGAATTCTCCAATGTTCTGTGTAGTCAATAAAATTTTATATGCTAATGATGCGATACTCATACGCAACTGGTAGAGTGAACACTGACATACTAAAGAGAATGAGAATACCGCATCGAGAACGGAATGGTAGCATCCACTTAGGAAAGCAGTTGTGGTCTTTGGAGCTTCACACAACCTCTTTACAGCTTCTTTTACTTCCGGGTGGAGTTTTTGTTCCATTTCTTTGAACTGATCAACGCTTCTACCAGAGTCCAGAGGTTCTGTCAGCGTTGCATCAAATCCCTGTCATAGTAACTATACATTATGACATACGAACTGGGAGCATGTCTGTTACGACCTTAGCGACAAAAATAACATTTTTTTTAAAAAAAATTGACAACCAGAAGCTTTGAATCTCTGATTGATACTTAATAGAACTAATGGGAAGTTATGTCATTCTTTTATATACTTATGAGTTATGAACCTAAGAAAAATTTATGACCTTTCTTTATGACACTAAATGGGAAGTCAAGAATTATTATTTCTGAAAGACATAATAAAAATTTATAGGTTTATATATAAGACTTAACGAATAGCATACCCAAATGAGTAGACGATTGTTCAATTCCAAATAATACTGAGCTTCCACAATCGTATCATAATTTCACTGCGCATGGATAAGCATAAATATAAGAAGTCCTATGATAGTATAAATTGTAAAGATCAAGCCAAGTATTTGAATTGATTTGGGTTCTCTTTGTCACTTTCCAAGTATTCACATGTGATCAGATCTTCAATCCTCTTCTTGATAACCTTTAAGTCAGGCTTGAACATGCGACTAAGCTGCTCCACGTACTCTGAGACAAGTTGTTGATGATTAAGAACTTTTCTAGACTTCATAATACGAACAAGTGAAGCATCTATAGCATATTTTTGGTCAAATATATTACCAAATTATTGAAAAAATATAAGACACCCGTACAATACTACTTTAACACTACTTTAAGCTAAAATGGCCTTAGTAAAATGTTAAATTACATACAGTAGCTTCTCAAATGTTGGTTTATTATAATAATGCAATCTAAAAATTGTCATATGATAGCTTCAATATGTCAAAGTAAAAAACTTCTGAAAGATAACAATGGACAAGTAATTATTCGATAGTCAATGTTCGGTACCACAATCATGTTCCAAAAAATCATTGTTGAAATAAGATCATGGAAAATTGCAGTTACCTCATTTGGATTTTCAGGATTTAGGTAATGCCTGAAGAAAGGATATTGTTCATTCTTGGATGATTTATTCATTTGAGAAGGTTTTATGCAATTAAATACGTCTTGGACAACTTTTAACCTGTTTGACCCGCCCGACCGATATGCTCTGTTAGATATAAACATTACCCAATTTGACCCATTTATATCCAAATGGGTCAAAATTGAAACTTAAACAGATTAGTAGGATACAGATCGAATGGTCAAAGCGTATTTTTATGCAAAACATCTCCTAATCAGTTGCTAAAATATGGTCGACTGTTGATGAAACAATACAACTTTGGAGATACCTTGTTTTTTGTCCAATCGACCTGACACGTTTCAACGGTTTAGAATTACCCGTTTTGCATTAGGATTAAGATTCATCCCTCATTCTAAATAAATAGAGATGAGGGGGTGAGGCATAAGTACATTAATTCTTTTCATACAAACTACTGTATTAATTAAGAGGTGTTTGGGTAAAAATATGTGTAGGTTCTTTTCTTTATTCCTGTTGTGCACAACAGCTTGTGTGTGTATCATGTATTCAAAACAAGTCGAATCCACATCATAGTTTCCAGGTTTGTTGGCGGATTACCAACACAATAACTTAGTGAAGTCGAACATGAAAATTACATACTACTCGTAATAGTTATAAGCTAGTTTCTTACTTGAAGGAAATGATATCAGTATATCACCCATCTTTTCTCCAAGAGCTATGCATGTATTTTATTTTTCCTTATAGCATAATCTCTTGACATGCTTGATGCAACATAAAGCTCTAGAACATGTAGTAATTCTTAATAAATAAAAGACATAATTTCTAAAAGATATATATACCTGTCCATGCATCCTTCACACTTCACCATGAATTTATCTGGATTATCAGGCATCTTACACTTGCAGTATCTTCATATATCAGAAAATTAAAACCACAATTAATTCTTACTCTGTAGTTCAGAATATAGCAATTCCCACAAAAAATCAAAAGTGTTCACACAGTGACACGATCAGGCGTGAACGTATCAGTAGCAGTCTTGTATTCAAACCGACAAAAATAGTCCTCAGTAGCCACATTCACCAGCTTCTTATAATTCCTAAAAGAATGCACAATACACTTCCCTTCAATCGTACCTGCACTCTGCCAATCATAATGTTACTCAGTTTACAGACACAGTTGATATTTTCATTACATCTAAACATGAAAACAAGGACATAAGCTACATGAGCTAAGTATTAAATGTTTAATGGCAAGACATAGAAGTAAGACCTGCACGCGTATAATAGTTGTCGAAACTCTTCCTCAAGCATGAATGAAGACCTTTGAAGTAAAGTTGTAGCTTGAGTAATGACCCCAACGCTGCTCTTAAGGTTTTTATTTATGCTAAAAAAACGAACAATGTTTTTCAGTTGGTTAACTGCTTCTAGGTAACTCTCCAAATCTTCATGTGGACCTCTCATGATTACAGTCTCTGCCTGCAATTAAGCATAAGTTTCAGTGTAAGAACCTTCTTGTGAGTTAAAATTTAGGGAAATGAAGCATTAAAGCTTTGGTGGTGAATGGTGATGATAAAAAACTGAGACCTGATTATGAACTATTCGTAACTATTCTATTAAGCAACCGAAAAACACATATAAGTGAGCGGGCGAGGATTTAACAGAGCTAATTGTGTATATGACTGTTAGGCATTGTGTTTTGTAAGTGCATGTATTCGATTATTTTGTTTTCAAGTTTCGGATAAGGAATTGCTAGAGTAAAATTGGAGTATTGGTTTGGGGCCGAAATAAGGAGTTTTGGATTATCAGTTATAAAGAGTAGTCGTGACAACTTAGATAATTCGAACATCACAACGTCAAATGTCTTAATCACGCTTTTAAAAAATAAATGTCTTAATCACATCCAAACATTACTTATCTCCATATAGCCCATATATTAGAGCTGCTAATCTGAATCACTTTTCCATACCACAATGTATACACCCCCTTTTACTACCTCAAATAATTAACATACACAGTCAATACACAAATGTAAAAGGCAACATGTTTCACAAGATCAAACTGGACCAAAACCGCATCAGCAAACTTCAATGTCTTGTCAATGTTCTCAGGTGCTCTCCTCATCAAATGCGTTTTAATCTACACTCATAAATTTCAAAGAAATTAATTTCAAGAAACAAAAGTACTAAGTTAAAGGCATTGGTATATCTAACTAACGCTACCTGTGTTGGGCGCATGGCGGTTTCAAGGGCGGATAAACGAAGATCAAATGACCCTAGAATAGAAGTCATGCTGTCCACTTGACTCCGTGCAAGACAATCCTTCATTGTAGCGGCTCGATCACGTAGAGTTTCCATAGTGAGATCATCAAACCCCATTTCTTCCTTTCTATGAAAAGTGATATTGTATTAACTTTAATTGTTCCTATAAAGTATTCAGAGATTTATTACGTTACATAATCAGTTCATCAAGTACCCAGTTCATTATATCTAACATGGGTACTTGATGAACAATAGGAACACGACAATTTATCAGATAATGTGAAACTTTGAACAATCACAACTTCTTGCAACATAAATGTAAAGTGTAGCTGAAAATGCTTACTCTGATATGGATCCCTTCCCATTCCGGTCATACGCATCTCTCTTCACAGTATCACTTAGAATATGATATGCTTAACCAAGTACCTGCTTATAAACAATATTCTTTTCTCACGTTGTTTTCGACATAGTTTATCAATGTAATATTATAGTGACATTATGAATATCACCCAAACACAAGTTATGATCATTTTAAGAAATGAAGTATTAATCACTTGCCTGAAACCTTTCAGCAGCTTGAGGATCATTTGGATTTTTATCAGGATGAACTTGACGTGTCTGTTTCACAAACAACTTAATAGTTAGAATTTAGAAGCCACAATTGTGACTCATTACCTAAACACGGATCACATTATTTTAAAAAGGAAACGGGTCGAATGAGTCAAAAGTGGCACAAAGTGTACTCAAACTCTAAAGCCGCCTAAATCGTTTTAAGTGATGAAAAACGTGCCATGTCTAATCATACGTGATTAGCTCAATGCCTGAGTATAGATAGTCTTCGTGTTTTAAAGCTCGTGAGCTAATCATTTTTTTGTGCTCGCTGCACTCGAAATAGTCAAATGTTACAACACTGATTATGTAAGACAAATAAAATTACCAATTTAACTATTCTTTTGGTCCTGACCTGACAGAATCACGCTCATCTAGGTGTAATTACACAGAACAGTATAGAAATGAGTCGTCCATATTCTTTAAAATGCAATTGAACTTGTATGAAAAACTATGGGATACAAACTCAAATTAAGCGAGTGTTTGGATTAGCTTATTTCTTAGCTTATGGGTTTATTTAAATTTCGGAAAACCCGTAAGTTGACTTTTTAGACCTTATAAGCTTATCAACTTCTGGGCTTGTGAGCTTGTGCTTCATAATTCCATTTTGTTTCTGTTTATTTTAAACCTTAAGGGCTTATATAAGCTTATTTTGGATATAATAGGCTTATATAACCTCTTAAGTTTCAAAATAAGCTCATAAACTCACAAATAAGCTTAAACAAACACCCCCAAAACTTAAATAGTATACCATATCAGTGGAATATTCTTACTTGACAGCAGAAGGTGTTATGCTTGTTGAGTTGTTTGAAAAACTTTCGACCACGGTCTTCCATTTGACCATGCTAACGCCAGAAAAGCCAAATAAAAGGTTAACGATAATAATGTCCTGTCATCTAGCAACAATAAGGGAAATAAATAATTAAGGGGTGTCTGTGTTTCTACATTTTGATATAACAGAAGCACACCTGCATTTGGTGCCTCGAGCACTCCAACGTTTTACTCTAAATAGAATATGTTGGTAGGTCAGATTGGATATCGAAGCCCTTGGTGAAGGTACATGTATTGTTTATTCAACCTTTTGTTCATATAAAAGAGGGAAAAACTGTAAAGTAGTCTATGCATAATTTTGTGCAGCAAGCAGTTATGGTTCAAGCCTCACCAGAGGCAGTGCATGTGAGTTTCTTATAACAAATGATTATTATAAGAACATGGCTTAATATTTACCTACAAAAGAAAGAATAACTGACCAAAACTTGAACTCGAGCACGAACATTGAGATCCAATGAAATCTAGTCGGACAAACATACCTTTGATTGATGAGATTGAATGATATTGGTATAGGGTTTTTCTAGGTCGCTTCAAGCCTTTTTTTTCATGTCGTATCTTGAAAGCTTGCTGGAAATAAGTCCAGCTTCTGCCAGGCCTGAAGTTCCAAATCCATTAGACATTATATAGCAAAAATAATTCATCCCAAACCATGCAACAACATATCTCGCTTTTCCTTGAATGGATGAAAAATCAGGATCTTCAGGTGTACTATCATCAAATGCAAGTTCAGTAACATAATGAATATACATTGCAGGATACACCGACATAGTGCTCCTACAGACCATTGACACAATTGAAGACCTAAGAAGACCTGAAAAAATAATTCAGTACCCGATATAATCAGAACTTTCAAAGCATACAACATTTGAAGATATTCGATAAATAAAAATGATAATAATAAACTAATTTTACCTCGATGCTATAAGATACATAACACAGTAAGTATTAGCATCAAATACATATTTAAAAGCAATATATCAAGCATACGAAACATGGTTCTAAAAATCAGTAACATGTAATAATACATAATAAAAACCTTTAGATTCACATGATACGAATATCAATTGTTGAAACCTTTTCCGAACATAACAGACCATTGACACAATTGAAGACTTCATACAAAGACCACATATGGAAGAAAAAACATAATGATTAGGTTTACATTAGGGTTAGGTTAAAAAAAGTATTCTCATCACCTACCTCAAAGTTATGCAGGAAACAAATGTTTTGATTTAGGGTTTCGGAGAAGAAAGAGAGATGTATTAGAGAATATGATTAATAACAAAGTTGCTTATATACGTTTTTTGATATTTACCAAAGTTGCAACTCAAAACCGTATATAATCTTATCCTTTATAGATTTGGAGTTACAGAATTTATCAAAAAAGTGGTGGTGATCCGGTGGTTAAGATGCTAACTAATCTTTGTAAAAGGTCAAGTTCGAACCTATGCAGATGCATTTTTTGTAAATATTAATCCGGAAATTAATATACTAATTCTTTGTTGGGTGGCTTAAATGTGGAAATTAATATACTAATTCTTTGTTGGGTGGCTTAAATGTGATGACATGAAGTGGAATAAATGTGGAAATTAATATACTAATTCTTTGTTGGGTGGCTTAAATGTGATGACATGAAGTGGAATTATGGCATTATGGGATGTCAAGTGGCATACAAAATGGTGGTGATCCAGTGGTTAAGATGCTAACTAATCTTTGTAGAAGGTCAAGTTCGAACCTATGCAGATGCATTTTTTGTAAATATTAATCCGGAAATTAATATACTAATTCTTTGTTAGGTGGCTTAAATGTGATGACATGAAGTGGAATTATGATGACATGGCATTATGGGATGTCAAGTGGCATTTTGTATCTCTCTGTATATATAATGTAAACCTAAACTCAAAATTGCATATATATCCCCTTCCTAAACCTTAAAATTTTCATATATATCCAAATAACTATTTTTTTTTATATATTTTAAATCACCTAATACATATTAATTATAGTATAATTATAAAAGTCCATTATACCCTTGGGTTTATCATACATGACCGATCATTATCCCACATAAACATATAGCTACTTTTTCTTTCTCAGCATATCTTCTTACTCTGTTTCTTAACATTCATCATCATCTGCTACTGCTATAAACCGAAGACCAAGTAAGTCATAATCGATTTTAATAGTATTCTTGTTCATCTGATTGTATTTGTTTGTCTAAATAATGTTTTCATTCATTGTTCTTGTTTTATGTTGATTAACTGATTGCCACATGTTTATTATTAATAGTTTCCAACCTTCTAAATCCTAAGCAACACACGTACATTGATATTAATTTATCACTAACATATTGATGTTTTGCTATTTTACACTGATAAACATGAGCACCATATGTCACATTGGGTTCTTGATGTGATTCAAAAAGAAAACATTTGATCTTTATTAGAAATTTATGGATACTTGTGTGTTCTTTTTTGTTGTAGAAAGTGGGGAGTGGTATATAACATAAAGATGGATGATATTGTTGACGTTTTTATTCCGGACCCATCGAGACCAACAGACCAACATGGGAGAATATGGTTAACTTGCCAACAATCGAGTATATTTACGTCATTTCATAGAGCAAAAGTTTTTAAACTCTAGTCTGTTTTTAACATTTCTCTTACTCTAGTTGGCTCGTAATATGTTTTGTACTTAATTTTTTTGCTTTTAGGAAAGTATCATCGAAGTACAAGTTGAAACTGATATACAAAGGATTCTTTAAGATTGTAAAGAACTCAAATTGAAAAAAGTATTGTTTTGGCTCACAAAAATGTATCTATATTGACACAAGGTCATTCGAATTAAGCCAACTAAATGAAGAGGTCTTAAGGCATTATTCATCACGTAGCAATTTAGTTCTCTCAACTTTCTTTGTTGACAAGTACGACATGGAACAATCTTTTATTGAGCTAAATTCTGATGAGAATTTCATGCTTATGCTTAGTATGTACTAAAAAGAAAAAGAAATAACAATTTATGTAATGACAAACAAGAATGTTGGCACAAAAAATACTCAACAAAGATATGGAAAATACTTTTATGTTTTATAATGCACCACATATATCCATGTCACTTATCACGCAATCTTTTGTTACAGTCCTCAACTTGTAGTTATTGAAGAACCACACGGTGAAGAAGATTCAGACCAGTGTCCGAGCGATGAAAGTTATTTTAGCCATTTTAGCAGTGATGATAATAATGGTCATGATGATGATGCTGAGATATCAAGTGATAAAGTTGAAACTAACTCAAATCGCAAGAAAAGTATAACCATGAAAGAAAACTCAAATTCTATAATGTGCTTGATTTTAGAAGAGCTTTGAATCATCATGCAATAATAAAAGAGTTTGAATACTTCATTGAGAAAAGTGACCTTGAGTGAGTTACAGCTTGGTGTGCACAAGAAGAATGTCCATCGAGGGAAGGAGCAAGCTTATATTGATATTTATGGTAAGTGGAATGACTCTTTTGTACAAATGGGTGATTTTAAAGAAGAACTTCAAAACAGGAACCCGACAAGTGTCGTGGATATTGATTTTGAGACAAAAAATGTTTCAAACGTTTCTCTATTTCATTAGTTGCTTGCTCTAAAGGGTTTCTTGCTGGTTGTCGTCCTTATATTTCTCTCGATACTTGTCATCTTAAAGGAAAGTTCAATGGTGTACTTGCAGCTGCCATAGGTATTGATGGTAATAATGGACTTTTCCCAGTAGCCTACGGTGTCCTTGAATCGGAGAATGGAAACTCTTGGACATGGTTTCTCGAATCATTGAAAAAATCAATTGGGACACCAGATGGTCTTGTTATATCATCAGATATGCAAAAGGGGTTAGAATTAGCTATAATGCAGGTTTACCCCAATGTTGAGCACATAGAATGCATGAGGCATTTGTATAGCAACTTCAAGAAACGATATAGTGGTGAATTCTTTAAATCTAAACTTTGGGGAGCTGTAAATGCATATTGTATTATTGAGCATGAGAGATTATTAAAGGAGATCTCTAGTGAACGTGAAGATGCAATTGCATACCTTAGCTTGAACCATAATAAGATATAGAGTCGTAGCAAGTTTGGCACTGCATCGAAATGTGACTACATGACCAACAATATCTCAGAAGCTTTTAATGCGTGGATAGGTACATTTCGTTTCCAACCAGTGCTTGACCTTCTTGATAACATAAGTGAAGAGCTTTTAAAGCGTTTTGATGAGAAAAGGATGGTTGTTGAAAAATGGAATGGCACATTAGTTCCTATGGCTAATAAGTATCTCAGCACTATCTCTAAGGCAAGCAAATTGAGCTATAATTGTTTAATTTATTTTATGATTAAATTGCTACATATGTACCTTAATTTATCTTTATTTGTGTTTTTTTCTTGTAGAACTTGGGTGAATACGAAGTTTGCAGAAGCAACGAAAATCATGCTAAAGTGAAAAATAAGGGAAAAAGGTGGGTGGTGATGCTAAATGAGAAAAAAAATTCTTGTCGGGTTTTGCAAGTAAAGGGCATGCCATGTGTTCATGCTGCTGCATTCATTGCTTTCACAAGGGAAAGTTGGGAAAAATATGTTGATCCGTATTTCACAATCGAAAAGTTTAAAGATGCATATGCTTTAGAAGTCGCTATGATGCCTAGAAAAGATAAATGGGTACACCTACAAACAGAGGATAAAATATACACACCTGTTATCAAACGTCCAATTGGACGACCTAGGAAAAAAAGAATTGCACCAGCAGATGAGCCCAAAAAAAGACACCAGTGCAGGAAATGTAATGGATATGGACATCGTCAAAAGTCATGCAAAAATCCACCAGCTCAAAGTGTTAATCTTGGTGAAACATCCACTACTAAAAGGAGACGATGAAAAAAATACAAAAGTTCGTGAAGGCTTTGCTGAAATAGGGTTGAATTAGAAGTCCTACTGAAGACGGGTTCTTCTTAATATATTATGTTAGTTTAGTTGATAAAACACTTAATATCTTGTGAGTTTAAGTGTTGAACAATTGATTCAAATGCCAAACTATTGGTTCATTTTGTTGTTGTATTGATGTACTTTCAAACAGATCATTGCTTTCCTTTATTGTTGTTATGTTGTAGAACATTACTTTGATATGCTAAAGTATATTGTTTGCTAAATGTGATATACACTTGGGTGTTGTAGTAGTCTCTATAAAGTTCTTGTTGTGAGCATTAAGTGTGATATGCACTTTGATTCATTAGTCTCACAAATGTTTGATTATAAATTGTTTGCTAAGTGTGATCTGCACTTAAGTGTCGCATTTAAGTGTTGTACCAGTCTATACGAACTTGCAGTATATATAATTACTAGCTAAAAGACCCGTGAAATTCACGGGTATTTAAAAGAATGTTATAAAAAAATATTGAAATATTACGAAGGAACAAAACAAATGAGTAACTCCATATGTAAAAAGAATTTGTTTGCAAATGAAATGTACAAATAATTCAACAAATTATCAGATAACTAAAAAAATATAAACAAATTTTAGTTTTTGGTGTTCATTCCGAGCGTACATTTTACAGCAAACTCATATATTCTTTGTTGATTCACCATGAGACGCCATAAGTATGATATGAGCAGTTCGTTGGCAGCATATAGTCTCGGTCACAATTTGTTTTTGATTCTACATACGCTATTGCTCCGTATATATGGCACCCGTTGGCAATGGGTACAAATACCTCTAACCCATCACCCGCACCCATGATTTTTCTCTTGCCCATAACCCGTCTAAGGGTACAATATTTTGCCCATGCCCATAGCGGCTGGTACCTATTCCGGTGGTAAATCCCGTAGGTTTGTGAATCATAACTTACACACATATTTTGAATGTTTTGAAAATCAAACTCTATTAAAGGTGCATGAGTTACGACATGTTGACGGATATGCACACAATTAGTCAGCTATATACTAATTGTATATTGTTGATAGTATTAACACATACAATAAATTATAATTCATACTTTTGTGTCTCATAAATTATTGTCTAAGATCAGCGGTTACTTGTTCATTAAAATCGCAAGATCAAGTATAGACAATCTTGGCTTGCGAATTGAGATATTAAGTATATATATTCAATATTTTGATAATTCATATTCTTCTTATAATCTCAACTCTCAAAAGAGACGTTTAGTATGCTTTATTTTATAAAAGGTATAGGTGACTGTTAAATGTAGCTACTAATAGTACAATAAAAAATGGGTTTATGGCTATTCTGAAAGGTATATCCACAAGTATTTTAAAAGGGAAGCGACAAGTTTACCCATGTTGGGTATACATTACCCGCCACACACTCGTCATCCGTTAGTGGGTTCATTATTTCACCCACGACCCACTCGAGGGTAAAAACTGACGGGTTACCATCCATTATGATGCGGGCACTCACAAATTATGAGTTTTCCTCGCCCGTTGCCATCTCTATTCATAATCACATTCTTCTTGAATCATTGCTGAATTTTTTTTACATATGAAAATAAATAAGATAATATAGTATATGACACAAGATGACTAACTAAATAATGAAACACACATCAGGCATACAACTTCAGCTAACATTTGTGGGTTTTTTCTTGAATTAATTTTATCGTTTATAGTTACTTTGTACCATCATCACTCACGTAGCTAGATGTGTCACTTTTTACGCTCATGGGCGAAACTTATAACGGACCAAGGGGTAGGGGGTTGTGGCTTCCTAAATTTTTTTACTCATATTTACATTATATACTCTTTTATATATGGTTTTAGTTAATACAAAATTTTCAACATAGTGTATATAGGCCCTCCTACTGGCCCCTCCACCAACGTCGTTCAAGTTTCGTCCCTGATTACGATCTAATCCAGACCAAGCCCAAATAAGCTTAGTAGACCATTTTGGCATTCTGCGTGTTTTCTAACAGAATTTAGTCTACTAATATTAGCATTTTATGATTACTATCACGGAGTGCATGATAGAACACCATTAATTTCTTTTTCTTTTTGAATTTTAGTTTGAATTTTGTCCTTGTACTTATTAAGATTTTAATTCTGATGATGCTTATCGGATTTTAGTTGCAAATTTGTCCTTGTATTTATCAAGATTTTAATTTTGATGATGCTTATCGGATATCAGAACATGTATCTAAATAACCCAATATCTGAACAACCCAAATCCAAATATCCGAACTCTTACTCATATAGATATCGGACCAAGTTATTTTTGTTAAAAATGTAAATAATCTAACATCCAACTATTCCATCAAAATAACACCCTACACATTACCAGCAAACTGCTCCAATGCACAGCTACACAAAATATCGTATAAGTCTTTTTTCTTTCAATTCAAAGTGTCATTACCTTTTGTTTGTCAGTTTTTTTTAATCTTTACCCCATTTCTTAAACTTGATCAACAAAAAAAAAAGGAATAGCGTTATAATAATAGGCAAATCTGATGTTAGTTTAGATAAAAGTGTCACATTCTCTCTTGTGATTAATAAATTAGAAAATAATCTTCTGTTAATACATTGAGATTAATCTTCTGACTATTCTTGCAAACTACACATTTCAAAAAGTTACAAACTACCTTAATTGAGTTATCAGCACCACAACTGAAAAAACCTATTGTACAATTAAACACAAAAGAAAAAACAAAAAGAATACAAACTAAGCATGAATTTACCAAACATTTGTCGTTACTTATAATACTTAAACAAAACAAATTAATGAGTACCTGCTACTATGCAATGAATCGAATTTTTATACAAACATGAAAATCATTGATATTCATAACTACCATTTTCTTGCAAATCACCAAGAGAGATTTTTAAATCCTGCAAAAACAAAAGTGATTAAAATCTTATAACACTAAATACTTGTATACGAATCATCATTATCATTCTAATATGATCACTTTGGTTACATATGGCTATGTTTGGCGAGAGTTTATGAAAGGTTTATTAGGGCTTGAGCTTTTAAAATAAACCGACTAATAAAATAAGTCTCGTTTGTCACACAGTCTTATGAAAGTTTATGGCTTATAAAATAAGTCGTAAGGCTTCATAAGCCGAAGCCCAAAGAATGAGACTTATAAGGGCTTATTGCTAGTTAAATTACTTAAATATCTTTAAAATATAATGAATTATTACGTAAAAGCTGTAAATATATGTTAATTTAATTGATGTATTTTTATGTGATTTTACATTAATAAGCTTCAGTTCCAACTAATTCGTCAAACATCATTATAAAGATATAAGTTTCAACTTTCGGTTTATAATAAAAGCCCAACCCCTGCTCTAGCCTCAGCCCCCATTACACCAAACATACCCATGATCATACCTTGCGAAAGGGGTGAATAAGAACTACTTCTCACTCACGTGTGTTTTTGCCTGCTTTCATCAGAATCTTCATAACGAAACATCTTATATGATGACTTTCCATCATACAAGTTAGGAAAAAGGGATAAGAAGATCAGTATTAAAACATTAGAGCAAAGTGACGTAACACGGTGGAAGCTTACTTAGTTATTCACTTTAATCCGCCATTATAAATCCTATAAACTCAATAAGATCACTTCATCATCTGAAGAAAGCATATATATCAATATAAAAGGAATTCGATTCGATGAAAAACAAAAAATTAATTGTTCCAAAACATAGGCGGAGTTGGACTGGGAAGGGTCCCGGGCCTCCTAGGCCTAAACCCGTTTGTCTATTTATTTGTGATTTCATGTGTTAAATATTATTTTATTTTCATCTCGGCCTTCCCATCTAATGTATTTTTGGAGAAAAAAAATTGATTTTTTTTTTCTTCGGCCCTCTCGCAAAAATATTTCTTGCTCCGCCACTGTCCCGAAACGTTTTGCATAGTATTTTGAAAGAGAGAAAAATCTAGCTTATTTTGAATTTGAAGTCGGTCACTAAATTAAAAGAATTGGATAATCATGTTTGTTAATTTCCTTGATTATCTCCTTGACAAATTAAATGATATTTCGGTATATATAAAACTTGCAAGTTTCTTAGAATAAGTAAATGAGTCGCCATTGGCTCCATTTATTTGTGTTTGCTCAATTATTAGTTTAGTTGAAACGTTCTAAGCATTATAATTAAAAAAATATTCCAAAAATAGATCGAATGTTTTAATGATGATTGCCTGAAAGACTTTTACATACCATAATTCATCGTGGCGCAACCTTAGAGCAACTAATTCAAAACTCGGGTAGACACGTGGCGCATTCTCATGACAAATTATTTATAGAAAAAATTAATTATAGGAGAGGCTAAAAACTCTATTTTAATAGATAGTATAGATATGAAATATAAGAACAAGGGTATAATAGTCATTTTATAATGAAACTATAGTTATCATGTATTTTGAGATTTAAAATATATAAAAAATAATTATTTGGATATATATGACAATCTTAAAGTTTAGGAAAGATATATATGCAATTTTAAGTTTAGGTTGGATATATATATATGCAATTTTAGTATTTTGAAATGAGATGTGCGATCCTTTAAAAAACGAAACAAAATAAAAAGTCTAGAAAGCCAATCAGTTAGTGCCATGTGTCCTCCACTCACTTTTTCCAATTTTTCTTTAATATTTTTTGTTAGAGGGTATATTGGTCATTTGACCCCTTTTTTTAATTCCAACCTAAATTTCAAACGTAAATTACTTTCAAACGACAAACTTTTACAAAAAAACCGATTTCATCATAATTTTTAAAATTTAATTCTCTTTAATTTAGTATGCATTTTGATATATGAATCGCAACTTTTTTTTCAACTTTTCAAGTGGGTGTTGATTTTCTTGAAATTTTTGGCATTTTCTGCATTTTCGGCTCTAATTTTGTCTAGTTTAGAAACCGAATTATGCAAAACTTACAACATGAAAGTTGTAGCTTTTTGGCCATTCTTTACTCAGGATTTTGAATCACTCAAATCCGATACGATATGAGTGAGATATCGCACGTTAAAGATGACGTATTAGTCATATTTAGTGCACACAAAGTGTTTGATAAAATGCCTAAAATAGATTTTTCGTATAAAAGTACATTTAAATGCACTAATTGGTGTACCACAATACATCTTTTGTTATTTTTAGCTTTTTATCAACTGATGAACAATGTGATAATAACTGATGAACATTTCGATGAACAAGATTAACTGATGAACAACACTAACCGATGATTAATATTATACATCAGCTTGTATTGTTCATCAGTTTGTATTGTTCATCAGTGATAAACTGATGAATAATGTGACCATAACTGATGAACATTTCGATGAACAAAATTAACTGATGAACAATACTGTTCATCAGTTATTATTGTTCATCAGTTAGTGTTGTTCATCGGTGACAAACTGATGAACAACACTAACTGATTAACAATAATAACTGATGAACAGTATTGTTCATCAGTTAATCTTGTTCATCGAAATAACTGATGAACAGTATTGTTCATCAGTTAATCTTGTTCATCGAAATGTTCATCAGTTAGTGTTGTTCATCGGTGACAAACTGATGAACAACACTAACTGAAATACTAACTGATGAACAAAACGTACAATTTTATTTATTTATTTTTTAAATAACGATTAAAAAACATCACTTTTAGAATCTTACATTAATAAAATGATCAATGATGCGTTGTGACACAAAAATTAGAGGATTTAATGCAATTTTAACAAAAAAAATTTAAGCTATACATTTTATCAAACACCTTGTGTGCACCAAATATGACTAAAACGTCATCTTTAACGTATGATATCTCACTCATTTCGTATCGGATTTAAATGATTCAAAAACCTGTGTAAAGAGTGAACGGAAATCTATAACTTTCAAGTTTTACGTTTTTTCACGATTCGACATTTTCGAGGGTAAAAAATAGGGCCCAAAATGCCCCAAAAATCAAGAAAATCAAGACCAATTAAATATGTAAAAAAAAAAGTTTTGAAATATTTAACAAGATTTATACCAAATTAAAGAAGATTAAATTTTAGAAATTTTGATTAAATCGGATTTTTCTAAAAGTTTGTCGTTTAAAAGTTATATGCATTTGAATTTTGAGGGTGAAATGTAAAAAACGTGAAAAATGACTAATTTACCCTTTACGAGATTTCTTTTAAAATTTGAGGTTGTGAATACATGTCACTTTAAGGCTATGTTTGGCGCGGAGCTTTTTGGAGCATTTTGGGGCGATGAGCGGTGAGCTATGAGCTTTTTTATTTTTATTGTTCGTTTGGTATAGGAGCGGTGAGCTTTGCTATTTTTTAGGAATGCTCATTTTTTCAATGCTTCTTTAAGAAGCGGTGAGCTGTACAGCTCACAGCTCTCTGCTCACAACTCACAGCTACTGATCACTGCTACTTTTACCAAACACACTCTAAGAGTGGCTTTCTACATTTTTTTTAAAAGATGGATTTTTATTAGATCCCCAACATTTAAAAGGATATATATGTAATTCACCTTAAAATTAATGGCAAAAGATGCACACGAACTGTCCACTCAGTATGACTTGCAGTATATAGGTTCTTATTCTTTAAATGGACCAAGTTAAAATTTGGATCTTTGTGTTTCCATATGATTGTCTGATCCAAAAAATATCCAAACCCACTTGCACATCATCTGCATACATTGCTTTTCTATTCACTCACCCCGCCGCAACGCGCGAGTTGACATGCTCGTTTATAATATTACTGGAAGTGAACAACTTTGACCACAAGCCTTTATAATATCATGGATTATCAGTTTTATATTGCAGAGTTGTATGTGCATCACTCTCTACCTTACTATTTTTATGTGAAATAGTTTTTTATTGCTTAAAGTTCTTTCAACTTAAAAGTATTATCATCCATAAAGTTATTGTCATGAAATATGTATAATCATAAAGTATTGCACGTCATGAATTTTAGTTTCAAAATACATGTAGCGCGCGAATAACCTGCTAGTAATAAAATATAGTTTTATGCAAACCACATTTCTAAGGAATTATATGTATGCGTCTTCATAAAAAAGCATGATTTTTAAAAGCCTGGTTAATAAATGATTTTCGAGTAAAAGTTATTTCATTAAAGCATGAGTTACAAGTGGGTAATCACGATAGATTTTTTTGTGTGCTAATATGGTCAAAGAAAGACATTTCTTAACCAAATGATGAATATGTATATCACGGATTCTATTCTTTTTAACCAAGATTTCCAGGGGCGGAGCCAGAAATTTTTATTAGGGGAGGCTCGAATATTTCAAGATAGTAATGACGTTTAATGTTTTTCTTTGCGAACCAGTGATCGTGCATGCCAGTAGACCTATTTGAACTCAAATAATGGACTTTCATAATTAGAAGTGTGCATTTATTTTTATAAAAGATTATATAACTTGAGGCAATTGTTAAATACACAAATCAACTTATTTTTCATAAACCCAAAGCCTTTCTTGTAATGGAATGTGAGTTGCCAATCAATTTAAAAATTGTAGGTTTAATTCTCATTAAAGAAATTTGTGAAATAAATGGTATAAAATGTTAAAAAATTATCATTTACAAAAATTATTCTCCATAAAAGGTGCTAAAATATTTTGTTAGCTAAAAATTTTGGTTAAGTTTATAAGAAAAGAACAAGTATCACAACTTAATAAAACTAAATCAACATAAATAATGTACAATAAAAAATTGTTGCTACTTGTATGACTTTCCCTTTCTTCTAGGAAGTTGAAAGTCTATCCTTCTCTGTCTATACAGTCACACTCACGTGTTATTACTTTTACAAAAACATATTACTGTGCTACTTCCTCTCTACTTCCTCTTGATATCAACATATGCTTTGTCACTTTGTTGGTTCTTCCCAAATATCCAAATCTACTTATAAATAATATCAAGGTAATATTTCTTGCTTTTGTTTTTCTTCCAACATCAGATTTCTCCAGCACATGGAAGAAGAAAACATATGTAAACCATAACAGGTTATTTAACAGCTGCAACAAAGGTCATCTTCTGCTGATCGGAATCGCGAGAATGGATTAGAGGAGATTTGCTCACTGTTGCAGGTGCCAAACTACATGAAAGTCATGAAAAATGCCTTGAAATTCAAAGTATAAGTCGGAGAAGTTGTGCCGGTTGGGGGTGGCTGAGCACCTGCCTGCCACCCTATTGGCTCCGCCTCTGAAGATTTCTACATATTTGAAGTCTTTTGCATTGTTTGTTTTATGTTAGTCATGTTAAAATAACATACGACTTAGCAGAAAAACTCTGTGAAAAATTAGAAGGGGGTTGAATAGTTTACCGATTAAAAATTTTGTTTTGAAACTTATTGAAAGATCAATTGATATTTATCTTAGATATGTTAGTGAATAGTAATCAATATGCAAACAATATATAAAGAGTAGATAAGGAAAGAAACAATCAAACCACGACAAGTTGTTTATAGTGGTTCGGTCTACAAAGACTCTTTTTCCTTGCCATACTCCATTCCTCGAGTCTCACACTCGAGAGTTTAACTTCACTAGTAAACAAGCTCCTTTCACCGGCGGAGAAACCTTTACACTTCGCTTACACACTATTCCCGACACTAAGCTAGATGTCGAGTTCTTTTCAAGGGTACAACCACTCCCACACAAAATGTATTTTAAGGACTAAAATACTAACCACTCACACTCACAAGATTATCATGGTTTGGTACAACAATGATGTATGAATCAACACAAGATCATACAACAACAAACAAACAAGACTTCCAACAACTTGTTGAAGCTTGAATATGTCTTGATCTTCTTTGCTACAAAAGAGATCACTAATTTGATATGAAACTGAGTTAGAAATGTTAGGGAGAAGGAATGTATATGATTTTGATAGAAAGGGATGAAAAACAACTTTGTTTGGCTTTGCTATTTATAGCTATAATACTCAGCAGGCACCACGGACCACGGATCCCTCAAAAGGGTTCCGTCCGTGTTAAGTTTTGGTGCCGCCGGGGTCTGACAACAAGATCACCAAAATCTTACCAAAGTCAACCATATTTATCCAAGATTGTGTAAGATATATATGTTAATACAAATAAGCCGTAAAAACGTTTATTTATATTTTACGATCTTCTAATGTTTTGTCGATAACAAACGTAAAATCATTTTAACGAAACAAATAAAATACGTAAATGGTTTGAACTAATAGTTTCTAACATATTCACATTTTCACATAAAACACTAGAACAAGTATAAGTGATTTTATGATTTAATATTACATATGTACAACAACTAGTGTTTACATATTTGGGTAAAATATACACATAAATAGTATGTAGTATATTGGGTAATATAAATGGGTAGAAACTTAAGTATCACAACCCATTGACCAAATACATTGAATATAGTTGGGTACAACCCAAAGCCCATGACCCATGGAGCTTGACCCATAACCCATTGCATGACATAATGCTTATATCATATATGGATAATATCCATAACCCATGGTATTGACCCATACCCATGTGACTAGGTGCATTGCACTCAAGAGATACATTGTATCTAGCTAAAGACCCATAGATCAACCCATGACCCATGACCCATGACCCATAACCAAAATACCCATGGGTAAGGAGGAGCGTCCCACGGATCCCTAGCTTTACGCTAGACGGATCCCTTGTGGAAGGGATCCGTGGGATCCGGGGAACAGTAGAATTTTTCCTCTATAAATAGTGAGCCATTTCTTCATTGTTGCTCACCCCTTTCGAACATACTTTCCCCTAGAGTTAAAAACTCTCTAACCTCAGATCCAAGAGATCTATGTTTGTAGTTTTGTTTTTGTGTGATCTTCTAGGTTCCTCTTAAAGGCGAGATCACCACCTTTGAAGTCGAGCAAGCTCAAGTCCATGAGTTGCCATGCTTTCTCATCATCAAGACTACTGAAGTCTTCTTGTTGACGATTGTTTTTCTTTTCCTAAGAAGCGTTGAAGACATTTGTGAAATGTGTCTCAAGTGTCAAGACGAAGATATTAGTGAATGGTATCTATCGTCCATATCATAAGCACTTATGGTAGGTGCTTAGAAGTCAAGACTAGAAGCATTATTGAAGGGTGCTTAGAAGTCAAGACACAAGACATTAGTGAAGGGTGTCTTGAAGATCAAGTTAAAGGCATTAGTGAAAGGTGCATTAGATGTACACTCGATATGGTGTGTTTCGATGTACAAGATATATTAGTACTAGATCCAAGGATATTGATATCCTTGATGATATTGTAAAAAGGAGTTGATCTCCTTTGGGATTAGTCGTTGGGTAGTAGTTCCTCCATTGCAATGGAACTAAGTGCTTAGCCTAGTACCTAATAAAGGGTAGGCGACGTTGTGTAGGTGTGGTTCACCTTGGTGTGAAAGAACTAGGTACTTAGCCTAGTACCTGATAAAGGGTAGGCGACGTTGTGTAGGTGTGGTTCACCTTGGTGTGAAAGAACTAGGTACTTAGCCTAGTACCTGATAAAGGGTAGGCGACATTGTGTAGGTGTGGTTCACGTTGGAGTGAAAGAACCCGGTGGTTAGCCTAGCACCGGAAAAAGGGTAGGCGACGTTGTGAAGGCTTCTCCGCCATAAGGAGTTGGTGTAGTGATTACGAACTCTCGAGTAGGTGACTCGGGGAGTGGAGTAGGGCAAGGAAGGTGTCCTTGTAGCCGAACCTCTATAAATACTCGCATTGTGGTTTTGTGATTCTTACTCTTATCTTTTCATTACATACTTATATATGTTTGTTTATCAACATCCAACACACACATCCAAATAGATTGACATAAGTCGATTTAAATAGTTTAAAAGAAAGTTTTAATTGGCAAAACTATTCAACCCCCCCTTCTAGTTTTCCACAATTGGCATCAGAGCTTCGTTACCAAGTTTCTTGAAGTATATTGTACTTTAAAAACTTGATACGATCCATGGTTAATTGAAAACTACAAAGAAGGTTTTTCATAAAAACAAACACCATGTCTTTTAACTCTTTGTTTGGATGTTGATTAAATGACAACATTTTTTATTATTTTCTATTTAAATGCACTAATCTTCCTTGTCATGTTGATTAGTCAAATCTCATACTCACCAAGCTATAGGAATCGCTTGTTAACAAGAAAACCTTCCCTAAGAAGGTATCTTAAACACAAAGGAGCCGGAATCGTCTAAGTGACATTTGTTGTGTCATTTGTAAAGACATTCCTAAGTGCGCTGGAGGTATGATTTTCTATTTATCTCTAAAATGACATTTGCTTGATAATTAAGTATGCATATTTAGGTATTTATATGATTATCTTTTGTGCATATACATGTATTACATGAAGCTTCATTAGGAAGTCTTTTTCTCACATACTTGTTATTTTTCTCGTCTTAAAGTCGTGGTATATAAAACTTGTGTTTTATTTCTTTAAATCCAATAATAAAACAAAACACAAATTTCAAAAATTCTCCTTCCCCATAAATAAACCACTCGACGCCCACTTTATCAAATCCCCACTTTTTCAAATCTTACAATTTCAAAAATTTCCTCTCATTCAAAACTTCATCTTCCTCTCCATTTCTTCTCAACCAAAACCAAGAAGGATCGTCTTCAACATTGTTTACATCGCCCTCGTGCTCATCGCCTTAACACTCATCGCACTTGTGTTCCCTATGATGAAGTTCACATACGGAGACATATACTTTGTGTTGTTAATCTACATTGGGGTTATATACCCAATCCTTTGTATCATCCTTAGCATTGAAATGAAATATTACTAATAATCTAGTTTATCTAGGTTATTGTCATAATGTGTTTATCATTTCCTTTTATTTTTTTTGTGATACATTAGAAGTCATGTATGCATGCTAAAAGAAAAATGTAGGCTAAAACACTTATCTTGGTATAAAACTATGAGATCTAAAAACCTATGTTTTTCATCATAAAATCTGCTTCTGTAACTACAGATCCACGGATCCCGGCAAATGTACTAGCCGGATCCCTTTTTGAAAGGAACCGTGGGAACCGTCCTACTGGAAAATTGTTTTTCATGCAAATTAAAAACCACTTTCTTCCTAAATGTAATATTCCACTAGAATGTCAAAACCATAAATAAGCTAAGTGTCATTGTTGTTAAAAACCATTGTTAATAAAAATCTAGTAAAAATGTTAGATAATCATTAGTTGACCACAAACATCACTTTCTATTAACTCATCATTTCTATAGGTTCAACTATGACGCATGAATATGAGTTTGATTTTTCACTCACTAGCGTCTACACTCCGAACATCTCCCTTGAGCCCAATACACCTGGCAATCATGTCCGTGGGTTCAATAATCTCGAAAACCGTCACTTCCACGAAGGACGTATTGTAGACACCTCTCTACAATTCGAAGAAGGTATCAATACCTCCTTCCGAGCCATAGGACTAGAATTTCTTCTTGAAATCAACGAGAAGATATGTCCAAGGTTCATAATGGAATTCTTCCGTCAAGTTGAACTCGTTCGTAATGAGGATCGCTCTCTATCTCTTTGGTTTTATATCAAAAACCAAAAGTTTACTTTAACCCTTGGGCATTTTGCTCACATCCTCTGAATTCCAAATCATGGACAATGTGCCTTCACCGAATATTGGTCTCTTGATTCTCTCTTCAACTTTCGTGAAGAAAATAGTCCATATTGTTCACACATACCCTCCCCGGAAGATTTACATCGCATAATATGCAAACCTCGACCATATTACTCCGATCTAAACATTATCTTCACACGGGACATCCGAGAAGAGTACAAGCCCCTTGCACTCATCCTACGTGAAAATGTTTGGAGTCTTAGGGGAAATCGAGAAATCCTTCCCGCTTGTTGTGCTCACATAATGTATTGTTTGCTAACACAACAACCATACAATCTCGCCTACTTCTTCGCAAGGCGAATTGTAAATCTTCAAGGCTCCAAGAATAAACTCATCCCTTATGGAATGTTCTTGACGCGCCTCTATCATAACGTTATGCACTTTCATCCTCAATTTCAAAGTCCGTTGTACGTACTTGTGAACAAGATGATGGAACCGCTAAACATATCTCTCATGAAGACTTTCTTCATTCTTGATTCCACCAACACTCATCAATCACGTGATGATCCTTCTAGCTAAAACGCTCAAGGAACATAGTAGTCTTTCAAATAGGATCAATCCTTTTGTACTCGTGCTTTATCAATGTAATCCAATTCCTTTCATGAAATAAGACATCTTACATTTGATATCTTAGTGTTAGAACCCCTTAAACTAACCTTGGAATATAATGCATTGTCAATATCATTACATACCTTTAGTAAAGGTTTTGCTTAGCAGATGGACTGATCCCAAAGTTTGTGCTAGACGGATCCCTACATTTAGGGAACCGTGGGATCCGACAAACAGAAAATGCAATTACAAACATTGTATTTCAAACATGTCCTTAGAACACCTCACACTAAGCTTGACATAGTGCCTTAAGGCAAATTAAGTCCTTATTAAGTTAAGTAGATCCTTACTACTCACACATAACTCACCTAGGTCACACTCAAAGACGCTTGTAGATCTATCGTTTCACTTTAATCCATTACTCTTCCGCTCTTAAGCTCACACATCATTTTTCACATGATCCCTCATATCTAAACGTTGGAAACCTCTTATAGCAAAATTGATCATAATCATCCTTACGTCAAAATTGGTCGAAATTGATCAAATTCTAGTTTTTCCATCTTAAGCCTTTAGGATATTTTCCAAAGGATTAATCTAAGTCACTATCTGATCTCTAGGATCATTTAGCTTCACTTGACACTCTCAAAATATTTAGTGTCATCCTTGTTCATTCATTGGTACTCATGAAAGTTCCAATTTCTTCCATAAAAGGCAATCATTAGCTACATCACTCATTACTTTCAAGTACTCAAGCACCCTTTCATTTAAAACACTTAGGAGGACTGAAACACTCAAGATGGTATAGATCTTAGACATTATAAACATCATTTTTATTCTTTCATAGCTGCTGAGAGCCGGATCCCTAGGATTAGCCTAGACGGATCCCTCTGAGGAGGGAACCGTGGGATCCGGATGACAGATTATGTCAAATCTTGCTAAAACAATCATTTCAAGCTCATCTTTCTAACTCAAACACTCCATCTCATCTTAAATAAGTTCCTAGATCAGTACAAACTCTGAAGTTGACTCTTGTGCATGTTAATCATCACATTCCAATGAATTTTAGTGGCTTAAGGCTTGAATGCACTTGCCAAATCTCTTGCCTTATAAACCACATTGTTAGGACTTCCATAGTCATCACCTTCATCCTAATTTTCAGCACTTAAGAAACCCTTACAAACTTCTTGAAATCATCTCATCATGAGGAAAACTCCAACTAGTAACTTATCCACCAAAGAACCACCCAAGAAAATTGCTCGTGTTGTACACGAAATTTCTTCAACCGAATCATCTCTGGTCAAGCCAACAAATGCAAGGATCTCTTCTCAACCAATCAAACCAATTCCTAAAAGGATAGTACCCACAAAACTACCTATGCCAAACACCACCATACCTCCTAGGCCAAACAATATCATCTCCACTAAACCATCACCATTGGTTCCTAGAGCTATTTCTTTTACATCTCCACTATCATCACCACACCTCTAAAATTTAGAGGATTTGCCTCCTAGGTCGTCTCATCCTCCTCCGCCGACAACATTCTCCTCATTAGGAGGAATAATGGTACAAAATCAAGGTGTTGAGTCAACATTAGCTCTGGCTTCCTTTTCGCCGTTTCCATCATATAATCCCATTTGGATTATGAGAAATCATCAAAGTCAACCACCCGACCATATGGAAGTTGACACTTCTCTACCACCACCATCATTCTTGGTCGAGCCATTCTCAAATGCGCCTCCGCCAATCCCTCCGTTGTTTGAGGCTCCACAAGCCGCTTCACTTGATCCTTCGCATCAAGCCATTATATTTCTTCCACCACCACTACCTAGCCATAACAAAGATTGTTATCATTGTCAACATGTTAAAAGTTTGATACATGAAGTACGAGAATACCAACGTTTCATGTTCTATCACCTCCTCGAACGTTTGGACGAGATTAAACCTAAACAAACTTGAGCTAGAAGATTTTAGTGGTGTCCTAGTATCAAGCGATAGTTGGTCTAGAAATTTCTAGTCATGTATCATTTATGTTCTTAGTTTTTAGAGTCATGTATATCATAACTCTAGTTTTATTAAATGAAATTACATGCTACTTGCTATATTTGTGAGTATATGATTATGTTGTATAATACATATCTCACTTTGATGATAACATTATTTGTTATACCACCATTTGCTGAATTTATTCATCAGCCAGACGGATCCCTTTAATTTGCCTAGACGGATCCCTACTAGGAGGGAACCGTGAGATCCGTGATACAGAAAACTATTTTTCTACTAACTTGGATCACATTTGCAGAAAATTGTGCATTATACTTGTTTTCTAATCTTTGTTTTGTAGTTATTCAATTTACACATGAAGACTTTGACATCCTAAAGCTAGGGGGAGCTTTGTGTCAAAGCAATACATTGCAAATTACTTGCAATATTAGGATTACATTTCATGACATCCCTTTGCAAAATTGCAATCAACAAGGGGGAGCACATTCGTCACATAGACGAAATCTTTTGCAAACTTAGTTGCAAATTAACTAGCTTAGTATTAGCCTCTTGACGGCCTTACATAGGGATGGACTCGTCAAGGGGGAGTAAAGACGAGATCCTTTCCCGTTACTTGCTCTCTATTTTTTTATTTCTTTCACATGTTTTTCCTAAAACAATGTGTTAGTTTCCTTTCGAAGCTCTTTTTGTTTCGACAAAAAGGGGGAGAAGAAAGTAAAAACTACAAATTCAAACTTTTACGAATTTTAGCTTTTCCTTAAAATAATTTTATGTTTTGTCATCAACAAAAAAAGGAGATTGTTAATACAAATAAGCCGTAAAAACGTTTATTTATATTTTACGATCTTCTAATGTTTTGTCGATAACAAAGGTAAAATCATTTTAACGAAACACATTGCATGACATGACATCATAACCCATTGCATGACATCATGCTTATATCATATATGGATAATATCCATAACCCATGGTATTGACCTATACCCATGTGACTAGGTGCATTAAACTCAAGAGATACATTGTATCTAGCTAAAGACCCATGGATCAACCCATGACCCATGACCCATAACCAAAATACCCATGGGTAAAGAGGAGCGTCCCACGGATCCCTAGCTATACGCTAGACGGATCCCTTGTGGAAGGGATCCGTGGGATCCGGAGAACAGTAGAATTTTTCCTCTATAAATAGTGAGCCATTTCTTCATTGTTGCTCACCCCTTTCCAACATACTTTCCCCTAGAGTTAAAAACTCTCTAACTTCAGATCCAAGAGATCTATGTTTGTACTTTTGTTTTTGTGTGATCTTTTAGGTACCTTTTAAAGGCGAGATCACCACGTTTGAAGTCGAGCAAGCTCAAGTCCATGAGTTGCCATGCTTCCTCATCATCAAGACTACTGAAGTCTTCTTGTTGATGATTGTTTTTCTTTTCCTAAGAAGTGTTGAAGACATTTGTGAAAGGTGTCTCAAGTGTCAAGACGAAGATATTAGTGAAGGATATCTATCGTCCATATCATAAGCACTTGTGGTAGGTGCTTAGAAGTCAAGACTAGAAGCATTATTGAAGGGTGCTTAGAAGTCAAGACACAAGACATTAGTGAAGGGTATCTTGAAGATCTAGTTAAAGGCATTACTGAAAGGTGCCTTAGATGTACATTCGATATGGTGTGTTTCAATGTACAAGATAGATTAGTACTAGATCCAAGGATATTGATATCATTGATGATATTGTAAAAAGGAGTTGATCTCCTTTGGGATTAGTCGTTGGTGTAGTGTTGGGTAATAGTTCCTCCATTGCAATGGAACTAGGTGCTTAGCCTAATACCTAATAAAGGGTAGGCGACGTTGTGTAGGTGTGGTTCACCTTGGTGTGAAAGAACTAGGTACTTAGCCTAGTACCTGATAAAGGGTAGGCGACGTTGTGTAGGTGTGGTTCACCTTGGTGTGAAAGAACTAGGTACTTAGCCTAGTACCTGATAAAGGGTAGGCGACGTTGTGTAGGTGTGGTTCACCTTGGAGTGAAAGAACCTGGTGGTTAGCCTAGCACCGGAAAAAGGGTAGGCGACGTTGTGAAGGCTTCTCCGCCATAAGGAGTTGGTGTAGTGATTACGAACTCTCGAGTAGGTGACTCGGGGAGTGGAGTAGGGCAAGGAAGGTGTCCTTGTAGCCGAACCACTATAAATACTCGCTTTGTGGTTTTGTGCTTCTTACTCTTATCTTTTCATTACATACTTATATATGTTTGTTTATCAACATCCAACACACACATCCAAATAGATTGACATAAGTCGATCTAAATAGTTTAAAAGAAAGTTTTAATTGGCAAAACTATTCAACCCCCTTCTAGTTTTCCACATAATGTTTACATATTTGGGTAAAATATACACATAACTAGTATGTAGTATATTGGGTAATTTAAATAGGTAGAAACTTAAGTATCACAACCCATTGACCAAATACATTGAATGTAGTTGGGTACAACCCAAAGTCCATGACCATATCCATGGAGCTTGACCCATAACCCATTGCATGACATAATGCTTATATCATATATGGATAATATCCATAACCCATGGTATTGACCCATACCCATTTGACTAGGTGCATTGCACTCATAAGATACATTGTATCTAGTAAGAAACCCATGGATCAACCCATAACCCATGACCCATGATCCATAACCAAAATACCCATGGGCAAAGAGGAGTGTCCCACGGATCCCTAGCTTTACGCTAGACGGATCCCTTGTGGGAGGGATCCGTGGGATCCGGGGAATAGTAAGCATTTTCTCTCTATAAATAGTGAGCCATTTCTTCATTGTTTCTCACCCCTTTATAACATACTTTTTCCTTGAGTTAAAAACTCTCTAACCCCAGATCCAAGTGATCTATGTTTGTAGTTTTGTTTTTTTGTGATTCTCTAGGTTCCTCTTAAAGGCGAGATCACCACCTTTAAAGTCAAGCAAGCTCAACTCCATGAGTTGCCATGCTTCCTCATCATCAAGACTACTGAATTCCTCTTGTTGATGGTTCTTTTCTTTCTTCTAAGAAGTGTAGTGTTGAAGACATTAGTGAAAGATGTGTCAAGACGAAGACATTAGTGAAAGGTGTCGATCGTCCGTATAGTAGGCATTAGTGAAGGGTGCCTAGAAGTCAAGTCACAAGACATTAGTGAAGGGTGTCTTGAAGATCTAGTTAAAGGCATTAGTGAAAGGTGCCTTAGATGTACATTCGATATGGTGTGTTTTGATGTACAAGATAGATTAGTATTGGATCCAAGGATATTGATATCCTTGATGATGTTGTAGTAAGGAGTTGGTCTCCTTTGGGATTAGTCGTTGGTGTAGTGTTGGGTAGTAGTTCCTCCATTGTAATGGAACTCGGTATCTAGCCTAGTACCGAAAAAGGGTAGGCGACGTTGTGATAGGTGTGGTTCACCTTGGTGTGAAAGAACCCGGTGGTTAGCCTAGTACCGGAAAAAGAGTAGGCAACGTTGTGAAGGTTTCTCCACCATAAGGAGTCGGTGTTGTGTAGCGATTCCGAACTCTCGAGTTGGTGACTCGGGGAGTGGAGTAGGGCAAGGAAGGTGTCCTTGTAGCCGAACCACTATAAATACTCGCGTTGTGGTTTTGTGCTTCTTACTCTTATCTTTTCGTTACATATTTATACTTCTTTATGTTTGTTTATCAACATCCAACACACATCCAAATAGATTGACATAAGTCGATCTAAATAGTTTAAAATGAGTTTTAATTGGCAAAACTATTCAACCCCCCTTCTAGTTTTCCACAATGTAGAGTCTAAATCTACACAAAGTATCTAGTGAAATCTTCTAAGGATTTCAATGATGCACTACATGATGTCATGTGTTTGTTTTCTATTTTTAGAAATATGTTAAAATGTAAATACATATGTAATGTTTTGTTTTAAGAAACTAAAACATTCTTGATCTAAAATATTAACATACATTATGGTTTAGAGTCATATCAAAATATGATTAATCAAAATGTAAATGCTTGAGTGATGAAGATATTATTTGAAAAGCTTGTTTTAATATCTATTAAACTTGACAAGCTTTAAGCTTTATAAAAATTAAATTTACTTTTGTCGTTAACAAAACTTAGGTAAAGATCATAAAATATATGTAACGTTTAATGACGATATTTGTATTAACAATCTCCCCCTTTTTGTTGAGGACAAAAAACATAAATTTTATTTTTATAAAAGATGTAAATATTGTACAAGAGTTATAAAAATATTAGTTTTATAACTTGAAAGATAAAGATGATAATGCAAGTATGTCCAATTTAGACATGATGTTGACTTTTCATAAAGTCAAAGTGTGCAGTTGACTTTTCATTAGAAAGTCAAAGTCTTCATTAGTTGAAGTATGATGTTGACTTTTCAGAAAGTCAAAGTATGCAGTTGACGTTTTATAAAAGTCAAATTTAACCAAGTTCTATATATTTCTCCCCCTTTTTGTCTCAACAAAAAGAAGATGCAAGGCGGAATATGTAATGAGCCCGAGCCATTATCTCCCCCTTGACCAATGCTCCCCCTAAATTGGGTGCCAAGAGAAAGATACATGGATTGTGAAAAAGCTACAAAAAAAAATGTTAGTAATAGGCATCATCACAAGCATTTCCAAACACCATGTAATAATCAACAACAATATAAGAAACACCATTCATTTGTTAAAATGTTTCATGATATAAAAATCATGAAAAGGGAACACAATGAAATGTTAGTATAAGAATAAAATCGTAAAAAAAATTATCCTAGAAAATTAAAAAAAATACAAAGAAAAGCCTAGAGAAAAAATGCTTAAAAAGAATAAACTAGGACCCTCCTATTGAGGTGGTGGATGAGCAAGAGCATTGATGCGCTCTAAGATGTGATTGAGGATGAACCTCATTTCTTCTTGAAGCTCATGGACCATCACAATTAGAGCAACCGTGTCTAGGAGGGTAGTATGGTTCATGATTTTGTGGTGGTGGAATGGTGGAGTTGTTAGTGTTGGTGCTTGGAGTGGTGATTATGGAGGCTAGCAAAGCACTTTGCATTTGCATGGCATCACTAAGATAAGAATCCACCATATTCAAAAATTCGTGGAGATGATTGAGCTCGGCTTCAATTTCTTCTTTAGTGGGTGATCATCCCACATGGATTCCTCAATGTCCTATATATGATAGGGCATTGATGTTGTAGGTAGTGGTTGATCCCCATACAAAGGATCATGGATTTCCTTGTGGATGGGATGGAAAAGAAGAGGTCTTGGCCCTAACGGGGCGTTTGGGTCAAATGATGGACGTGGAGACTCATGAGCTATTCACTCTATAGTACCAAAAGATGGTAGTGGTGGTGGATGATTGGGCCTAGGTGGCAAGTCCTCCAAGTCTTCCAAAAATGGATTTGGAGATGTAGGTGGTGTAGAGAATAACTCTAATGGAATGAGTGTTGGAGATTTTGGAGGTGATGGTGATTTTGATGTTTGGATAGGAGCCGGTGGTGGTGAGATAGGATTTTTTGTTAGTGGTGGAGTAGTGATAATGATAGGCGATTGTGGAGGTGGTGTAGGAGTAGCCAAAGTGAGAGTTGTCTCATCTCTTATGGGAGATGAGATGGTTAATGGAGAGGACTCGGAAGAGGAGCTTATGTTGACAAAGCAACAAGGTCTTACGCTCATTCTAGCGGTTCATTTGCAAGGCTTGGTTGATGGTGAAGACTTAGTCATTTTGGCTCAAGTTTTTGCTAGTAGATGAGAAGATTTGAGAAGGTGTGAAGATGATCATGGTAAAAGCTCTTAATTTATAGGATTGGAAAATTATGTAGAAATGTGTTTGATTTGGTGTTAAACCATAGAAGAGATGAGGTTCCTAATGATCTTGAAGTGGGTTTAATGCTAGTCATATCACCCAAGTCAATCTATACAAGAAGGATGGAGTGAAGTGACAAAAATTTGCAATAAATGTGTTCTAATGATTATGGGATCTTTAGAATTAGATCACCCACGGATTGCAAGGAACCAAATTTTTAGTTCCTTCCTTTATGAAAAAGGGTTCCTTGGGTGGATTTTTGAAATTTTTGAATTTTAGTGGGAAATGGATATCCTGTATGCCTAAGTGTGTTAAACTAGTTCTAATATGGGTAAAAACTAGTTAAGACTATCCTAGAAGCAATGTATGGTAATTTGGAATGTTGAAATAAGCGAAATTTAGAAAATTACCTGTAGGATCCACGACACCATTTATTTACACAGGCGGAACCCTTAAATTGGTGCCGCCTGGTCCGCCTGTACAGGTATTGCGGTACCAAAATCCATAACAGACGGAACCAAATTAATGGTGTCGTCTGGTCCGTGGAGACCAGAAATCTTCACAGACCCCATTTTTAGGTGTCGGGGGCTTTTACGAAACCTGAAATTTTGCTTAAAACATGTGACATTAATTATTTCTAGTTAGTAAAAGTCGATAACACATATACAAACATAGTGGAGCATAGACTTTGACCAAAGGCTAACGATTTTCACATAAAAGTGAAAATAGGTAAAATTTGATAACATACTTGTGCTATCCCCCTGCATAAACCGGTTAGCATACATCATTGTTTTAAGTCATATTATCATCCTACAAAGTAAACACAACCAAATTGTATCATACACCATAGTTATTGTCTTGTTCCAAACACTCCTTCAAATGAACCTCACTTATCCAACTTCTTGTAGATCTTTGTCATCATCCTACCAAGGCACTTAAACATCCCCTTGGTTTGCTTGAACTCCGCCGATTCATTCTCAATCTCAGGGAGAGATGCATAGTACTCTTGAGGTGGAAGGCGAGAATTTGGGAGGCCGTCCTCGGAGCTATTTGATGATGATGATGATGGAGTTGGAGGTTTAGCCCTTTTGCCTTTAGTCTTAGCCATTTGCTCGTCACTCAAGGGCACAAATATGTGAGGGATGAGAGCATAGTCAAGCTTCAACCCTTTTGGGCTTGGTGGAATAGGTGCAAATGCTCTATAGAGACAGGTGAGGAGCATCCCGTAAGGAAGAGCGACCGATCCTTGAGTTGGAATATCTATCATTCTCCTAGCAATGTAGTAGGCTAAATTGAATAGTTGACGGGAGGACAAGTTGTAGAGCATGTGACAAAGGCAAGCATTGATATGGTCCCTATTTCCTATAGTGCTAATGACATTGGCTCTTAGGAGTTCCTCCTACTTCTTAAATTTGGGCTTATGCTCATTGAGCTCCATACCATATTGATCTCGGTTCACTTCCTTTCCCTTTCAGGTGACACTGGTTGGAGCGGCCCTTTCGTTAAAAAGGTGCTCACGGATGACGTCCTTATCCGCTAAAGGAGTTTGGTAGGGAAGAGAGCGGTCATTGATTGCATCAAGGATAGTGAGTGACCACTTATCCGAGTAGACACATGTACCTCGGTTGAGAATTCCTAGCACTTGAGCAAATTGGCTTAAGGAGATGGAGTAGTCATTTTGATTGATCCTAAACCTAAGAGCCATTTCATCGTCCTCAACAAAGGAAAGCGGTAACACTAGCATAGAATTCTAAAACAAACCTAGGACAAATGGGTTCATCGATGTCAAGGAGACAATCGAAGTTAATGGTGTCAAGTTCTTGACGGAGATTGGTTCCGTCGACAAAGGAGGAGTGAATGGTTCTACCCTCATGGAAGTGCCTTTGCTCTAGACTCTTAAAGATTTTGACTTGTTCTTTGGAAAGGCCCTTGGTTTTGTGGTGTTTAGGGATGTAGTTAAGAGTATCCTTGTGATCATAGAATCTTGAGGCTACCATGGTTATTCCTATGAGCAAGAATTTACATGTTAAAAATAAGAACAAACTTAGCGTTTTGGTTCTAGTGTGTGCCTATATGAAAACGATTTGGAGTTGCGGTTATCTCGACTTATTTTATGCATAAAATGGTTTTTAGTGGGGATGTTTAGCAAAAGGCATGAGATAACCCAAACACTCCTAATTCAATGTGGCTTCATTTGAATATACTCGGGAATGCATATTAGTTATGCATTACCTTTAGTATTCAAGAGAATTATGTAAGTGATGAAAATTTACGTTTCTATTTGTATTAACAATGAAAAAATTGTTTTCCTACAAGTGAGAAGCTTTTCAAATTTGTTGACATGGGGTGTTTGCTTATTTAGAATAAGGCCTTATAGTCATTATCTTTTGATTAGTGGAAAACATGATTTGTTTATGCAATGTGACAATGTAGTACCTAATTTCAATAACTAGTTATGCAATTTGCCAATTGAATCCATGTTTTGTACAAGAATATACATAATCCTCATGTAATGATTTTGTGCACAAATTGGAATCCTAGACTCAGAATTAGGAGATGTAATGTAGTTAGGATACTTACAATGATATTATCTTCAGTGATTAATGGGTGAGAAAGTGTCAACAATGAGTTAGGTATGATGTTTAAACGTTTTGGTAAAGTAGGTTGTGAGGAAGAAGATGTTTTGTAGGTAGTATTTTTGCTACTGTTGTCACCACGGACCAGAGGCACCAAAAAATTGGTTCTGTCTTTGTTGTCGTTTGGTGTCGTGGGAGCAGTAGCAGAATTAAACTAATTTGTTTTGTTTTGTTTGTTATAAGGTTTAGACTATGTTTTAACTACATGTTTGGTTCCATTAGCCCTAAACCAAGGCTAAGAAGATTAAATGGTTCTCGTTTGAGAGGCTTAGTTAGAATGTCGGCAATGTTGTCTTCGGAGGATACTTTCTCAATTGAGATGTTTCTTTTTTGAACATTGTCGCGAAGAAAGTGATGGCGGATTTCAATATGCTTCGTACGAGCATGTTGGACGGGATTTTTGCTGAGATCAATAGCTCCTTTGTTGTCGCAAAATATGACGATATCGTTGAGATGAATTCTGTAATCCACGAGAGCTTGCTTCATCCAAAGAGCTTGTTGACATGCTTTTCCGGCTAAGACGTATTCGACTTCAGTAGTTGAGATAGCTAGAGCCGTTTGTTTCTTTGCAAACCATGAGGTGAGACAATGTCCGACAAAAGTGCAAATACCACTTGTACTTTTTCTATCGACATAGTCACCGGCATGGTTCGAGTCGGCATACACTATAGTTTCTACACCCGTTCCTTTGGGATACCATAATCCTAAACATGTCGTTCCCTTAATGTATCTAAATATCCTTTTCAAGGCTTCTAAGTGTGATACCTTGGGATTTTCTTGAAAGCGAGCGCATAGACAAACACTAAACATAATGTCGGGTCTACTAGCCGTGAGATATATTAGGCTACCAATCATTCCTCTATATTTAGTGTTATCTACCGATTCACCTTCCTCATCCTTGGTAAGTTTAGTGTCCGAAGACATGGGTGTCTTAGTTGGTTTTGAGTCTTCAAGACCAAATTTCTTAAGCATATCTTTTATGTATTTAGATTGGTTAAAGAATATGCCATATTCTAGTTATTTAATTAGAAGTCCTAGAAAGAAGTTTAACTCACCCATCATACTCATCTCAAACTCATCGTGCATGATTTTAGAGAAATCATCACATAGCTCTTGACAAGTTGATCTGAATATGATGTCATCAATGTATATTCGAACAATGATAATGTGTGATTCCTTTTTCTTGGTAAAGAGAGTATTATCTACTAATCCCATGGTATATTTGTTTTCAACAAGAAAAGTCTTAAGTCGATCGTACCAACCTTTTGGTGCTTGCTTAAGACCGTATAATGCCTTCTTGAGTTTAAAGACATGATGGGGTTTCTCAAAGTCGGTAAAACCGGAAGGCTGAGCGACATATACTTCTTCGTTAATAAACCCATTAAGGAATGCACTCTTAACATCCATTTGAAATAATTTAAAGTCATAAGCACATGCATATGCAAGTAAGATTCTAATAGACTCGAGCCTAGCTACCGGTGCATAAGTTTCATCATAATCAATCCCCTCTTGTTGATTATAACCTTGTGCGACAAGCCTAGCTTTATTTATAGACACTACACCATTTTCATCCATTTTATTTCGAAAAACCCATTTCGTTCCAATTATAGTTTGATCTTTAGGTTTTGGAACTAACTTCCAAACATCATTTCTAACGAATTGGTTTAACTCTTCTTGCATAGCAATTACCCAAGATTCAACTTTTATTGTTTCATTTATGTTTTTCGGTTCAATGGTAGATACAAAGCAAAAATGATTACTTTGATTTTGGGCTTGTGATCTTAACGTTCTTTGATTTAGTTGTCCTATGACCTTTTTTAAAGGATGACTTTTGGATTATTTGATGTTTATAATTTCATTATTTAATGGTTCATCTTCCTTGTTATTTTCAATTATTTATTGACTTTCTACAAGTTGACTTTCAACTAAGTCATCATCTACCAAAGGTGATGTCTTAGAGGGAGGTGGACTTTCGTCGAATGTTATGTTCAACGATTCCTCGACTCTTATTGTTTATTTGTTTAAGACAATGTAAGCTTTACTAGTTTGTGAGTAACCAAGAAATACACCTTCATAAGACTTTGGGTCAAACTTGGTGATATAGTCTTTAGTATTAAGAATGAAACATTTACATCCAAACACTCTAAAATATTCTAAAGTTGGCTTTTTACCTTTATATAATTCATATGGTGTTTTGTTTAAGAAATGACGTATTAAGACTCTATTCAAAATATATGTAGAAGTGTCAATGGCGTTACACCAAAACTTTTGAGGAATTTTTGTTCATTAAGCATTGTTCTACTCATTTCTTGAATGGTCCTATTTTTACGTTCTACAACTCCATTTGATTGAGGTGTTCGAGGAGCCGAGAAGTTGTGTGTTATACCATTTGTATCACAAAAGTTTCCACATTGTGTTTCATTATCAAATTCACGACCATGATCCGTTCGGATCGACACAATGTTAACACCTAGTTGATTTTGAATTTTCTTGCTAAGAATTTCAAATTTATCAAAAGCTTCATTTTTAGTTTTCAAAAATAACGTCCAAGTAAACCTTGAGTAATCATCTACTATGACCAAAGTGTATAAGTTGCCTCTATAGCTTCTTATAGCAGATGGACCAAACAAGTCCATATGCAAAAGTTCTAGACGCTTAGATGTGGACACCATGTTTTTAGCCTTATGACTACTATGAGTTTGTTTACCAATTTTGCAAGCGTCGCAAAAATGTTGGTCATATTTAAGTTTTTGTAAATTCCTAACTAGCTCTTTCGAATATAGGTTTTGGATAAGTCTCATATTAGCGTGACCTAAGCGTCTATGCCAAAGAGTTGATCTATCATCTAATGTTGTTAGACAAAGTTTGTCATTAGATGTTTTATCTATTTTCATGACGTATATGTTATTTTTCCTAACTCCTTTAGCTATGGTGATATCATCTTTTAGTATTTTACTAGCATTTTCTTCAAATAGTACTTTATACTTTTTATCACATAATTGACTAATACTAAGTAGATTAAATCCTAACCTATCGACATGAGCAACATTTTCAATAGTTAGGGAGTTATGAGTGATCGTACCTTTGCCAATGATTTTGCTTTTGATATTGCTACCAAAAGTGACATTACCTCCGTCATACTCTTGGTATGTTGAGAAGAGGCTTTTGTTGCCCGTCATGTGTCGTGAGCATTCACTATCTTTTATCCACTCATCAGGTTCCAATCCAACTTTCAAGCATACCTAAGACACAAATAACTCAAGCGTTTGGTCCCCAATATCTCATGAGTCCGTTTGGGTTAAACATACCATTTACTTGGTTCATATATGGAAATGATGGGTAAGGATTCCATGGCATGTAATATAGAGTTTGATATGGTCTAGGGAAGTTTTGATTCCAACCGTTATGTTGATAGTTGGGTTGTATGTTGTGGTTGCTCTTAGGAAAGGGGCGTTTGGCAATAGGTGTTTTATGTCGTTGTTGAGTAGTTTTAGATCTAAATTCATTGCTAGCAAGTCCTACTCCTGATGTAACAACATGTTTTAGTTTAACATTATCCTTGGTTTTCTTTGTTACTTTGACAAATTCACTACGGTTCGTATTACAAACATTCTGTCCTGCTGCAGTCCCCACGGCACCAATCTTTACAAAGGACGGAACCTTATTTTTAGGTCCGTATGGTTCGTGTTGTACTGCAGCAGTTTTGACATTTTGTTTGTCTTTTTCGACCGTTTTGGTTTGACTCTTTGGAATTAACACTTCATTAAATCCTAGTCCATTCATGTTTCCTGGTGTTTTTTGAATTCTAACTATTTCATCGGCACAAGCAATGTTTTTGTTAAACCTTTTAAATTTAGAATTATGTTCGATTAGAACTTTTTGTGTGAGCTTTAGTTTTACTATTTCAAGATTAAGCTCTTGACATGATTTGCAACAATCATCATTTGCTTTTCCCTTTTCTAATCGTTTTGCCTTTTCTTTTAACTCATAGACTTCATTTTCTAAAAATTCCTTTTTAGTCTTTAAAAACTTATTTTTAATTATGATTTTTAGACTAAGCTCACACAATTGATTATATTGTTTTTGCAAAGTGTTATCATCAATAGAGGAATAAGATGAGTCGGAATGTACCTCGTTTGATTCATGTGCCATTAGAGCGATCTCATCCTTGCTTGATTCTTCATCATCCTCACTATCACTCCAAGCACCACTTACAAAAGCTCGTTGAGTTTTGCTTTTAGGTGGCTTGGGACAATCTCCTATTAGATGACTTGCATCACCGCATCTAAAACACTTTCTTTCACCTTTACCCTTTGGGTCATCCCGATCTTTTCGGAATGGCTTCTTTTCTTCTCGAGGTTGTCTTACAAACTTTCATCTTCTTTTAAAGAACTTTTTGAAGTCTCTAACGGCCATGGCATACTCCTCATCTTCACTACCGGAGCAAGATTCGGCATCATCACTTGATTCCGTTCTTGCTTTTAGAGCAACAGATTTGATTTTCTCTCTTTTTCCTTTGATGATTTTTGAATCTTTCTCCATCACCATTTCGTGTACTTTGTGGTTTCCGATTAGCTCGTCTAGTGACATTTTTTAGAGATATTTTGATTCCTCAATAGCCGTCACTTTAGCTCTCAACTTCGGATGGAGTGCTCTAAGAAATTTCCTAACAAAGTTCTTACTACGAAAAGATTCATCAAGTGCTTTAAGAGATGTAATAACAGTATTAAAGCGAGCAAAGCCATAATCAATGGTTTCATCTTCAGGGATAACAAATTGTTCATATTGTTGAACAAGAAGATCAATTTTGTTATCCTTGACTTGTGAATTTCCTTGATGTGTAATAATCAAAGATTCCCAAATGTCTTTAGCGGTTTCACACATAAAAATTATTTCATATTCTTTTCTAGGCAAAGCATTATAAAGCATCATTTTAGCTTAATTATTTTTAGCTATTAATTTCTTTTGATCATCAACAGAAATATCTTTTGTTGTAGAACTAAAGTCTTCTTTAACTATAACAAACCAAAAATCTATATCTTTTGATTTTACATATGTTTCAAAACGGTTTTTCCAATAGATAAATTCATTGGTTTCAAAGAGTGGTGATCTTTGCATAGATTGCCCTTCTTTAAAGTTTTCGGAATCTATGGATCGTTTCAAGTTTATAAAATACAATATATTTTAGAAATTCTTGAGCAACAAGGCTCTAGTACCAATTGTGGAAAACTAGAAGGGGGGTTGAATAGTTTACCGATTAAAAACTTTATTTTGAAACTTATTGAAAGATCAATTGATATTGATCTTAGATATGTTAGTGAATGGTAATCAATATGCAAACAATATATAAAGACTAGATAAGGAAAGAAACAATCAAACCACGACAAGTTGTTTATAGTGGTTCGGTCTACAAGGACTCTTTTTCCTTGCCCTACTCCACTCCTCTAGTCTCACACTCGAGAGTTTAACTTCACTAGTCAACAAGCTCCTTTCACCGGCGGAGAAACCTTTACACTTCGCTTACACACTATTTCCGACACTAAGCTAGATGTCGAGTTCTTTTCAAGGGTACAACCACTCCCATACACAATGTATTTTAAGGACTAAAATAATAACCACTCACACTTACAAGATTATGATGGTTTGGTACAACAATGATGTATGAATCAACACAAGATCATACAACAACAAACAAACAAGACTTCCAACAACTTGTTGAAGCTTGAATATGGCTTGATCTTCTTTGCTACAAAAGGGATCACTAATTTGATATGAAACTGAGTTAGAAATGTTAGAGAGAAGGAATGTATGTGAATTTGATAGAAAGGGATGAAAAACAACTTGGTTTGACTTTGCTATTTATAGCCAAAATACTGAGCAGGCACCACGGACCACGGATCCCTCAAAAGGGTTCCGTCCGTGTTAAGTTTTGGCGCCGCCGGGGTCTGACAAAGAAGATCACCAAAATCTTACCAAAGTCAACCATATATATCCAAGATTGTGTAAGATATGTAGAGTCTAAATCTACACAAAGTATCTAGTGAAATCTTCTAAGGATTTCAATGATGCACTACATGATGTCATTTGTTGTTTTCTATTTTTAGAAATATGTTAAAATGTAAATACATATGTAATATTTTGTTTTAAGAAACCAAAACATTCTTGATATAAAAATATTAACATACATTATAGTTTAGAGTCATATCAAAATATGATTAATCAAAATGTAAATACTTGAGTGATGAAGATATTATTTGAAAAGCTTGTTTTAATATCTATTAAACTTGACAAGCTTTAAGCTTTATAAAAATTAAATTTACTTTTGTCGTTAACAAAACTTAGGTAAAGATCATAAAATATAAATAACGTTTAATGACGATATTTGTATTAACAAACTCTCATCTTTATTACTTTGTATTTTTAAGAAATCCTTTTAATTAAGCTGAAAACAAACAATTTTTTTATTTTATTATTTTTTATTTTTTTATATCTTCATGAATTTAGATGCATTTGGTATAAGTTTTAGAATTCAATCAGTATATCTTTCAACTAGTTATAATACCTGTGCATGCACAGAGTTTTGACAAAAAAAATAAAAGTTTTGTATCAATGCTAAATATTATGTCTTTAAAGGTAATTACATATAATTATATACTTATGCACGAGTTTTTCATTATTCATTATATCCATTAGAATTTTGTATAATCAAATTTTGTAAAAAGTTTTTTGTTAAATAACTCAAGATTCAACTATATTTAGCTGATATAGATGTCGATGTTCCTATTTAAATTTCAGTATTGATATTATGGTGTACACAAGATGCGAGTTTAATTGCACATAATAAACGTTGATGAAATTAAAATATACTCCTTAAAGTTTTTTAAAAATGTTTTTCTACATATCATTATATAAATAAATAAAAGTTACATGAGTAGTTGTTATAAGTACAATTATTTTTTTCTTCATATTAGAGTAGCTCGTACTTACAATTTGATAATTATATTCTCGTTTTCAATAATTTAGCCGTATTTAATATTCAAATTCGTGTCTACATTTGTCATACTTTTAATATGAAATAAATGAGTCCTCAGTAAACATATATAATAAAAAAACATGACATTTATAATCTTATGTATCTTTATATGTTTGAGTTTTAAAACAACATATATATATATATATATATATATATATATATATATATATATATATATATATATATTATATACATATTTTATTTTTAAGTTATAAAGTATAGGGGGTATAAAATATAAGGGAGTATTTGTTTAATTTACAAAGTTATTAAAAAACATGAAAACTTATAATATTACACTTAACTCTATACAATTTTTAAAAATTTAACCACTAAAATTTTATTAATTACCCCATCTTTTTTAAAGTTTTTGTTTTCACAAATTTGACACCTATATTTTTATAAGTTTTTCTTCTCAACCAAATTTCTACACCAAATAAACTAAAGTTGACCAAAATCAATTTAATTTTGACTTTTATTAACCAATCACATCGTTTGATTTCGCTTACGTGGCAAAATCAACCTCTCGTATTGGTCTAATTTTTTTTTCAATGAGAATATTTTTGCAAAAGCACTCCGAAACGATGTAATTCTTTTATTATATAAAAGATATAAGGTAGTAACCAACCTCTTGTGAGTAGTATGAAATATAAAAATTATTAAAAAATGTGTCAATGACTTGAAATTCATATAAATCAACTAAATATGTACAATTATAATCATCATCATTATCTCATTCTCATACTTCTCAGCCAAACGCACCCTAACCCTAAATGTTTTACTATAAAGGTTAATTTCAAACACCAAATCGCAAATTGTCATCCCACACAATAATTTTTCAAATATGTTATGGTTACACAAACTTACAAAAAAATTCAAAAAAAAATAAGTGGGATCCCACACAATTATTTTTCAAGAAGAAACAAAAAAAATAAAAATCATATAAAAAACATGTCACATGACCCCACACGCCCAACCAAAAAAGGTCACACAAGTCTAAACTCCAAACACCTGTTCTTTCCTGTTCTGTTCTGTTCTTTAAACTCAACCAATACCTTAAACCTTTTCATTTTATTTCATTACTCACTGGTCCTTCATTTTTCCAACCTTTTAAAATTGTGTCTTCATAAATAAATAACTTGAACTGAAAAACATAAATTCGGGGTATGGATATTCGATCCAGGTTGTGCTGTTTTACAGGATTCAATCGGTATGTTTTTTTTTTGAATTTTTTTTAACTTAAATTTTACTGTTTATTTAATTAAACACCATTGACTTTTTGCTAAATTAAGGCTTAGTTTAGCTGATTAAGCTCATAAACTGCTTTAGTTTCATGTTTGACTTTTACCCCATGATGGAGTTTGACTTTTAGTTAATAGATGTTGATGAATAAAAGTAGGGTTTTTGTTTTTTTGTTATTTGTGTTTTTTGGATAAATTTGACAGGAAAGAGAATAAGAAGAAAGAGTCAACATGGAGGATATTTTCGTTGAAGGAGTTGCATTCAGCTACAAATAACTTCAATTATGATAATAAGCTTGGTGAAGGTGGATTTGGTAGTGTTTATTGGGGTCAGCTTTGGGATGGATCTCAGGTAAAAGTAACTTCAGTTGTTCTATCTTTGGTTAATCGAATTACCTATGGTTTTATGTATTTTTAGAACGCGTCCTTTCAAGTAGTGTTTGAGTTAGCTTATGACGGTAAAATGACAAGTGAGTACCAACATAGTTAAGAAATGTAGAACAACAAAGAAGAAGATAAGCCCAAATAAGTTGCTTGTGAAGTGTAAATCAGCTTATTATGCTTTTTGATTGTGAAGTATGCTAATAAGATGCCAAGGTTGTAAAATCGCTAGGCGCTAGCTAGGCGGTTGGGTAGTGCCAAGCGATTAATCGGTTAGGCGGCGATTAATCTGGGATTAATCGGATTGGAGTTTTTATATATAAAACTACATATTTTTGAAATTATATATATAACATAAACGAAATGCTTCAAAATAGTTTAAGGTTCAAAGTTTAAATGGTTCAATTAAATTTCAGAAATCAATTTCTAAACTCGATTAGTGTCACTAACATTTATATGAAATAAGAAAAACGAGCATACCTTCACATTTTGTGTTAAATCACTCCTTGATGTGCGTTTGAATGGCTGTGTCGACTAATTTTGTGAAAAAAGGGAGGTATATTAAAATGAAAACCTCAATTTTAATTTTTGGAAAGATTTGACCCGAGTTGGTCGATTTATCCGATTTTGCCGATTTTTGTCCGATTTGACCAATTTATGGCCTATTTGGCCGATTTTTATCCGATTAATCGGTATGTTGACCGATTTTTGACCAACCCAATTAATAAGGCCGATTAATGTAAATCGGGACGGTTAATCCCCACCTAGGCCGATTTTTACAACACTATTAAGATGTGTCAATAATCCTATCCAAACACCCCCTAAGACGAGAGAACGTTAGATGCATATTTGAATAGCTTTGACTGCTAAGTATGTTCAAGGTGGATGTAAATGAGTAGGTAAGGTTTTAGTTTTTACATTTCGACTTAGGAGCGGCTGGTTGAGTCTTTTACAGTTGAGCTAATAAGATTTTTTGAGGGTTTAGATGAAGCCAAACTACTTATACGTATTAGCTTGATTAAACTATTTTAATAATAACGTCTTTAATTTGCTTGTCTGTAAAGTCTCTTGCTTATCTGAATATGCTGATAAGCAAATCCCAACACGTGCATTGTGTTTTGATACAATCTAAGTTGATAAGTTGTCTTTGTGAATACTCACGAGCTGTTAAATATTAGCTTTCCCAAAAATACCCCTTTGAAAACTTTTAGATTAGTTTTTATTTAACTTATTATTGGAAGTTTCTTTTTAATCATGACAGTCTTCTTCTTTGTTTCTATTGTTGACGTTCAATACTTATTATTGTAATTTTCTTATTAATCGTGACAGTCTTCTTCTTTGTTTCTATTGCTGAAAACTAACGATGTGTAGTAAAATCTTAGCTACGATCAAATCTGCATTCAGCTTCTAATTTCTCATGACTATTATTGTATGTGTGTGATCGTCGAGCCAAGAATAGCTTCATATGTTTAGTAGTTAGAAACTGGTCAAATATAAGCTCGGTCCTATTAACTACAGATGGCAATTTCGACCGAGTCACTTATGAATGAGTCAGTTTGGGTTATGTTACATTGTAGACTTAGAAATTTAGCTAAAGAACAGGTCAGATGTGAATGTTGAGAATGCGTAAAACCTTCTATATTGTTGTATTTAAAATTTTGTGTTGTTATTGAACTAATTTTAGTTTTGCAATCATATTTGTATTGATTTAGTTAAGTAATAAAAGAATCTGAAACAAATTGGACGAAATGTGCTTCTGGTCAACCCAATCTGTGCTAAAAATTACCCGTTTATGACCTGTTACTCGACCATAAGTGCTCATTTTTCCAGCTGTACTAGAGACCCTTAGATCTCGTGTGCCATTGCAACAATAGACAACTGGCAATGCTTATAAGGGTGCTTATGCAGATCGCAGTTAAGAGGTTGAAGGTTTATAGCAACAAAGCTGAGATGGAATTTGCTGTCGAGGTTGAGATACTTGCACGAGTTAGACACAAGAATTTACTCAGTTTACGTGGCTATTGTGCAGAGGGTCAAGAACGTTTAATTGTGTATGATTACATGCCTAATCTCAGCTTACTCTCACATCTGCATGGCCAACACTCTGCTGAATGCCTTCTTAGTTGGAATCGACGAATGAATATCGCTATTGGATCTGCAGAAGGAATTCTGTAAGCACTACAACCTCAAAAGAGTAACTTATGTTTTAATACCGTTATGATGAATCTGACACTATTGTTTATTGGTTATGTGATGATGTCATGCAGCTATCTTCATTACCATGCCACACCCCACATAATCCACAGAGATATTAAAGCAAGCAATGTCTTACTAGATGCAGATTTTAATGCCCAAGTGGCTGATTTCGGGTTTGCAAAACTAATCCCAGATGGTGCAACACACGTTACCACCAGAGTTAAGGGTACACTTGGGTACTTGGCTCCAGAATACGCTATGCTAGGAAAAGCATCAGAAAGTTGTGATGTTTACAGTTTTGGTATACTATTGCTTGAGTTAGCTAGCGGCAAGAAACCAATTGAAAAACTAAACTCGACAACAAGAAGATCAATCACCGAATGGGCTTTGCCATTGGTTTGTGAAAGAAAGTTTGATGAAATTGCTGATCCAAAACTAAAAGGGGATTATTCGGCTGAAGAATTGAAAATGGTCACTCTTATTGGTCTTACATGTGCTCGTAATCAAGCAGAAAAAAGACCGACAATTCTTGAGGTGGTTGGGTTGCTAAAAGGAGAGTCAAAGGAGAAGTTAGCAACTTTGGAGAATGATGAAATGTTTAGCTCTCTGAACGCTCCAGATTGTAATGATGGAGTATCGGTTGCTGATGATAGTTCTGATTTTGTTTCGGAAGATAAAGAACGAAATCGAGAAATTGAAAATGTTGGGTCATAGAAGTTGAAGGCCATGGTTGAGTGGTTTGTAAAAAAGGTTGATATTTTTTAGCCATTTGTATTTGCAAGTGATGCAAGTCTATTATGTTATTTGGTTCTTCTTTATTGACCAGTTAGTGTGTGGATATTATTATTTGTGAAGTATTTAATGATTTGTTTTTGAAATGAAGTATGGATCATGCTTTCTTGAAGTAGCGAATCCAAGTTTTTAACATGGATGTGCATGATCTTTATAAGAAAATAAATTTTCTGATTTGTAAGAGTGTCTCCGGTGGAGAACTTTTGCTCTATTTGTGGAGAAAATCTTAAAGAATAAATGCTGGAAAACTGTTTGTCTAACATTGCTATAGTTTATGGAGAACTTTCTGATAGAAGCTATGTATCCAGTTTTGCCAAAATTTATCATCAGTTACAATTATTCTATTTTTTGTTGTAACCCATTTGTGGTGTATAAAAGATAAATCTGAGTATAAATGAATTTTAATGAGAAGGTAATAATCTAGGACTCTAGGAGTAACTAAACGACTTTATATTTTGGTAAGCACGATTACAGGATGTTCACGGGTTAGATAAGTTCAGCTGTTCAGTTAGTGCACCAACCAAATATTAGTTAGAAAACTAATAAGTGTGCTCCCTGTTTTAATTTGATTGAGTCGTTTTTGAGGGCATTGGTGTGGGGCGGATTACACGGGTTCATTAAAATTCACTTAGATAAATAGGAAAAAGCATGTGAACGGTGGTATCTCGGATCATTTTACAATTTTATTTATTTTTTACTTATAGGAATACTATGATCCTTTTCAAGTGTTGGAAAAATGTGAAACATTTGCTTATAAGCTGTCTTTACCATACCATACATAATGTTTTCCATGTGTCAGTTAAAAGCTTTCAAGGGCCAAGTTAACACTCCTATCCCATTACCACACTGCACTAATGATGGTTTGATTACTGCATTACCAGTCACTGTGTTGGACAGGAAGCTTGCAAAAGTTGGAAATAGAGCAGTGGTTTATTGGTTAAGTCAATGGTCAAATGGCTCTAGTGATGATGCTACTTGGGAGGTGTCAACCGGGATTCAAGCTAAGTACCCTACCTTCAATGCTGATTCTTGAGGACAACGATGTTTTCAAGGGGAGTAGATATCAAACCATATGATTTGATTGATTGTTACTGATTACAATAGATGGAATATATAACAAGCTAATGGCCCGATAATACACAACTAAGCCAAGACTAATCATCATCGGGCTAAGCTCATATAAACATCTGCAGCCCCCCGCGCGCATGTTGAGCGGAGAGGAACGAACACTCAAGCTAGAGCGAAACTCATCAAACAATGCAGTAGGCAAGCCTTTGGTGAAGATATCCGCATACTGATATCGGGATGGAACATGAAGAACACGTACATGACTAGTAGCCACCAAATCACGAACAAAGTGGATATCAATCTCTATATGCTTCGTGCGTTGATGCTGCATGAGATTGGAGGAGAGATAGACAACACTCACATTATCACAAGAAACAATCGTAGCAGTCGACAGTGGTCTATAAAGCTCACGTAATAAATTACGTAACCAACAAGTCTCAACAACAACATTGGCAATACCCCGATACTCAGCTTCAACACTAGATCGAGAAAGTGTAACTTGACGCATAGAGGACCAAGAAAGAAGATTGTTGCCAAGAAAAACGTAATAACCGGAAGTAGACCGACGTGTACTCGGACATCCAACCCAATATGCATCTGAGTATGCAACCAAGGATGATGTCGACGACGAATAAAGCTATAATCCATTGTCTAATGTCCCCCGAAAATAACGTAAGATCCTTTTGAGGAGAAATGTGGCTCCCGAGGATCATGCATAAAAAGAAAAACCTGCTGAACTGCATAAGAAATATCCGGTCTAGTAAAAGTAAGATACTGTAGAGCGCCTGCAAGACTACGGTACAAAGTAGGGTCGAAAACATGATCACCATCAACTGCAAGTTTGGTGTCTGTTTCGACCGAAGTCCGACAAGGGTTGCAATTAAGCATATTGGCCCCGCAAGAATCTCAGTAGCATACTTTGATTGAGAAAGAAACATCCCTGAAGTATCCCGTGTCACAGAAATACCCAAAAAATATTAAGAGGACCAAGATCAGTAATGGAAAACGCTGCATGCAGTGAAGCAATAACCTGTTGTAGAAGTGTGGATGAAGATGCAGTCAAAACTATATCATCAACATATAACAATAAATAAGTAGTATCGGATCCCTCTCGATAAATGAAAAGCCAGGAGTCACGCTGACTGTGGTGAAACCCAACACGAGCAGCATAAGTAGCAAACCTCTAAAACCAGGCCCTAGGAGCCTGTTTAAGCCCATATAAAGATCTCTGCAAATATAAACATGATCGGGATGTCGAGGGTCCCGAAAGCCAGGAGGCTGATGCATATAAATAGTCTCCGATAAAAAATCATGCAGAAATGCATTCTTGACATCAAGCTAGTGAACAAGCCAATGTCGAGAAACAACAAGACTTAGAACCGTACTTATAGTAACCGGTTTGACAACCGGGCTAAAAGTCTCATCCACATAAATACCTGCAAGATGTTCTGCCATTGGCCATAAGGCGAGCCTTGTAGCAGCTAAGAGTACCATTTGCGTTATGTTTGTGTCTAAAAAGCCACAAGAACGAACAATTTTCGCGTCCGGTGGTTGAGGCACAAGAATCCAAGTATTATTTTTAATAAATGCATTGTATTCATCTATTATAGCACTATGCCAGTTTGGGTCTTGAAACGCAAGGGAGTATGACTTGGGAAGAGGTGAAATGGTAGACACATTTAATGTAAACCGTTGAGTAGGACGGCTAGAACCAACACGAAAGCGAGTGACCATGGGGTGAGTCGACACATGATTGGGATTTGGATTTTGTGCCAGTGTAATAATGCTAGCGATTAGGGTTGATTTGGTAGTCGAGAGTGGTTGTTGGTTTTGAGTGGACTAATGCGTCGGGCTGAGGTGAGTGGTGGTCGGGCCAGGTGTAGTAGGGGGCTGGGGTATATGTGTTGGGCTAGAAATCGAGGGTTAGGCTGGTGCATTGGCATTGGGCTGTAGCGTGGAAGGTGGGATGGACGACATGATTGGGCTGTGTGGTTGGTGTAGCGGGTTGGGTGGATTTGATGGTGGAGTGTGATCAATGGTGGTTAAAGAGAGTGAGGTGAATGGTTTGGTTATGAACTATTGTTAAATAATGTTTGAGGAGGTGTCGAGGAACGTGTATGAAGGTGACGAATTTAATGTCATAGAGCCATAACGAACTTGTGTCTCATCAAAGGTAAGATGGCGGGAGATTATAATTTTGTTTATGTTTAAGTCGAGACACCTATACCCGCAATGGTTTGTTGGATACCCAAGAAATATGGATGGCGTGGCACGAGGTTCTAGTTTGTTGTTGGTATCTATGTGAGGGTGGCAAAGACAACCAAATACACGAAGATCCGTATAATTGGGTGTAGTCTTATAAAGGCGAGTGTGAGGGATTTCATTGTTTATTATAGTGGAAGGCAAGATAATCAAGAGATAGGTCGCCGTGTGGAGAGCCTCAACCCAAAATGTAGGTGGTAAGTGTGCTTGAAATAACTTGCTTCTGCTTTTCAACTTGTTGTACAATATAATATGCCTTGTTCACATTGGGCAAAGGATCCATTGACAAAATTTGACTCCTCACAGACTCAAAGTCATCATTCAGTTTCATTAAGAACTGCATAAGCATTGGCCTAGTTTCCATTTCAAGGAACTTATCCAGTATTGCACAAGTACAAGCATCCATATGACCACAAGTGCAAACAGGCATTCCATTTAAATTCTGCAACTCATCCGAAAACTTTTTCATCTTATTAAAATAAGTTGCAACTGAGAGATTACCTTGAACCACATAACTGAGTTCTCTTTCAATTTGGTAAATCAATGGTCCATTACTTTGGCCATATCTCTCAGAAATCTCTCTACAACTCATATGCATAATCAAATAGAAATGCATCTAACAACTCAGTAATCATGGAATTCAAAATCCAACAAGTAACCATATAGTTACATCTAACCCACCTTTGATGCTTAACATCATTAATAGGTGGTTTTATGCATGTCCCATCTATAAACCCTAACTTCAATTTCACCCCTAAGGCTATCTTAATGGTTCTACTCTAACTGTGAATATTGACTCCATTAAAGGGCGTATTAGTCATGGTCATTCGAGGGTGATCAGAACTAGCAATGTATGAAGGATCATTGATTGAGTTATTATCTTGATTCACTGTATTAGCATTAACATTAACACCTTCCATTATAACAATTTGATCAATTGAATCAACAATCGAAACCCTAATTGATCAATTTGACTCAGAAACCCTAATTCTCAATTAAACCAATTGAAATAATCAAAAGAAAAATCAATCAAAAAGACTGATGAACAGAATCATTAAAAATCAATCGAAAAAGTAATAAGAGTTTGAGCAAACCTCAGGCTCTGATACCATATGAACGAGGAAGCAATTAAGTGAATTGAGGAAAAAATTTTAAGTGAAATGAAATTATTCAAATGATTACAAGGGCTAAGCCCGCCTTATATAAAATGAAAAACATAAATACAAACTATTTACAAACACTACCCTGCTACTATCAAGAATGCATAAGTAGTCCTTCATTTATTCCGTAAAGATCCATTGTATTACTATTAAAACATTAGTTGCTAATCATAAGTATCTTTTTCGTTTTGGTAGGCAAGAAAACACAAGATTAAAGAGAATGGTCGGACAAGCCAAGGTGATGAGGACATTAGTTGGTGTCGGTGAAGCTATGCTATTGCCGTTGTACCATGGACCTATCGTACCTACCGGTGAATCACACATTCACTTGAGCATTGCAAGCAAAATGCATAACCTTGAATGACATTAACCATGGAAATCTAATAGGGCCATGCCTCATCATCTTCAGCGCTTTTAGTTGGGCTATTTGGTTTTGTCCTTAAGTAAGTAAAATCAATACCATCATCTCTTTTTTGCACAAATAAAAACTTAATCTAAATGAAATTTTCCAACCTAATTTTTACCCGTAATTTTTTTGGTAATGCTATATGACTCCATAGTGACTAAATTTCTTATGGTTGGTTTTTTTGGTAATGCTATATGACTCCGTAGTGACTAAATTTTTTATGGTTGGTTTGTTGAATGATTTCAGGCAAAAATGTGCACTATCTATCTAGCTCTATATTCGAGTTCAACCTTGATGCTCTCGATGGCCACAATCCAAAGTTGTCTACTTGGTTTAGTTATGGAGCATGAATTACAAGCGTGGTCATTGTCTCCTCCCATCAAGGCACTTTCAAGTATTTATGCGGTATATGCGAACAAGTTTTTAAGTATTTAGTTAAAAACACATCAAAACATTGTAAATGAACCTTAGTTTGACCGCTTTAATTAACTTTCAGGGAGTTGTATGCTCGATGTTAGCAATGTTCATTATATCATGGTGTATCAAAAGAAAAGGACCTCTTTTTGTTTCTGTCTTCAACCCGTTATTGTTGATTATCGTGGCCGCGCTCAGTTGAGGTCTTCTTATACCTTGAAATATAAGCAATATAGCTAAATCATTCTAACATTTTAAAAGAAAACAATCCTATAACTAAAATTGATGCAAAACTGGTATATTTGATTATTTTCAATATAATATACTACACAAAGTGAATTGTATTTTAGGCTCATGAAATATCATAGTTTAGATAGGCCTATATATAATAGGCCTGCATACACCGGATATAATCTAAGCCTATCCTACCACATCAAACCAAACGATATACTACACAAAGTGAATTGTATATGGGTACTACACTGTCAGAAATACGGAACAGAAAAAGTGAATTGTATTTTAGGCCCAAAATAACATCATAATGAAACAATACACAACAAGTCAACAACTTCTACTTAAACTACCAAAAACACCCTTCGATATCTATACATTCAAGGGTTAATTGCGTCATACACACAATTCAAAAGACACAAAAGGGCGGAACTAAATAACAACAATCATCATCTTCTTCATCATAAAATCTTCTTACTCTGTAAATACTTGCACCTTTTTTACCCAAAAAACAAACTACACTATCATCTTCATCAATTCTTTCCAAATTGTTTCAACATTCAATTATAGGGATTAGTTTAGCATAAATTCATCATACTCTGTAAAGACTTACAACACCATCATTTTCATCAATTCTTTCAGAATCTTGTCAATATTCATTCAAGGTTAGTCAAAATCTTGATTTTATTATCATTTTCTTGTTCTTGAATCTTTTTGTAATATGAATGCTTTATTGTATTTGTGTGAAAATGCTCTTAACATTTAATGAATTGAGACTAGTTTTGCGTATATTATTGGTTTACACGGTTCGGGAAGCTTTTGTTTCGCTTGTAATTTTGTACAGTTTTTATAGTATATTTATATAATTGTTGCATTTGGACTTATAGGGATGTTTGGACTTAGGGTTTCAGGGGGTGATTTGGACTTAGGGTTTTAAGGGGTGATTTGGATTTAGGGGTGTTTGGGTAGGGATTTCTTAAACACATGATCAACATATTGCGCTTTGGTGTTTGGTTTGTTAGATGGAGTAAATTTCGGCATAAGTTAATTTTGTTGTATTTGCATTCTACACAGATGGCTAGCTGTTTCTTGTGCATTTTGACGTCTACCACTTGTAGCGGTCATGACTGCCCATTCCGAGCTGTGTTTGGGCCTAATGTCAATAACTTGCAAATTCAGCCCTTCGTAAATAATATCCCCAACAATGTTGCTGGCCTGGAATTGCTTCTAAATTGTATGACGGCGCATCACTTGAAAGCATTACTGTTGAGGAGATTTGGTAACCTGCATGAAATGATTCAAGTTCGAGATACATTGCTTAGAGGGGCTCGTTGGAGAGCAAGAGATCCTTTACGAGGGATATGTGGGCAGTTAGACCACGAAACTGAACAACTACAAGTAGCCATGAATCAGAATGCAGTTCTGCAGGCTCAGTTGGCGCAGGCGGGAAATCAGGGAGTAAATAATAATGCGAATGGTAATATTGGTAATGAGGACGCTAATGATAATGATGCCGGAGTCGTAGAGTGATACTTTTACTGCCTCTTAACATGTTGTTTGTATGGATGTGGATTTTTCTTTAGCTGCCTTATAATTGATTTTTCGCCCTTTAAGGGATTTGACAGATTGTATTGCTGTTTTGGTAAGAAATTCTGGGACATGAATAGGTGATTGATCGACAGATTGTATCGTTGTTTTAGTTTCAGATTAGGCAAGGAGTAAAATAGGAATGTAGTGATCAACTAGTTTAGTATAATAATATTCGGTTGAAATCATGGTTTTCAATCCATACATTTTCTACTTCCTTTTAATATTCGAGTTGAAAGTGTAGTCTTACATATATTAATCCAATCTTTTGAGTGACTCAACTAAACAAAAAGAAATACCTATAGCGATCGCTAATCCATAAAGTACCACAAATCGCCAAAAATACAGCGACAAATCAAGCACACATGCTCATATATTAGGAATTCAAAAAATTGATCTCCGTTTTCTTCATCATCTTCCTTCCCTATAATAGTATTACTATTAGCACATCGAAGGCTACATGTTTGTGTAAATGGGGGCCCACAAAGTTGAGGATTTACCAGTATAAACGGAAGCATTGAAGAGTGTTGAAGTTGAGGACCAGATGGTATTCTTGCTGAGAAGTAATTGTTAGAGAGATCAAGATAACTTAAAAAAGTCAATGTAGACAAACAAAAAAGTACTTGTTTTTGTAATAACCCATATGTTTTGGGGCTTCCACATGTAGTTTGTTAATCGCAAATTTAAACGACACTAGTTCACCAAGACTAGTTATCGCATAAAGAAGATTTCCCTCATAAGTTGTCATCTGGGAGTTTAATTGTAACTTAAAAGGATTAAAAGACAACTCCAAATAGGTTAATCGGGCAAGTTTTAATAAAATGAATATCTGTCATTGCACTTTTAAGGGAGTGTCGTGAACTATCAAGATATTCGAGCTTTAAAAGTCTAGTCTTTAGAAAATTTCCAGTTAAGCGATTACTAGAGAGGTCTAACTTCTTCAAGGGTGGACATCCAGCAAAGCTAGACACTACCCGTTAAGAAGGTTTTCTGACAAATTCAAATGATCTCAAAAGATTTTGAAATGACACCTCCTACATAATATCTAGAGAGGTCCAAGTGTGTAAGAGAAGTCAAATCCTAACACAAAAAAAGAATGGACCCTGTTACAAAATTACGAGTGAGATCAAGAGTAGACAAGGCAAACCAGAGAGATTAAGTTGATGAGGAATAGGACCACTTAGATTAGCATCGGAAATATCCAAAAGTTGTAGGTTGGAAAGGAACCCAAAATGTTTTGGTACAGGATCAGACTGAAAATCGATTGCATTAACTTATGTAATAACGGTGATGATGGACTAATCTAGCCTACCAAACCAAGAATATCAGAAAGCTCTAAGTTCAGTCACAGGACCAGCGTTGTTGTTACAGTTGACACATGACTATTTGCAACAATCCCTCTTTATTTCTTCGTTACTCCAATCATCTAACGTGTCGAGCATGTGTACTATGCTTGCTTTGAAGAAGAGTAAAGCTTGCCTTTCCATTTCTATACACCAGGCTGGGTTCACTTTAAGCCCCAATAATGTAAGATCACCTTTCGCAAATGATCTTATGCATAACAGAAACTACACAAGAACAAGCATCAGATATTTAGTATTATCTAAATGGGTAACTGAAGGGAGCTAATTACTTTGTGCGTTAATTACTTTAATGTTACCAAGGATTGTATTACTATAAACGTGACCACCTAAACTTTTATCTAAAAGCTAAGATATATAATTCCTGGTGCTAGAAAAAGCATGGTTGATGCAGAAAGTTTTCAAGAACTACTCTTACAGATAAACACGGTGGTGTAGTTGAAGCACCATCAGTAATTTTCATGAAAATGAGTAGTTAAGTAATGTACAAAGAACACTATGTGATCCGCAAATTGATATGATATCACTGCATTAATATTGCCCAAACCAAATTATTGTTATATTTATATGAATTATGTTTGTATTAGCACCTCCAAGTTAGCAGATTATGGAAGAACATGTTATTACATGATGGATCCTTTGGTGTATGAACTTCTTTACAATCCATCTGCAGTTTATTCAACTTCAACGGATATGCAGGCATGCTCTCATTGTGCTGCGTATTAGTGGCATAGAGGAGGTCGCAGCTCATTACATCCTGTACTGATTGAGGAGAGTTTTTTTATCATGATCATGGAATTGATCATATATGATGACTATTACAAACGATTCCTACTCTTCTTTGTCAAGAAACGGCTCATTATTCCGAGGAGCATTTCCCCAATGTCTCAGATTATCTATCATCTTCTCCACCATTGAGTATCTCATCACATGGATAATGTGATCCGTCACGTGCCACAGATTCAGACTGTCCCATGAATCTCTATGCAGCTACAACCCGCAATCTTCGTTACCCCTGCAATCATCATCATATTTCTAACTTCACGTAAATCTTCCCATCTATTACAACCCGCATAGATATATATATGGTACATAATAAATGCATACCCTGCACCATTTTCGGCTCTAATCTAACAAGTTTCTTCGCTGGTATTCCAGCTAAATCTACATCTTAAATTATGGACCCCATGAGCACCACGTAAAGCACACCACACAACTGAATTCGTATGCATAATGTTTATGAGATCATAGGCTTCAGTTCGGTTAAAAGGCCAGCTAGACCCAGAAGATCAACCATACATGATACACCCTTAATGTTCAACCTTGGGCTCAATCCTATGGTTGATCGCCATGTCAGCAAAGAACCTTTTTCCTTCATCCAACAAATCACGGTGAGGGCAAGCAATAATTAAAAACACCAAGGTAATAGCTTCTATAGCATAACCAACGTACAATGACATTAGTCCAAGTGAATTTATCTCTAGTCACCATTTTCTTGAATACATTCACTGCTTTATTAACTTCCCCACATTTCAAGTACGTATCTATAAGAGTATTTCCCACAAAAAACGTCGTTTTTCTTCTTATCAATGCAAACGTTTACCCACTCGATCACCGAACTCCACTACACCTATTTTGGCACAAGCCGTCAGAATACTAATTATTGTGACATGTGTAGACTGTAGTTCACGTTTAGTTGGTTACAAATATTTACAAAAGTTAACTAACTAATTTCCATGATTAGTAAAGTATGTTTAAAGTGTTTAACAAGATAAACAAGTATGAAATATTTACACAAGTATTTTTTAATGTTTAAATTCTTATTAGAAATAAATCAAAGAAGTTACTAAGATCGTTTGCGGAATAACAATCTAAATTGGATGACAATGTATGGTGATCTCCTCAAGTTAAACACTAACCAAAGTAAGTGTTTAACTAAGAACCATGCTAAGACTCTGAATGGATTCATGGACTTAAGTCATCCACTACCGTGATCTAAAAAAAATGTTTAAAACACATGAAAAGATTTATAATTTGCTTTAAGGTTTTGTTATACAATGGCTACTAGTTAATGCTTAAGACAACAATTAATATGAATATAAAAGGAAACTTGGACTTTGTTAAATAAAAAGTGACATATATTTAAATTAATTTTTATGTTTATTTATTGTACATTAAATGTATAACTACTTTAAATATGAAAAGAACAAATTATTTAATGTGTCTTAAGCATTGCCCAGTGGACATTGTTTAGCAAACCCTTTGTTTTAATATGAATATAAAAGAAAATTTGGACTTTGTTAAATAAAAAATGACATATATTTAAAATAATTTTTATGTTTATTTATTGTGCATTAAATATATAATTACTTTACATATGAAAAGAACATATTATTTAATGTGTCTTAAGCATTGCCCCGTGGACATTGTTTAGCAAACCTTCTTTTTTTTAACCATAGTGAGTTGATGTTTCATGTTCATGTGGAATGAAGAGGTTTGAAATCTTGAACATTTATATAATTTAATGCATGTGTAATTAATAAGCATTTTATAAACTTGAAAATATTTATACATAGTGCAACAAAGTTTATAAAATCAAAAGCTTTATTAAATAATAATTTAATAAATATTTAAACTATTGTGGATTCTCTTAGTTCTATCGAGGAGTAAATGCTCTCTTGAATATGTATATCATTAATTGCAAGAGATAACGTTTATACCTTTGAGACATTCTCTCTTATAGGCAGAGTACAAGGTGGTTACCCGTGAATTAATAGAGCATCTAACCATAAAGTATATTGCTACCTTACTACAATAAATGCTTCTACTCTTGGAATGTGTCCAATCCCACATTAAGAAATAGTGTTGACAAATGTTTTCCCTTTTCTACCAAATACTTAGGATATTTGATGTGTTATTATCTAGTCTTAAACTTATAGTGAACCGACTTAACCAATAGGCTAACACTAATTAACATGCAGTGTACCCGATCGGTTATAGCTAGAAATTGAAAGTACAGGGTCGTTCGCGAGGAGCGAATTGACTGATGCTAAACCTAGTGGAATGAATACTTAATCTAAACACTTAAAAAAGGGGGATGGGGTTTAAATCTGAGAGATTGACACGATTAATTGCTTAAACTGTACAATAAATGAAATGTGAGTGTGATCAATAAGGGAAGAATGTGCTAGCCAAGTTTATCCTACTATCTCTACTTGATTCGTCTACAAGTGAAATGACCTAATGTTACTCTCGTTAGTGAATCTAATGCGGGATAGGCTAGACGGTCACGATTACCTAGTCCTATGCATATCAACCCTTAACCCCGATGGTCACAGTGTTAATAAGTCTCAAGCACGCATTAAGCTTATCAACTACTATATATGATTTATCTCGGTAGACCTAATGGTCATAATATCTAGTTATTCTCTCGCGAATGATCATTTATAAAATGCTAACTTACTTGTTTTAGTCATAATTCGTCTAACCCTAGGGTTTGATCCACATCTAGTCCTAATGACAAGCTAGTAAAGGCCCTTGGTGTCCATTTACTACTAACCCTGCCATTATGATACATAAGATAAATCACATAATGGTCATCTAGTAATTTATGATCTAGTAATAAACGACATATAATAGATAAGTAAATGAACGGATCTATCGATACACATATAAATTATCCAACAAAAGTGCATTAAATCGAAGTAAACGAATACATAAAGATATAATATTCATAAACTTGGTTATAATGTTAGTAAACATGAACAAAGTGATAGCCAACGATTAACAAACATAAGTCATAATGAAATCGATACACAAACTGAATGATTAAACTAAGTTTGATGATACGAGATGTTCTCTGCGTGTTCCCGTTAGAGCACAATAAGTGTAAATCATAGTGCAGGGACTTCTATGTAAATTATGTAATAGATAGGGCATGTGTTGTAAACGTTTTGTTGTTGAGAGACCACTTACCCTCGTAACACTTTTATAGTTGCGAGGGGAAGCTCATATGTTGAGATGTTTGATGTGTGTTTAAACAATGGGTTTTAAATTTATATTTTTCTGACTACCTTCTATATTAACACTAACGGACAGTGTACCCGGTCAATTCTAGCTAGTTTGGTAAGTACGGGTCGTTCGCAAGGAGTATGTGACTTTTATGCTAAGCTAGTGATATTCTACGGCTTTTAAAGGGGGTTTTGTATTTTGATTGATTAAACTAATAAAACAATATATAGAACTAATTAAACTACTAATTATGCTAAGGTTGTGATCGAGTTGGAAATGAAGTGTTAGCCATATTACTTCTGCTACGTTATTAGTTATCTGATTTATTAGTGCAATGATTTAATGTAAAACATTGGTGACATTAGAAATGTGCAGACAACACATTTCTATCTAAGTTAAATTAGGCCAGATTTCTCAGTTACCTAGTTCTATGAACGCAACCTATATCTCTGAAGCAATTTATCGGTCTGATCAGTACATTCATGCATAAGTGGTTTCAATTGATCCATGTGATCTGCAGTAACCCATTGGTCCTGGTGAAACCTACTCTTCTCACGCGGTCACTTTATGGAAGATAAGTGTTTTGGCAATATCTATCTAACCGCGGGTTCCTACTCCTCAAGTCCAAAAGAAGGATATCCGTGATCCAGTTTACGCCCATCACACGCCTACATACATAGTGATACGGATTATCTACATAGCTAAAGAGCTACACTATGATAATCTAGATAATATACATTAAATGCTAAACAAACAAACGAGTATTTTATTTGAATGATAAACACATAATTATCCAAAAAATGCATCAAATCATTACAAATGAAATAACATAAACATAGTAGTCATAACGTGGCTAACACCAAAGGGTATTAGCCCATAATGTAAATAGAAAATACAAAGGAAATTACAAATCATTCGCAAATGAAATACATAATGTAATTACCGTGCAAACCAATTGAATACACTTCGTATGATGATAGCGGACCTTCTCCACTTGATCTTCTCATTTTTGGGACTGAAATCTTAGTGAAACAAAGCATGGAAATCGGCTGTGGTGGTGAAAGTTGTGTGTAAAACCCGTATTAGGGCTTTGTATTTATAGTGTCCTGTCTGACGCACCAATATGGCGTATTGAGGTCCAATACGACATATTCCAAATATCTTGAGTGGGGAATAAGAAAGAATATTCCCAGCATATACGGGCATATCTTTAAATACGGCGTATTGATGAAAGTGATACACTGTATTCCTCTTGAATCCCGATCATCTTGGACTGGGGATAAGATCCAATACGACATATGGCAAGAGTTTCATATGTTGTATTCCTTCAACGGTTGACTTGGACTTTGACTACAGAGCTTCTGATACGACGTATTGCCAGAATTTAATACGTCGTATATGATAAGGATTTAAAAGGTACCTTTTTGAGGGGTCATTTAAGCCCTTAATTGATCACTTTTGTATCCGTTATTACTTAATTTCGTTCCTTTTCACTTTTTAGGTCTCTTGAAGGCAAATTGCTAGAATAATACTTATTCGGATGAAAAGGCGTGAATATATGAAGAAAATGGCCAAAGTCAAGAATCAAGACACTCAAGCTGCTGGAATTGAAAGGGGACGGCGTCAGGGCTTATTTGCGACGCCGTCGCGACACATCTTGAGACGACTCAGTAGCCAAATTGCTTATTTACAAGTGACGGCATCAGGTTTAAAAGAGTAGGGCGTCGCAACTCAGACGACCTAGATTTGGATCCAGACGGCGTCAGAGGTTGAAGCCGACGGCGACACGAGCATAAGGTGACGCCGTCACAGAGTTGACGTGGCCAAGACGAAACCCTAATGGCGGCGACCCGACGGCGTCACAATTAAAGAGTGACGCCGTTGCATTTTGTAACACTATATATAGAATCCGAATTTTTCAGTTTTAGAGAGGTAGTTTTGTGGAGTAAAAACCTAAACCGAACCAAGGCTGTCTTGGGCAGTATCTTAGGGTTCCATACCCTATTTTACAACAAGATAAGTATTTTACTTCATTGATTTAATCATGTCTTCAATTGTTTGTGTGTATGCTTGCATGTTCTCCATGTCCGGCTAATTTACTTGTGTGTTTGCTTAGATAATATGAAACCTAGTAATTGAATATTGATTGGTTGTCTCTTATCTTAATTGTTATTGACCTAGTATTGCGATAGGTCATTCGTTGTGCTATTAATGCTTGATTAATCTTTGTTAAACCTTAGCTTATAGTTACTAGTGGAATTGTAGGCTAGATATCTAAAGATAACCTTAGTGTTAAGTTTATGAATCCTAGATATTTCGTAGTCATTAACCTTTGGTAGCTTCAAAGAGTTAGGGATAAACGCATACCCTACGACCTTAGAAACACAACGCGTTAAGAATAAGGACGTGACAATTCAACCATCAATAGGAGATAACTAGGGAGTAATAACATCTAAGTAAACACATTTTTAATCATCATAAGAGCACACAACAATAGGCATAGACTACACTCACCCTAGCTTTGTTAATTAGATAATTAGATAAGTAGAGGAATCGGTAGAAATACCAACCCCCAAATCCAAACCCCGAGATTCGTACCTTTCCATTTTTTAAAAACATAAAAAAGATAAAAAATAATCTTCCTCAACCCTAACCTTAGCGTAGTAATTTCTCACTAGCATTCCTATTCCCCTAGAGAACTGTAGGATATAGGATTTCACAAACACACTAAACCATAATCATATGAGGCGTTCAAGATGTTTAGAGAGAGAAAGTTCTAGAGAGAGAAAAGGAAGAGAGTTGGGAACTATGTGAAACAAAGAAAAATGGTATTGAAGCTCCAACCCTCTACCTTGGGAGGTAGAGGGTATATATAGTGTCTTACAAATAAACGCCACCAACGGGCTGTGGATCAGGCATACAGTGGGTAAAGACCCGTCCGTCCTCCACGGTGTTACTAAACAAACTTCTAACTAACATAACTTGACTACGACTACGAGCTTTCTATCGAATACATATACTTGAGGTGACCGACTCTTTAAAGACTGAATTTTCTAATTCCTAACAATCTCCCGCTAAGGGAGGTCACCTCAATTTACAATGAATACAGACAGATATTACAATAGATTGTTCTAGGATTCTTGATTAAGTTCTTTGCTCAGTAGCTCGTAGTCTTTGATTCTTCATGTTCCGCATGTTTGGATAATTTCAAGTGGAGGTCTTTAACTGATCCACGTGATGATGAGTTTTAAGCCAGCATTGAGATCATCAGCAAACAAAAATCTCTGACTCTTCCTTTGTGGTGTTGGTATTATGTGTTGTTGTGACAATTGGACCGACATGCTCACATTCTGGATCAGGATATATTCTCATCAGAGTAGCGGAAGCTTTTACTGGATCATGATATTTGCAGCAGCATAGAAGAAGCATGGAGTGAAAGTATCCGAGTCGTTGAAGCACTTATCATGATTTCTTTTGAGATGAATGTGTAGTGTGAGCATGCGGCTATAGATTGACCGCTTCATTACGATCATTTGCAAAGCGTCGGGCGTACTGCATACAACAGTTAGCAATAAAGTGCACGAAAGTGTCTTTGATCACTTTCGTTGAATTGAGGTACACGGCCCACGGTTCCCCGTTAATCAGTACAAGTACTTGTGATAAGGTATAATTCGAAGAATTTCCTTGACAGGCTTTCGCAGCTGCTCTAGCTGTTCTCAAACCGGAAAGTCTCAAAGAGGACAACACGGAGTGAGTGAACCAGTGAATTGAGATTCACTGATTGATGAAAAAAGATTTGAAAAACAATCGTGTATCGCTCAATAGAAATTGTTTTTGCAATACAACGAAGGTTTTAATGAAAATCAATTATCAATCATAAACACCTTTTATTTTGAAATATTAGTACACAGTCGATGTGCTAAAGAAAAGAGTTTTTTAAGCACAATGACCTGTTTTTCAAAGGTATCCGTCAATCATAACTGAACGAGGATTGATTCAAAAGATTGAATCGCCCCATTGTTTTCGTTCAGTTGTCACATGGTTGATCTATTGGATAGATCTCACATGCCACCTACCAGAGCTTGTTTGATGTTGGCTCCAGAAGGCTTTCCATCTTCATTGTGAATATGTACATATCACTCGGATGTTACGCAATACCACAAGGATAATGCGTAGGACTCATAAGATATAATCTCTCTTTCCACATTGTGTGAAACAGAAAGTCTTCATTGACAGTGTCCTAAAGAGATTTATATGATGATCTCGTGGCTCTAGACTTAATTGTGCATATTTGGTTCCTATGCCGGAGACTAGGGAGAGGGTCTCCTTCTTCAATATCAACAAACTCTAAGAGAAAGTCGATAGATAATGTCGGTTCCCCGTGAGAATGAAACAAGTCCTTTTAAGAGGAACTTGAGTAGCTTGGGAAGTTTTGGTGCAGTGCGTCACTGGGTCCATGACGTCTTGTCTTCAATACCAGTGTTACCTTAGTAAGCACCAGTAGCATATGTATTGAACCCGGTTTCTGCCCTAAGGTTGAATTATTGGAGGGCTATTTCTTTTCACCCTTTTCTCATTCAATTCTTTTTCATTCTTCAACCCCTTCAGTGCTTACCGAGACTTCATAACTAGAACCTTGTTGGGTATATTCCAGTACTAGCTCAGTCTCAGTCCGCACACTTCCCATATCTCACTTTTCTCCTTTTTTTCATCATACCTAAGGACTTCTACACTAACTAGTGGATTGTCCCTGGGTAGATCCCTCCGGTTCTGGCGGATCATGGGAACAATAACCTAACCTAACCATCCTTATATCACCATACATAAAGTAAATTTGGTCGGTCTTTTGGTATTGTTCATCTGCCATTGGAATCAATCGAAAACCATTTGAAAATCAATTCAGATACTTGTGATATATTATCAAAGCATTTTGTACCTGAATCGTTTTTGATATTTTTAGAAAACGAGCTCCCCCTCAACATGTGCATCATGTATTTGAAATCGTTTTAGCACACGGAGGCAAGAGGAAGAATTAACTTCTTTGATTACCATTTTCTAAAAGATATCATCATCACTTCCCTGATTAAATCAAGTAGATAAAGCATATTGGGGAAGGATGATGTTTTCAAAAGTTGGCTCCCCCTCAATATGTGCCTTGAGGTTTGAAAGAGTTTTGCACATACTAGAGGGAATCTGCACTTAGATACATATCAGTCATGTTTCAATTCTTTGTGGTTTGAAATAGATGCTCCCCCTTAACATGTGCATGAAAAATTTGAAATCGTTTGGCACATGCGGGGAGGAAAGCTTGTTAAACACTTATAAAACCAATTATCAAGTTATCAATTTAAATCCAATTTAAATCACAAATTCTCCCCCGATCACACTTTCCAAATCCTTTGAGAGATGTGATCTCTATTGATTTAAATTAAATTTTGAGAGCTTTTGAGGAGAATAGTGACTTGCTTTTGAAAAAAAACATTTTTAACTAATAAGAATCAGATTTTCAGACTTTAAACTCCATTGTTTTAAACATGCAAGATTGTCTCTTGAAAACATAACATTAGCAAAGGTTTTGAATCAACAGTATAAAACATTATTATTTTTGATTTTTCAACAATAAACCTTGCTCATTTACGTGTCAATTGTTTGAAAAGTGACCTTTCAAAAATAACCTTTATAATTCGAATAAAATCATTCTCCCCCTCAATCAATGACACAAGTTGTTGATTGAGAGATAGAGATTTTGACAGATGATAAGCACAAATGATTTACACGAATAATAGAGTACGAGGTATTTTCAAAGCAATTTAGTTTTCATTAGATGGCAAATATTTTTCAGAAGAATCATTAGACGGAAAAATATTTGGAAAGATAAACATTTGTCTTTTAGATGACAAACATTTGTTTTAAGAATCAGAGCATGAGATTTGAAAAATAAGATAAAGCATGGATCTGTTATTTACTTTTAAAAACGGGTTACTGCCTGAAATGACAATAAACCACCATTTTTCTCCGCCTATTTTTTTTTTTTTTTTTTTTTAAATATGTACATTCGAAGAACATCTAAAGACCCGTGACATTCTTTGAATGTCAACACAAAGTCTGTAGATGATATCAAATAAGGAAAAACATGACAAAATAACAATATTTTTTAAATTTTTCAAGATTTTCTAATTTTTTATGGATTTTTTGAGAATTTTATAATTTTATATTTTCTTTTGTGGGTTTTGAAATTCTGTATTTTGCTTTTTGAATAAATATATACAAGAGATAGATGGATAAAGACCTTTTACTCCTCTTCTTCCTCTTGAAGACGCTTGAGTGTTTCCGGTTGTAGACTCTTTAGACCAAGACGTGGAAGGATAAACTCAAAACGTTCTCTAGGAAGAGCTTTGGTGAAGATGTCTGCAAATTGGTATTCAGTCCTCACAAAGTAGAGTTCCACCACACCTTTTTCCACTTGTTCCCTGATGAAATGATGTCGAATGTCGATGTGCTTTGCTCTTGAGTGTTGTACGTTGTTGCATGAGAGAGCAATATTACTTTTATTATCACAGATGCAGAGGATTTTGTTGAATTCAAAGCCATAGTCAGATAATTGGGATCTCATCCATAGGATTTGAGCACAACTAGATGACATGGCTATGTATTCAGCCTCTATAGAGGAAATAGAAGTACTCATTTGCTTCTTTGAAGACCAGGTCACAAGCTTATCACCCAAAAAGCGAGCACCTCCAGGCGTGCCGGCGTGTATCTTGACATCCTGCATGATCAGCATCTGCATAGGCCGTTAGTGACATACCGGTGTCCTTCTGGTACCAAAGTCCCATATTGATGGTTCCTTGGAGATACCGAAAGACCCATTTAACCGCTTCAAGGTTCTTTTTGGTAGGCTTAGCACGATATCTAGCACACATGCAAACAGCGAACAAAATGTCGGTCTCTGGCTGTGAGGTACATCAGGGATCCAATCATACTACGATATTTCGTTTGGTCTACCATGATCCCCGAGTGGTCCTCATCTAGTTTAGTACGCTCTATCATGGGAGTGTCAACAGGTCACTAGAATCAAATCCAAATTTCTTTAAAATCTCATTTGCATATTTAGATTGATTTATAAAAATGCCTCCGGGACTTTGTGAAATTTGTAATCCCAAGAAAAATGACATTTGTCCCATCATTGACATTTGAAATTTGGAACCCATTTCATTTGAAAAACGATCACATTCATTGGGTTCAGTCGAGGCAAAGATAATATCATCAACATATATTTGAACGTGAATTAAATGTTTGCCAGACTTCCTGGTGAACAATGTCTGATCAACTGCTCCTTTGCTGAATCCAGTAGATAGAAGAAACTTTGATAGCGTATCATACCATGCCCTTGGAGCTTGCTTCAAGCCGTAAAGAGCCTTCTTCAAGCGATAGACATGAGTAGGATGCTCTGGATTCACAAAACTTCCGGTTGGCTGACGTATACGACTTCTTTAAGATCTCCGTTAAGAAAAGCCGTCTTTACATCCATCTGATAGACAACCATGTTCTTACTTGCAGCATTAGCCAAGAAGATTCTGATTGCCTCGATACGAGTAACAGGAGCAAATGATTCTTCAAAGTCAATACCCTCCTCTTGACGATATCCTTTTGCAACCAATCGAGCCTTGTTCTTTAAAACATCACCATGCTCATCAAGTTTTACTTTAAAGATCCACTTTAGAGCAATGATAATAGCACAATCTGGAGCAGGTACTAATTCCCATACATCAAGTCGATCAAACTCATGAATTTCTTCTTGCATGGCATTGAACCAACTGTCTTCATTCATGGCAGTTTTAACATCTTTTGGTTCGACCTTAGAGAGTACGGAGTTGAAGAAGCACCATAAGGCATCGGTTGCAAGTTGTTTCCGTGTTGATACTGGACGAGAGGGGTTTCCAATGATGTTTTCCAATGGATGATCATGTGTCCATTTCCTAAGGTGTTCATGTGGTTGTTGTTGAGGAACTGAAGTAGCGGAATCGATTTCTCCTGATGAAGATGGTTCTGATGATGATTCAAGAGCAAATATGTTTTCAAACGATGCATCTTCAGGAGTAGCAAAGGGATTTTCTTCATCAAGGGTGCCAGAAACATTTCCATGATGTACACCCGATGATTGATGATTTGTTGATGAGATAGAGTGATCAGCAGCAGGCGCTTCTTGACTTAGCGTCATAGAAACTGAAGGGTTAACTTCATTGCAGGGATGGTAGCGACCTCGATGATGGGATTGACAGATCATTAGCAGTTGGCTCATAGTGTTCATCAAACATTACATCAAATAGTTTCTTCAAGTCATCTTCTGAAGGAGGTACGTAAGGAGTTGTTGGCGAGGAGTCGTAAACAAGAGTAGAACTGATGGGACTACATGATGATGCGGGTCCAGAACTAGGTTGTCCTGGAGCCATTGGACCGATCAGCTCATCGAACGTAACGTGAATTGTTTCCATGATATTTCGGGTTCTTTTGTTGTAGATTCGGTATCCCTTTTTGTTTGGTGCATATCCTACAAATACTCCAATGTCCGCTTTAGCTTTAAGTTTACCTAAGTCTTGACCCTCATTAGTTGGATAACACAATGCACCAAACACACGAAGGAATGAGAGATTAGGTTTTCTATTGTGGACAAGTTCATATGGTGTTTTTCCATGAGCAGTGTGAATTAGGGATCGATTTTGAGTGTAGCATGCAGTGGCCCCAGAGAAACATTGGAACCTTTGAGTAAATCAGCATTGTTCTTGCGGCTTCCACAAGAGTTCGATTTCGTCTTTCAACTACACCGTTCTGTTGAGGAGTTCGTGGAACACTTCTTTGATGACTGATTCCAACACTTTCATAAAACTCACTAAGTTTTTTATTAACAAACTCAGTTCCATTGTCTGTTCGGATGATTCTGACAGTTTTGTTAAGTCGAACCTGCAGTTGTTTGATAAGTTTGATGATGATATCTGGAGTTTCATCCTTTGTCCTTAAGAACTTAACCCATGTGAATCGAGAGTAATCATCAACCACAACTAACACATATTTCTTCCCAAAGATATTCTGCACTCTCATGGGTCCACATAAATCCATATGATTTGTATGAAGAACTTCATGGCGAGTTTGTAGGTTTGAGTTTGTGGGCATACTTCTTGCTTTTTCCCAATTGGCATCTTGAACAAAGATGATCCTTTTCATACTTTAGTCTAGGTAAACCTACAACTAAGTCCTTTCTGGGGAGATCATTGATGGTGCCGAAGTTCAAGTGATTGAGACGACGATGCCATAACCATGACTTTGTTTTCGAAGCCTTTGACAACAAGCAAATTGAAGAAGACTTCATCATATCTTCGATAGAGATGGTGTATAGATTTGAACCACGTGTTCCTCTTAAAAGTTCTTTACCATCAAGTTCTCTAACGAAACAAGTATGTTTTCTGAAGGCCACTTCTAGATCAGAATCAGAGAATTGACCGACAGAGAATAAGTTATGACCAAGACCTTCTACGTAATATAACTTGGAGATAACACTATCACCGACAACATAATCTCCATAACCCATAATAGCACCAAAATGATCGTTCGAATCTAACATCCCGATGAATTTACTCACGAAGTTCATGAGCGCGACGGTCTCAGTCATATGCTTGGAACAGGCTGAGTCCAGGTACCACAGAACGATTTGAACGATCTGCAGTTGAACACAGACAAGAATGGATAACTGGATAATTGGGATCCCCATTTAAGAATGGGTTCCATTTAGTTAGTAACAGTGATTGGAACACCCACATCAGAAATAGAAACACCCACATCAGAAATAGAAGCAATGGAATCATTAGGAATAGATACAGTGCTAGTGTCCGTATTTGACCTATTCAAAGTATGTTCACTTCTTAAGGGAATAGTTCTACCAGTAGGCATCCATTTTCTAGTGGGCATTGTCTTAGCAGATTGAGGACATAACTCATTAACTTTATGGCCAGAAGGTATCCATTGATAACCTATTTTATTAAATATTCTTCCTGTGGGTTTCCACTGTTTTCTAACTTTCTTTCGCCTTTGCCTTTTAGCCTTCTTAGCTTGATTTTTAGCATTAACAGTTTTAACAGGGCATTTGACAGCATTAGACAAAACATTCACACCACATACATGATTAGTAACAGAAACAACGCAATCATCATTACATGTTTTGCCAAAAGTAGCATAATGCGCATTAATTACAGTACGCTTAGAGCTAACACTAGAATCAACACGATTCGTTTTATTCAAATTCTCCCTAAGGTGATCTTCTACTTTCTTCCACTGAACATTCCTAGCTTGAAAGGTCTTATCATTCTTGGTATTGCCTGGAGGCTTTGACCCGCTTGCTTTAATGTCACCGATTACTCTCGAGGGAATTATGGGAACATTATTGGTTGAGCTACTTTTTGCATTCCTGAACTAGATGTGCAAGGATCTGAACTACTAGAAGGTACCTTAGAATTCACTTTCATATTACTGGGCATAGAGTGGTTTGTATGCTTGGCACTAGGCATAGAACAAGGCATCAAAGTTTTACCTTTCGCACCTAAGGATTTAGGACATGTTGCAATTAAACATTCTAGCAGCTCCTGAGATCGTTTGGCTGAATGCAAGCAAACCTAATTTCTCTATCAAGAGGCTTATTAATGAAGTCCTCTTCCACAATCTCACAGAGACATTCTAGACTATCCTTAAGGTGAGCACAATAGTTATGAAACACAAGTTCATTGTTCCTAATGTAAGGAGGAATGTATTTACTTGATCCAGATATATTTGCGATCGAGGATGACTTTGATGCAACATTCTCATTAAAGACAAGTGGCAGTTTCCCTTTTTCCTGACTCCTCAGATTCTCAATTTCTTTTTGTAAAGAAGTTATTTTTTCGTTGTTTTTGTCACGAGTGACTTTCATTGAATCATATAACTCTTTAAAGTGTCGTTTAACTTTTTCATTTTCTTCAAGAAAGCTCTCGTTTTCATTTTGTAAAACATTAACCAAGTTTTGAAGATGAAAAGTTTGAGAATACTGAGAATCTAAGGGAGGAGGCATTTGGGAGCCAGTCACATTGTTCTTTTCACCCTTTAATTGAGAGATTTGGGCTTTCAACTTTCTAATCGTGCAACAATGAGCTTGAATTTGTTCGTCACGTTTATTTATTTGAAAAACTACATCAAACTCTGGAACATCTGAGGATATCTTGATATTTGAGGTTTTAATATTTTCTTTGAAATGTTGATATTTTAGTTGCAAATCAAAATGTTCAACTTCTAGTTTAGAAAGATGTTTTACCAAATTATCGTGATCATCTCGATCAATTTTCTCATTAAGTTCTGAGTTTTTGTTTTCAAGCTCAATGACACGATCATGGGAAACTTTCAATGCAATAGATAATTCATGAAATCGAGAAGCAGTAATAGAGTGCTTAGTAACAGTATAAAACACATCTTGAGCAACACAACTCAAAATCAAATTCTCATTTAAGATATGCAAGTTCTTCCTTTCAAATTCATTATATTTGAGTTCCTGTTCATAATCATTGACCTCAACTATCATTGCATCAAATTCCTATTCCATTTCTTTAATATCGAATTTATCCCTTTTGAAGGCTCTCAAATTGACCTTTTAATTGTTTAAAGAAAGGCATGACCTCGGTTAAATAACATTCTTTAGTTTGCTCAAAACCCCTTTCCCCTCGGTTATCCCTGTAGGTGTGATTCTCCTCTTACACGTTTTTTCAAAATCAACAAACGGTGATAAACCACATAGAGGCTGATTAAGGTTTTGCTATTAGTGGCAATAGATCTAGGAACTAAATGCATTGGTGTATTAGGAGGATACACGGTTGCTTTACGCATAATTTCCTACAAGGGGATTCTTTTCAACAAGATTTTCAGCTTTTTGCATATCCATATCTTTCTTCCAAAAATCTTTCTGGGGTTAATTGAGTTTGAGGCTTAAACATGTTAAGGGAGATCCAATTTTCCTTAGTGTAATCATGAGGTTTGATAGTTATGTTTTTCTCTTTACATGTAGGGTTGTTGAGTTTCTTATCCATTTTCTCCCTAGAGAATTCATCTGATTTCTTATCTTCCTCGGTGCACTCAGGTGCAACTAGGTTTCGCCTAGGCTTAAGGATTTCATTTCCATCATAAATTACCTTATGAGCAGTTCTAGCCTTTTTAATGACCTCTGGATTTGGTTCCTCAACTAGGGGAATGCTATGCTTATAAGCTTAAGACTCTATGCTTAGTGATCAAGTGAGCGATCTGAATGGTATTCCCTTTATGCGTACAACTTATTTTCAAGCTTGTTTTTCAAATTTTTTAGATTGGAAAAATCATTCAAAAGTTTTGATTCCTTAGCATTGAATTCTTGCTTAAGCATTTTCACATTTTCTTGAAGTTCTTGTTTTTGCTTAGTAGTTTTAGAAAGCTTTTCTTGTAAGGAGTTTAACTCTTTTTTTAATACTTCTTCTCTAAAATTACTTTTTCTAATAATTGTCCGCATTTGGTCATCCATTTCCTGCTCACGGGTAGTTAACTCAAACTTAGCACGTTCAGTTCAGAGATAACAGAATCATCAGGGGCACTTGCAGTGTATTCATCAAAAGCATAGTCATCATTGACTACAGAAGATGCATTACTTGGTACAACCTCACTTTCACTTTGCATCACATATTGATCATGTGGGACAATTTTGCTATTACCCTCATCATCAATATCTGATTCATAAGTTTCAAGAGATTGTACTTTGTTGTGCATCTTTTGCTCATCAACTTCATCATATAGTTTTAATACCTCTGAGATGCTTGATTCTTTGGATGGACCAGCTTGCTTTGATGATGAGACCTTAGGAGAGACCATTGGAGAAATTCTAGCCATGAAAATTGTTTGTGCAGTAGGTTCATCATCGACGTCAGAGTCATATGCATCACAGTCAGCGACTTGAAAAGCATTATGATGATTGTGACCTATCTCCGAATTGGTGCTCATCCACATCTGCATCATATGTCTTGGCATTGCCCTCAGCAAGAAACAACAACGCCTCTTCATCCAAAGCAGCACCATTATCCTGAGCTTGCACGAGCAACATCTTGTCTTTGAAGTATTCTGCATTCTGTGGACGTTTTGGAGATGTGCAGTTCCTAGCAATGTGTCCCTCACCACCACAGTTGTAGCATTTGACAGGCTTACCTTGTCCTTGATTTGGATTCCTTCCACGATTCTGATTTGCTACATATCCTCTACCAACTCCACCTCTTCCCTGATCATACTGCCTTTCTTGAACTGGTTGCACCACAACCTTCCCATCTCTGACAATAGCTTGATTGTGTGGATTGGATCTTTGTGAGGTTATTGTTGGTGTGTGGGAGAGAGTTCATGTTTTGACTAACCATGAGAGACAGTTGATTGATGAAGTTTTCCATGAGAGTGTTTGAGTCGGGAGGCTTATATGCAGGATCAGGAATGAGCTTGTAATTACCATTACCCATGGGTATGACTTGAGATGCTTTGGTGGTAATACCAACATTGGTGTAGAAAGCTGTAGAATCATTTGGTGAGCTTGTTTCTCCCTGATTTGTTTTGAACTAATTCAGAATCCTTTTTTCAAACATAGCATGCCTCTCATTTTGAAGAAGGAAGGCATACAATTGCTCATAGTTTGTATTCTTAAGTCCTTTGGTTAGCTTCACAGAGGTTACAAATTTGTGCCATTCGGGATTCATGTTGTTCACAAACTTTGAGTTCAGCTGAATGTTTGGCATGGTCATTTTGATGTTCCTCATATCATTCACAAGCTTATGGAATCTCACGTAGTACTCATAGACACTCTCATATGGTTTCATCTTGAAATGCTCAAACTCATCATACAGTTGTGATTCTCTGTCTTCCTTGGTTAATTCAGAACCTGAGAGAAGCATCTTGACATTATCCTAAACTGCCTTGGATTTAGTGTTGTGATTGATAAGCTTGTAGATGTCTTTTGGAAGACCCTGAAGTATAATGTTAGAAGCCCTGATATCAGCATCGAATCTCTTTTTTTCCTTATCATTGAGCTCATCATACGTTTTTGGTCTGTCCAATCCAAAGATCATTGTTCCATCAGCAGCAGTATCAATTATGTCACTTGTAGTCTCAATCTGATAAGGTCCTTCATTGATTGACTTGAGAATGTTGACTCTGTTTTCTTTTCCCAAATAGTACAATCGGATTCGTTGAGCCCATGATTCATAATCAGTTCTGTCAAGCATAGGTGGACGAGTATCTGATCCAGCTGCTTGAACGTCCTCAGCTACAGAAGAAACAATAGTTGGTACGATGTTTGCCATGATTACAAGTTCTACGGGATTTTACTATTATTTGATTAAATCGGGAAATTGATTCTTTAACGGGATTTTACTAAACCAAAAGAACAACCGTAAAAATGTAGCACGAAGAAGTAACAAGTCTCAAAAGACAAGTAGCTAAACAGTCAACTCGCTTAGTTATCAACTCGCAAAACACCCAACTCGCTTAAAGAAACAAGTCGCTTAAAGAACCAACTCGCTTAATAGCCAAGTCGCATATAGAGACAACTCGCTTAATAGCAAATCGCAAACAGAGACAACTCGCTTAACCACCAAGTCGCTTAAACTAACTCGCTAGCTGTACAACTCGCTTAATAGCCAAGTCGCTTTAGAACTCAAGTCGCTTAAAGAAACAACTCGCTTAGAACCCAAGTCGCTTAAAGAAACAACTCGCTTAGAACCCAAGTCGCATAAAATGTCAACTCGCTAAATAGCCAAGTCGCATATACCAACTAGCATCCAATAACAATGCAACTCGCTTTGAAGAAACAAAAATCCGAGACTCAACTCGTTTCGTACAACTTTCACAAATAACCACTTTATCAATAAAAAACAACCAAACCACAATAATTTAAGCCTTCCAATTTAAAACATAAACACATATGATGATCCTAAACACAAAAGTACAAGCAAAATTCAAACTTTAACACAAAAATTTGTCCAAATGATTCAAACTCTGCTAAACACTTAAAACCCAAAAAACCTTATGAAATCCACCAAAACAAAGAGCATGAAAGATGAGTGGTCAAACCATGGCTCTGATACCAATTGTAGGATATAGGATTTCACAAACACACTAAACCATAATCATATGAGGCGTTCAAGATGTTTAGAGAGAGAAAGTTCTAGAGAGAGAAAGGGAAGAGAGTTGGGAACTATGTGAAACAAAGAAAAATGGTATTGAAGCTCTAACCCTATACCTTGGGAGGTAGAGGTATATATGTCTTATAAATAAACGCCACCAACGGGTACGTGGATCAGGAATCTGATGGGTAAAGACCGTCCGTCCTCCACGGTGTTACTAAACAAATTTCTAACTAACATAACTTGACTACGACTACGAGCTTTCTATCGAATACATATACTTGAGGTGACCGACTCTTTAAAGACTGAATTTTCTAATTCCTAACAAGAACGATATCAATTCCTGAGGCTTACCCTAATACTACACTACAACGATTAGGTTCACTGCCTAGGGTGTTGAAAAACTTGCTCGACGAAAAGGAAGTTCCTTTGACCCCGAAAAGGAAGTTTTTTGGCGCCGCTGCCGGGGATAGAATAGCTAGTTAGATTTCCACCTCGTTTAGGTTCCCTTGCTTGATTCCTATCAAGTAAGTTTTTTTTCCATTTTTAGCTTCCTCGTAGTCTATCCCCCTTCTTTGTGACCTTTGTTCGTTATCCCATCACTTTTCATTATGGAAGGTGATTAGAAACACCGACCTTCAAGATTTTCAAAAGGTATTTGATAGCACAATTAGGGAAGCTGTTGAGAAAGTGGTCAGCGCCTCTGTAGTTGGCTCCATGATCAACAGTAATTCAGAAAATGGCTTAGTGGATAAAAGCGTGAATGAGGAGGATAGTACTTATTTCAATCTTTACCCCAGTAAGGAAGAGGTTGCTTACCATCAATACATAATCGATAATTCCCGATCACCCATCATTAGGATATGTCCAAAGATTAGGAGAGAAAATCCTTGGAACCTCAAAATCCCTTGCATGATCGGATATAGGAATGTAGAACATGCTTACATAGATACGGAATCTCCTATTAATGTGATGTCATCAGCTGTTTACAATGACATTATGCATGAGCGACTTAAGATTAGGAGGGACCATAAGTATCCAGGAGGGGTTTGCAACTTTGTGGGAAGAGTCAAAGATGTACACGTCTTTATAGGAAATTTCACCTACCTAGTTGATTTTGTGGTCCTAGAAGACATCGGATGTGTCATTGACTATAGCTTATCCCAAGTAGTGCTAGGAAAACCGTTTGTTGAAAAGTCTAAAATGAGCCATAACAAGTTTGAAGGAACGGTTAGGTTTAAGGAAGGAAACGATGAGATCACTTATAGGATGCCTTGGAAGACGAATGGATATGGCCCTTTATCCCTTTTTGAACAAGACAACATTAGAGCTTTTGAGGAAAAAAGTGAAGACGATGTTGAAAAAGGTTTGAACTTCATGTGGGAGAAAAGGAGACTTTATTATAAGGATTGCTTGACCCTAGGGCCTAGGTATAGAGTCGATGAAAATTTTGTCAATTTGATAGAATTCTCATTGAGAATGAAAAACTTTCCAACGTAGGGGCACAACTTCGAGTCTAGCTACAAGACTCATAAATAAAGAAAAGCGCTTCGTGGGAGGCAACCCATGCTTAATTGTTTGCTTGTTTGTGTGTCGTGTATCTTTTATTGATTGTTTATTCTCATGTTTAAATTTGTAAAAATGCTTTATTTTGTCTTTAACCTCGTCTTAATTACATATAAAGGTATTTTACATAAGGGATAAGTGTAGGGAGGATTACACACGTTTTCAAAAAAAGAACGTGAACATGAGAATTACGATTATTTAAAAGATATACATGTGTGTTTGTTCGAGTCAAATGCTTGTATCGAGTCATAATGGATGTTTTGCAGGAAATTTTTTCAGATTCTAAAGATAAAAATTTTCCAGAATTTTTTTCCAGAAAATAGCGGAACCAGTTTACGCAGATAACTGACAGCGTCAGGGTCGCAACCTGACGGCGTCAGGAGGAGTAGAAACTGCTTACTAATATTTTCTCATTTTCTGAGCTACTTATAAATTTTTGGAATTTTCCTGGTCTTAATTTTCTAGAAAATCTGTAAACATCCATTCCACAAGCATTATATCTTAGTTTAGTAGAGTCATATATATATTGTTACCGCCGATTTTACGCGAAGGTTTCGTTTGTTTTCTTAAAATGTTCATGTTTAATTTATCAAGAAGAAGATACATAAGATTGGAAGGAGCTTTTAACGCAAACACTCTTCTTGAAGAAAGATTTAACCACTACTTCACACGGATCCTACCGAGCTAATCAGGGGAGTACTAGTTTCTTTCGTTTTTAATTACCTTCCATTATCATAACTTTGATACTTTCGGGGAACATTGGGGACAATGTTCAGTTTAAGTGTAGGGAGGGAAAAAAACAGGAACTTTTAAACTATGCTTATCCTTGACTATTTGTCTTGTCCAATTTCATTTGTGTAATAAACCATGAGAAATATCGGTTAGGGTAATTTTGGCACCAAATTTAAAATTTTTCATGACATATAGGAGTGGGCCATTAGTCTTAATAAAGCGTCTCATGGATAGAAAGTTATATGACTAGCAAAAAAACCCTTTACCACTTAAATTCCACCCAAAATGTGAGGATCGCCCTTAGATTTGTAGGAATTAAAGCATTCCACTTTAATGCTTCGAGTGTGAACCGGTAGTATAATATATTCTAGAACTTGTTTTGTGATGCATTCCGAGATCGCTAGTAAGACTACACTTGTGTAGTTAGGAATAACTAAATGATAAGAGGCATTATGATAACCCTTGTTTGATACCCGTAATATAATTACTTCTTCCACATCGGTTGAGTAATTCCCCCACACCCTTGCGTTGTACTCATCTTTAGTACACGATACCCCTAGTTAACCCCTCATAGCATATCCTTTTCCCATTTCTCGTGATGTTTCGATTTTCCGGAATATCAATGAAGAGCATTGTTTACAATCCACCCCCAAATGTACACCCAAATCGCCTTAGGCTACCTTGTATGCACTCACTTTTAGTGCATTATTGTTATCAAACTAACCCTTAGTTCAATTATCTAGTTGCTTGCATAAGTTGCTAAGTCGAGTCATATCCTTTGTACACAGTTTTGGGACGATTGGGACTCATGGGAAAAGTTAAATTTTATGAAATGACGGGAAGGGAACGTTAAATTCAAATTCCCTTTATTCGCCTATCCCACCAAACCCTTTGTTTCCCTACAGTAAGCCTAACGTTACAACCCTTTAAAAGACCTCTTGGATAGTTTTTCCTAGGTGCTTACGCCAAAGCGATGGAGGTTTGATCTAGTCTCAAGCCTATGGTAATCTATGTACTAGGACCGGTTAATGAGTGTTTATCTTCCATTTCCAACTTGTTATATTTCATATACAACCGAGAGATGTGAGTATCCAAACACCCCATGTGAGGTGCTAGTATGTAATTTCCGTGCTTGTTATAACTTTTGCGTGGCTTATATGATTTGTGAATCGTTCTAAACTAATGCTTCATGACCCCTAACTTATAAATCAATTGGCTAAAAGCACATTTGCTTGAGGACAAGCAAATATCAAGTGTAGGGATATTTGATAAGGATTTAAAAGGTACCTTTTTGAGGGGTCATTTAAGCCCTTAATTGATCACTTTTGTATCCGTTATTACTTAATTTCATTCCTTTTCACTTTTTAGGTCTCTTGAAGGCAAATTGCTGGAATGACACTTATTCGGACGAAAAGGCGCGAATATATGAAGAAAATGGCCAAAGTCAAGAATCAAGACACTCAAGCTGCTGGAATTGAAAGGGGACGGCGTCAGGGCTTATTTGCGACGCCGTCGCGACACATCTTGAGACGACTCAGTAGCCAAATTGCTTATTTACAAGTGACGGCATCAGGTTTAAAAGAGTAGGGCGTCGCAACTCAGACGGCCTAGATTTGGATCCAAACGGTTTCAGAGGTTGAAGCCGACGGCGTCACGAGCATAAGGTGACGCCGTCACAGAGTTGACGTGGCCAAGACGAAACCCTAATGGCGGCGACCCGACGGCGTCACAATTAAAGAGTGACGCCGTCGCATTTTGTAACAGTATATATAGAATCCGAAATTTTCAGTTTTAGAGAGGTAGTTTTGTGGAGTAAAAACCTAAACCGAACCAAGGTTGTCTTGGGCAATATCTTAGGGTTCCATACCCTATTTTACAACAAGATAAGTGTTTTACTTCATTGATTTAATCATGTCTTCAATTGTTTGTGTGTATGCTTGCATGTTCTCCATGTCCGGCTAATTTACTTGTGTGTTTGCTTAGATAATATGAAACCTAGTTATTGAATATTGATTGGTTGTCTCTTATCTTAATTGTTATTGACCTAGTATTGCGATAGGTCATTCGTTGTGCTATTAATGCTTGATTAATCTTTGTTGAACCTTAGCTTATAGTTACTAGTGGAATTGTAGGCTAGATATCCAAAGAGAACCTTAGTGTTAAGTTTATGAATCCTAGAGATTTCGTAGTCATTAACCTTTGGTAGCTTCAAAGAGTTAGGGATAAACGCATACCCTACGACCTTAGAAACACAACGCGTTAAGAATAAGGACGTGACAATTCAACCATCAATAGGAGATAACTAGGGAGTAATAACATCTAAGTAAAGACATTTTTAATCATCATAAGAGCACACAACAATAGGCATAGACTACACTCACCTTAGCTTAGTTAATTAGATAATTAGATAAGTAGAGTAATCGGTAGAAATACCAACCCCCAAATCCAAACCCCGAGATTCGTACCTTTCCATTTTCTAAAAAAAATAAAAAAATATAAAAAATAATCTTCCTCAACCCCAACCTTAGCGTCCCTAGCATTCCTATTCCCTTAGAGAAAGATATCAATTCCCGAGGCTTACCCTAATACTACACTACAACGATTAGGTTCACTGCCTAGGGTGTTGAAAAACTTGCTCGACGAAAAGGAAGTTCCTTTGACCCCGAACGCGCGTTGTACGCGTATCAGTATAACTTCAATTTCACTAATACTCAGTGAATTCTTTTATGTGTTGATACAACGTAGCTCCAAAAGTGGATACGCTGTATACCCTTTGCAGGTTGCATTAAGATTCTCCTATTAGCTCCAAATTCTGTTATTTTCCATGTATTTTTCAAAATTGCTCCATAAACTCTGAAAATCAATAAAAGTAAACAATTAAGTATCAATTCAAATATAAACACATAATAAGTGAGCAATATTCGCGGGATAAATGATAGGTGAATATATTACTTATTTGATGTTATCAAGGTCTCTCAACATTTGGTTGTAAGGGTATAAATACCCCCTACCTCATGGGATATGAGGTATGTGCCTATCTAATAGTCTTGCGTGCTCTGCATCTTCTGTTTTGTTTCTGATGACCATATCATCGACATATGCTTTCAGATTGACGCCTATTTGAGATCTGAGCTCTCTATCTACCAGTTCCTAGTAGGTGGCGCCTACGTTTTTTAGACCAAAGGGCATCTTGGTTTAGTAGAAGAGACCCTGGTTGGTGTCGAACACGGTTTCTTCGTCAGACTCCTTCATCAGAATATGGTGATATCCTTTGTATGTGTTGTATTTTAAATCGGCTAGGGATTCCACTTTCCAATTGATGGTAGGTAGGGAGTAGTGTCTTTCAGACATGCCTTGTTTAGGCTGGTGAAGTCAACACATATACGCCACGCACCATTAACTTTCTTTATCATTATTGGGTTTAAGACCCAGTTTGTTATTTGACCGGTCATATGATGCATGCCTAGACTAGGTTTGTGACATGAGAATCCATAGCCTGAGACATTTTTTGAGAGAAACATTGCGCCTTTTCTGCCTAATAGCTGGTGCGTATTGGTTCAGGCCTAGGTTATGTTCCACTAATTATTTATGTACACGGGTCATGTCTGATGGTTTCTAGGAAAATACGTCAAAAGTGTTTGCTAGCAATTGTACTAGTTTATTTTGTACATGAGGTGGGAGGTTGGTTCCGATTGTGATAGGTTGATTTGGGTATTCAGGGTTGATGATTACCTTTATCTGTTTAGGGTTATCTCCTAGAATATGTTCACACGCGATCTCCCTGATGTTGCGTTCTTCCACTACAGCGGCTACGCTTGCATCTCTACCAGGCTATTCACATTTGACTAAAGCAACTCCCACCCTTGCTGGAAATTATACTAATGACTTGATAATTGAAACTTCTAGGCTGAGCTTTTGAAGCATTGTCCTTCCCAGTATTACGTCATACTTAGACGCAGATTTAACAATGTGGAACTGTAACATGATTGTTCTCGACAGTGGGTGTGTTCCAACTATGAGTTCTAAAGTAACTACGCCCTCCAGATATGATCTTTCTCCTGAGAAGCCAATCAACAATGTAGTTAGTGGTTTCAGGTTTGACCTGATGTGCTATGGGAGCTTGTTGAAGCAATGTCCGTAAATTATATTGACTGAGCTCCCCCTATTCGCATATATTATGCTAACCTTATATGAGGCTATCATTGTTATGATGACAACGGGGTCGGATGATGGTATAAAGGTATCCCATGGAATGTTTCGCAATGGGACACGCTGCCAGTCATCCATAACCTCGCTACCTCATTTTGTGTCTGAGTGCCATTATTAGATCATGTGGACACTTCCTAATCGTTCCCTAAGGGTGCCTTGTGCTAATTTATTGGTGTTGCTTGCCCTGGGTTGTTAATAAGGGTAAAAATGTTCGTGACCATATGATGGAGTAAGCCCTGGAGGCATTTCTCTTGAAGTATCCAGGGTCAGGTAGACTAGGGAAAAGGCTTTTCTCTCCCTTTATCAGTGTTCTAGTATATGACTTAACTAGGTTTTCATTTTTAATGGGAGCTTGAGTTAGGCATAGAGTAGGGTGAGTGCTTCTTTGAGGGGGAGGGGCTAGGTAATGGTGTTAGGGTGTCTTTTTTTTGCATCAGGCTCATAGTTATGCTACCCTGAGAGGTTGTTACTAAGCGTTGGTGTGGTCTGACTGCTACATGTGTGATAATGCAGAAAAGGGTAAGTAGGTTGAAATGCGTTTACCTAAGAAATAACAAACCGTCTTGCTTTGCGAGTTGTTCTAGGTAAGCTGATACAATATGACGTGACATGGATCTGATGCGGCTTCTTTCCCTGGCACCCCTTAGCACCCTTTATCCACAAAAAAACTGTAGATTGGCGGGGACACCCTGACCCCGGGTGTCTTTTGGAACCAACCATTGTCCATCCCACAAGGTATAGCTCCGACCAACTCTCCTGTCCTAGTGGGGCACTAACTGGAGTGAGCCGAGACTCTCAGACTCTTGAGCTCTTATCCACAAAGTCTCTCTAGTAAGTCCATAGGTTTTGCGAAGATGGGTACCTATCTGGAAACAAAGTGTCAGGGATGGGATTTGAACTCGAGTCTGTTAACTCAAGAATGAAATTCCCACCTACTGGACCAATGCCCTAGTGGTAGCAAAGTGCCATGGATTGGATCGAACCCTCTATCCTACCTTGACCTCTGACTTTTTGAATTGGTTTGACTTGAGAAGTTGACCTGAGAACTTGTTGTTCGTCATGGGACATGTGGGTCCTTCTTGGAAGAGTGTCGTATGCAAGCTGACATGGTCGTTTGTTGCGGTGCACTTCCCCTAATGATCTTCTTGTGAGATTTCTAGCTAGCTGGTGGTCCTCATTTTCGAGTGTTTTCCGACCTTCCTCTGTGTGTGTGAGGTCATCCACCTGGATAGGTCCGAGGTGGTCATTGGTTATGTCCAAAATTTTAGGAGGTTGTTCACTAGACATGTTTGGTTAAGAAAATTGTGTAAAAAGGAATTTTTTTAAGGTTTTTGAGTGAAAAATGAGTGAAAATAGGTGAAAATTTGCAAGAAATTTATGGTTATTTCGTATCATGTTCTCACGGATGGCGCCATGTTTACGTATGGTATGTAAATTGGTATTAAGAGGTTGGGATGGTTTTATTGTTTGGTTTCCCGTATTGAATGGTAAGGACCCGATAAATTGATTGAGATCAAGAAGCTTGGGTAACACTTAAAAAAAACCATGTGTAGACTGCGTGTGAGGCAGTATTTGCCCAAGGGTGTCAAACTTATGAAGTTGTGTGTGAAGTTTACTATTTATAAAGAAGCAAGTAAGGTTTAGAGATAAACCTTTGAGGGGTGATCAACGACCATGAGAAATCCATGTGTTGATCATATGAGGAGCAGACAAGGAAGACATGTGGATTCTCTTCCTTGGCTCATACAAAATGGTGCTTGTCGTGTGGATTCTCTTCCTTAGTGACGGTTAGGGCAGTAGCACTACGCATTCAGCGTAGCTTGATGAGTTTCGTCAGGCCAAGTGTGGCATGGGATTATAGTTGGGCCGCTATCAAGTGTTAATTGATGGGCTTGATTCATACGTATATTAAGTAGACTTGGATCATTAATATTGATACGCTATCAAATATAAAAAATAATTAAAAAAATGAAGTGAGGAACTTTAGTCATATTATTTAATGAGAAAAGTTCTTTGCAGAACACAATATATTTAAAGAACAAATGATGCAATCCTGGCCCTTCATTATTTTTAATCCGACAGCCACATTTATCTACATCAAATCTTATTAAATTGACTGCAAGGGTAGTTTTGTAAATTATCAATCCTATCTCATTTACTCATACTCACACACACACATGTTTACACATACGTACAGATACTCTTTCTCTCTCACCAAACATTCATCTTCATCACCATATTTAAAGCTTTTCAAATCCAATAATAACCAAATCTTTACTAAATAATATGATTTTTTTGTGGTTTGGTGATGGTGATTCGCTGAAGAATCCGCAGATCTACAGCGCGGCATCGGTGACGTGGCGGTGGTTTGATGACGGTGATTCGCCGGAGTTGAAGATGTTTGTTTCAAGTAGAGTTAACACACATTGATCCATCCTTGTTTGTATGGAGTATATGTTGTTCTAAAGTATATGTTGTTATTTTTATAAACAATACTTTACCCAAATTGTATAAATAATTACACAGATCGTGACCCTCGTTGCGAAATGATGTTAAAATGGGTTCATTTCATTACCATGGGGCGCATCACATAGGATTTTAGATTCTCTAATGAACAAGATGAAGATTGGGGTCTAGATGTATATATATACCTGGTTTGAGAAATATTACTAGGCTGTTAAAATTAACTCTTGGGGCTATTTTAATGTTGGTGTACCTTACCGCAGTGGATTCCATCCCAAGTTGGTGTACCTTCTCAAGTTTATATTTTTTAAAGTGAATTACATTTGATTTACTCAAGTTGGTGTACCTTCTCAAGTTTATATTTTTTTTAAAGTGAATTACATTTGATTTACACATGAATCACATGTGATTTACGTACTAATCACATGTGATTTACTTACGAATCACATGTGATTTACGTCAAATCACATATGATTTTACCTTAAATTAATTTTTGAAAGTGAATTACATGTGATTTACTCATTTTTAGATTAAAATTGAATCTCACATAATTAACATTTTTCATAACATAGCAAAAAAATAAATAACAGAATCACACGTGATTTCAGGAATTTGTTTTATAAAATAAAAGAATAAGTTGATTTGAAATTAAAGATCACATGTGCTTTATTACTCTAAAGATCGAATGTGACTTGTAAAATCACATGTGATTTTTTTTTGTAAACTGTGTTTCTGACTCGGCTAAAATTTTATGTGGGTTTTTTTTTACAGAATCACGTGTGATTTATATACGAATCACAAAAAAAAACAAATCACATGTGATTTACACACGAATCACATGTGATTTACCGCAAATCATATGTGATTATACCGTAAATTATTTTTTGAAAGTGAATCACATGTTTCAATTTATAACATCAAAGACTAAATCACACGTAATTTACATTTTTCATAACAGAGAAAAAAATAACACACGTGATTCACTTATTTTTAGATTAAAACAGAATCACATGTGATTTACACACGAATCACAACAAAAACCAGAATCACATGTGAATTTTTTTACGAATCACGTGTGATTTGTCTGGACGAAAACTTTGAAAAAAAAATTCGTCGAAAGTATATAAAAGTGCATATTTATAGAAAGATGATTTTTTTCTCGTCGCGATGGTATATTTTTTGTAGCTTGAAGATTTACCGTTTGTAAGATATGTTATTTTTTTAAAAAGGGTGGAAAGTGGGTTTTTTTATTTTTTGAGTTAGATTGACTATTTTGACCTTCCTTTGTTATTTTTGCTTTTATCTCTACCGGATGAAATTAAAATGGAAGGCTAAGATTTGATTATTTGTTCTTTTTATTTTACTTGTTTGTTATTGATCTCACCTCATTATTTAATTCGTCCAACTAACGGTCAATGAAAAATTAGACTAAACCCGTAATAGGTGTTTCACTTTGGGATTGGATCCGAAATTTTTCAAACTATTAAGACCAAAAGTGAAACAACTGGTAAAGCACAAGGACAAAAAATGTGGTGAACTCTCTTATAAATATCACTAAAAATTGTCCCCGTTTCAAAAAGATTTCGGAAAATCGCGTGATTTGAACCCAAATAGGTAGAGTGTTGAGGCTACTCGTCACCGCTATCGTTGCTGTCGTCATCGTCACTGATTACATGTTTGTTGTTTATAACTCATTGATTATCCTTTTATGATATTGTTATAATTTGCGCTAGCCAATCAAATCCACTCTTTGTTTTGGTTTTAATATCAGGGCTTGAATAATTTTAAATTTTGATGTGTTATTTCGGTGATAAAAACTTGAAAATTTAAAAAACCTCTCTAAAAGTTTTGAAATTTTACCCAAAAATAAAGGATGTTGGTGCATAAAAATATTGTGACGGAAGTTTGTCTAATTTTGAGCTCTAATAAGTTTTTTCTAATGTACAAAAAACGGATTTTTGATGCATGAAATTCTCTACTTGTTAGATTTTGGTGCATAATAAAATTCTGATGCAAAAACTCAAAATAAGTGGATAAAAAAACGAACTTTTGATGCAAAGAAAATAATTTAATACCCAAACGTTTTTTCGTCAAAATTATCTACTTTTAGAAAAAAAAATTCTTCCCAACTTTTTAATCCGCCAACGGCTCCTATCTTATTAAATTTTGGGAATTTTTTAAGTGTTTTTTGATTTTTTTTTTATACTTGATCTGCAATTTTTTGTAGGTAATATATGTTTTCTAGATAAATGGACATGGATATCAACAATGTTTTAAAAAGAGTAGATGCTTGTGATCTGGCTTACGAAATTTCGATGGAGGTATATGTTTTTTTCCTTCAATTCTTTTCCATATGTCCTCGCGCATCTTGTCGAATTTCTTTATTTCCTTACTCAAGTATCTTACACACTAGCCCATTTTGTTACACCTGATTTTACATATATAAAACACACAAGATGCTTAAAGTTTGGAACTTTGGATGAATCACTTTCTATCATTGCTTGTGTTTTTCATACAATGATATATTGATACTTTGGCGTTGAGTCTGCATTTGGGTCCAAAAAACCCGACTAGGACCTCCTTCTTAATGATTTTTTTTTAAATAACAATAAAGTAAAATTAATCTTGTTCTAGTACAGTAGCATTGTGTGACATGAAAAATTAATAAGCTAGTTATTCCGGTGTACTTGTTGGGCAGGCCGGCCCTCCTTCATCCCTTCATTCTAATCCATCCAGACAACTTGGCAACCTCTTCCAGTCTCTCACGCCACACCCCATCAGCCATGTTGCCTTATCATTCCCATGTCAGGCCTTTAGTGTCGGGGTGCTTAGGCTTGATGTGGCCGGAATGTTAAACTATTGTGTTTATTTTTGAACAAAAATTTCGCCTCATGTTAGAGAGTCATTTGATGTGACACTATGGTTTTTGGTCCACTTTGAATGTAAAATTTAAAACCCCTGTCATCTCTTCTGTGTGATGTTTATGTGTATCATTGTGTGCACGATCTTTATAAGAAGACTACAAGTGGTAATTGCGATTAAATATTGCCCAATTTCTTGTTGAGAGGGATCTGAAACTACTATTGTTTTACACTTTTATAATTCTCGTATTTTTGGTAACTATCAACCATTTTAATTAGGAGATAAGGTACTTAGACTTTTATGCTTTCACTTTATGCTCATGTTTTATGTTTACATGTCAAATGGTGACATATACACAATCTAGAAGCTTTTACTATCCTACAGGGCCCTCACCTTAGGCGAGATGTAAGGTTGGTCACCTCAGTTGTGCTTTGCCCTTCAAGTACCTTTATTTCTTCTTTTGACGAAGTGATTATCATCACCTTAATCTCCATTTACAAATCATAGTTATTTATTACCATGCAGCTGATTTAGCTAAACAATAGTCACCAATGCGTACTCTTCTTTGACTTGCTTTTCTGGTAACTATTGTCATATTTAACGCACTGTTCAAAACTGAGTTTGGTAAAAGTGTTAAAAGGTTTAACTCAACGTGGTCTGGCCTCACTGCGGTTGTGCCACCTCTAATGATTGAATTGCTCTCTTTGCTTCTGTTCATTCATATCTTTGACCGATCATAGTAGTGATCGAGTGAGGAATGTTAATAGAGTGATACTGTATCAGACGCGTTTCCTTAAGAAGCCGTTTAATGGAGATATTTTTCTTGTTAAAATTTGCAGGATGATGAGGTATGGCTTCCTCCAAAAGCTTCGGAAGGGGCCATTGTCGCCCCCACGGCTTGTAAGGTGAGTAAGGTTCTGGTGAATGAAGGAATGGAAGTAAAAAAAGGGCAACATATGTTTTCCTTGGATGTTGAAGTCCCTTCAAGTTCCTCCCCATTTGTTACACTCTCCGAAGAAAAAAAATCAGAGATCAAGAAAATTCTGGAGGAGCAGTCAGGTGAGCTAGTCGAGCAGCAGAATGATGAAAATAGCCCAATGGCAGGGCTTGATAACAAAGAAGACATTTTAAAAAGGTATGGAAGCTTCAAGAAGTTTGATACTGTCGTGGATCATTCGGATCATCTTTTTTCAGCACAGAGTTCCTCTTCCACGAACCAGGTAAATGTGTAATTTTCATTGGATTATTCACGTGATAATTATAATAATAGGTATCTTTCATCACTTGTGACACATCAGCATACTTGTGATTTATGTTACAGCCAAAAGAGTGGGTTGACAAGATACGTGAAGAGTGGACAATTCTTGATGATAACTTGCCTGGTATGCATTGTTTTCTATAAAGCAAGAGATTCAATGTTCAATGAATTGATATATCTATTTTGCTTACAACAGAGACAATATTTGTGAGGGTTTATGAAGATAGGATGGATTTATTAAGAGCTGTAATTATCGGACCACCTGGGACTCCTTATCATGACGGCCTCTTCTTCTTTGATGTGTATTTCCCAAGCAACTATCCTAATAGCCCGCCAGTATGTCATCCTCTATATTTGTCTACTTAACAGCTAAATACGTGTGAGGATTAGTTTAACGTATTTTATGAATGGTTTATTATTTATTACAGCTCGTTTGCTCGCACTCCGGAATTATTGGTGTCAATCCGAATCTGATGGATTGTGATGAAGTTCCGCTGATCCTTCTAAATACAACTCGCACACTTGAAAAGGAATGGGTGCCTGGCACTTCATTGCTCCAACTTCTGGTCTTCATAGAACTTAAGATTTTGAATACAAGTCCGTTGTTTAACGGACTTGCAATGACGAGTGACATTGCTGGAGATTGGTGTTCCTTACTATACAACGAAAACTTATTTATAAAGTCTCTAAAAACAATGGTGCATACCATGAACAAACCACCGAAGGTTACATATTTTAGTCTCTTTTAGTTTCAGCTTGGTTAAAATATAGTATGCTCATACCCTTAGATGATATTGTATGATGCTTGCAGCATTTTGAGTCTTTTGTGGCTGGGCATTTTCTCAATCGTGCACATGATATTATAGAGGCTTGTAAATCTTTCAACAAAGGTGAGCAAGTCGGGTTTCTTGCCAGGGATAAGGTCTGCTCAATGGAGTTCCGGAAAGATATTATTTCATGCTTCCAGCACCTTGTTAATGCATTTAAGAAAATAGGAGATAAGGTATTTTGAAAGATTTTTTATCTAAGTGATAGATATGTCATTAGTGAAAAATTTGTCACTGTTATCGTATTCTGATCCACTGCAATATCCCATCTTTGAGTAATTTAAAGATAAATGTTTTGCTTGTTATTTTTGGATGTGGAGTTTCGTGTATATTGTTTTATGTTCTAGGGGGAATTGCATATATAACCACAAAAACTCAAAAATTTGCATATTTCCCCATAATACTAGTTTTTAATGCATGATGTACAATGCAACTTAAGCATGTTTTGGGTATATGTGCAAGTTTTAGTGGGTATATATGCAATTGCCCCGTTGTTCTAATATGCTTGTAGTGATCTATGATTATCATCTACATTTATGAACTTGGAGTTTATTCTAGAACATTACCCACTACGCCTTTGATGTTTGTGGGCATAGTTAAACCACCATGCACAACTGTTTTAGTTTGGATAGATATTACCCCCAGGGATTTCTGTATGTAGCTAGGAGATGTGTTTTGTTTTACATTTGGTTTTTAATCACTTAAATTTTGTCAGGTTGTGGTACAAAAGCAGAAAAATAAAATTAAAAAGGTATACATTGTTTCTCTTTCCTTCACTTCTATATTCCAAATATAGTAGTAAAGCTCAAAAAAGTTTTTGCTATGTAATCAATTAGAGTTTTCAGGCTGTCGTTGGGAAAAATAAAGCCCCTTCACGTTTTCCATCCTCCGAACATGAAAAGGTAGAGATCAAGAAGTATTTGGAGGAAATTTCAGGTGTTTCTTTTTCTTCCATAGAGGATGTGTTAGTGGAGCAGGATAATACTGAAAACAGTGCAATGATTGTTCCTTGTAACGAAGACGATACTTTGAAAAGGTATGAAAACTTCAAGAAGTTTGATACTGTCGTGGACCATTCGGATCATCTTTTTTCAGCGCATACTTCAGCAGTGACGAAGGCAAGTGTGTGTATTCATCAGATTATTCACTTATTAAAAATGATGGTAATAATAATTATCATAATATGTTGTTACAGCGGCCAAAAGAATGGGTTGACAGGGTAACTGAAGAGTGGAAGGTTCTCCAGGAACACCTGCCTGGTATATGCCAATTCATTAGAACACTATATATATTGTTTGATAAGTAAGCGATCTCAGTTTTATTCATATTTTGGTTAAAACAGATACAATATTTGTGAGGGTTTATGAAGATAGGAAGGATCTTTTAAGAGCTGTAATTATAGGACAAGAGGGGACTCCTTATCAAGATGCTCTCTTCTTTTTTGATGTGTGCTTCCCAAGCGACTATCCTTATAGCTCACCAGTATGTTACCTTCTTATTTTTCTCTAGCTTAACTATCCTAATACATAAATATACATATGTCGCTTAGTTCAACTTAATTTATAAATGATTGTTTATTTTTTTCCAGCTCGTGTCTTCTCATTCTGGTATTCTTGATATCGGACCAAGTCAGAGTGAGTGTGGTAAAGTTAGCTGGTTCCTTCAGAATACAACGAGTACAGTGAAAAGGATGTGGGTTCCTGGCACATCAAATATCCTCCAGTTCCTCGTCTCCATACAGGGTTTGATTTTGAACGCAAAGCCTTTGTTTAATGGTTATACATTCATGACTGATGTGATTGGAGGATGGTGGTCGTTACTATATAATGAGAACACAATTATAAAGTCACTCAAAACAATGGTTTATACCATGAAAAGACCGCCCAAGGTTACATTCTTTAGTTGTTTTTTTGTTTTGTTTTTTTTTTTTTGGCCCTACCTGGTTAAAAAAATGGTATGAGGATCTAATTTAAGGTTGTTTTATGTTGCTTTCAGCACTTTGAGTTTTTTGTTGATGGGCATTTTTGCAAGCGTGCGCGTGATATCTTATTAGCATGTAGGTCTTATACGGACGGTCTGCAAGTCGGGTGTCTTGCCAGTGGTAACAACAAGACTTGCTCAATCAAGTTTCAGACGGATGTTACTGCATGCATTATGCCCCTTGTAACTGAATTTAACAAAAGAGGAGCAAAGGTATTAAAAAAAAAAAAAAAAACTCATCTTTATGAAACCAAAACTTCTTTGCCTGCATAAATTAGTCCCTTTTCGAGAACACGTGTTTTGTAATCAACTTCATATTAAGGGTACATTTTAGTTTGCATGTTTTATATAGTAATACTACCCAACAATGAAACAATTTTATGCTTTGAGAATTTTTTGGCAGATTAGAAACTAATTTTTATTATAGCTAGTTGTATCTTTTATCAGCAATAATGGGTTTTTTATTTTGATTTTGGTTTTTAATCATTCACATTTGTGTCAGGTTGTCTTTCAAATGAAGGAAAATAGAAAGGTACGAGTTTATCGCTTTCTCTTCAAATGTTTCAGATTTACCAAAGTGTAAAACAGTTATATGAGGGTTTAATCACCTCAAATTAATTTGTCAGGATGTCGGTGGTGAAGAAGACGTGATTGTTGCACTTAAGAACAAGGAAAAGGTATGAGTTTATTCTTTTTCTTCCCTTCAAATGTTTCAAATTTACCTAAATGTGAAGTAGTTTGAGGTGATTTAATCTTTTCAATATTTTCAGGTTGTTAGTGAAGAACACGTGAATGGTGCGGCGAAGAAAAAGAGAAATGTAAAATTTTATTTATTTCCACCCTTCAGATGTTCAATTTCCGAACTGTTAACAGTTTTATGGGAGTTAATGAATTTATTCTTTTCAAATTTGCTAGGTTGTTGTTGCTAAGAAGGTCACGATGAATGTTGTAGAGAAGGAAAAGAGAAAGGTATAAGTATATTACTAATTAAAGCTAGAACAATTTATGAATAAAGAATTATTATGATGAATTTTGACAATCATTTTTGTATCGATGTTTTGTTTTGTATATTAATTAATCAATTTAACTATGTCAGGTGGTTGATGAAAACGTGTATGTTTCCATGTTGCGAAACAATGTAATAAACTACACTGATCCAAGTACTTACACCTCCCCCTCTTTTTTTACGGTGGAGAAGGTTCTTGTTAAGAAGGGAGCGAAAATCGAAAGAGGACAACCCTTATGTAGCCTTGGTCCATGGGACTTGGAGGTTTGGAATCAATCCATATCTATTATATTCTCTGATGTTTCCTTATAACGATAAGAAAATTCTCTTGTCACATGTGTCTTGTTATATGGTTGTGTAGCACATCCCCTCAAGGATTGAGAAGATTCTGGAGAGGAATCGCAGTTCACGTGTTGGTATTTTTTCTATGGAAGATGTGCTTGTGGACGAGAATTATAGCTGCCAAATGGAAGGGCTTGCTTTTAATGATGTTCTAATAAGGTATCAAAACTTCAGCAAGTTTGATACCGTTGTGGACCATTCGGATCATTTCTTTTCAGCAGAAAGTTCTGCAATGAACCAGGTAAGTGTGTCTGCAATATTGGATTATTCACTTAGCAATTAACATAATATGCTGTTAACTTTCATTACGTTGTGACACGTACATAAGATTGATATGTTACAGCCACCAAAAGACTGGGTTGACAAGATACGTGAAGAGTGGAGGATTCTTGCTGAGAACTTGCCTGGTATGCCAACTCGCTAGTATTTTATATATAAAGCAAGAGGTTCCACGTTTAATTATGTACTTATTTTTGGGTTCCAATAGAGACAATATTTGTGAGGGTTTACAAAGATAGGATGGATCTTTTAAGGGCTGTAATTATCGGACCACAAGGGACTCCTTATCATAATGGTCTATTCTTTTTTGATGTGTGTTTCCCGAGCAACTATCCTGATAGCCCACCGGTATGTCATCCTCTCTTTTTCGTCTACTTGATCCTAAGTATGTCGGTTTGTTTATGTTATCTATTGTTTGTAATCTATGTTTTTGTGTCAGCTTGTGCACTATCAGTCTGGTGGTCTTGGTATCAATCCAAATTTGTACAAGTGTGGTAAGGTTCACTTGAGCCTTCCCAAAATAAGTGGTGTTGGCCAGGAGACGATGTGGGCTGGCAATTCAACTATGCTCCAACTTATGGTCTCCATTCAGGATCGGATTTTGAACACGGATCCCTTATACAATGATATCACATATTCACTTATGAGAGGTTCCATCTATGGAGAACAGTCGTCAGTATTATACAACCAGAATACCTTCATAAAAACACTCAAGACGATGTCGTATACCATGAAAAATCCACCCAAGGTACTTAAAAGAACTTTCTAGTTTCTTTTTGTTCCTGCTTACTTAATTAATGAGATTGTATGATCAATGTGCAAGCAGAACTTTGAGGTTTTGGTGGTTGGCCATTTTCACAATCGTGTGGGTGATATTTTAATGGCTTGTAACAAGGAGACCGGCTCAGTCACATTCAAGAATGATTTGAACTCATCCATCAAGCAAGTTGTAGATGCATTCATCAAAATGGGACCAACTAAAACACTACAAGAAAATATGGGACCGGCGACGAAGGCTTTGGCGAGTACAGGCATGTCCTCGCCAAAAGCCACTAAACGACAAAAAATTCGAGTGTTTGGTTCAGAAGCCCAAGGTACGCAGACATACTCGCAACAAGAAATCAATGAGATGATGAAGAAACATGCGGAGGAGCTTGCTGCTGCTAGAAGGGCGTCCGAAGCCACACAAAACCAACTCAATCAAATGGTGGCCTTCTTGAGTAATACACAAGGTATGTCCGAGTTAGCGAACATGTTTCCTTCCTCGAGTAGGAAACAATGATGGTGATGGGAATGGGGATGGGAAATAGGGATTATTGCATTTGCATGTAGTGTAGTTATGTTTAAGGATATCTGTGGTTATGGGTATGGACATGCATGCAGATATTTGTGTGACTTTTTTTTAACTACTTTGGCGAATTGTTATGTTTTAGTGGATATTTATGTGTATGGACGTGTTTGAATAGCGAGCTTGTTATTGAATAAGTATTTTAGCGAATTGGTGTGTTGTTTTTGGGTCATCACAGGTAGATTTTTTAAAAAAGAATTCCTGAAAAAAATGTGAAAAATGGCAAAAAAGTGCAGTAGTGTCCTCGCCAATGCCCATAATAGCTTTTTAATAATTGAGCTTTCGACGAGGACATGTCTTCGCCAAAGCTCTCATGGCCCAGCCAATTTAGCTGCTAATTTAGCTAATTATATATAACTAATTAATCGGTTTAATTAACTGATTAAGGGGGTGTTTGGCTAAGCTTATATGATGGGCTTATTATGAGCTTATTAGCTTATATGTGTTAAATAAGCCTAAAGTAAGTGTTTGACTAAGCTTATATGAGTGGGCTTATGAGCTTATATAAGGGGGTTTTGATAAGCCCAAACTTTGTGGCTTATTTGAGGAGGGGTGGGCTTATATAAGAATATTATATAAAAAGACTTTTATACTATCATTTACTGTAATAATTACACCTATTTAATGTTTATATATTTTGTCATTTTACGTTATTAACTATGTAAGCTAAGCCAAACACTTAGCAAGCGCTTATAAGCATATGATATATAAGCCGTAAGCCGCTTATATAACATAAGCATAAGCCTAATTAATAAGCTTAGCCAAACACCCCTTAAATAATAGTTTTTGGCGAGAACAAGTCCTCACCAAAGATCTCGTCACCCAAATGGTAAACTTTGACTAAGAAATGTGTGGGTCCCACTCCGTCGTTGGTAAAGGTCAATATACATCGTCGCCAAAGACTTTATCGCCGAGGAATTGGCGAGGATTCTTTGGTGATGACATGTCCTCGCCAAAACCCTTCAAAAGTCCTATGACTCCTATCCAAATGGAGCGAATGTTGTTGTGAAAAATGGGTTGGACTAGGGGTGGCAATTCGGGTTGGCGTGTTTGGGTTGTCAGGTTGGCGGGTCAGAAAATCCCAACCCAAACCTGACCTATTTAAATCATCGGGTCACCTATATCAACCCTAACCTGTTTAGACATAACCCGAACCTAAACCATTTAACCCGTATAATATACTTGGGTTGGCGGGTTAAATAGGTTACACGGGTTGAATATGTTAAACGGGTTGAATCGGTTCAGTGGGTTTCAAGTTGACCCATTTAACCCTTTTTATATACAAAAGTTGGCCCATCACACGAGTTAGATAGGTTAAACAGGTTTTCGGGTAGGCCCGTTTAATAAATTTAACCTGCATAATAAAATATAAATAATTTTGAGTTTATGAAAAAAAAATCTTAAACGGGTTGGCAGGTCGACCCGCTTATTTTATTCCCAACCCACCGACCGTTTAATAAACGGGTTAGATAGGTCGACCCAAACCTGACCCAGAATCTATTTAGCACAACCCGAACCTGTTAACTTTCGTGTCGGTTTCAGATCAAGTTTCGTGTCGGGTCAGAAATTGCCACCCATAGGTTGGACCGGATACTTATCATGTTAATAATATTTCGTATCATACAATGACATTAAAAGAAAAATACAATGACATAAAAAGAGGCACGACCTCATCACCTCGCGGATGTTACTGTTGTTTTGATGGTGATGGTAAAATGAAAATTTTGATAAACTAGACACATGTTTTAATTTGGAAAGAAATTAGTGTCAGTGGATATTTTTGTATTGGCTCAAGCCCGAGTTCTAGTATATTTCATGTATATGTATTTATTTATGTGTCCAATCTTGATGAATGAGAAGTACGATACTTTACAAACTCACAGTTAGTTCGAACATTCTATCAGTCTATCAAAATATTACAGCAAGTGTCAAACAAATGAATGGAGTATTGTTTTAGCATGGAAATTTTAAATTAGAGTAAAGTCCAAAATACATCCATGTGGTTTGCTTTTTGTCTCGTTTTACATCCCTAAACTTTTTTTTGGCACAAAACTATCCCTCCGTTAGTAAAGTTGGCACAAATACATCCCTCTGTAAGCAAATTCAGTTAATAAGGACTAACGATGCAAATTTTTCTCCGATATTTCCTAACATAAGAGAAAATATTTGCATCGTTAGTCCTAAGGACTAACGGTGCACTCCACCGCCAGCTACCACCCAACGCCACCACCCACCGCCACCTACCACCTCCACCGCCACCTCCACCCAACGCCACCACCCCTCCACCTCCACCGCCGCCACCCACCGCCACCACTGCCACCACTACACCACCACCCAACGCCACCTCCACCCAACGCCACCACCCCCACCTCACGGCCGCCACCCACCGCTACACCACCACATCCACCCACCACCACCCAACGCCACCTTCACCCACCACCACCCAACGCCACCTCTACCCACCACCACCTAACGCTACCTCCACCACCTAACGCTACCCACCACCACCCAATGCCAACTCCACCCACCACCACCCACTGTCACCCATCACCACCCTTGCCACCACTACACCACCACCTCTCCCCACCTCCACCGCCACGCCACCACCACCCAACGCCACCTCCACCACCACCGCCCACCACTGCCACACTACACCACCACTACAGTAGAGGTGGTAGTGTGGCGATGGAGTGCACGTTAGTCCTTAGGACTAACGATGCAATTATTTTAATTGCATCGTTAGTCCTAAGGACTAACGGTCGTAAATATTTTCTAGGTTAGGAGATAACGAAGAAATATTTGCACCGTTAGTCCTTATTAAGCTGAATTTGCTAATGAGGGATGTATTTGTGCCAACTTTACTAACGGAGGGTTGGTTTTGTGCCCAAAAAAAGTTTAGGGATGTAAAGCGAGACAAAGGGCAAACCACAGGGATGTATTTTGGACTTTACTCTTTAAATTATCTTGGTCTATTAAAGTAATAAAAAAAAACCATTAAAAGTAAGTTTTTTCGGCAAAATCAAGCATATATGACAACTGAGAAACGATTAAGATGCTTAAAATGTCTTAGTTACGATATGCATAATACTTTCAAATTGTTGTCCATTAATTTATGACCAAGTGGACACCCCTTTTTGCAACACCAATGTATCGAACGACCTTTAGAATGAGTCATATCTTTTTTTTCATATTTTCTGGGCATGTCAATTCCTTCTTAAAAAAAAATGAGCAACTATTGATCTACTTCGATTATGTATACCTTATTGCATAACCATAATGATAAGTTAGAGCACGTCCATGAAAGGGTAAAAAATAATTGAAGCATTAAATAAAAGGATTATTGATAGCATATCAACATTAGCGGCTCAAGCTCACTAAATATACGCACGAATCAAACCCAGTTCCAAGGCCCGTCAACAAACACTTGATAGCGCCCGGCTAGAATCTCATGCCACATTTGACCTGACGATGCCCATTAGGCTATGTTGAACGCATTGGACCATTTGTACAAGCCTAGGAGGATAGACCACCTATCAGCCTTGTCTACTTATGAGATGATCAACGCGTGGCCTCCCTACATTCTTTGATAATCCCCAAAGGGTTTATCTTTAAACCCTAAATGTCTCTCTATATTTAAAAGGCTTTACACACAAACTTCACAAGTTCACACACTTTGGCAAATACTGCTTCACACACAATTTCATATGGTTTGTTTAAATGTTACCTGAGCTTCTTGATCTTTATCATTTCTTCGGGTCCTTACCGTTCATTACAGGAAACAAAATAACACAATCATTTCAATCCACTCTTAAATCTAATTTACATACCATACGTAAATATAGCGCCATCCGTGGGGACATGATACGAAATAACCACAAATTTCTCACAAGTTTTCACCTATTTAACCCAGTTCTCACTCAAAAACTCCAAAAAAAATTCCTTTCTACATAAGTTTCTTGACCAACCATGTCTGGTGACAACCCACTCAAATTTCGTAGATAACCAATGACCACCTCGAAGCAATCCAGGTGGATGACCTCACTCACACATAGAAGGGTCAAACAAATATTAGAAAACAAGGTTCACAAATTAGCTAGAAACCTTACAAGAGGACCATCAAGGGAAGTGCATGCAACAAATGACCATGTTAGCTTGCATACAACACTATCCCAAGAAGGACCCACACGGTCTCATGACGAATACCAAGTTCTCATGTTAGCTTCTTAAATCAAGTCAGTTCAAGAAAATGAAGACCAAAGTAGCTCATAGGGTCCTAGGGTTCAATCTCGTGTAGATAGGTTTGCAAAGCGGGTGTCAACCAACAGTCAGGCTAGCGGGGCACAGAAGGGGGAAAATCCACAATGCATTCAGATCACGCTAGTCATTTCGGGTAGACTGAAACGACTCTTAGAAGAAAGAAGGTTGGCTAGTTCTCATGTAAACGCATTCCAACCTACTTACTTTTTTCCGCATATCCATACACCAAATCTCAGGCACACCACCACTTAGTAACAACCATCACTGGCTAGTTCTCATGTTGGATCGATGTACTCTAACCAAACTAACTTAAATAGCTTGTTAAGGTTTAATAACCTCGGATAAATCCTAAGTTATTAACAATGAAACACTGAGCAAACTTTATTAAGTATGCGGAATTTACTTAACAAAGCTAAGAAGAATATAACTTTTAACTTTCAACGATTTTATTAATAACTCTAAATCTGCTTGTTATGCAGACTCTTTAACAACTCTAATAATATCGAACTCTCTAAAACTCTAATAATACGCGTGTATCTAATGCCAATCTAGGGATCCTTTTATAAGCTCAAGGATAACCCTAGTCGGTTTACAATTGTATCCTTATGCGAAAAGTAATCTAATAAAGAATATTCTATAATTACAAAGCTTTCCATAAACGAATATAACAGTTCTTTTAGCCTTGCAAGATACTTTAACTTGACGGTACTTTCTTTAGCGGTACTTTGACTTTTCCGATACTTTGTTATTCTTGCACTTTCATATCCCAACAATCCTCCCTTAACTTGAATTCTATTAGTTTGACTTCAAGTTCCTTTGTAATTTATCTTATGACTCCATCTTCAAGGAAAAATGTGTCTTTGTCTTTGGATTGTATCTTTGTAGACTATGTGCTTATATCATCATTTATCAAAGTATTCTTTAGAAATTATTCTTCTTACACCCTTGATTAGTAATCTCTGTTCAGCAACATTCAGCAACCTCAATCTTTTCAGCAACATAAGACAATTTGTACATTTAATTCAGTTAAGTTACAGTCTATTCTCATCACTTCGGGTGTGTAAACTCCCGTGAGAGGTGAATCATTGAAAATTTAATGGATTTGAGTTCTCTTCTAAAAGCCATTAACTCTAGAGTAGCCAAATGTTTTGATGTGTAAGATCATGGTACACTGATAACCATATGATTTTTAGCAAATCATCAGTTATCAACAGATTTGATTTTTCTTTACCAAAAGTTGTACCCTTTTGGACTAGTTAGTTCTTTCATCATGGTGAACTAATTACCATATAATGGTTTTTCCACTACCTTTACCACAAGCCATTTTCTTGTGGGCTAGCCAACTCTTCACATTAATGATATGGTGAGTTGATTACCATACAACTTATTAGCAAGTTGTCAACTATAAAAGCGGTTTGAGATATCTTTACTAGAGCCATTTGCTCATGGATTAGCCAATCCTTTTGTAACCATGGTGGATTGATAACCTATTGGTGTTACCATCTCAAAAACCATTTATTAAAGTTTTCTTTTCAAAATCAAGAATGGTTTAAAAGCGCAAGCGGTACTTTGATTAAAGTATCTTGTTTGATCGGCGATACTTTGAATAAAGTCTTGATATATCAAAATTTAATCAATTTAAGATTCATACCGGTTATTCATCATCATCATCAGCAATTGTAGTCCATCTGATAAACAGTTTGATGACCAATCGTGCAATTTCATTATCTTCTTCAACTTCCATTCCATGCTCCAGCATCCTCCTCATGAGATATGATGTAAGAGAATATCTTTTATCTGCTAACATGTGAATCATAGTCCCATCTTCTAACTCTAAAACATGCACTCCGGATTCTTCAAAGAATCTCCAGCCAGTAATCTCCCAATTTTCTTGGTTTTCCGGATCTCGTACTTGTTTCTTGAGTTTCCCAAACGGTTATGAGATCTCCAAGCAAGACTAAACCAAATCCTTCTGATGGATTTTGTTCAAAATATTCTTTCACCACATGATATAAATGAAATAAATCCACTCTATCAATTATATGCAATAAATCCCATAGCATATTGAACACCTTAAAGCTTTCATCTTCTCGTGAAACATCGGATAACTTCCATCCTTTGATTCTACAACTTCAAAAGTAGTTATTGGAGATTTGTTCATCTTCATTTCAGCATCATCTTTAGAATACTCAAAATCTACAATCCTTAAGTAATTCCTCAGTTCATCATTTGTTTCAGATCTTAATTCAACTTTCTTTGATGACCGTTGATCTTTAACTCCAGTTATTCTTTTTCTTTTTAAGCTTCCTTTTCTATCTTCTTCTTTGTAGGCATCAACATCTTTAGAATCTTTAATATTAGCAACTTGTCTCTTATATTCTTCTTGAACTGCTTCATATAACTCTTTCATCTCAACATACTTCAACTTATTCAATCCAATATATCTTCTTCCTTTCAGATAAGCCATCATTGCATTCCTTTCTTTAGCAAGATTTGGTCTTCTTGGTAGAGAAGAAATAGGAATAGGTGACTCTAATATTTCAGCATCTTCAGCATTCAATTCTTCTTGTAATTTCTTAGCTGCTTCTCTATTCTGAGCTTCTTCAATTTCCTTAGCTTCTCTATCTTTAGCATTCAATTCAGCTTGAAACTTTCTAGCTGCTTCCTCATTCATAGCAACTTGAGCAGCCCTTATTTGTGCTAAATTAGGTTTCTTTTTCTTCTTTTTCTCTACCAATTTGCCTTTTCCTTTATCTTTTGGATCAATAACAGGTTGAGAAGCTCTTGATTGTTCTTCAGTAACTCCTGGAATGCTAACACCTCTTGGTCTTGATAAATCATGCAAAATCTCAACAATGGTTTCATCATCACTTGCAGTATGTATAGGTTTGGGTGTATCAGCTTCATTTTCTGGTATGACAGTTGAAGGACCAGCTTCCTCTTCAAAATCTATCAACCTTGGTGAAATTAACCCTTGTCTGTAAGTTCTTTGAAAAACAGTACTTTCATCAGCAGTACCTTGATCATCAGTACTTTGAACTTGAGCATCAATAACTTGCTCCTCAGTACCTTGAACTTTGATTTCTTCTCAAGTACTTTCAATAACATTCTTGATATCTTAAGTTTGAATATTTGTACCTTGAGGTTGAGAATTCTTCATTCAAATTCTTATCTTCCAAATTCCTCCCCAATTGGAATGAAGATGATTGTTGTTGAACCTACTTGCCTTTTGTTTTCCTCACAAATTGCCTATGAGACTTGCCTTGCTTTCTTTGAGACTTGACCCATAGACGATGATGTTGAACCAAGGGCCAGACAAAATTCTTGAGTCGTCTAAACTTAAGCTTCAACATCTTAATCTGTTTAGCTTGAGCCTCAGTTGTTTTCTTCAAGCTGACTAACTCCCTTGTCAGAACATAATTATCCAACACCAAACCTTGAGGGGTATAGTAGCTGGATCATCTCCTCCAATTGGTGAATGTTCTTACGGTTGAGAATCAGAAGCGAGATATTTGTGGATATGGTAAAGGTGAAAGCGCAACATCATCTTGAACTTGATTTTGCTAAGCAGTACCTTGTGATGCATTACCTTGGGTAGAGACGATTACCTTCTCTATCATCATCCTCTGCGGCATCGACTCGGCGGACTTGAATAACTTCCATCATAGAAGTAGTTAATGGAGTGTCCCTTCCAGTGAATAAATCACTCTTCCTAGCCATGAAAGTGAAAATCTTGTCTTGTTGTACCACAAATGTGTAAAAGACTTGTAGGATTTTGTACATCTGAAAGTTGTTTATTTAGGAACACTTGAATAAACCTTGGATACATCAACCATTTTGAACCGTGAGCGATGTGTGAAAGCATTCCATCTAGGATTAGCCTTGAAAAGTTGAAAATACGATCTGTAGCCAATCCCACTATAGCGGATGCTATGTTAGACCCAAATTGCTCCCATGATGTACTTTTAGCACTAATACAATGAAGCAATACATGTACTAAAACTTCCGGTGGGGACAAAATAAGGGTTTCTTGAATGTTTGTTCGATTAAGGACCCTTCATAACCAATGTCCCTAAAGCGTATCCCAAATCAATTGCTTATCAAAGCGAGCGACCCTTCTCCATCATCAAATACTAAATCTTCACGAATTGAGGCTTCAAGAACCTTTACGGTTCTCCCAAAGCAATCGTAGCTTGAATATATGAATCATCATTCTCCATATGAACCCTAGCAGTCGCCCAAAATTGTTGAATCCAGGGCTCAATGATATCTGGTTCCACTAAAAGCGCATAACTAATCGGTGACCCAGTGAGAAAATCAATTATATGATGAAAGATCTCATTGGCTTCAGTCTTGTCTAAATTCGCCACCATGTTATGTTTAGAAATAGTATTACAATTTGCCATTGATGATAAGTGGACACAGAAAGTGATATGACGAATAATATGGGTGATAGAGAGAGAACTATGGAAAAGATTATAAGGTATTAATATGAGAGGGAAATTGGAGGCTTGATTATTTATAGGTGAGATTTAAAAAAATCACAACCATTAATAACAAAGTTACCGTTAGTAGTAGTTACCCCTCAATATTACCGTTGGAACAATACTTTGATACGACAAACAGTTCTTTCCACGTGTGCAGTACTTTCCATGCAGTAATTTCCAAGCAGTGCTTACATAAAACCAAAAAGCAGTACTTTTCCATTCTCCCCTTGACAATAGCAAATAAACATGAATATCCTCCCCTCAAGCAATGCATAGGACTATACTTACACTAAATAGTCCTCCCCTTAAATGTAGCTCAGTAATTAATCATGCCAATACTCACCACCAAGTGAGTAAATCTTGAAACATCAAATCCTTTGGTGAGTAAATCAGCTACATTATCATCCGTATGCACCTTGACAACATTAATGAGCCTATGCTCATAACAATGTCTGATGAAGTGGTGCCTAATCTGAATATGTTTGGTCTTGGAATGATAAACTGGATTATTCACAATGCAAATGGTACTCTCATTATCAATATTGATAGGAGTATTCTTGAAATTGAACCCATAATCCAAGAGTTGATTCTGCATCCATAAAACTTGTCCACAACGACTTGCGGCACATATTACTTGGTTGATGATGTTGCTTTGCAATTGTTTGCTTTTACTCTGCCATGAAACTAATCTTCTTCCAAGATATTGGCAACCACACGTGGTTGATCTTACTGTCATAGTTGTCACCTGCATAATCACTATTTGAAAAAGCTTCCAAGTGAAAAGGTGAATCCTTTGGATACCACAACCCCAACTTAGGTTGTTGTTTCAAATAACTAAAATTCTCTTCACTGCATTCATATGAGAGATCTTTGGTGAGACTTGATATCTTGCACATAAACACCACGAAACATGATATCGGGCCTTGATGCAATAAGATACATAAGACAACCAATCATTGATCTGTATAACTTGACTTCAACTGGTTGTCCATCTTCATCCTTGCCCAATGAGTTGATAGATTTAATAGGTGTAGTAATAGGCTTCATTTCATCAAAATTGAACTTCTTAAGTATGTCAGCTACATACTTGTCTTGACTTATGAAAATTTCTTTCTTTGACCGCTTAACTTGAAGTCCCAAAAAGAATGTTAACTCACCCATTGAACTCATTTGAAATTCATTCGCATCACTTCTCAAACTCCTTGACCATAGATTGTTTGGTAGCTCCAAAGATGATATCATCTACATACACTTGAACTAGCATGATATCCTTCTTATGTCTCTTGGTAAACAAAGTCTTATCTATAGCTCCTCTCCTATAACCATGTTGCAATAAAAGGTAGAGAGCCTTTCATACCAAGCTCTATGTGCTTGATGTAAGCCATAAAGAGCTTTGACAACTTTGTAGACTTTGTTTGGATGTTTAGGATCTTCAAAACCAGGAGGTTGTTTGACATAGACTTCCTCTGTAATCTTGCCATATAAAAAGGCACTCTTGACATCCATTTGATAAACATGGAATCCCATATATGATGCAAAAGCAAGGAAAATCCGAATTGCTTCAATCCTTGCTCTGAGCAAACACTTCATCATAATCAACTCCTTCTTCTTGTCAGTAGCCTTGTGCAACTAACCTTGCTTTGTTTTTGATAACATTCCCTCTTTCATCTCTCTTGACTCTGAACACCCATCGTGTACCAATGACCTTCTTACCATCAGGAAGATCACATAATACCCAAACTTCTTGAAGTCTGAATTGTAGTAGTTCTTCTTGCATAGCTTCAACCCAACTCTCTTTAGTCAATGCTTGAGCAATATTCTTAGGTTCCTCTTGAGAGATAAAGCAAGTAAACAAGCATGTTTGATGGTCCTTATGATTGACTGTTTGTTTATAGACAAAGCTAAGTAAAGCATTATGAGGTTTAGTAAAACTCTTAGCTTTGTGTCGTGTCATCACTCTAGAAGTAGAAGGACCAATGATTTGATCAGTAGGATGATTCTTATGAATTCTTAAGTTTGGAGACTATAGAACTCCATAAGTATCATCAAATTAGTGAAATCGGCATCTTCATTGGAATCTGAGAAAATACCTTCATCTTCAAACTCATCATCGAGAATCTTCTAAGCCGGGCATGGTAGGATCATCCAAATCATCCAAAGTCTGTAGTGGCGGTGTGCAGTACTTTGGTCAAAAGTCTTGTCCAAAGTCTTGTGAGAGTACTCTGCAGATCTTGTTCTTTTCTTTGCTTCTTCATAAGCTCTTCTTTGGTCATCAGTATAAGAATGTGCTAAGACATCTTGAAAAAGCATCTGATTAAGTTCATCTTGAATAGATTGATCCTCAGCAGATAATGAGGATTTTGGCTCATCACTACTTTTCTCTGTCTCAACAGTTTTAGGTTCTTCATCATGAACATCATTTGGTCTAATATGGACTCCATGAACAACATAATGTACCTTTTCTCCATTGTGTACAGGTTGATTCTCTTCTCTAACAGGAACATAATTCATTGAATGAGTCAAAACTTCAAGATTAAACATCCAATCAGGACCTTTACCCTTTTGATTTTCTTGATCTTCTAAAACTCAACATGAAGACAATCTTGAACCTTCTTAGTGACTCTGTTGTACACTCTAAAGCCCTTTTGTTGATGCAATATCCCAATAAATAACCTTCTTCCGACTTGCCATCAAACTTACCCAAATGATCAATTGTATTAAGAATAGTGAGAGGGCATCCAAAAGGCTTCATAAAACGAATATTAGGTTTGTTTCCCATCTGCAACTCATAAGGTGTCTTCATCTCGTGGTTTGGTGGTGATACTCTGTTAAGTACATAGCAAGCAAGCTTGACCCGAATTGAATAGGTAAGTGTGAGTCTGCAAGCATTGTTTTGGCTGCTTCAATCAAAGTCCTATTCTTTCTCTCTGCAACACCATTATTCTGCGTGGTGTTCGGCAATCTTGAACTCCTCTTGATTCCTTTGTTTGCACAAAATTCATCCATAAGCTTGTTCTTGAATTCAGTTCCATTGTCACATCAAATACCTCTAACTTTCAGTCTTAATTGGTTTGCAAGGGCTATGATAAGATCATGGATTGCATCAAAAGTGTCATCTTTAAAGCCCAAGAAAAATACCCAACTGAATCTACTGCAATCATCTGTCACCACTAAGCAGTACTTCTTCTTGTTCAAACTTGTAGCATGATCTGAGGACCAAATAGATCCATATGTAACTGCTCCAATGGTTCTCTAACAGTCCTTTCCTCAAGCTTCTTGCATGAAGCTTTATGTTGTTTACCCTTCTTACATGCCAAACGGGAGTGATCATTCTTGTAAGTCTTTGAAGGTAAATCTCTAACTAAATTTCCTTTGACCAACTTGTTGATATTCTTGTAATTTACATGGCCCAATCTTCTATGCCACTGATGTGCTTCTTCAAGTGATGCCTTTGCTACTAAACATGTAGCTCTTTCGGAAGAGTGAAGACTCTTCATATCCAAACTGTACACATCATTGGTTCTTGGTACTTTGAGTATCACCAAGTTATCATCATCAAGTTTGAAATCAGGTGAAAGTATGAGACATTCTGTGTCAGTGAACAACACATGATGCTTTTGTCACGATTTGAGAGACGACAAAGGTTGAACTTGAGCTCCTTCACATATCTAACATTCTCAAAATCTATGCTTTCTGTCTTGATGGTTCCTTTTCCACTAATTCTTCCTCCACTAGCATCATTCCCAAATGCAACTCTTCCTCCACAATATGGCCTAAAATCTGAAAGAATCTCCTTGTCTCCTGTCATGCTTCCAGAGCAACCACTATCCATAATAAGATGATCTTTAAGCTCCTCTTCTGGGTTGCCCTGCACAAAGATAAAATAGTTAGTGTCTTTTAGGAACCCAAGCCATTACTGACTTGTGTTCCCCTTGTGGAGTAACATACTCAAATTCCTTGAGTATGTAATTGATAACGCCTAAAATGAACATGTTTTTAGTAGCGTTATCGTTAGTTTTGTGCATGATAATCGGCTATATTTACTCATAACTGTTGCAAAAGTGCAAAGATGCGTATTGTGTATGTATATGTAGCCAGGTATCACGAATAGTGAAGAAATGAAGTTTTTTATGCACATTTGGAAGATTCTCGAGGAAGGAAGTCGAGCTAGGAAGCTTTTGGATTCAATGATTGGGAAGCACAATGATTTCTAAGTATCTACAGCAAGGAAAGATCAAGTTTGGCTTAGGAAATCATCATCGAGAGCAAAGAATGAAGCGTATAGGCGAAAAGTCAACAAAAAGTCAAAAGCAGCATAAACCCATTGCCGTTCGGTCACAACCCGTAACCGGATCCGGCTGGGGATTGGTCAAAAGCAACCGATTCGGTTGGAGTCAAAACCGATCCGGTTTCTCGCATGCGATTAGACAAAGTTGCATTTATGGTTGCCTTAACTCCCCATAATCATTGGAGTCCGATCATTTCTTGATATTTACTTGTTGGGAACTTTTTTTGACAGTAGAGCAAGCACATTTGGCTATATAATGAACCTAGTCCTAGTTTACTAGGTGTGACACAACCAAAAATTGTATTAGTTTACACCAAAACTAATACCCAAACATATTATTCAGCCCAAAAGCTTAGTTCTTACTAAAAAACATCTAGGAGCAAGGAGGGAACAATTCTCATCCATAGTTTTGGTAGTTTGGAGTTGTACGGTGAATCTAGGTGATTGGAGGGGCGTGGTTGCTACAATCCACGAATTCTAATTCTTGTAATCACAAAAGTTTAGGTATTCTATGAACTTTATTATGGAATTCTATTCTCTTGAATTGTTGGAATTACTTTGTTATGATTTGTGTTTAGTTATGATTATTATCATGGAGTAGTTTTGGGATATACTTGTGTGTGGGATGTAGTTAATCATATTAGTGTTCTCAAAAATGTGATGCATGTATATATGATCATGTTTAAATGAGTTTGTTGGAAAAATACTAGTCTTGGTTTGATTTGTTGATAAAACATGTTTTAAGAAAAAGGACCGAAAGGATTTCTCTTGTGTTTTATTTCAAAAAGTGAAGTGACAAACTAGTATGGGGATATGGTGATTGACAACCACCATGTTTGCTTATTAAAACAAGACTAAGAACATTTTCATCACGAAAGGGTCGAAAGATTCGTAAGAACAAATTTGATAAGAACATGTTGCAAACAAATGGAATTTCTATAGGATAATCATTGGGATAAGGACCGAAAGGATTACCTAAATGTTTTTGTTCTTAGAATGATTTTTACAAACATATACCATGGTTGGGGAATCATTTGCTTATGATTTGTGCATCATATTAAGAGTATACACCAAACCTTCATGAATACTATTTATGATTGATTATAGACTACACACAAGTATATATATTTCTTATTGAATTTCACTAGAACATAATTATTTGAGGAAGCCTTGACAAGCTTTCTTGTTGGAATCTTTTCAAACAAATTAATTTCAAACACAAAATCCCTTTGGACGATCTCGACTTACCAAACTTTGCTATTGCGGTGCAGTATACTTGCTCGTATGTGTTAATAGGTTTGACGGTTAAATCGTGTTTATAAATTTTTAAAACTTGCACCAACCGGGCACATCAAGTTTTTGGCGCCGCTGCCGGGGATTTTCTTTAATTTTCTTTGATTTTCTGTAAAATTGGTAGTATTGGAATTAAATTTGTTGAAAAAAAAAAGTTTTGGTTACGAACTAACCGATTCGGTTGGTTATCCAACCGAATCCGGTTGGCCTTTCTGTATTGATTTTTAGTTGTGATTTTTTTTTATTGTTCTAGTCTTCTTGGTTATTTGTGTTATGGTTCCTAGAGTGATTCTTGTCATTTTAGATTCTATTTGCAGATTAAGTCTTGTAGTTTAATTATTTCTTAGATTTATTTTCATTTTTCTTTACATTTATTTATTTATTTATTAGTTAATTAAGTTTTGGTTTAATTTTAGTTTTAATGGTTAATGATTAGATAGTAATATTTTTCAGTTATAAGTTTAATTGTTTTAATGATAGATTTTAATTGGTAGTTTATTTAGTTTAGTTTAATGGGTTTTATTTATTAAGTTATTTAATTGTTGGTTTATGAAGAGTTTTTTATTAATTAGAGTTTAGCACATTTTAATGACTCCTTTATTGCATTTAAATTCTGTTTTTTTTTTAAATAATAATAATATTTTTCGATCAAACCGATCGGTTGCAACCCGCAACCGGATCCGGTTCGAGTTTCTGTCTTAGTTATTTCAACCAACCGATTCGGTTGGTTATCCAACCGAATCCGGTTGGAGTTTCTGTGTTCATTTTTATCATTTTTAGATTTTGAGTTTTAATTTATGTTTTTGGTTTTGATTAAGTGTCTTAACTTGTTTAGTATATGTTTCTATAGTTTGTTTTGTCTTGTTTTTTCAAGTTTGTCTAGTAATATGGATAGTTTGGCGGAATCTCGGAATACCTTCGTACTTTGGATGAAATGTTCAAGGATACCGGAAGTTCATTGGAAAAGATTGGAGGTATCTTGGAAGAAAGTAAGAAAGATTTGGGGATTGATACGGTTAATATGGAGGAAACCGGTGAAAACAAGGTTCAACTACCCAAGAAGGGAAGAGTCGTAGTGTTCACACAAGCACCTTTAACGGTGTATGATTCACCGCTAATGAGATTTGGAGCATGCTTGTAGTGTGGAAGGAGTAAGTGCTTGGGGCCAGACTTAATATGGCTTATGGAGAAAACTACATTTTGGAGAAGGTTCTTGACGAAATTGGTCATATACGTTTGGACTATGAAGCATATGGAAGAAGGATGGTCAAAAATCTGAAGGTCAATATTCATGGACACATTTTTGAAACGGATTTTGTTGTGTTAGAAGAAGGGAATGCAGATGAACCTAATGTGTGTTTTGGTCGAGATTTTCTTGTCACGACCAAGTGTCAAGTAGATTTTGCAATGGGAGAAATGAGGATTAATATAACTGATTTGGAAGAAGGAAAAGGAGTAAACGAGATGCTAGTGGAAGTTTGTGCAAACATGGAAGAGAAAAAGGTGGAAGTAGTTAAAATGGGAAAGGCAAATCGGAAGAAAACTTCATCAAACAAACTAACCCCAACAACAACCTCTACCACCAAAAATGATTCCATACCCTCATCACCTACCACTAATTTCAAACCCTTAACCGACGAACAAAAAGAAGCTATTTTAGAAAACCTAGAACAAAAGTTTCTTGAGCTTAATGAAAAGAAACTGGTGATAGAAGTACTCCAAGATTATGTACTTTACCGTAAGAAGTTGGATGCATTGATGCTAGTAAGGGCTAGGTTGGAAGATAAGAATCTCACGGAGGAGGAGCGAGATCGAATTTTGTTTAGAGGCATGCCAAGGAAGGAAAAGGATCCTGGTAATTTTGTGTTGCCAATCAAAGTGAATGGAACTACACATGTTTATGCTTTAGCCGATACGGGGTCGAGTGTTAATGTGATGCCGTATCCATTGTTTAAAACTTTGGGACTAAGTAATTCGCAACCTAATCATTGAAGCTTACTATGGTGATAATTCTCAGCGAAGGCAATGGGAGAGGTGAAGAATGTGAGAGTGCAAATTGGCTATCAACCGTATTTGGCCGATTTCCTTGTCCTAGATATTCCGGTGGACAAGAGTTTACCACTACTATTGGGGAGACCATTCTTATGAACTTGTGGTGCGATTATAGACATGGGAAGAGGAACAATGACTATTGATGATGGAATTTCAAGGCAAACATACTATCCAAAACCAAGAGGACCAACTTTGGAATTTATGGAGGATTTGGAATGGATTGAAGCAGATGATGATTTAACATGTTTTGAAGTGGGACGTGATGTCCAAGGTAACCCAATGTACGGACCGTTAGTTCCGCCTTATTTTGATATAGAGGACGAAATGGAACGTGCATTAGCGGTGGAAGCTTTCTATAACCCATTCAAAAACATACTAGTTTACAAAAAGTTGACCGACTTTTTAGGTTCTTTACCGGTGCAACTTAAGAATTTGGAGTGGAGACCCGAAGGGTCGGGGACTTACAAGAGACAAATCGGAGATGGAGCATGGCATGTTAAGTTCGATATACTTTGTCCGGACGGAAGAAGATTCATGAGAAAGTTTAAAACTTTTGAAATATTCCGTGAGTTGACGGGAAAATTTCAAAGTGAAGATATCCTTAGACAAGAGTATTTCGAGGAATTCTGAGGAAAAGACAAAGAACCGTAACAAGCAATTATTTGCTTAAATTTCATGAACTATTTCTTTTTGATTTGATGCATTTAGGATTTTTGTTTCTTATTTTATTTTCATTTTTATTTTCTTGATTGAGGTAATTTGGTTAATGCATTATAACTATGAGTTTTGAGTTGAAGTTTGGTTTAGTATGATGATTTGAGTTTTTAAGATTGGATGATTGTTTAAAATTCAAATTGGTGAATGAATGTTGTGTGAATCTTTAGCGGGATTTTTGAGTAAAAAAATTGTTGCTTGGAAGGTAAATGCCTAAGTAACATGTAAAAATGCAAAATTTGGCAAAATGCAAACCGAAACGGTTGTGTCCATGACTGAACCGGTTGCATTCAAGTATAAAAACCAAAAATTCATTTTTTCCAGAAAAAACACACACACACTAGTTCTCCAGTGGGTTTTGCAAAAATTCGTCCAAGAGAAGTTGATTGAAGGTTGTTTAAGTTGTAGGAAAACATCATGGCACCCAAACAAGTAAGCATCTACATTCAATTAACTCAATTAAAGTTTAATTAGAGCATTTGATTCGAATTGAATATTAGGTCACAATTTGGGGGTTTTTGTTATAATTCGAATTAAGTTGTGATATTTTAGGATTGAGTGGGTAATTGATTTAGGAGTGCATTGCAAAAAGAATTGTATTGATTGAGTCACCATGGAATGAAAACTAGATGATTGAATTTTCGGATTTGATTGGGTTATGCTAGTGAATCGAGATAAGTTGCAATTGGTGATTTCTAATGATAGATGATGTGTTTTTAGGAGTGATTGATGCCACATTATTGATTAGAACTAATGATTGAATGATATAGGTTTATCAAGTTGAGTTCTAAGATGATGAATGTTTGATGTTTGATGATTTGAAGAGCGAATTTAGAGTAATTCCAGGATGTAGAAATCATTGAGGATGATAGAATGCGATCTAAGAGTGATTTGGACTTAGAAAATTCGAGTATAGGGAGGTTTTAGAGGCAAAAGCCTTATGCAGACTGCATAACCGATTCGGTTGCGCATCGCAACCGAACGGTTGGATTTAGTCATTTGAGCAACGATTCGGTTGGTGATCCAACCGAATCCGGTTACGGTTTCTGTATTGAAATTTTAGAAATTTTGAAATGGATCTTAGAGGGTTCCATGAACCTTCTTGTTTGTTCTAACACTCTCATATGGTCTTATATTTGTGATTTCTACAGAGAATTATTATAGGTAGCTCGAGCGAGGAGGCGATTCCAATGAACCCGCTTGTCACAAAGTTTTGTCAAAGGAACGAGAAGAAGAAAGTTAAGTATAGTGTGAAGACGGAGGCAAATGCCAACTTAAAGTTCAAAGATTGCACCGACGGGGAGAAACATGCTTTTCGGGAAAGGTTGTCGAAATTGCAACATAGGACATGTTTAGTTCCAAGGGTGATTGATTGGGATTTCTTTGAGGAACGTGATTGTGAAGATGAGTTAAGAGGAATGATGCGAACATCTTATGTATATCCAGGGGATGGAGATTCGTTCAATGATTTATCATGGGAAAGAGCGTTTAGCGTCAATGAAGTGGTCTATCGAGAATGGTGTATGGAGTTCTTTTCAACCATGTATTTTGAAAGAAAGGTGAATGTTCGAAACTTGATGAAGGAAATTTGTGTTTGGTTTAGGCTTTGTGGAAGGGATCATGCTTACACTTTGCCGGGTTTTGGCGTGGCTCTTGGTTTGTATGAGCCACATGAGGTTAATCATCGATTGTTTGAAGCTCACTTTTCTAGGCTTCGGAGGTTTGAAAAAGACTATCCTAGTATTCCCGCTTATTGGAATCAAGTGGGAGATCCTTCTTGCGCTAGGAGGAATGCCTCAACCATCAGGAATCCGTTGATGAGGATACTTCACAAGTTGATAGTGACCGGGCCATTTAATAGATTTGGAAGCAGGGACAAATGTCAGAAGCCGGACTTATGGGTTATGATGTTACTATAGGAAACTAAGGACGGTAATGCAGTTTGGCAAATAGCCGAGTATTTATCTAGGAGGGCCCCGGGAATCAAGAAAAATAGCTACATTTGTGGAGGACATTTTGTGACAAGATTAGTGAAGAATCTTGGGTATTATGTTGATGAAGAATTGGCTAAGTGTGGAGAGCCAAAGTATAGTGAGACTTGGACTGCACAAGGTTTTGGTAATGCTTTGAATAGGAGATTGAAAACCGTAGGGTTATGGATTGAACCAAGACAACAACAACAACAACCACCACAACAGCAGGGGAGTATACCAATGGAGAACGTGCAAATGGGTACGTCCAGTAGTTTTGATTCAGGTTGGGGAGAGTGGAACCAACATTTAGATGAGATTCAATGTAGGGATGTGTGGAGAGACTCGATGATGTTGAGAAACAACTACATCAATGATTATTCCATGCCTATCTTTCAACACATGGCTCGTGAAGCCAATTATGAGTTGCCACCCTACAATCCACCCAATGTTCCACCATATCCTTTCCCTTACACTTCTTATCCTGGACCTTATCCGTATCCATATCCTGGGTACGCACCATTTCCGATCCAGGTGCCCCATATGGTCGATTACCCGAAGTTGGTGGAGCAAGCTACGATGTTGGAGGATCGTCATCAGGAGTTGGAGGATAGAAGAAGAGGAGGAGAGTTCGTTCAGAGATTATAGACGAGAACTACGTAACCGAAAGTGATGATGATGAGTATGATGATGAAGAAGGAGATGACATGAGCGAGGACGAAGAGTGATCGTGGATCATTCATGAATTATGGTTTCAAAGACAATGGTTATGATGTGTTGAACAATTTTATTTCTATCTCTTAACCTATTTCTTTAGGATGATTAACGTATTTTGTTTGCTTTTATCTAGTTTTTAGTTGCATTTGTTTGTTTTGTGTATTGCGTGTTGTAGTTTTTTTTTGTTTGCAGGATGGATGTGTTGGAAGCTTATTGATGGTCAAATGTTTAGAGTTGGATAACTCACATGCTTTCTTATGACCCAATATGTGTATTGCATATTCTATCCCGTGGTATCTTTTGACTATTTCTTTTTCCCATTTTCTTTACTTTGAAGTTCATTTTTATTGCATTGAGGACAATGCAAAACTTAAGTATGGGGGAGGGAAGAAAATATGAAAAATGATGCGCATTTTTAATTTTTAGATAACTTTTGGATGCAAGTGATTAGAAGAAATTCGCCCTTGATGGTTTAGTTGTTTTCACGCATTATTGATAAATATATAAAAAAATAACTTGGGAATTTCAATGGTTAAATGAGGTTTTTGAAAATTTTTGGATTTGAACCAAATTACGGAAGTAATTCATTTTGGATTCGATAGCATTTTCTGGCATGCATAATAGCCTTTTTCCACACATTTGTGAGGTTTCATTTGTATAAAACACATATTTTGTTTTATATTTGCTATGAGTGTGCCGATGATTATGTCGATTCTAGAACTTGTACTAGTTATGCATTCCGGTTAAAATCACTTCCGAGTGGTCTAAATATGTTCAAGTGATAAGAGGCATCTTAGGATTTACCCAAATGGCCTTCCATTTTACATCTAATGATACATTAGCTAACCACATCGGTTAGTTAACCACCCTTATATGGACCCATTTGTTAGTGCTCATTTTTAGCACTAGATACCCTTAGTACACCCTTTTGAGCCATCCCTTTTATTTGTTAAATCCAGAAAAATACAAAAATATTTTACATTTTAAACTTTAGACAACCCTTGTCAAGTCTATTGGTTTGTTGCTAGTTGTTTGGAATGTTGGATCGTTTTTGATGATTATGAAGAAGCTACACTTTGTTTATAGTGTGTACCATTCTCCATCATGGATGAAAGAGACGTCTTTCTCGATTTTTTTTGGTGTATGCTTACACTAAGTGTGGGGGAACTTTGTTATGAAAAAAAATGGTTATAGCCAATGAGCTATATGAGGATATTGATTAGCCAATGAGCTAAATTGAGTTATACATATTTGCGGAGATCGATATTTGAAAAGGTGAAATAATCATTTTCGGGATTGTGGTTTGTATGATGGCTAGCAACATGGAGGTTTAGACTTGATATTATTTTTCTTTTAACAGCAATTTCATAAACTATCCCATGCCTGATCCATACCCTTTTATGAACCCTTAGCCTTAACATTATAACCCGAATAAAAGCCCTCTTTGATGAATTTATTTTCTTTGTTTTGATACTTGTACAAGCTTATGGTAAAAAGCATTGATCATGACTAGACATTGAGTGATTTACATATACCCACCAATATATGAGTGTTGAGTGAATTCTTAAAGTCATTTGTGAGGTGTTCTAGTTATGTTATCTAAAGTGTTTGGTTCATTTATAAAAGTTTTCACATATTATAAGCAAAACAATGATTATCTCTTTTGGGATGATTGTTACATTTTTGGAACCATGGTGTCAAGACCATTGAAATCAATCTTTGCAAATGTTAGACCTACTCGAGGGCGAGTAGAGCTTAAGTGTGGGGGAATTTGATAACGCCTAAAATGAACATGTTTTTAGTAGCGTTATTGTTAGTTTTGTGCATGATAATCGGCTATATTTACTCATAACTGTTGCAAAAGTGCAAAGATGCGTATTGTGTATGTATATGTAGTCAGGTATCAGGAATAGTGAAGAAATGAAGTTTTTTATGCACATTTGGAAGATTCTCGAGGAAGGAAGTCGAGCTAGGAAGCTTTTGGATTCAATGATTGGGAAGCACAATGATTTCTAAGTATCTACAGCAAGGAAAGATCAAGTTTGGCTTAGGAAATCATCAGCGAGAGCAAAGAATGAAGCGTATAGGCGAAAAGTCAACAAAAAGTCAAAACAGCATAAACCCAGCCGTTCGGTCACAACCCGTAACCGGATCCGGCTGGGCGATTGGTCAAAACGCAACCGATTCGGTTGGAGTCAAAACCGATCCGGTTTCTCGCGCTGCAGTTACACAAAGTTGCATTTATGGTTGCCTTAACTCCCCATAATCATTGGAGTCCGATCATTTCTTGATATTTACTTGTTGGGAACGTTTTTTGACAGTAGAGCAAGCACATTTGGCTATATAATGAACCTAGTCCTAGTTTACTAGGTGTGACACAACCAAAAATTGTATTAGTTTACACCAAAACTAATACCCAAACATATTATTCAGCCCAAAAGCTTAGTTCTTACTAAAAAAACATCCAGGAGCAAGGAGGGAACAATTCTCATCCATAGTTTTGGTAGTTTGGAGTTGTACGGTGAATCTAGGTGATTGGAGGCGCGTGGTTGCTACAATCCACGAATTCTAATTCTTGTAATCACAAAAGTTTAGGTATTCTATGAACTTTATTATGGAATTCTATTCTCTTGAATTGTTGGAATTACTTTGTTATGATTTGTGTTTAGTTATGATTATTATCATTGAGTAGTTTTGGGATATACTTGTGTGTGGGATGTAGTTAATCATATTAGTGTTCTCAAAAATGTGATGCATGTATATATGATCTTGTTTAAATGAGTTTGTTGGAAAAATACTAGTCTTGGTTTGATTTGTTGATAAAACATGTTTTAAGAAAAAGGACCGAAAGGATTTCTCTTGTGTTTTATTCCAAAAAGTGAAGTGACAAACTAGTATGGGGATATGGTGATTGACAACCACCATGTTTGCTTATTAAAACAAGACTAGGAACATTTTCATCACGAAAGGGTCGAAAGATTCGTAAGAACAAATTTGATAAGAACATGTTGCAAACAAATGGAATTTCTATAGGATAATCATTGGGATAAGGACCGAAAGGATTACCTAAATGTTTTTGTTCTTAGAATGATTTTTACAAACATATACCATGGTTGGGGAATCATTTGCTTATGATTTGTGCATCATATTAAGAGTATACACCAAACCTTCCTGAATACTATTTATGATTGATTATAGACTACACACAAGTATATATATTTCTTATTGAATTTCACTAGAACATAATTATTTGAGGAAGCCTTGAAAAGCTTTCTTGTTGGAATCTTTTCAAACAAATTAATTTCAAACACAAAATCCCTTGGGACGATCTCGACTTACCAAACTTTGCTATTGCGGACGAGTATACTTGCTCGTATGTGTTAATAGGTTAGACGGTTAAATCGTGTTTATAAATTTTTAAAACTTGCACCAACCGGGCACATCAGTAATCTTCACAGTTTTTGTAGACAGAATCAAGCATTATCTTTTGTTTCAAAACTTGTTGTGGATTTTCAGCAAAACTTGCTTTTTCAACAAAAACCTCCTTTTCTTTTTCAACAAAATCATCTTTATCAAAAATCATTGTTTCAGCAGTACTTGTTGAAAGTACTGTTTGTTCATCATCAGTACTTTCTTTCTTAACCCATTGAGTTTTAACTTCTGGTGAAGAGTCTCTAGATCTAACTACTTTATTGGAGTTGTAACGCCTTCTAGATTGATAGTAATTAGAGCTCCTAGGGTTCCTATTCCAAGAGGTGTTTGGTGAAAACTGAGCAGTACTTTGATAAAATACTGGTCTTGGCTTAGCAGTACCTTGGAAAGTATTTGAAGGTACTGGAGGTTTTGAAAAAGGTCTTCTCTGGTGAGGGTACCTAAAGTCTGGTGAGAAGTTTCTATGGTTAACCCTATGTGAATGATTCCAAGCTGGTCTAGTCTCCCTTGGTTTTTGGTTGGCAGTTTTGTTCTTTGGAAACTTACTTAAGTACTCTGAATGTAAGTCACAGTCCTTAATCAAATGGTTAGGACTAAAACAAACAAAACATAGTTTTTGATATGTAATTCCAAAGTTTCTTCTTCTATGTGTATGACTAAACCTATCCTGTCTTCTAGGTGAATGCTGAAAACTGTTTTGACCAAAATTATCCCAAAAGGTTTAGCAGTATGTTGAAAAGGTTTTCTTAAAGGTACTGCTGAAGGTGTATCAGTACTTTGAGGTGTAGCAGTACTTTGGGGTGAAAGTACTGCTTGGCTTTGAACATCATCTACCTTAGGTGTTTCAATAGTTTCTTTTGATATTTCAGACCTAGATTGACCTTTAAGTTTCTTCCTAAACTCTAAGCTATCTACTCCAAAACGAGAAACATCAGGCCTAAGAGGTTGATGACTACCAGTGGGATGAGGGACTGCATGATAGGCATTATCTTTCTTAAACTCAGGAGGTGGTTCACTAACTGATTCCTCATTACTATATGTGTCTACATAATTAATGAGTTCATCATCACTAGTGGTTATATCCTCAAAGTCACATTCATCCTGATCACTAGATGGGTTTTCTATGTTATTAAAATCCATACCAAAACCTAGGTCAGTTTTAATGTAAGCTCTTCTCTGTTTTTCAACATAAGTGACATGAGAAAGACCTGATTGTCCCCAAGCATTAAACTTTTCTAGAAATTCATCTCTCTCCTTAGTTAGTTTCTCAATTTCAGAGATCTTACAGTTTAACTTCCATTCACTTAGTTTTAACTGATAATCCTGTTGTTCATACTTTTCTTGCCCAAGCCATTTCATTATTTTCATGTGTTATTATTTTGGCTTCCATAGATTCTAAGGTTATTTGATAACCTGCTACCTCAGACCTAGCCCTTATACAGTTATCTCTTTCAGCCACATAGCTATTCAGTACTTTTTGATAAAAGTCATGACAATTGGAACATACCTCAGAGATAGGGGGTGAACTTGGTGAAGTAGCCACCATTGCAAGTAGAACAGGATTATATTCACTCTCCATGCTCCAATCAAAGCTTCCTAGACCATCTCTGGATTCCAGAGCAGCATGTTCAGGTTCCTCATCAAAGGTTGTGCTCCAATCAAACTTTTCTACTGACTCCTCCATAGCTACCATACAGTAGGTTACTGGTTCATCATCAAACTCAGCACTCCATTCAACCTCTGCTAAACTCTCTTGAGCAACCAAAGCTTTTGTTTCAGTAATAGGAATTTCTTTAAGCTCTAGCTTTGGTTTCTCAGTCATCCTCTTTGCTTGATATTTAGCAAATCTGCATTCCCTTGCAAAGTGTCCAGTCTTTTGACAGTTGAAGCATTCAATTTTGGATTTGTCAGAAGTAATACCCTGTTTTGGTTTGAAGTCAATGCTTTTTCCTGCTTTCTTCATATACTTCTTGATCCTTGCAGTGATCATTGCTACTTGCCACCTTATATCAATTTCTTCTAGAGCATCCTCTTCAATCTGTGAGAGATCTTCTTCATAAGTGACAGGTAAAGAAGCTTGCTGTGCAAAGAAAGAGCATACAACTTCATCTGAGTGGAGGGAATGTGTTGGTGTGGGTTGCTGAGCAAAGGTGGGGGTAGAATAGGAAACAGTACTTTGAGCCACAGTACTTTGAGTAGGAGAAGCAATACTTTTGGTGGAAGTCGCCCCTCTTTCGGATGACAAAAGGCAATACTTGTGAGATTTGGAACTGGTTTGGCCATTCATCTCTTGCTCATACACCTTGGATGATTGTAGAGATCATCAAAGTCCATAACATCCCGACCAGGTTGTCCTCTGATCATTGTAGCTATCACATGCCATGTCGATGGCAAACTCCTTAAGAACTTAAGATTAGCATCTTCAACTGAGACCTCTGCTTTGTATAGCTCCAGCATACTGAGAAGGTTTTGGAATCTGTCATAAGCAGCATCAAGGCTTTCTCTTTCTCCAACAGTGAATGTTTCAAATTGCTGCTTCAACAGATTTCTGTGCATTTTCTTGGAAGCATCATTACCTCCAAACCTTGTTTTGAGAGCAGCCCAGAGTTGTTTTGCATCTTTAGCATCATGGAACTTGAGTAGATGACCATCTGGAATGGCAGACAAGAGAATGCTGAGTGCCTTCTCTTGATTCCTTAATGTAGCTGCTGGTAAGACTGCCTTAGGTGCTTTGGGTTGTCCAGGAATATCAATAGGTTCTGGAACGACTTCATTACCATTGACAATTACATTCTACAGTGCATGGTCTGTAATTGCAATGTACTGCCTCATCTTCATGCTCCATAGTTCGTACTCTCCCTTCTTGATGATAGGTATCCTAAGTGAGGTGATGGATGGTGGTGGAAACTTCAATCGACATCTTTAGATTTTTGTTAACTAGGTTTTAGGGTTTTTTCTTAGTCAGAGTTTCCACACAAGCTCTGATACCACTTGTTGGATCGATGTACTCTAACCAGACTAACTTAAATAGCTTGTTAAGGTTTAATAACCTCGGATAAATCCTAAGTTATTAACAATGAAACACTGAGCACACTTTATTAAGTATGCGGAATTTACTTAACAAAGCTAAGAAGAATATAACTTTTAACTTTCAACGATTTTATTAATAACTTTAAATCTGCTTGTTATGCAGACTCTTTAACAACTCTAATAATATCGAACTCTCTAAAACTCTAATAATACGCGTGTATCTAATGCCAATCTAGGGATCCTTTTATAAGCTCAAGGATAACCCTAGTCGGTTTACAATTTGTATCCTTGTACGAAAAGTAATCTAATAAAGAATATTCTAGAATTACAAAGCTTTCCATAAACGAATATAACAGTTCTTTTAGCCTTGCAGTACTTTGACTTCGACAACAGTACTTTGACTTCTTCTTTAGCAGTACTTTGACTTTTCCAGTACTTTGTCATTCTTCAGCACTTTCATATCCCAACAATCAGGTTAGCATAGCCACAAGACTGGTTCAAAAAGATACTCTGGCACCATTACCCTAGTTCCCCTCAAAATAGCATATGCCTACACTATGCCTAACTCAAACCCCACTGAGGTGATGAAATACGCTCAAAGCACATTACGTAATTATATGGCTAAGTATATGTGAGCCTATGGGATCATAAACAAATACACCTAGATACTTAAAGTAATAATATAAATAATGTATTTAAATTATATTAACATCAAAATGATTAATAAGTCACTTTTACTTATGTATTTATTATATAGCGTATTAATTAATAATACATTGAAAATAGTTATTTAATAGTATTTTATTAATAAATAAACTAAATCAAAAGTTGGAAAAGTCCTAATCAATCCCTAAGGGTGATCGATCAAAAAGGAGGGGAAAAAGGATTTGCTTAACTTGGTGATCAGGTTAAGAAGATTCTAGGAGATTAGGATTTAGTATTAACCGAAAGGCCAAATCCTACAATCCCATAACACACAATTATCAAATCTCTTATAAAATCAGCAGTTATGACCACAACTCATGCATAGCATATAAAATTAACACTTATTACCACATATCATACTTTAAAGGATATCACGAAGCACTTACGATCATAGATTATACAAAGTGTGTAAAATTAGCACTCATGAGCACATATTAGACTCTAAAAGATATCAAAAAACTTAGCACACCATATAAAATCAGCACTTATGATCATATATCAGCCTTATCACAAAGCTTAAACTAACACAAATATGTATCCACCAATCCACTAATAGCATACAAACTAAAAAACAAAATACCATATGTTAACCAATCAGATGGCAATCAGACTTATGTCTCAATATTTGAACCACCGAAACCACTGAACAATCACCATTCCTTTAGTTTCAACCCGGGTTATTTAGAAAGAGAGAGATGAGACTAATGTGTGTATATTTAAAGATAGAGATATGCTTAGAGACAAATATGAGTGTTTCATGTGTTATAATACTATGTGGATCTGAGAAAGAGATGAGGGTTTAGACACGTATGTATTCAAAAAGACACATATATTGCCTAGTTAGTGCATTTCCATAACGATGTATGACACCCAAAGGGGAAAAAAGCTTAAAACGATGTGTCTCATGGCCGAGTTACTTAACAACATCTAATGAAAATTGTATTACCTTAAATAATGTAAAGTATTAGCATTAAAAATAAAATTTGCGCCTGTGATGCGACTAATCTGTGTGGTGAAAAATTTTGGTTACGCTGTGCAAAGAATTCCCATGATAATATAAGAACATATCCTTAATGAGCCTTGAATCTCTAAAGACAATCGAAAAACTATATTGAAGGACATTAATAAGTGCAAAAGATGATAAGATTTGTTTATTTTTTTTTCAAACCTACTTTATATAATGACACATCAACTTCTAAAATGAATAATCAGTTTCCTTTTTTGATTAATAGCCCTTATGAAAGCAGCAGTTATGACCATAACTTATATACAACTTGAAAAAAATAGCTTGTAACCCTTAAGAAATCAAAAGTTATGACCACAACTTATACACAGTGTATAAAATCAGCACTTATGATTACATATGAGACTTCAGTCTATAAAATCAGCACGTATGATTACATATCAGACTTTAAAGGATATCACGAAGCACTTACCAACACAAATTATACAAGTGTATAAAATGAGCACGCATGATCACATATCAGACTCTAAAAGGTATCATAAATGTTAATACAAATAAGCCGTAAAAACGTTTATTTATATTTTACAATCTTCTAAAGTTTTGTCGATAACAAACATAAAATCATTTTAACAAAACAAATAAAATACGTAAATAGTTTGAGTCAATAGTTTTCTAACACACTTACGTATTTACATAAAACACTAAAACAAGTATAAGTGATTTTATGATTTAGATACATATGTACAACAACTAGTGTTTACATATTGGGTTAACATATACTTAAACAAAGTATACTAAAATGGGTAAAAACAAGTATATACTAAAATGGGTAGAAACAAGTATATACTAAATGGGTAAAAACTAGCAAAATGGTATTGACCCATAACCCATGGTTTTATATATACCACTTAAACAAGTTCATTGTATCCTTGAGATACATTGTATCTAGAAAGAAAACCATGGATCAACCCATAACCCATGACCCATGACCCATAACCAAAAATACCCATTGGCAAAGAGGAGCGTTCCACGGATCCCTGGCTTTGTGCTAGCCGGATCCCTTGTGGGAGGGATCCGCGGGATCCGGGGAACAGTAGAGAAATTCCTCTATAAATAGAGAGCCATTTCTTCCTTTCTACTAATCACTTTACACACATACTTCCCCAAGTATTATAACCCTCTAACCTCAGATCCAAGTGATCTATGTAGTTTGTCTTTACACACGAACTCTCGAGTAGGTGTCTCGGAGAGTGGAGTAGGGCAAGGAAGGTGTCCTTGTAGCCGAACCACTATAAATACTTGTGTCGTGGTGATGTGCTTCTTACTCTTTATCTTTCATTACACGTTTATATATCTATCTATCAATGTCCAACATAAACAACCAAATAGATTGACATAAGTCGATCTAAATATTTAAAAGGAAGTTTTAAATTGGTAAAAGTATTCAACCCCCCTTCTAGTTTTTCACAATTGGCATCAGAGCTTCGTTACCAAGTTTCTTAAAGTATGTTGTACTTTAAAGACTTGATACGATCCGTGTATGTTTGAAAACTACAAAGAAGGATTTTTTTTAAGGTCATATTTTCTTTCAAATCATTTTGTTGGACAATGATAGAATGCTCTAACATTTCTTTTGTTAAGCATTATCCATACTTGGATTTGGAGTTACCAAGAAAATCATAAAGAATCTATCTATATATTTCTCTTCGCAAAAAGGAATGTTTAGTATTCTCACAACATAAATCTGGAGATTCCAAGAAGATCACAAAAACATCTAAATACTTCTTTTTCTAAAAAGAATATTTAGCAAAGGTATGATCGTTATTTACTTACTTTTATTTTTTTATTGTTAAAATCTTAGTTGCATAATTCATTAGTAATTGTTCAAGTAGTTATTCAAATTATAGTCATCATCAAAATAGTATTCTTCGACTAATTTGTATAGACTACATTACCAACTTGTAATAATGATTTCTTGGTTATCCGATAACCTCAATCATTAGTCATCACAAAGGATTTATTGACACTTCATCCATGTCAATAAATATCCATATGAAACTTCTTATATTATGATAAAATGAGATTTTATTATAATGTTTGAAAAGCTTTCCAAGAATTATGACTAATTCTTAAAAGGGGAACCTCGTCTAAAAAGAATGGTGTTAAATCTTCAAAACCACAAACAACAAGCTTTAGAGCCTTAAGATTAAAACAATAGGCGTTTTTAGAACTCCCAAACCAAAGTTATCAAGGAATGTTTGAGCTGACTTTTGCTGTCATGCCGGATCCCTTCGTTTATACTAGCCGGATCCCAAATGAGAAGGATCCGCGGGATCCGTGTAACTGAAGACAGTATATGCTCAAGAATGATCACTGTGGATGTTCCACAATTATACTCACCTCAAAGACTCACGAACAAAAACTCAGGTACTGTTCATAGGAGCAATTTGATCATTCCTCTCAAGTTTAACAATCACTTGTGTAAGTACAATATTCACTACATTGTTAATTTAATTCCTTGATTTCTAAGATTATAATTTCTTCGTCTTTAAGAGTTGGGTTCAAATGGGTTTACCATAATTTGTCACCACATTGTTTTCTAAGATAATCTAAATCAAGGAATTAACATTGTTAATACAAATTAAACACATTTTTTGAACTCAACAAAGATGATGAGAGAAAAATTATGATCAAACCCTCTAGGTTACTATTCACAATTAACACCACATTGTGGTTGTGTTGTTTAGGAACATCATGCCAAGCAACAAGCAACAAGATTACCAAGACACCGCTCACTACATACCCATGTACCATAGGAAAAATGGATTAAGTCCGGACGATAGGAAAGCCTTTAAGTTGCTTGAAATGAGACTCTTTCATGAAGGTAGAGTTGTTGATCCTTCATTTCTTGTAAATACCGACATGAGGGAAGTATTTGGAACTATTGGATTTGATTGTTTATTGGATATAAACGAGCAAATTTGCCCAGTCTTTGTGCTTGAGTTCTACAAGACTATGGGTATAATTAGAAATGATGATGGGTCCATCTCAATTGAGTTCACCATAAATGAACATGAGTACACTCTTTCACTCGAGGAGCTTGGAAGAATAATAGGGGTTCCATATGATGGTGTTTGCATGTATTCTAATGAGTGGTCGTTGGAGGAGATACACTCTATGGTTGATCATCACGACATTTATCACGCACCAATCCCTGAAGCAACCACGGTAAGGGACACCGTGTTTATGCCAAGAGCATCCCCATCAAGGGTTACTAGGAAGTCGAAAGTGATCTATAGGGATCCTTTCCAAATGGAGCTCTCGGAGATGTACCCGTTGTATAGAAAATGGGAAGATGTGATAAGGGAGAATGTGGTGTGTCTAGTAGGAAACAAGGATCACCCCAACGCATGTCTAAGCTTCATGATCTATTGTCTAGTGACCGAGACTCGCTTCAACATTGCCTACTACATGGTCAAAAGAATGGCAAGAATAAGAAGCATGGACAAGATGGTGCTCCCATATGCAATGCTCCTAACCTGTCTTGCTAAATTCATCTTTGCATTAGATCCTTCTCCACAAACCTATGACCATAGTTTTTGCAACAAGGTTATGGTACCATTGACCGAGGGAAGAACCACGAGGTTTATGGTAGATGGCAAGAGTCCTCACCCACCTACGGATTCCTCGGAAGAAAGGGAGAGACCAATAGAAGGTAAAGGAAGTAGCAACCCACTCGGAAATACCGAACTCGACCCCTTGGAGTATATCAACCAATTGCCGGATGTTCCTGGTGCATCACCCGAATGGCAACAAACCAAGAGAATCTTCAAGTGCTTTGCCAACTTCTTGAAGAAAAAGAGGTAGAATGGAGGACGGGTGAAGACGAGATGGGAAGGAGAAGAGAGGTAAGGTCTTAGGACCCAAGTGTATGATGAACAATTTCAAACAATGGTTTGTAACACTTTAAACTATGCTCGTAGTATGTAGGTATCGCCATATCTTGGCACTAAACAACTCTAACTGAAGTATTTGAAAAATGAGATTTTACGACCCCTTGAGTGGTCGTCGTCACTCATTCTAGGAATTTTAGCTCTTCCTATTTTGCTATACATAATAGTAGTTGTGTTCTTGCATTTAGTCCCCATAGAAACAACTAGGAGAAGCATTTACTAAGAAGTGCAAAGTTGCACATTTTGCTGAAATCCTTCTGATCTGCAGTAGGTGGATCCCAGCATTTGAACTAGCCGGATCCCTCCTAGAAGGGAGCCGTGGGATCCGTGGCATCTGATAAGCAATACAGATTTGCCTACATCAAAATAGTCTACTAGATCACCTCACACAAGTCAAACATAAGATACTAGAGCCAACTAAGTCTTCCTCAAATAGTTGATAACCTCACTCTTAGCTTAACTAGAATATATTTTCGAAATATCTTTGATTTCTCAACTAGTCAAAACTCACCATAATTCCGTTCCAACACTCACACATTATCTATCACGTTTGGTAGCACTTAGTTTGGTCTAGCCTTCAATTTTAGCAAATTGATCTCAATCATCTTCGACTTAAAATTAGGCTCAAAAATAGTTTTTCATTTCTTTTTATTTTTAAAGATTTTAGTAAATTCCTCTTAGGACATCATCTGACTTCTAAGACTGGTTACCACCATTTCTCCACATCAAATTAAATGATATCCTTGTCAAACATATAGCTAGACTACCCAAAGTCAATTTTCTTGCCCAAAACCATCATTAAGCACCATCACTTATTATGGTTGAAGATTTGAGATATCCAACAGCTAAAGACTTCAAAATTAAGTCAAAACCTTGAAATACATTGATAATAAACCTTACAAAAGCATAATCATTTCACCTAAAAAACCTGTCTAACAGCCGGATCCTTGGTATTTAACCAGACGGATCCCTGCTGAGAGGGATCCGCGGGATCCGTAGCTGCAAAGCCTCAATCAGACTTCCATATTCAATTCTAAGTCATCTTTTGGTTCTCTAACCACTTTTAGCATTCTTTTATTATCCTCCTAGAGCTGATCAAAACCTTAAGAGCATGCTTAGTCCTCTAAGTGGCCAAGAATTTAATTTCCTAATTCAAATTATCCTTTATAAACCAAACAACCTTAGGTTTAAGGCACCATCCTCACTCACCTTTCAAAAATCAGCAATTAGAAGCTCACATTAGCATCATCATCACCATGACTAAGACTCTTAGCAACAACTCCACAACCTTAGGATCATCCAAAAGAAAGGGTCAAATGATCCATGAAATATCTTCCACCGAAACATCCTGATACTAGAACCCCATCCCATCAAACTCATCCAACAAAGGCTAAGAGAACCGCAAGGATTAGCATCAAACCTTTCGGACTAGAGAAAGGATCCTCTAGCTCAAAACCAAACTTGACTAGTTCTAGCAAGCCATCAAAACCATCATTCATTGAGCATGGTCTACATTCCTTGAATGAGCCTCTCCCTCACCCAAACATCTATTCATTGTTTCATTCACCACCAAGAAACTCTCAAACTCCCATTCACCAACCTTTTCATTGAATAGGGAACCACCACCAACAACGCCAACTAGCCCATCATGGGAGACAAGGAATAATCTTGATCATATGAAAGAAGTTCCATTACCACCCTCATTTTTAGAACCTCATCCTACCTCTCAAAATGAAGACCCACAATCACACATAGAACCTCCTCAAAATATCCATTTTCCTCCGGGTCCAAACCAAGACAATAATTGTCCAAATTGTCTAAACACTCAAGGACTTGTTCAAGAAGCACGAAATGAGATACATTTCATGTTTAATCATCTTCTTGCAAAGTTGGATCAAATCATCAAGTCCACTCATCCCTAGACTCAAGCACATTGTTGCATTTTAAGTCTAGCAACTAGTTAGTATTAAGTGGTACTTGTATGTCCTGGTTCATTCTCTTAGTTTTAATGATTTGTTTGGTTATCTCTTGTTTTATCGAATGAATATTTATATGCTATGATTACTTTGTGCGTTGTGCTTGTTATTTCACACATATATCATCTCTTTATTAGCATTGTTTGACACATCTTCACTTCTGAAGAAACTGTCACCAAATGGCCGGATCCCTCCAAAATGCCTAGACGGATCCCTCCAAGAAGGGAACCGTGGGATCCGTGGTACAGAAGCACAAATTTCTACTAACTTGAGTTTTATTTGCAGGAAATTATGCACTATACTCTTGCTTTCTAACCTTTACTTTGTAGATTTTTCAAAATACACATGAAGATTTTGACACCATAAAGCTAGGGGGAGCTTTGTGTCAAACGATACTGCAAAAACATTTGCAACTTAATCCAATTTTGGATTATACTTCATGACACCCCATTGCAACTTTGCAATCTTCAAGGGGGAGCACGTTGTCGTCATTTAGACGAACCATTTGCAAACATATTTGCAAACACAACTAGTTTATTTTACGTTATGTCCTTGACGCCCTCTCAAAGGGATGGACTCGTCAAAGGGGAGTTAAGACGAGGACCATTTCCGTCACTTGCTCTCTTTACATTTTCTTTTACATTTTTTTTATAAAAATTGTGTTAGTTTCTTTTAACACTTTTTGTTTCGACAAAAAGGGGGAGAAGAAAGTAAAAACTACTAATTCAAATTTGCTACGAATTTTAGTTTTTCTTAAAATAATTTTATGTTTTGTCATCAACAAAAGGGGAGATTGTTAATACAAATAAGCCGTAAAAACGTTTATTTATATTTTACGATCTTCTAAAGTTTTGTCGATAACAAACGTAAAATCATTTTAACAAAACAAATAAAATACGTAAATAGTTTGAGTCAATAGTTTCCTAACATACTTACGTATTTACATAAAACACTAAACCAAGTATAAGTGATTTTATGATTTAGATACATATGTACAACAACTAGTGTTTACATATTGGGTTAACATATACTTAAACTAAGTATACTAAAATGGGTAAAAACAAGTATATACTAAAATGGGTAAAAACAAGTATATACTAAATGGGTAAAAACTAGCAAATGGTATTGACCCATAACCCATGGTTTTATATATACCACTTAAACAAGTTCATTGTATCCTTGAGATACATTGTATCTAGAAAGAAAACCATGGATCAACCCATAACCCATGACCCATGACCCATAACCAAAAATACCCATGGGCAAAGAGGAGCGTTCCACGGATCCCTGGCTTTGTGCTAGCCGGATCCCTTGTGGGAGGGATCCGCGGGATCCGGGGAACAGTAGAGAAATTCCTCTATAAATAGAGAGCCATTTCTTCCTTTCTACTAATCACTTTACACACATACTTCCCCAAGTATTATAACCCTCTAACCTCAGATCCAAGTGATCTATGTAGTTTGTCTTTTGTTTTTGTGTGATTCTCTAGGTTGCTCTTAAAGGCGAGATCACCACTTCTTGAAGACGAGCAAGCTCAAGTCCATAAGTTGCCATGCTTCGTCATCATCAAGACAACTAAGGTTCTCTTGTTGATAGTTCTTTCTTTCTCCATAGATGTTGGGTTGAAGGCATTAGTAAAGGATGCCGAAAGTGTCAAGTTGAAGGCATTAGTAAAGGATGCCGAAAGTGTCAAGATGAAAACATTAGTGAAAGGTGCTTATCGTCCATGTCAAATCATTAGTGAAGAATACTAAAGGTGTCAAGACGAAGGCATTAGTGAATGGTGCCAAGCGTTGTGTCAAAGGCATTAGTGAAGGATGCCGAAGAATCAAATCAAGTAGCATTTGGGAAGAATGCCTAGGTCGTATAATCGATGAGGTGCATCGTTATACATATAAGTATTTGTTTATTTCCAAGGATGGTGATATCCTTGATGGTGTTGTAACAAGGAGTGGATCTCCTTGACATTAGGTGTTGTGTTGTGAAGGGTAGTAGTTCCTCCATAGTAATGGAACTAGGTGCTTAGCCTAGTACCTAATAAAGGGTAGGCGATGTTGTGATAGGATTAGTTCTCCCTGGTGTGAAAGAACTCGGTGGTTAGCCTAGCACCGTATAAAGGGTAGGCGACGTTGTGTTAGGTGTGGTTCGCCTTGGTGTGAAGGAACTCGGTATTTAGCTTTGTACCGGAAAAAGGTTAAGCGACGTTGTGAAGGCTTCTCCGCCATAAGGAGTTTGTGTAGTGCTTACGAACTCTCGAGTAGGTGACTCGGGGAGTGGAGTAGGGCAAGGAAGGTGTCCTTGTAACCGAACCACTATAAATACTTGTGTCGTGGTGATGTGCTTCTTACTCTTTATCTTTCATTACACGTTTATATATCTATCTATCAACGTCCAATATAAACAACCAAATAGATTAACATAAGTCGGTCTAAATATTTAAAAGGAAGTTTTAAATTGGTAAAACTATTCAACCCCCCTTCTAGTTTTCCACTATTGGCAACAGAGCTTCGTTACTAAGTTTCTTAAAGTATGTTGTACTTTAAAGACTTGATACGATCCGTGTATGTTTGAAAACTACAAAGAAGGATTTTTTTAAGGTCATATTTTCTTTCAAATCATTTTGTTGGACAATGATAGAATGCTCTAACATTTCTTTTGTTAAGCATTATCCATCCTTGGATTTGGAGTTACCAAGAAAATCATAAAGAATCTATCTATATATTTCTCTTCGCAAAAAGGAATGTTTAGTATTCTCACAACATAAATCTGGAGATTCCAAGAAGATCACAAAAATATCTAAATACTTCTTTTCCTAAAAAGAATTGATATGTGCTTAAACACATATCTTTTCTTTATCAAAACTAACCCAAATTAACCAAGAAAGAGCCGTTAATGCTTAATATTTGCGTGTTTCTTGAGTTTTTGCATGTGCAGGTACGGATATGATAAAACACACAAAAAGAAGCCAAATCAGACGAAAACCCGAGCACGAGAGATTAAGAGAGCTAAAGCTGAGCCGGAAGGTCAGAATTAAGCATCTGTGAAGATTTTTATGCTCAAAGGATGATATTTGAAAGATATAATCAAGTTTGAAGAATTATCAGAAATAGTCCCTGAACTTTCAGTTATTGGCAGAATATACGCTCAAGTTTTAGAATTTACAAAATCAGCCCTTGGATTATTTGAAGATTGGCAAAGTTAGTCCTTGATCAAATTTTCAGATTTACAAGATTGGTCCCTGGATTTTCAGCATGTACACTAATAGTCCTTGAAACACATTTTGGGTCCAAAGTATATCCTAAATCCAAATCAAATGACCAAAGCCCAAAATATAAGCCAGCTATCCGAATCCATAGCCCAACTACAAAATACCCGGTCCTAACCAAATATCTATACCCGTATACCCACATCCCAACCCTGGTCAAACTCATAACCCGGTCAACACAAACCAAATTATATTAAATAAACACACACACGCCAAAACTTTTACCCAAATCCCTCCCAAACCCAGGAATACATAAACCCTAATTTGCCCTCGACACCAATCAACCAAATTAACCACAATTGAGGGTATTTACGTCCTTTCCCTGACACATTATGACACCACACTGACACACGTCCTTTCCGTGTGTCATTCCTCTTCTATGATTGGTCGATTGAATGAATGCACATGATCCAATGGTGGGAAATGATTGGAAAGAGCTAGAAACTTATCCAAGGGCTGTGAGGTGATGAAAAGAAGCACAAATGCAACCTTCTGGATCCTTCTCAAACTTGGAGCTTAAGTATAAATACCCCCTTGTAATCACAGTTGTAGGTGTGTAATTTTCTGAGTAGGTTTTATAGTAGTAAGCTCGTTTTTATTCAGTATTTGTATTTCCTTTTATTTGTAATCTGTTTTAATTAATGAAATCAGTTTTTAGTTAATTTCACAACTTCAATTTTATTCTTGTTTTGAGGTTTCATATTAGCTTATTAAGTTCTATCAATCTTATTTTTAGCTTATTCAAATCAAGTTTTAGCTTATGGTTTAATCTTATCAAAAATCACAAAAAAAAATAAGAAAAATACTTAAAAAATAAAAAAAATATCTCAAATTTGTTATTAAGCTACTATCAGCTTGTGTTTTTGCTTCAATAAGCTCTCTTAAGCTCTATTACAACTTAGTAAGTTCTTATAAAGGTTCCTACTGAGAATTATTCTCAAAATCATTCAAGTCAAACATAAGTCAACTTGCAGTCTCAAATTGGTATGAAGCTGGATTTGGGTTAAGCTAAGCTGGATTTGGGTTGGATTTGGTTTGAAATAGTGTATTTTGGTTTTGAGATAAGCTGCAAATAAGCTGGACTTCATGTGAGTACTAATTCAGTCTAAACTCATAACTGTTTTGCTGCACTTTTGTGTTACTCTTTGTTGTAGCTTATTTATCATAATTAGATCAATTGTTAGTAGCTATTTGACTATTTAAACTTAGGTAATTGCTGTTTTGATTTGAAGCTTGGTATAAGATAAGAGTTATTAGCTTGCTTAACTAGTGTTTGGATTAAGTGGTGATTCTGTGTTAGAGGTTAGTTTAGTGGTAAAACTCAGTTGCTTTAGTCTCAATAGGTCATAACTTAGTCATATTAATCTTCAAATTACATCTCAAATCAGTGGAAGTCAAATCTCACTAGGTTCTGCTCTTATCTTCAAATCAGATAGTGTAGAATTAGTATAGATTGCATGTTAGGATTAGAATCAATATAGGTAGCATAATTCAGTCACATTTCATCTCTAATCATCATTTACAATCATTTTTCAGAGATCAAAATCTCACTTTAGTCAAAAATTGCAAATCTGTCAAAATAGTCAAAAGTGTCAAAACCAGTTTTCATAAAACTTTGTGGATTTTTAATAGCTTCATTTCTGGTTCAAAATTATTGAAAATTTGGGATAACAAAATTCAGTTGGTCAGGTTTAGTAATCTCATTTTTGTGGAATTTTATCTAGCTTCTATAAGCTCTAAATCAGCTTGTTCTTAGAGCTGAATTGCCCTGTTCACACTCAGCATAACTGAGTGTGAATCAGGCTCACTTGCAGCCTTTGCATAGGGTTCATTCTAGATAGTTAGATCTTGAAATTTCGTTTATCAGTTCTTAGCTTGGTGGTTTTTAGTTCCTCATATCTGTTTTTCAGTCAAGCTTATTGGATAAGCAGTTGCATTTGCTTAAAGTTGATAAGTTAAAACTGTTTGTTGTTCATTAGTGAATCGAATCAAATCAGCTTAGATTGAACTCTAGAAGTTTAGGATAGTTGAAATAAGTTGGGTTTTAGTTATTTTAGCTTACTTTAGCTTCTGTTTTGATTTGGTGCTTGTTTATGCTCATTTAGCTTATTAAAAGTAGCTTACGTAGGATCAGTTGCACTACAGCTTTTAAATCTCTCACATAAGCCATAGTTTTTATATTTTTCCTAGGTTTAGAATAATATTTTAGATTTTCCCTGAATTTTTCATAATTTTCTGGCACGGTTTACTATTTTTCTTATTTTAAATCAGTTTTTAGTACTTTTTAAATAGCATTTAATACAAATAAATCAGAAAAGCTTCAAAAAAATAAGTTTTCAATTTTCATAGATTAAGAAAAATATAAAAATCCAAAAAGATATTTTTCCATAATTTTCCTAGTTCAAATTATAATTTTTAGCAATTTAATTAGTTTTAATTAGTTTTTAATTCAAATAAATTCGAGAAAAATCATAAAAATTAGTTTTAATTCTTAGTTAATTTTCTAATATCATTTTTAGTTAGAAAGTAATTTTAGATCATTTTTAGGACTTAGTTTAGATGTAGTTGCATTTTATTTACGTTTCATTTTAGTTTAATTCGCGTATTTAGGATTCCCCGTAGTGTAATTTCCCTTAATTGTTTTCCCATTTCCCGTAGTTTAGATCATAATCAAAAATCCAAAACATCGAGCATTTTAATAACGAACCAATAACGACGTTGCCCATTCACACCTAGTTGGGAAACGACTCGGATTTCCTAATCCGTATCACTATCACTCACGGGTTTTGATTCATTATCCTTTTTCCTAAAGGGATTTTAAATCATTCCTTTTGGTTATTTTTTATATCGATATTGTGGTTTTATCCATACACACACACCCCTAGCCTCATAACGAATCAAATTTTGGCACCGCTGCCGGGGAGGTTGTGTCGCTACAATATCGTTAAAGGTTTGACGATTAGTGACTCGAGATCCTTCATTTGTGAAGTTACTATTTTTTTTTATTAAAATCAAAAAAGTAAAAAAATATTTTCCTTTTTCTTTTATATATATATCATATTAAAAATACAAAAAGATTTTCTCTTTTGTTTTGAGCTAAAATAGAATACATCAATTATATAACATTCTCAACGGAGGTGTTATCATTAGTAAGTTCCCGAACCAAAGATTAAAACTTGCCTTTGTGTCGCTTGTGAGTCGATTTATTTCTATTGGATAAACAAACTGTGTGGTGGGTATAAGGACGGCCTGACCTTAAATTGCGGCTGAAAAGAGGCGGGTTTTTAATAAGCTTCGCGCTGACCTAAAAAGCTTCTCCTTATAGAAGTGATTTATTCACTTGGGATTATTGGTTAAGTTCACTGTTGTTTTCGAATACCGTTCTCATTTAATTGCCTTGGTTTTTGAAAGTGCATGCGCACTCATTCTAATAACTACAGACCGATACGTGAAACCGCTACAATTCCGAGAAGGCGAAATAGACGTGCTTCATTAGTCGAACCCGATATTCGAACTAATCCGACTCCGCCCATCGTCGAAATGGCGGAGGACAACCGATCCATGTTAGAGCAACTACAAGCACCCACCGAGGGTTATGGAGAAGCCATCGTCGTCCCGGCAATCGTTGCCGATAACTTTGAGCTTAAACATGGTTTGATAAATTTGGTTTCGTCGAGCCAATTTTACGGATTTGAGAGGGACGATCCTCACTCTCATATCCAACGATTCAACAAGCTCACGTCTACGATCAAGTACCGTAACGTTCCGGAAGAGGCTATCAAGCTACTACTCTTCCCGTTTTCACTTGAGGGGGCCGCCCAGATTTGGCTCGAAAAACTACCCCTCGATCGATAACCACATGGGAGAATTTAGTGTCAAAATTCGTGAACGAATTCTTCCCACCGTCTAAAACAACAAGCTTAAAAAATGAAATAACAAAATTCACACAAAGATTTGATGAATCATTTAGTGAGGCATGGGACCGAATCAAAGATTTGCTTAGGCAATGTCCCCATCATGGTTTTTCTGAGTTACACCAACTTGATACGTTTTATAACGGTTTGAATGAGACTGATCAAGACTCTCTCAATGCCGCCGCGGGTGGTAATTTGTTGACCCGATCAACGAGAGATGCCTTGTCCATTATTGAGAATAAATCTAAAGTTCGTACCTCACGTAGCAAATCGGTTGCTGCCCGAGTGAGTGTTTCACCATCGTCCTCGTCTTTTGAAAATACGTCTAGCACCGATGCTAAGATTGATAAGCTTACGGATATGATTCAGGCTTTGGTTAAGATTAAGACGGCTAAGATTAATTCTTCTCCACCCGCTCAAGTCAAAGCGGTGGAATCGACTTGTACTACTTGTGGTGGCCCGCATGCTTACTACAATTGTACCGCCACCGATGGTAATCCTTTCGATGCTAATGCCATAACCGAAGGTAACCAATACCGTCCTCAAGTTGAAACGAACCCTCGTGTTAGTAATCAAATGGGACCTCCGGGATTTTCTCAATCGAACAATCAGACTCGTTTTAATCCGAATCAAGTTCGTGGGCCAAATGTTCAAAACCAATTCAAAGCCCCACCAAATCAATACCCGACCCAAAGGGTCAATTACAATCAAGGATATCAAGCTCCACCTTTGCCCTCTAATGAATTCTCGAATTACGTTCAGCACAATAATGCTAAAATCCACACCATGCAAACCCAGATTTCAAGTTTGAGAAATGAATTCCAATCTTCATTAACTAGACAAAGCAATGAGTTTAGGAACGAAATTCGACTTCAGAACAACAAGATGGATGCTTCGCAGAATAAACTTGAGAATATGTTGAATGCTGTTTTGTGCCAAATGAGTCAACCCTCGGGTTCCGGTTCTCTCCCAAGTAACACAATTCCAAACCCGAAGGGAGAAATGAAATCCGTTACCATTCGAGATGATGGTCTCTCGATGACTACTTCCTCTCCGGTGAGGAGTGTAGCACGAGAGACCGAGGTGACAAAGGACCCGGTAATTCCTCTTGATAATGGAAAAGCCACATACGTCCAACCTCTGGTTGCCCAAGTTCCTTCTATCTCTGTCAAAATGCCGAGTTCTAACCTTTCACCGTGCAAATCTATTCAATCACGATTCGAAAAAATGAAAGTAGTTTCCGGAACAAAGTTCAAACTTACAACTGATATGATTAAAGCTGCTGACATGATTTATGAAAAGAAATTGGAACAAATTTCACAGATTTCAATTGAGCCTACACCGTCTAATTCTTCCTCGAACCAAGCTCCCGAGAAGCTTGGTGATCCCGGGAAATTTCTCCTTCCTTGCTCTTTGAATGATATTGAGGAATATAATGCCTTAACCGATTCGGGTGCAAGCATAAGTCTCATGCCTCTTGCGATATATCATGAGTTTGGATTGAAGAATCTTATACCGACTCGTATGACTATTGAATTAGCTAATCGAACAATTGCTCACACGGTTGGTGTAGTCAACGATGTTATGGTACGAGTGGATAAATTCCATTTTCCCGTGGATTTCGCCGTCGTTGATATAGAGGTCGACGCCCGAGTCCCTCTCACTTTAGGAAGACCATTCTTGAGAACCGCGAAAGTCCTTGTGGATCATTACCAAGGAACGTTAACGATCAGAAAAGGAAATGAAAAGATTGTGTTTTATGCCGAACAAACGTCAAAACCTCCACCCGAGGATCATTCTATCCTTGCAGCCTTTGCATAGGGTTCATTCTAGATAGTTAGATCTTGAAATTTCGTTTATCAGTTCTTAGCTTGGTGGTTTTTAGTTCCTCATATCTGTTTTTCAGTCAAGCTTATTGGATAAGCAGTTGCATTTGCTTAAAGTTGATAGGTTAAAACTGTTTGTTGTTCATAAGTGAATCAAATCAAATCAGCTTAGATTGAACTCTAGAAGTTTAGGATAGTTGAAATAAGTTGGGTTTCAGTTATTTTAGATTACTTTAGCTTCTGTTTTGATTTGGTGCTTGTTTATGCTCATTTAGCTTATTGAAAGTAGCTTAATTAGGATCAGTTGCACTACAGCTTTTAAATCTCTTACATAAGCCATAGTTTTTATATTTTTCCTAGGTTTAGAATAATATTTTAGATTTTCCCTGAACTTTTCATAAATTTCTGGCACGGTTTACTATTTTTCTTATTTTAAATCAGTTTTTAGTACTTTTTAAATAGCATTTAATACAAATAAATCAGAAAAGCTTCAAAAAAATAAGTTTTCAATTTTCATAGATTAAGAAAAATATAAAAAGCCAAAAAGATATTTTTCCATAATTTTCCTAGTTCAAATTATAATTTTTTGCAATTTAATTAGTTTTAATTAGTTTTTAATTCAAATAAATTCGAGAAAAATCATAAAAATTAGTTTTAATTATTAGTTAATTTTCTAATATCATTTTTAGTTAGAAAGTAATTTTAGATCATTTTTAGGACTTAGTTTAGACGTAGTTGCATTTTATTTACGTTTCATTTTAGTTTAATTCGCGTATTTAGGATTCCCCGTAGTGTAATTTCCCTTAATTGTTTTCCCATTTCCCGTAGTTTAGATCATAATCAAAAATCCAAAACATCGAGCATTTTAATAACGAACCAATAACGACGTTGCCCATTCACACCTCGTTGGGAAACGACTCGGATTTCCTAATCCGTATCACTATCACTCACGGGTTTTGATTCATTATCCTTTTTCCTAAAGGGATTTTAAATCATTCCTTGTGGTTATTTTTGATATCGATATTGTGGTTTTATCCATACACACACACCCCTAAACCTCAACGAATCAAGAATATTTAGCAAATGTATGATCGTTATTTACTTACTTTTATTTTTTTATTGTTAAAATCTTAGTTGCATAATTCATTAGTAATTGTTCAAGTAGTTATTCAAATTATAGTCATCATCAAAATAGTATTCTTCGACTAATTTGTATAGACTACATTACCAACTCGTAATAATGATTTCTTGGTTATCCGATAACCTCAATCATTAGTCATCACAAAGGATTTATTGACACTTCATCCATGTCAATAAATATCCATATGAAACTTCTTATATTATGATAAAATGAGATTTTATTATAATGTTTGAAAAGCTTTCCAAGAATTATGACTAATTCTTAAAAAGGGAACCTCATCTAAAAAGAATGGTATTAAATCTTCAAAACCACAAACAACAAGCTTTAGAGCCTTAAGATTAAAACAATAGGCGTTTTTAGAACTCCCAAACCAAAGTTATCAAGGAATGTTTGAGCTGACTTTTGTTGTCATGCCGGATCCCTTCGTTTATACTAGCCGGATCCCAAATGAGAAGGATATGCGGGATCCGTGCAACTGAAGACAATATATGCTCAAGAATGATCATTGTGGATGTTCCACAATTATACTCACCTCAAAGACTCACGAACAAAAACTCAGGTACTGTTCATAGGAGCAATTTGATCATTCCTCTCAAGTTTAACAATCACTTGTGTAAGTACAATCTTCACTACGTTGTTAATTTAATTCCTTGATTTCTAAGATTACAATTTCTTCATCTTTAAGAGTTGGGTTCAAATGGGTTTACCATAATTTGTCACCACATTATTTTCTAAGATAATCTAAATCAAAGAATTAACATTGTTAATACAAATTAAACACATTTCTTGAACTCAACAAAGATGATGAGAGAAAAATTTTTGATCAAACCCTCTAAGTTACTATTCACAATTAACACCACATTGTGGTTGTGTTGTTTAGGAACATCATGCCAAGCAACAAGCAACAAGATTACCAAGACACCGCTCACTACATACCCATGTACCATAGGAAAAATGGATTAAGTCCGGACGATAGGAAAGCCTTTAAGTTGCTTGAAAGGAGACTCTTTCATGAAGGTAGAGTTGTTGATCCTTCTAACTCTAGGGTAATTACTCCTTCTAACTCTAAGATCAGTACCACTTGAAATTCATGATACATCACTCATCGCCTTCACTTTTTACTAATTCACTTGTCATCACCATATTTTTAGAAAGAATTTTAAACAGAAAAGACGGGAACAAATAATCACTAAATATGAGCATAGTTATTATACTACATAACATTCATTGGAGTGGAACTTGGAGCCGGTACTATTGTGAAGTCGCCGGTTGGAGGTCGGCTCTGGGGAAGACGATGGCTCGGGTGAAATTTGGAGTCGTGGCTCGAGCCAGCACTGTTCACAAGCCGAGCCGAGCATAGCCGTCGGCTTAGAGGGATTAAAAAAACTAGTGGGTTTTGCACTTACTTGGAACTTGATTATTGGGGTTCACTGAATGTTGTACACCTGTTTTCCATTAGAACAATCACCAGTTTCATAAGATTTGTTGCATATTGTACACTTGTTTTCTATTATTAATGCTAGAACTATTTACACAAGCATTTGCCTATTCATTTGTTTAGTCCTTAATTGCTCTCTCTAAACACACATACAAGTTGTTTTACTAAGTTGGGTTACATCTAAGAGAGTGGTGGTCGTTTAGGGTGTCGGTGTTTCAATAATCGATAAAGAGGTTGCACTACCATCTGATTCGTTAATGTAGGGTATTTTGTCTTTTTTCTTTTTTTTTTTAGTTTGTGGATTTATGGATATGTGTTTGTGTTTGTTTGAACTTTATCATAAGTCTGATGTATGATCGTAAGAGCTTATTTTATATGGTTTGCTACAAGTGGTGTTTTATTTGGCTGCTAAGATCTTTTGATACTATTAGTGGATTTCTATATTAAGCTTTGTGTATAGGTAGTACTTGCTTATAATTTTTGTGCAGATTTTTAGTTTGTCAGTTCATTAGGTGTGTTATATTCATGTAACTAGTGTTTGATATTTGGATGTTTTCTGATCTGAATGTTAAATGCATGATTGTTTCAGGATTTGGGTTTGTTGAAGCGATGTTGCCAACTGTACTTTTGGCGTGGCGAAAGTCGTATGGCATAAAATGTAACCATATTTTGCAGGGTAATTGATATATGAGCTAAGGTACTAGATTTAAGATTTTAATGACTGTCATGAAGCAGGTTGCGTAAAAACTTAATGTGAAATATTAGGATCATGAGACGTTGGTAAGGTCATTTGATATGCCACTTATATATGTTATTAGTAGAAATAGCATGCATGAGTGACATGCCAAGTGGTTTAACCAACGTCTCATAGCTTTTTAGGTAACCCAATTTAGGTATTGGGGATTTGGTTATATGTTGGTGCATTTTATTTTGAATCACAATTGTTAAATTTAGTTTCTTGATTTCGCGTTTAGGTTTGAATTTTTTATTGACGGTACATGTTTGAAACTATGTTATCTGAGTTAATTGTAAGTGGTTGTGTTAATTTTTTGAATATCGTTAGGGGATTTATGATCCCTACATCTCACAAAACATGGCCATGCATTTTGTAATGCATTTTCATAATTACTTTATACCATTTTGTATATACTTTCCTTTTTCTAGGGGGTGGTCAATGCGGTTTAATTAATCTGTAAACTATGTGTGTGGGAGTGAAATTTGTAATCTTTAAACCACACCCTTTTATTGCCTGATGTTAGCAATAGGTCGCTCACAATAGTTTTAAGCTATTTTTGGGTTTTCAGATTGAATGATTCATGATATCCTTTAAAGAGCTAAATGTAGTCATATTTACTGATTTTATACGTTGTCTATAAGTTGTGGTTATAGTTGTTGATTTCATATATACTATTAATATTTTCGTGATATCTTTTCAGGTGGCATTGGTGTTGTTATCCTGGGAATTATGTGCACGGGACAACGAAAAGTTGTTACCAAAAAGAATGACTACAACATAAGTGCAGATTGTTTTTGTCTATGCATATACTTTACATTGTGAAGTGTTCGATTGATTTAGGTCCATAATATGCGCCCTTATTGTGTATCTAATACAATATCTGATCTTAGACATAAATATAATTGCTATAATTATTAATAGAGCAAATTACCAAAACGAACCATTTCCACTACTCATTTACGAATATGAACCTCGCCTGTATTGTTTACCAAAATGAACTTTTGGCCTGGGCGAGAGGCTAGACGAGATTGCGTGAGCGTGGGCGAGTGTCTGGGCGAGGAAAAGTGGCTAAGCGAGATTGTTGGGATTGGGTGAGAGGCTAGGCGTGAATGGAGGCGAGGGTTTGGGCGTGAATGGAGGCGAGGGAAGGAAATGTTGGGCGTGTATTTGTTATGTTGGGCGAGGAAGGAATACAAATGTTATTGTATTCATGATATGACTTTGGTGTTGGACATAACAAATACAAAGATAACACACCTCATCTTTTTATTAAACAAATAAATATCTGTTGTTTGCTTGCGTAGCAGTCCCACGTTAAAAGATAACACACGCTATTTATGTGTAATTTAATGTCATATTTAAGTTCATAACCACATTGAGTATTGTCATCACTCATCATCTTTAAAAAAATGAGTCACGTACAAAACTGGGACCATTATGATACTGGGACCACTTTGAAGATGTGACATTTTTAGACCATTTTTGTAAAACCTTGAAAAAAGGTTTGTATTAGTAAAATGTATATGTAGATAGATTATTTAGGTAATTTATCATTATTAATATATTGTTTTATTTTGTATTTAGGCTATAGAAGAAATGTCATCTACAAATAATAATGTTCACTAAGGATGATGGAAGAAATCGGTATAATGGTTATATATGATGGTCGAAGATGGATTTTCACCACCAAACACTCGGGCTTGGTTGGCCTGGCTATATGGATTTGTTGAGGTATGATATTTATTGATTTCATGTTAAATTTGGTTTTTGGATTGCATTTAAGATTATTGTGCTTTTAGTAGGTTGTTAACGTATATCTGATTTTGATAATAGTTGCTTGGCTATGATGATTCAAACACCCGATGCGTCTTAATTTGGGTCTGCAGTCAATAAAATATCTGAGCCAGAGTATACATATCTTAATTCAAGTTACTAATGCATTGATCAGTTTTTTATTCAGGTTATCCAGTGTACGCAAAATCGACATACCAAGGTTGGGGTGAGGAGATTAGGATAAAATGATGTCAAGGTTTTCTAAGACGCTTGCAAAGAGAAAATATGTGATGGAAAAAAACGTTACACGGACCTTTTTTTTTACTGAATTTCTCCTTGCTCGTTTTCCAACAAACCTTTGTATCCGTATCTTTTATCCTCCTTAGCCCAATGAGTATGCCTATTTTACAAATCATGCATATTGTAAATAGAAACTAAACATTATCTTAGGTAACAATTTTGGTGGTTTGGGGAAACATGAGGATCGTCCGTCAGAGCTGTGGTTTCTTTTTTGGTATGGTACACCTACTCATTCTATCATGTTTATTTAAATACGTTAAATTTCCGATTATTAGTTTGAGTGTATTGCTCGGCATCATGCCACTTAACAAGCAAACATTGTCGCTTAACATCTAACAGCATAACATGGAGTCGTAAAATGTTGGGCCACGTTTACTAATGTCGCACGATCTCTAATACATGTAGACTATGAAGGTGACATGAAAAAAAAACAGTTATGCGACTGGACAACATGTTTTACATGCAACATTGGAAACACATCGTTTATCGATATTTTTGGGTGTATTCGGGTTTGCTGCGAAACTCGAACGAACATCTTTTGCACATAGCATTGGATAGATAATACCAGAGTTTATATGACGGCGTTATTGGCTGCTTAAGTTTAGCAGATGCCATAAGTTTGAAATATGGTTAAGATTTTGTTTGTCTCGATGTCATAAACACTTACCTACAATTTCATTCAGAATAGTAACTATGGCAAAATATGTGCATAAAAGGTTATGGGTTTAATTGGTCAATGGTCACCCTTTAATATTGTGAAATATATTTTTCTGTAAAAGTTTTTACTAATAATTTCATTCTAAAATTATTTAAAAATAGTATGATCTTTGTAAATGTTGGACGAATTATTAGAAAACGTTTTTTCTGAAAAAAGAAGTGATTCACCATTCATGTAAGTAAGTTATGATTATAGGTTGGAATTTCCTTCTATTATCAAAATGGATTTCTTGTTGCTTTTGTTACTCTTACCATGGAAGATTGTGTGGAAAACTAGAAGGGGGGTTGAATAGTTTTGCCGATTTTAAGTTAGTTTCAAAAACTTTAGATTCGATATTATGTGAAATTGTATGGATGTTGAGAAAGTATAGATCTAATGATAAAGCAACTAAATAAAGTAAAGCAAGAGATAGAAATGACACAACCGATTTATAGTGGTTCGGCTACAAGGACACCTTCCTTGCCCTACTCCACTCCCCGAGTCACCTACTCGAGAGTTCAAGCACTATGTCAACAAACTCCTTCAACTTGGCGGAGAAGCCTTCACAACGTTGCTTACACCTTTTCCGGTACAAAGCTAAATACCGAGTCCGTAACAAGGTGGACCAAACCAACACGACTATTACACAACAAATATGTGAAATATCAAATACAAGATCTTCGCTACAGAAATCTTATGGAGGAACAAATCAATCAAGGACCCCTTACTTGGATGACTTGTAGAATGCTCGTGATCTCGCCTTAGAGAAGGACCAATATGAGAATCACTAAAGAAAGAAAGAAAGAAGTACTCTCTAGATCAAGTGATCTTTTGTTAGAAGAGAATGAGAGTATATGAGAGAATTAGTAAGAAGAGAGGTGAGTTAGAATGAAGAAATGGCTCTTTATTTATAGGCAAAATCTGCCACTGTTCCCCGGATCCCACGGATCCCTCCCACAAGGGATCCGTCTAGTGTAATCCTAGGGATCCGTGGGACGCTCCTCTTTGCCCATGGGTTTTTTGGTTATGGGTCATGGGTCATGGGTTACGGGTTGGTCCATGGGTATTCTTTTAGAGTCAATGTATCTAATGAGTATAATGTATCTAGTCAAGTGGGTATGGGTCAATACCATGGGTTATTGATATGATCCATGGGTTGTAATTTTTACCCATCCTAATAAACTATTACAACAAATGATTTATTACAACAATTTGTATTAAATGGCTAAAATGTAAATGCTTTACAAAAATAACATGTATCCTTATAATTGTACTTAAGATAACATTATATTTGTTATCAACAAAACACAAAGAGATCGCAAAATATTAATAAATGTTTTTACGGTTTATTTGTATTAACAGATTAGTTGCTTTGTTTAAATGAATTGTTAAGGCATGATATTTAATGCTTTCGTGGAAAATTTATTCTAGGTTACATTTTACGTTAGCATGATTATGCTCTGAATTATCAGTTATTTGTATAGTTTAAAACATCGTTCATTTTATTATGAATTCTGTAAATATATTCCATGAATCATTAGTTTAAGGTGCTATAGTTTCACATATAAATCATAGGTTGTTTTTTTATATCTAATTTGGATAATGGTTGTCTGGCTATGGTGGTTCAGTGAGCCGGTTCGTTTTGATTTTTGGCATGGGAAATTTTGCAGCTAATACGAATTCTGAGCCACATGATAAAAACACTAATTCCAATTACTAAGGTATCATTCATTTTTGTTTTTTGCTATCAAAGATACGCCAAATGATCATACTAATGTTGGGGTGGAGAGAACGGGAGACAACGATATAAGGATTTTCGATGACGCTTGCTGATGTGCTATTTCATCCTGCTTTTAATATTTATAAAACTTAGATAACTTAGGATAAACACATACTAATGGGCAGAGAACCTGATCAGATGTAGTAAAGCCTTAGGTAAATCCGAGTATCGTCCCAAGAGAGCTGTGACCTTGAAAGAACTAAGATGATTAGAAATGATATTAATAATATATTGGTGTGATAAGATTGTGATAATTCATCGATATGCTAATATTCCACATACACAGACACCAGAAATTTAGGGTAAAGAGATAGATAAACGAAGCTTAATGAAGAATACAAATATGAATCGATTCTCGAAATGAAGGTTCAATATAGTGGTTAATTATCACCGTCGGCCAGTGCCGGGGCAGAGACTCCTTTGGTCAATTTGTCATGGCCTATGGTTCTTAGATTCCTCACCAAGATGAGCAGGTCACCCGGGATCATTCGGCAACCTAATAGCAGTCATTAAGTACCAAATCTGCTAGATCTAGTCTGCGGAAACCCGACCGTTAGGAACTTAGATTTCCCCTGACCTCTTAAATACCTCCATTTGATAGGTGATCATTTGGTCAGTTCGCACACGAAGAATGGTTGTACTATGGCCAATTCCTCCCATACTTCGCAATCTATCAGACCGGGGTCAGTTGGTCATATCTCCCAGTCCTTTAGATACTACCAAGCTTATAATATTACCAAGACTAGCGATCTATGAAAAGACTAGCAAATGTCTATAAAGAATTAAAGAGAGTATCAATAACATAAATGCAAACTTCAATTAATAACATGAATTCATATAATAAGTCCTAGAAAAATATAAAAGGAATTCAAACTCGAATACAATGGAAATCGTAGACGAGAACTTCATTATTCGATGCTCCTAAGCCATGCTTCTTCTTCTGTGTTTGATCTACCCAAACCCTAGAAGGTTTGGGAAAGGAGAGATGATTAAAACTGGTGAAACCTTCGACTATTTATAGGCTCCGATACTAGTTACGGCGTAACATTATTAGGTAGTTACGCCGTAACTCTTCAATTTTTGTGCTTATCCATGGTTACGGCGTAACCTGAGCTGGGGTTATGGCCGTAGCTTTTGTAAATCATGTGCATTTTTTCATTACGGCGTAACCTGAGCTGAGGGTTACGCCGTAGTCTTCGTCATTTAGATGTTTATCCGTTGTTACGGTGTAACCTGAGTAATCTTAGTTACGTCGTAACTTCATCACTTAGTTACGCCGTAGTTAAGAGACAACTCATCCATAGGGCTTTAAAACGTCCAATTACAGCTTTCTTACATAAAATAGGTCCTGAAATGAAATAATAAGGAATAAGGATGTTTTCACTAGCATTTTACTCAAAATGTGATGATAAAGGGGGAAATTAACGCTTAGAAAATCAGGACTATTTGATGTTATCACTTGCAAAGATAAGTTATGTGATGAGAAAACCGTTATTTGGATTTTTTTTATGATTAATTTTTTCCTTGCACGCTCCTAGAAAACCTTTATATCGAATTTCCCCATCCTCCTCAACCCAATGTTATTATGGCCATTTTACATATCATGCATTTTCGAAATAAAAAATGACCAATGTCTTTAGGTAACACAGCAGTCTGGTAGAGTTTATATGGAAAAAAACCCTGGTCTGAGAAGTGGAGGAGAACTTGGAATAGCTTTGGTATGTTTTCTCACCCGCTACACCAGCTCAGGTACCCCGTCCACTTTTCCTTTTGGTTAAGTTTTGTCAAACTTCTAAAAGGAAAACCTTTAATCAGCTAGTGATATCTCCTGGTTGCTATATGTTTGTGACATAAAAAGATAGTTGCGCAAAAAGTAGAAGACCATTCTAACGAATCACACCTGCTGTCCTTCCACACATGAGACAGTTGGCTAATATTGAAGTTGCATTCAAATACAGACATCGAGCATCACTTCTGTAAGACAATTTTTTTATTATTACTTATTTATTTATTTATTTATGCTAAATGTTTGTTTTGGTTGTTTCAACACTTTGATTTATATTATCAATGCCATCCATCTCTTCCATTTTTGCTTTTAGTTCATCGTTCATCTTATTTATCAGATGTTTAGACTAAAATCTTGTTACTATACTATTGACGACGACAATAACTGTCGGATCAAAAGAGGTATGCAACTAAAACTTGTATCATTGTTGCTTTTGGATTGTTTAAACATTTCTTTAGATTTATGTATCATTTATTGCATCATCTACGTTAGCTCATTAGATTGGTAAGTTGCGTTATGTTGCTTCAAGTCTAATTTATTTCTTGAAAGTAGAAACATTTCAATAGTTTGAGGTTTAATTTACGCATAAACGTGCTAAAATGATGGTTGTTTAAACTGAAATTTTATTAGTTTCTATTTGTCACAGGAAACAAGGAACCTTCTCCATCTCAAAGGTTTTTGAAATAAGGGATGTTGATATGCGATAACGGTTTTCTACTCATTGATTATTAAGTCAAGGTATGGGAACAGAGAACGTGGCATGTATAAGTTTTGGAAAGTTTCATAGATCATTGAGGTAAATGATTATGATGTTGTTGGTGTTGGTGTTGCCAAGGACCACGTCGATTGTGATTTGATGAGAACTAAATTATCTTTTATAAAAAAGAAAACGAGTTTCTAAACAAGTTACAAGAGGCAATAGCGATGACACCGGTGCTAAATGTATTTTGATAGTGACAATAAAAGGACAACAACCATTCTTTTATAGTTGTTCAGATTCAGATTATGAAAAAGCCAATATCATTGATAAGATGGATATACCAAAGAAAGATGGGTAGCAGAAGATGATGTAGTGAAAAATTTTGATGTAAATTCTTTTAGCACATTCTCTTTTGTCCATTTTATCACCTATATCACCTTTTACATAATCTTCATCTGAACTGGTATAAAAAAATGAACTAACTCTTTTTGTTCTCAAAACTGAAATGCATTGACCATTACCATCATCACTGTCACATCTTTTAATTTGATCTAAAACACATTTTATTTTTTTGCAAGATATTTTCACTTGGTCATTGTCGTTATCATCATTTATCTCAAATACGCTTATGGGACATTGTATAGGACATTCACTTGATCACAATCAATATATATAGGACATCATACTTACAGATATACGGTCTATGATTGCTTATTTTTTAAGTATGCTTATGCTTGCTAATTTTCATATTGTTCGAGATGTAGGTAATAACTCTCTTTGATGTAACTTTTCGATTGTCTTTAAAGGTTTTGAGAACTACGGTCCATGGTTGCTTATATTTTGTGTTTATATTCTTCAAATTGTCCAAGATGTAGCAAATAGCCTCAGGATCATGTTTCGCGTTTTTATATGTTCTGTTTATATTATTCATATTGTCCTATTCAGCAGTCACTGTTCCTAAGCCAACTAAAATAAATTGGCTTTTGATGTGAGAATTATAAAAAAATAAAATAAAAAATAGAATCAGTGAAGAGCTGAGCTTGTCTTAATTTAGAAACAAAAATAATCTTCTAACTAATGCAATACTATCGTATATATAGGGTGTGTTTGGTAAAAGTAGCGATGCAGCAGAAGCTGTGAGCGTGGCTGTGGCAGTGGCTGGAGCAGTAGCCACATCTCACACTCACCGCTTCTAAGAAGCATTGGAAAAATGAGCTTTCCTAAAAAAATAGCAAAGCTCACCGCTCCTTTGCAAAACGAACAATAAAAATGAAAAAGCTCATTGCTCACTGCTCATCACCCCAAAAAGCTCAAAATGCTGCGCGCCAAACATAGCCATAGACAACGCCGCAACACGCGGGGTTAAAAATATGGCTAGACATAACAATGGACAATCTTTTTTCAAATTTTCCAAACACAAAGTCGGATAAATGAACGAACTTGGTAACTCATTTAACACGTCACTAGCACCTATGCATAGTAACGTGCTTCCACCTCTTGCTTATTTCCATTTGCCGCTCTTTGAACCGACTTATTCTTCACTATTCCCAAACGTACACTCTTCTTTATTCTACAACTTACTCAATCATTCACTTAATCAAATTAAACTCGTAAGTCCATTTTATATTTTCAGATCTTTTAATTATTCATACCAGTAACTGTTGACAGTATCCTTTTATTCATCATGTCACTTAAATTGTATGTTTGTCTTTTGTAGTTTTAACTGATTTAAGGTTTAATTGTTTGTTTGATTATACTATGTTCCTATAAAATGATGATCTGTGTAGTTTAGGGGGTGTTTGGATGTGTGACTGTGATAGTAATTAGTAAAGGTAATTTTGGTAAATTTGTAAACAGATGAGTTTTTTCATGTTCATGTTCCCCGGGGAGGCGAGTTGCGGCCTAAATACCGTTTCCGACCCTTCCCTGACCACCTCAAATGTGTAAATAGTGAGGAGGTGTTGCCCTAAAATCATTAGTTGGCCTAAAATGATTATAGCACATCCAAACACCCTCTTGATCTTATATGACTTGATTCTTGGGTGGTAATTGCTTTTAGTGTCGAAATAGGGTTAGGGTTTCTTTTTTGTTTACATAACTTTAGGGGTGTTTGTTTAAGCTTATTTTTGGGCTCACGATTTTTGGCTTATTTTGAAACTTATGGGCTTATACTAGGCTATTATGAGATAATGAACTTACATAATCTGATACGTTTCAGAATAAGCCCAAAAAAATGCGCTTATGAAACATAACCCAAAACCACGTAAGTTCATAAGCCCAAAAATAAGCTTAAACGGGGCCCTTATAAAATTGGCTTCGTATCGTAAAAACATTGAATTTATTAAAATGCACCCGGTCCCAATGCATTGTGTTTCCGGTTATTGCTCAGTTAGTCACTAATAGGTGAAAAAGTGACTTAGTTTTCACTAAACTTGATCATTTTAACCAAAAATCTTAGTTATTTTGTTATTTTTTTCTTTATACCACAGTTAAAAAACGATTGTGCACCCGGTCACTTTTAGCTCGGGTTCGTCCCTGCCTAGTTTGTGGCTTATTGCCTAAGTGGATGATAAATGTTTTTATCCTGACTTGCTTTTTCTTGAAAGATAAAAAATTGCCAGAGTTGCTATTAGTTCTCGAGTTTAATAACTCCAGCTGAGCTATAGAGTATGCTAGTGTTGCGACTGTGAATACTTGTACGAATAATGGTGTTTCATAGTTCCTGGTATAGGCAAATCACTTCCATTGAAGTGGTGACGGAATCACAGTCATATTTATTCTTAAAAGTTTTATAGTTTCATGTTGATACATGTGAAACTATTCTGAATGTGCTTTTTTTCTGCATAATGTTTCAAAATGTGTTTAGAAGTATACCAATCTAGTGATGGATTGGTTGAAAGTAATTATCAACGTATCAGAACTCTTTACTTTTTGAGACAAGCTAGTTTTGTTACAAAATTAACCTCGAGATCTATGCATTCACACTGTTAAGCAAAATGGAGCCTTTTTGGGACTTTCTATAGGGCCGGTTGGTAAGTCACGAGTGTGTACTAAATAATATTTTTTTGAATGAAAGGCGACCCTAGTGCATTCCTTGATGTTGCAAGGTTGGGAAGGAAGCCTATGTATACTTAAACACCTAGATTAATGATTAACGAGTGATTACACAAATCACTTCGAGGAATTTGTTTTAGTTGATGCAAAAGTGTGACAAATATAATGTAGTTGTACTGTTGTTAGCATGAGGTGAACTAGCGATGGCTTCATCTCATTTTGCAACTTTGTGGGATGGTGTAATGATTCTAGAATGTGTTTTTCATACTTAATGGTGTTTTCATTTTACCATTGCTTCACTTCTAATGCTTTCGGATTTATTTCAACTGAGTTTTTCTGTCCTATTTGTGTACGCAGTTTCAAAGGCAAAATGGCTAATCAAGCAGGAGCAGAGCCATCGGCGGCTTCTTTTGATTATATGCTCTATGAAGGGGATCCCGAACATCTTCGAACAGTTGTAGCGACGCCAAATCAACCCAACCCTAGGATAGATCCTTCTTTGTTGAAACTTAGGCACAGGATTGGACATGGGTCGTTTGGGGATGTATGGTTGGCTACACATCATCAAACAGCGCAGGATTATGACGAGTATCATGAAGTAGCCATGAAGATGTTACATCCTATAAAGGAGGAAGACATGCCGAAGTTTCTGGTTAAGTTTGATGAGTTATTCCTGAAGTTACGTAAACTTCAGGGTGTTTGCTGGTTGCACGGTGTCTCAGTTGTATCTGGAAAGGTAGCTGCTTTTATTTTTGAGTGACGATGTATAATGTGTTAAATTCGCTTGTAGAGATGGCAATTTAGATCCAGTCATTTATGAATTAGTCGTTTTGGTTCGTTTTATTCTAAAATAGGTCAAGTGTAAATTCTTAAGTCGGTTCAAATAAGTTAAAAGTTGTCCAATGTCTATTAAGCAACGTCTAAATCATTTTTTCAGTGATCTAGACCCAACTCTTCCGAACCAATACCAAAAATTAACCCGTTTGAATCCGGTCCAACTTTGATCCGTTACCCAACCTTACTGATATGCCATATTTTCCATTCTCTTAGATATATATGAATTAGCCGATTTAGTTTCAGTTTATGTCAAACAGGTCAAACGGAAATTTTAGCTATAGGTCAAAAGAGTAAAAAGTTGCCAAAACGTCTATCTTTAATGGTCTATATATTGTCATATTATTTTTTTCAATCATAATATCATCCATTTTGTTAGTTATAGAAAATTGTCTGCGGATGACTCGGCCTGTTACCCATTCTAAATTTGACCAGTTTCAACCCTAGACCGTTTTGATCCTTTACCCAACTTGGCCGACCTCACCACATCTCCATCTCTATTCTTAAGTATAATTCCGTGACTAATTTACCAGATCTGTTGCTTACAGTCCTCACCACAGATCTGCATTATCATGAAATTTTACGAGGGGTCAGTGGGGGATCGAATGGGGAAGCTTAAAGGAGGAAAACTTCCATTGCCTGATGTATTAAGGTGATTGTTCATTCACATCATAGAGTGAGAAACATTTCTGGTGAAAGATACAGAGAAGATAAGCAATGATTTATCTTTTGCAGGTATGGTGTGGGATTAGCCAAAGGAATTCACGAAGTCCACTTGTTAGACAACTTAGTTTTAAATATTAAGCCAACTAATCTCCTTCTAGATGAACATGATCAAGTGGTTCTTGGTGATTTTGGGATTCCATTTCTGCTTCTTGGGGTCCAACTGCCTGACCCGGATATGTCTCTTAGGCTTGGGTCACCCAACTACATGGCTCCGGAACAATGGGAGCCAGAAGTTAGAGGTCCAATAAGTGTTGAGACTGATAGTTGGGGATTTGGGTGCTGCATATTGGAGATGTTGACTGGTGTGCAACCTTGGTTTGGCAAATCTGTTGGTGAGATATATAATTCAGTTGTGTTGAAGCAAGAAAAACCACAGCTTCCTAGTGGTCTGCCTCCTGCAGTTGAGAACGTTCTTAGTGGTTGTTTTGAGTATGATCTACGGAATAGACCGCTCATTGGAGACATTTTGCATGCGTTTGAAAGGTTAGTTCTCTTTCTGTTTGTATGTGTCTGTCATTTCCCTTCACCAAGTTTTTGAAGTGGCAAGATATGCAGGTCGAGCAGCTACTCAGTTTCTCTATGGGTCAAACTGGGACAGCTACTCAGTTTCTCTATGGGTCAAACTGGGACAGTTTGGCCCGTAACCACTTCTTTATTTACCGAAGCTAAAACTTTTGTAATAGATAAATAGTGTTAATTATGATTTTGAAACAATATTATTACAACAAAATCTTAATCTCTGAACGGATAAAAATAGGAGGTGGTGTGTATTAGAGATAGACTTCGGGCTATGCTTAATTCATTTGATCTGTTCCCCTTTTTGCTTTTTCTTATTCAAGATTGTTCATTTTTACCCGTTTTTTATAATATACAAGCTGAATGCACCCATTTGGGTCAAAATTGCAACCTCTGCCAATATTCAGTTTTCTGATTTCGTACATCTGTCGTATATGCATAGATGAATACCATCTTGTTATCATATGTTCATGATTGCTGTTTCTTTCTTAAAGAATTTTGGATTAAGATTGAAATTGGAAATTGAAATTGCAGCTCCCGTGATGCTGTCTTCAACGATGGAGAGTGGATAGGTCTAAGCAGCAGAGTGTCATTGGACAAAACACTTGGAAGCTGTCACTCCACGTGGTTTCTTGCAAAAGATCATCTGCAAGTAGGCGATATTGTTCGGTCTCGTAAAACACCAAGCAATTGCAAAAGCATGGCTGTGGCTGAAGGAACCGTAGTTGGTTTGGAAAAAGATACTGATCGAGATGGGTTTGTCTTGGTTCGAGTCCAAGGGATCCATAACCCATTAAGGGTCAACGTCACCACTCTAGAGCGGGTCACTTCAGGGTTAGCAGCTGGTGATTGGGTTCACTTACCAGACCATAATAGAAACCACTCATCTATTGGCATTCTACACTCGATAGACCGTGATGGATGCGTATCTGTTGGGTTTATAGGACTAGAGACTTTATGGAAAGGGCATTGTTATCAGCTCCAAATGGCTGATCCATTTTCAGTAGGACAGTTTGTGACGTTGAAGGGAAATGTTTTTACTCCTCGGTTTCCATGGCTGCATAAACGAGAAGGTGTGTGGGCCACTGGTAAGGTTGTGCAAATACTTCCAAATGGGTGTCTTGTTGTGCAGTTTCCGGGCAAAATTGCTCTTAAAGGTGACTGCAAATCGTTTCTAGCTGATCCAGCCGAAGTTGAGCATGTTTCTTTTGATACATGCCCAACTTTGGTGGATAAGTATCAGCATGTTGAGGATCATCACTGGGCTGTGAGGCCACTTATGGTTGCATTTGGTGTGCTCACTGCTATGAAATTTGGGTTCTTTGTGGGCCATAGTGTGGGTTCTAGATTAAAGAAAGGTCGTGGGAGTAAGACTCATAGTCGGGAGAGTGGCAGAGGAAGCCAAGATGGGAAGAATAGTGGCGGTAAGTCGAAGTGGCTCCCATCACCTGTAGCAAACATGCTATCCAGAGACGGTACTGCACCTCCTGTTGCAGCTAGATAATCTTATTTGCTGTTTAAAGCTCTGTTTGTGAAATCAAATGGACCCTGAGGTTGTTAATATTGTAAATATATTTGACCTTTTCTATTTCAATCAAATGCATTCTTCTAGTTTGACTGAATCTGATGTTGCCATCTTTGAGCTAGCCCATATTTCATCCTTTTTTTTGTTTTTGTTTTTGTTAGTCTTAAGAGTATTTTGGAGCTAAATCAACTTCTGATTTTGCTTGTAAGATGTGCGTAGCAAATAATGGATGGAAGTAGTTCGGCCTTATTTCTTTTGTCGTCATGAAATGAACTAGAGGGTTTAGGCGGACGTCATCTTCATCTACATGTGCTTGTTTGTGTTTCTTTTGTCGTCATGAAATAAACTAGAAGGTTTAGGCGGACATCTTCTTCATCTACATGTGCTTGTTAGTGTATGAGGCATGCAAATACAAAATTTCTGAAAAAAAGTAGTCTAGGTGTATAGATTGCTTATCGTGTATTTGTAACTAGCTTGGCGCGTGCCCTTGTCTGTGGTCCAGTTCTACATGCCCTTGTCTGTGGTGATCTCCGTATTGTATCATTTGCTTTTCTCGGCTTCTTTTGGTTTGCTTTTCTCCGCTTCTTTTGGTTTATACTTGATACGAGGATCTAACTGGGTACACGCCTGAAGTGCTCGACTTGAAGTCACACAAGAAGGGCAGCAATGGTCCACGCGTTTACCTTGGGATTAAGCTCACACAAACAAATTTTGATAGTAAATGAGCCCGTATGGTGAGATTGGTAATGCGCTTTTATTGGGATACTCTTTTTTTATGGTTCAATTAGTTGTACAAAACTCACATTGTGCTTTATCTATTTGTACTGTGAGTGTCCCGATCATTAACTTGAGTGTGCAGATCACTTCCGGATATGGAATGAGAGAATATTGATGTACTTTACATACATCAAATGAAATATTTTCATCTTACTCGTACAACAATTTTCATTATGGTGGTGATAATTTTTTTTTTTTTTTTTTTTTTTCTTTTGTTTTTTTGTTTTTTCATATGATTCACATAACATGTTTTTGGGGGGAGTTCCTGCGATAGTAGACCAATGATTGGAGACATGCAATGTAAAGCGGATGTCATATGTTTAAAACATGTTCATGTGTCCTTTTAATCATGATGTTACACGATTTACCTCTCTCATTGATGACGTATAGTCCGCATTCGGGTCATGAACCCGACCAATGAACGCTACTAGCAATCGAGCTCAGTACGAATGGGCTAACCCGGTAACGGTTTGGGCTCACGAAGGCCCAAACCCGAAGTTATTTATGGTCTTGATATCGGATATCTCTTATTTATGAGATATGTATCAATTGAACGACTTAGGAGGGACACGCTGAAGGTTGGGGAACACGAAACCAACAAGGATTTTGTGTGTATATAAAGGGTATCTCGGCCCTCATTAAAGGTACGATCACAAAACCTAACTCTCCGCTAAACCCTAAAAACCGATTACTTACTCTCACGCCGAAGGATAATCGTGGGAGACAATCCCACGATAAGCCTAACGGTGTTTTCTGTTTTCTTAGTGCGCAGGTCTCAAGCATCAAGATCTAATTGATACGAGAACCGGAGTCCAAGTAAGGAACGCCCAACTTTTGTATCAACAAGTGGCGCCATCCGTGGGACCCAACACTAAGAACTAGAATGACAAAGCACAGAAACCTAAGCCATCGATCGCATAGTGACCTACAAGGGAAGAAGCAGCAAAGCGAATCAGCCTCTGAGCAAGGCCTGGAACAACCGGTCGACCAAAACCAATGGTCACCGCAGATCGGTCTTCACGACGGTAGGACCACGACGGGGACAACCCATGCCACTACGACAACCACCAGCGGAAGTTCCACAACGCACCCTTACACCACTCCCCTCCAATCGGTGCGAGTAAAGCGAACCTCACAACCCCGCCAGGCCGAACACGGCGAAACAAGGGCCTAGAGGTGGAAACAGACACCCTCACGCTTGAAGGAGTCGCGCCTGAACTAGCACCAAGTGACTTCGTGTCTCAAAACTACGAAACCTTGGTTGCCCTCATGCAAGAGGAAGCGAAAAAGAGGTCGAGTCTGAGCCTGCAAGCCCGACTCAACTTCGACCCAGAGCATGAGACATCCCCTTCACGACATCGGAGGGAGAGGCGCGAAAGGGATAGCCGCCGGCCCCCAATGTTTACCAGGATCGGGAGGAGAGTTGCAAACGATGAAGCAGCTGACCTACGATTATCCGGGAGAACACGAAGATGATGAATGGCATACCAATGTCCACGCTAGGCTTGGTAGCCGTAGGGTCCATGACGGAGACTTGGCGGCGGCACTCCCCAAGTGAAAGCTCTTCGAGCTCTGGATTCTGAGGACGGTCGGCGCAAGTGCCGAAAGAGGAAGCTCGTCCTCCGGTGACTCCTCGGAAACGAGGACGAGAAACGAGGACACTGGAAGTCCAGGAGAAGACATCGCGACCAGGAGGACCAAGATATGTCTCTTCCCTGGCGCCGCCAAAAGGTGGATGCGTTCACTCGGCGCATCAGCGATTTTTCAGAAGATAAAAGGAGGTGCATGCCCGCCAATGTGAAAACCTATGATGGAACAGGTGATCCGGACGATCACCTAAAAATTTTCGAGTCATTTCTTTGCGCCATCGAAAATTGGCCACAACCTGTGTGGTGCCACATGTTCAATTCAACACTAGTGGGAAATGCGCAAACGGTTGAAGCTTCCACGCGAAGCATTGGTGGTTTTGAAGAGTTCGAAAGGCGTTTCGCCGAACTTTACTCAAAGGAAGAAGTGTCGCCAAAACCCTGTCAAACTTGCCGGGGTAAAACAGCAGTGCCGGGAATCTACAAGCGCTTATGTGGAACGCTACAAAGACGAATGCATACATGTCAAGGCATGTCCCAAAATACTAAAGATCTCAGGGTTCATGAACGGTGTCAATAACCCAGAACTCATCAAAAGGCTGAATGACAAGGTCCCCCAAACCTTTGATGAACTTATGAAACGCACGAGGTCCTTTATCCAAGGAGAAGCTGCTGCGGGAGACAAAGAAGAAAGGCTACTCAAACTATAGGTCATAAGAACAACCTAGGAGACAATTCATTGACCAGAGTAGCAACCGCAACAAAAACTACGCGTCAGGGGAGCGGACGAGAGAATGACAAGTATACCCCGCTAACCAAGACTCCAAAGGAGATATTCGCAACGGAAGACGCGAACTTCCCGAGACCCGCACCAATGCGCACCCCAGAAAGCGCGCGTGGGGAAGCGGATCTTCGCGACTATCATGGACAGAAGGGCCACACCACCAATGAGTGTGTCCAATTGCGCCAACTAATTGACAAGCTAGTAAAAGAAGGCATGTTGGACCATTTAGTTAAGAGCATCAAGGATGGGAAAGAAAAGCAAAAGACTGGGAACAAGAAAGAAGCACCCAAAGATAAGGCTGATACCATCTACATGATACAATCATGGCAGCGAATGACTAGGCAGAAGGTCAGCCAAAAGTTTTCCCGTGGAAGCAAAATTTCTTTCCCCACCTTGGTTGCGGACAACGCAGGGGTAGAACCTCTTACTATCGAAATTAATGCAGGGGGTCACAATATCCACCGCATGTATGTCGATGGAGGAGCATCCGCAGATATAATGTATGAACATTGTTTCAAGAGACTGCGACCTGAGATACGAAGTCAGTTAAGCCAGGCCATGACGTCGTTGACTGGTTTTACAGGAGAAAAGATATGGCCCATGGGGCAAATACGCCTACTCGTCAATGTCGGTAATAAGGAACACTCCATAACAGCCTGGATGACCTGTATGGTGATCAGATCCCCTTCGCCATACAATGGCATTATTGGAAGGCCAGGGATATCAGCCATATGCGCGGTACCGTCTACAACACATAGAATGCTCAAGTTTCCGGTGGAGGGGGCATTGTTACTCTCTACAATACCACCGTACCACCTGGAGAATGTAAAACAATTACATATGAGACGACACACATCCCAGAACATAGCGCAACTAAAGTATCAAACCTGAGGGTCGCAATTCATCCTGATTACCCAGAGCAAGAAGTATCGATCGGGGGACCGCTGCTCGATAAGGGCAGGGCGGCCGTGTGTGCACTCTTGTAAAAGAATTTGGATATCTTTGCATGGGAACCAAAGCACATGACTGGTGTACCACGCTCGATTGAGAACACAAGTTGAGAATCCGACAAGGATACTCCCAGATCAAACGAGGCGGCCGGGGCTCTAGAAGCGCGCACAAGTTCGGAAGAAGTGCACAAACTTGTGGATGCAGGTATCATGTGAGAAGTCTATTACCATGACTGGCTTTCCAACCCAGTGATGGTTAAGAAGCGATGGTAGTTGGCGGATGTGCGTGGACTTCACGGATCTCAACAAAGCACGTCCACAAGACTACTACCCACTACCGTGAGATAGACCTGGAAGGTAGAATCTTTGTGCGAATACCCACTTAAATGCTTCTTAGACGCATACAAAGGATACCACCAAATCGAGATGGCTAAAGAAGATGAGGAAAAAACGGCCTTCCATACAAGCCAAGGCGTCTATTGTTATACTAAGATGCCCTTAGGCTTGAAGAACGCAGCGCCACCTACCACGATTGGTAGATAACGCATTTGAAAACGAGTGGGCGCAACCTAGAGGTTTATGTTGACGACCTTGTCATAAAAAGCCATCCGGAGGACTAATTGGTGCGCGACATTGAGGAAATATTTAAGACACTACAAAAGATCAACATGAAGCTAAATCCTAAGAAATGCACTTTTGGCGCTACAGAAGGCATGTTCCTCGGATATTTGATAGAGCCCGATGGCATTAGACCGTGTCCAGAAAAAACAAAGGCTGTCATCCAACTTCCTTCACCACGCACGTTGAAAGAAGTCCAATCCCTAAATGGAAAACTGGCCGGTTTGAATAGGTTCTTGTCCAAATCAGCAGATAAGTCACTCCCTCTCTTCAAATCGCTCAAGAAGTATACAAAAAAGGGAGACTTTCGCTGGACTACGGAGGCAGAAGAAGCTTTCATACAGCTTAAACATCACATAGCAGCGCTCCCCCACGCTAGTCGCCCGCCCGAAGAATTAATTATGTACTTATCGCGACTCATGGAGCGGTCAGTACGTGGTGCTAATGACGACATGAATTCAAGATACAAACACCGTATATTTTGTAAGCAAAGCACTCAAGAAAACGGAGGTTAACTATAGCGCAATGGAGAAGTTGGTCCTGGCATTAGTATTCGCAAAACGGTAGCGTAGGTACTTCCAGGCGCACCCAATAGCGGTGATCACAAACCAACCTATCAAGCAAATCATCTCCAAACTCGACGCGCATCGGGGACGACTACGAATAGTGGAGCGTGTTGCTAGGTGAGCATAACATCTCCTACAGACCACGCGACCGCGGTTAAAGGCGGCAGATACTAGCAGAACTTCATCATCGAAAAATTGACCGATGATGCACCTTCACAAAGCAAGGTGGAACTACAAGAACCATGGATCTTGTTCATGGACGGATCTTCATGTGGGCGGTCAGTAGCGCAGGCCTTATCCTCACGAGTCGCGAAGGAATGGAATTCACTTACGCACTGGCGTTTGAATTCACACGCCACAAACAACGAGGCCGAGTATGAAGCCCGATTGTGGATTACGCATTAGCAAACTAATGGGCATAAGAAACCTAGAAGCAAATGTGGATTCCCGGCTAGTAGCCAACCATGTGTTGGGCGAATATGTGGCTAAAGAGGAAAACATGGTTCAATACCTCGACAAGACCAAGTCACTAATTCAGGGTTTCGACAGGTTTACCATCAAACAAGTTCCTAGAGGGGAAAAGCAGAAGCGGATGCACGAGCAAGATTGCATCCACAAGCTTTGCGCACCTGTCAAAACAAGTATTGGTGGAAACTCTGAAGAGAAAGTCTATCTCAGAGATGGAGATATCCACGGTGATAGAGGAACAAGGTCCTACATGGATGACTCCAATCGTCGAGTTTATAAGCAAGGGCGTATTGCCCCATGATCAGAAGGACGCCCGACGAATACGGCGCACATCACAGAGGTTTGAACTTCAGGATGGTATATTATATCGGCGTTCCTTTCTACAACCATGGATCCGATGTGTCGGACCCCTTCAAGCAGATTACGTACTCCGAGAGATCCACGCCGGTTCATGTAGTATGCACTCAGGACCATGGTTCGTTGTAGCACGCGCTACTAGGATACTCGCGGCCTACGATGCACCGTGATGCGCGGGACTTAATAAAAAAGTTTGGCGACTGCCAAGTTCACAGACCCATCCCACGCCAACCACAACAGGAGCTAACACCTATTACGTCGCCATGGCCATTCTATAAATGGGGTATCGACATTGCAGGCCCTTTTCCTGTTGCAGCAGGGGGATTGAAATTCCTTATAGTGGCTATAGACTATTTCACTAAATGGATTGAGGCAAAGGCGGTCGCGACAATCACAGGTAATCAGGTAAAACGATTTGTTTGGGAGAGTATCGTATGTCATTTCTGATTACCTGGGGAAATCATCTCGGACAATGGAAAACAATTTTGTGACAACTCTTTCAAGGAATGGTGCGAGAAACTGAATATTGCACAACACTTCCCGTCAGTTAAACACCCACAAACTAATGGTTTGGTCGAGCGTGCAAATCGTAGTCAAGGTGAAGGAATTAAAGCACGCTTAGACAAACACAAAGGGAGGTGGGTGGAGGAATTATCGCATGTTTTGTAGGCGCACCGCACGACAATCAAAGTTAGCACAGGAGACACACCCTTTTCTCTTGTTTATGGGACAGAAGCCGTCATACCAGCCGAAATTGGGATGCCAACTATTCGCACTACCGAAGTTAATGTTACAACCAATGACGATGAACGACGTCTTGACTTGGACCTGTTGGAAGAAAGGCGTGAGCGCGCAGCTATATGTGAGGCGAGAGCTAAGTCAAAAATGAAAGGATACTACGATGCTAAAGTTCGAAGTGTCTCATTCAGACCAGGCGACTTTGTATATCGCGCCAATGATGCGAGCCACGCAGAAGATACAGGAAAGCTTGAACCGAAGTGGGAAGGACCTTATGAGGTCATTGAAGCATTAGGAAGGCGCGTTACAAAGCTGCGTGACATGGATGGTCGTGAGCTACCACGCACATGGAACATTTGCAATCTCAAGCGATGTTATCTCTAGGAACGGCTACGGCCCATCGCACGGACACCCCCGCACTTTAGTAAAGTGCTCAATAAATATCCATGTATCTACATTCTGTTTTTACTTAGGCAAATGTCCTGTTTCTTTTTACAAAAACTTGCAAATATTAATAAAACGTCGCGGTTTTTAGCTAACTCTGCGACACATTTCAATTTGTTATTTACATATTATTTATGTCTCAACATTGTTGTTATCTTATCTTTTTCCTACATGGCGTGCATGCACTTAATAAACCCACGATGGTAAAAGGATGAGTAAACCTACTAAATAACTCGTTGAGTAAGAGGGTTGCAAAACCCATCAACATCGGATCATGCATCCTTGTTAAACACCTTATTTTCAAGACGTTGGAATAAGTTCAATGTGCATTCCACGATGGATGCGCAACAATGCACACTGTGCGCGTTTAACAAACTAGGAATCAAGAATCTTGACTCCTTGATATGATATTTACAGTACGCTGCATATCACACCATACACGATTATGATATAAGTACTTAGAAATTATGTTTTAAGTATGTTAGATCATGACTTTCATACATGATTATGGACTTCATATACTATTTGCGCTTATATAATTGTTTGATTCTTAGACAACGAGGACGTTTTTTATGCAAAGACAGATAACTAAATACAAACGTTCTAATCGCAACCACATATGGATCAACACACCTTCAACAAAAGGGAAATCTTATTATGAACCACGAATTCTTACAAAAAGATATTTACAAAGAAGCTATGGCCTATATACTATTACAACGCCTAAGATGTGAGCTCTCAACACGGTTTGCAGCGTCCCCAGCCTCTTTCAGTTTCTTCAATAGATCATAATCTGGCGATCATGTTGCCACACTCACAGGTACCCCGTCGGATCTCGGGAGATGCGTTGCGCCAAGACCACACAAAATGGCCTTTCCTTTCACGCCCTTCTTCTTTACAAGCCTCATGGCATGGGCTTCTAAGGATTCTTTCAAAGGAATCTCCTTCTCAAGGGCAAAGGGGTCCAGGATATCGCGCGGGCGAGCAAAGATAGGCACTTGCAGTACGTGACTCATCAGGCTTCAAAAATAGTCGGTGGCGCTTTGCATCATCAGCACGGTGGCGGGCCAAGGTTAATCCCTCCATAATCAAACCTATGGGATAATCCTGGTCGCGCTCCAACTACGCAATTTGAGGAAGCTCCAACAGCTTCATCTTTTCCATCGCAGCGACCAGATCATCATATGCATGCTCGTTATACCCGGGCACCTGTGCGGCAGGCACTTTCAAAAGGCCACCCTGATGAAGCTCTTCTATGGCCTCCACCTTGCCACGCGCCAACGCGCACTGAACAACACTCCCGAAAGTGTCTATTACCTCTCGAGACTCCAAAGTGTTGAGGGCAGCAAGGCGCAAACCATGGCTGATGAGCCACCTGCGCTCAGCAATTGTGAAAATAAGCTGAGGATACAACTCTTCATCGTATTCAATGCTGAGCTTGCGAAGCTTCATCTCCTGCTTCTCCAACATCCCCTCCACAGCTGCACGAAACTCTCCCAACTGAGAGAAGTGCTCGTCCTTCCCACCCTCCAAATTCTTAAGAGCCCAGAAGCACGTAGCCTTATAATCCTCTAATGCGGCACGCTCCTGGCTCACTTGGGTAAGCAACTGGATCTTTTCTTCAGCAAGTTTTTGGGCATACGAGCTCACCGCCTCTGCTTCAGCCTGAGCACTGCCCAACTGCGCCTCCAGCAGCGCAATTTCCTTATCCTTCTGCGTGATCTGGCTACTTTCCCCAGAATACGTTGACTTTAACTGCACAACCAATGTAGCCTGGTGCGCAGTAGCCAACACCAGCTCCTCAACAAGATGATCCATTGGCACATCCCCAGATGCCAATCGCTCGGCGCTTTGGTTCTTTGGCTCAGAAGAGTCAGCGTGAACGGGACTAGCCTAGGGTGGCGTCTCCCCATAACGCTCAACAGTAACCCCAACGGTTTCAACACTGCACGCAAAAGAAGCGAATTAGTGATTATTTAAACAGGAATTTGATAATCATAATACGCTTGACAATACTTACTTGGGGGGAGCAGTCTCAGTTGCATGGGGGGACGATACATAGTCTGATGACGACTCCACATCAAGAAGGACAGGACGTTTTCTCCTGGATGAGCCTGCGCCATCACCACCAGGCGCTCTCTTGCGCTTTACTCCTTGGCCTGCCTCCTCTGGTTCTACCATGAGGACCTCTGCGCTCTCCGCTACGTCTGTGCGTGAAAGCTCCACTTCAGGGGAGTGTACCCTAGGGCTAGGCACATTGCGCAGAGGGGTCGCCTCCAACACAACGGGTGAACCACCCCCCATATTCCTCCAGATTCATCTCCATGGTGCAGCCCGCTGTAGCATCCAAAATTAGGACTTCTCCTTCTCTCAGAGGGCGCACCCCCACGGTGACCTGGCGGGGTTTGGCCAAGCGAACAACGCTGAACAAGTCCATCTCTGCGCAGCAAGAAGCAAACAACAATATGAGTTATACAAAATACAAAGACGAATAGAAATGCTCCCACTAATAAAGCAAAGGAGGAGGAAGGACGAGCACCCACCCTGGTCATTCGCGTCTAAGAAGGTTGGCACCTCATCAGGACTATCAAAATAGTTGCGGTTGATGCCCATGTGCACAAAAAATTCCTCTGGATAGGAATTGATGGGAATACGATTGGCGTTTATCGTTTTCGCATCATCAGCGTTGTACGTTCCAGGGAGTGGGCGCTCATCCTTCGGTAGCGAACTCTGGGTATAGAAGCCGAAGCCCCAGGGGAACAACGCTTCATCAACCCAAAAATTTCTCTCCAGTTCCTAGCGTCTAATTTCTCGATATAACATTGCAGCCGCCTGGCGGCAGCAAAGAAACCCACCCGTTTGACCACGTCGTGTGGTAAAACGCGCGGAAGAGATAGATGGTAGGGTTAATCGTCAACAAACGGCAATTAACCTCGAAGTTTGTTATCTTTGTGGGCTGTGCCTATCAGTGCGGTTGGGATATGTGTAGGCGATAGTAATTCAGAACGTCGCACAAGAATAAGGAGATAGGCACACGTTGATTTACAAATTGAAAAACGTGTGTATACCCCCACTTTCCCTTCGGGGAAATCCGCTATCGACGCCTGCACAGCCGGAACTACCGGATGCGTTCAGGCAAGCGGGATATAATACTCCGAGGTGAACTCACGAAGTTCATCCTCGGTTATATCGGATGAAAAGTCAGTTAATCCAAGAACCATGATAAGGTTTTGAATGCGCACGCACTGTTACCTTTGAAAGTTTAAGGGTTTCTTGGTTGATATTTCGAGTTTTTCAACAATGGTGGAAATGCTTTTTACTGTGATAAACACAGTAAAAGGGAGGCGGTAGTTTATATAGGGTTCCACATCCATGGGATGCTCGACACGTGGATCCCACTTTCTCTAAACGTGTGGATGGGAGTTGCTGACGTAGCACACTTTCCACTCACTTTCCTACGTTTTACGAGGGATCTATTTGACCTAACTTGACTGGATTCACCGTATCTTCTTTTTAGGCGGGAAACCTTTGAAGCTTCTACGCTACGCCTTGAGGAATATATTGGCTACAGTTATTAGTCTAGCATCCACGGGGTTCACCCTGCGCATACTAGACTCGGGGGACATGATGACGTATAGTCAGCATTCGGGTCATGAACCCGACCAATGAACGCTACTAGCAATCGAGCCCGATGGCGAATGGGCTAACCCGATCGGTTTGGGCTCAACGGCCCAAACCCGAAGTTATTTATGGTCTTGATATCGGATATCTCTTATTTATGAGATATGTATCAATTGACCGACTTAGGAGGGATACGCCGAAGGTTGTGGAACACACTAAAACCAACAAGGATTTATGTATATAAAGGGGTATCTCGGCCCTCATTAAAGGTACGATCACAAAACCTAACTCTCCACTAAACCCTAAAAACCGATTACTTACTCTCACGCCGGAGGATAATCGTGGGAGACAATCCCACGATAAGCCTAACGGTGTTTTCTGTTTTCTTAGTGCGCAAGTCTCAAGCATCAAGATCTAATTGATACGAGAACCGGAATCCAAGTAAGGAACGCCCAACTTTTGTATCAATACTCATGTTGACCATGAGACCGGTCAATGAGGACCACAAAACTATCGGTTGTCCTTTCTTTTTCTGTTAGGAAGGTTTTGGATTAACTTATTTTCAACACACTATTTTAAGCTTGTTGACTTATTTATAAACAAACTTTTTTTTGGGTCTTTTTTAAGCTTACTTAAGCTTTAAATAAGTTAGTTCCAACACCACTTCGCTCCAGAATCTTTACCTTGCCATTTGAAACAATGAGATCGGCCTCCTTCGACATATATGACATATATGGTACTTGTGCCTCGATATATATAGTATTTCATAATTTACTCTCTCTTTTAGCTCAAAGGCAAGGAATCACATTTATTTGAACAAATGTAGCATATTTCTTACCAATAACAAAATCAAACTGTATCATATTAATGGTCAATCAAACCAAATCAAGACCAAATAATTCATATTTCAAAAGAGCTAAAACAATCAACTTTACTTATGGGGTGTTTCAGATTGCTTATTTTTTTTGCTAATTATGCTCAAGAAATAATGTTTAGATTTGTAGGGGATAAATAGTAACGAACACAATCGGATATGCTTAAATCTCTGAAAGGCGTGTGAACACTTTCAGATCAAATCAATTCGGTGGTTCTCCGAATTATTCAATGGATAGAATTAGAGATTGGGAACTTTGTTTTTGTATGAGATTTTGTTATGAAGCGAACGGAGAATAACGACCAAATAAAACATATATATCTATGAAGCGAATTATGCAAAGAAGCGAAGTTTTCAAGGTTCGAACTTGTCAAATTTAGTCCTCAATTTACGAAAAAATTAATTTTCACGAAGAATTTTGACATAGCAATTTAGTCCTCGACCCAACCCGAGGCCCCTGGACCCTTGGGCCACCCCGCTGCAGTGACGCCCCGGGACCCGTCCCTTGGGGCGAAGCCCCTATCCTAATATAATAAATTCAAGTAGGTGTGCACTCCGCACCTCCAAGCCTAAATGATGTCTTATTATGATGAAATTGGTCAAACAAGTTAATCCAATTACACTAAAATATCCAACAAGATTTGCTTGTAAAAAAATATTTATACAATAATGCATTACTAATAAATAATGAATTGTTGAAAAATATTCAACAAAAATAATTTATAAAAGATTATTTTTACTTTATCTTAAAGAAGCATGTTGATACAAAAGTTGGGCGTTCCTTACTTGGACTCCGGTTCTCGTATCAATTAGATCTTGATGCTTGAGACACAGCGCACTAAAGCGAAAACTTTACCGTTAAAACTATGGGTAAGGATTGTCTCCCACGATTATCCTCCGGCATTAGTAAGTATCGGTTTTTAGGGTTTAGTGGAAGTTAGGTTTTGTGATCATTACCTTTAATGAGGGCGAGATACCCTTTATATACACTACGAAATCCTTGTTGGTTTCGTGTTCCCCAACCTTCCGATTGTATCCGCCTAAGTCGGTCAATTGATACATATCTCATAAATAGAGATATCGATATATCAAGACCATAAATAACTTCGGTTTGGGCCGACTGACGGTCTGGGGATTATACATTGGTACTGGGCTCGATTGCTAGTAGCGTTCATTGGTCGGGTTCATGACCCGAATGCGGACTATACGTCATCATGTCCCCAGTCTGACTATGCGAGGGTGAAACCGCGATGCTAGAAATAATAATCATAGCCATATATATTCCTCAAGGAGGAGAGCTTCAAAAGGTTTCAGCCCTAAAAAGAAGATACGGTATCGGTCAAGTTAGGTCAAATAGATCCCTCATTAAAACGTGGGAAGTGAGTGGAAAGTGCCACGTCGGCAACTCCCATCCACACGTTTTAGAAAGTGGGATCCACGTGTCGAGCATCCCATGGATGTGAGCCATATAATACCATCCCTTTTCGCATTGTTTATCCTTGTTAAAAGCGGCCCACCATTGTTGAAAAGCTTCGAGAAATATCAACCAAGAAACCCTTAAACTTTCAAAGGTAGCGGTGGCGTGCGCGTGAAACCTTATCATGGTTCTTGGATTAGCGACTTAGTATCTCGGTCGCATTAAGCGAAACAATGTTCATACATTATATCTGCGGATGCTCCTCCATGGAAACATACATGCGATTGGATATCGTGACCCTGCATTAATTTCGATAGTAAGAGGTTCTACCCTGCGTTGTCGCAACCAAGGTAGGGGAAAGAATTTTTGCTTCCCGCGGAAAACTTTTGGTGACCTTCGCCTGTCATTATTTATATGATTGTATCATGTAGATGGTATCAGTATATCTTTGGGTGCTACTCTTGTTCCCGATCTTTTGCTTTCTTTCCCATCCTTGATGCTCTTAACTAAATGGTCAACTGCCTTCTTTTACTACCTTGTCAATTAGTTGGCGCAATTGGACACACTCATTGGTGGTGTGGCCCTTCTGTCCATGATAGACGCAATATCCGTTCCAGCGCCTTACGGGGTGCGCATTGGTGGGGGTCTCGGGAAGTTCGCGCCTTCCGTTGCGAATATCTCATTTGGAGTCTTAGTTAGCGGGGTATACTTGTCATTCTCTCGTCCGCTCCCCTGACCGCGGTAGTTTTGTTGCGGTTGCTACTCTGGTCAATGGATTGTCTCCTAGGCTGTTCTTGTGACCTATAGTTTGAGTAGCTTTTCTTTCTGCCCTTGCACTTCTCCTGGATAAAGGACCTCGTGCGTTTCATAAGTTCATCAAAGGTTTGGGGGACCTTGTCGTTCAGCCTTTTGATGAGTTATGGGTTACTGACACCGTTCATGAACCCTGAGATCTTTAGTATTTCGGGACATGCCTTGACATGTATGCATTCGTCTTTGTAGCGTTCCACATAAGCTTGTAGATTCCCACTGGCGCTGTTTTACCTGGCAAGTTTGACGGGGTTTTGGCACTTTCTTCCTTTGAGTAAAGTTCAGGAAACGCCTTTCTTAACTCTTCAAAACCACCAATGCTTCTGCGTGGAAGCTTACTAAACCGTTTAGCATTTCCCACTAATGTGGAATTGAACATGTGGCACCACGAGGTTGTGGCCAATTTTGATGGTAGCGCTAACTCGAAAATTTTTAGGTGATCATCTGGATCACCTGTTCCATCATAGGTTTTCACATTGGCGGGCATCGCCTCCTTTATCTTTTGAAAAATCGCTGATGCGTCGGTGAACGCATCCACCTTTTGGCGGCGCCGGGGGAAGGACATATCTTGGTCCTCTGGTCGCGATGTCTTCACCTGGACTTCCGGTGTCTGTTTCTCTGTCCTCGTTGTCCGAGGAGTCACGGAGGACGAGCTTCCTCTCTTTCGGCTGGCGGCTATCCCTCGAGAATCCGAGCTCGAAGAGCTTTCACTTGGGGATCTGCGTAGCCCAAGTCTGTCATGAACCTGCGGCTACCAAGCCTAGCGTGGACATTGGTACGCCATTCATCATCTTCGTATTCTCCCAGATACTGTAGGTCAGCTGCTTCATCGTTTGCAACTCTCCTCCCGATCCTAGTAAACACTGGGGGCCGGCGGCTATCCCTTTCGCGCCTCTTCCTCCGGTATCGTGAAGGGGATGTCTCATGCTCTGGGTCGAAGTTGAGTCGGGCTTGTAGGCTCAGACTCGACCTCTTTTTCGCTTCCTATTGCATGAGGGCAGCCAAGGTTTCGTAGTTTTGAGACACGAAGTCACTTGGTGCTAGTTCAGGCGCGACTCCTTCTAGCGCTAGGGTGTCTGTTTCCACCTCTAGGCCCTTGTTTCGCTCAGGTGCGCCTGGCGGGGTTGTGAGGTTCGTTTCTGGTACCGATTGGAGGGGAGTGGTAAGAAGGGTGCTATTTTGGAACTTCAGGCTGGTGGTTGTCGTAGTGGCAGGTTGTCCCCATGCGTGGTCTGTCGTGAAGACCGATCTGATGCTGACCCTTGGTTTTGGTGCATGGTTGTTCCAGAGGCCTGCTTAGAGGCTGATTCGCTTTTCTGCTTCTTCCCTTGTAGGTCACTATCACGTCGCTGGCTTAGGTTTCCGTGCTTTGTCATTCTAGTTCTTAGTGTTGGGTCCCACGGATGGCGCCACTTGTTGATACAAAAGTTGGGCGTTCTTTACTTGGACTCTGGTTCTCGTATCAATTAGATCTTGATGCTTGAGACCTGCGCACTAAGAAAACAGAAAACACCGTTAGGCTTATCGTGGGATTGTCTCCCACGATTATCCTTCGGCGTGAGAGTAAGTAATCGGTTTTTAGGGTTTAGCGGAGAGTTAGGTTTTGTGATCGTACCTTTAATGAGGGCCGAGACACCCTTTATATACACACGAAATCCTTGTTGGTTTCGTGTTCCCCAACCTTCGGTGTATCCCGCCTAAGTCGGTCAATTGATACATATCTCATAAATAAGAGATATCAGATATCAAGACCATAAATAACTTCGGGTTTGGGCCTTCGTGAGCCCAAACCGTTACCGGGTTAGCCCATTCGTACTGGGCTCGATTGCTAGTAGCGTTCATTGGTCGGGTTTATGACCCGAATGCGGACTATACGTCATCAAAGCACTTTCTCTTTACTTATCAAAAGTCATTTGTTACTCTATAACTCAAACTAAGTTGTGTTTGATTTCAAAATTAAATCACTTAATACCTCTTAATGGTTTATAAATCTCAACCATTAAAAGATTTTGACATTTTTTTTTTATATTTTTTCAAAAATAGGTAAGAGGTTAAAAAAACAAAGTGTATTATTTGATTCAACTATTGCTCAACTATTCTTGAAAGAGGACTTTACTACCTTTTAATGATATATAAACTAATTTTTTGTATTCTAATCATTTATATATGTTAAAAAAAACAAATTGCATTATTTGATTCAGATTCGGAGTTTTTCGTTACAAATTTAAATTCATATATGCCAATCAGATTCAAACTCAGAGCCTCTTAACAACCAAACAACATTAAATAAACAAGAAGAAAAAACAAAAAAAATTTATACCTAACCTCGGCCAAATTACAAAAACAATCCCTCTAGTTTGCCTAAATTGCAGATTGAGTCTTCACATTTTTGAAATTGTAGGCACATTTCTTGTGAGAAACTTTTGATGCGAATATTAGTCATTTCACATACAAAAAATTTCTCGAAAGATTGTAAAAACAAAGCAAACAAGAAAAAAAAATATATTTTTTTACCAAAAAACTTGTGTCCAATGATATCATTTGTTGTGTGAAAAGTTCCTCAATCAAATGATTATGGTTTCAAGTCTTGCTTAAAACGTGTGAGATAGTTTGTGGTTATATATTGTGGAATATTTAGTTTCCGTTAACAATTTTTTTTTCCTTCCCAAAACATCCTTTAAATAATATAGAGGGTGATTCTCACACCACATCTTTTGATGTATGCATCACAATTTGTACAGTATTATACAGTACAAACTATAATGCACAAACTGTGATGCATGGATCAAAAAATGTGGCGTAGATATCAATTACCCTTAAATATCTAAGAAAACCTTTTTAAAAATCTAATAACACTTCAATAATTCACTTTATTATATCTAGAAAAAAAAAATAAAAAATAAAAAATAAAAAAAAATCCGACGTGTAAACTAGTCAAAAAGCAATATTCATTTCAAAACACGCTCCATAAAAACCCACCCACCCAACCCACATCCCATCTCATCTCCTTCATCCCCAAACACAAAACCCTAACCCTAACTCCCTCATAATCAATCCATCAACACATGATCAAACAAACAATAAGCCATTAATCAGATCGAATACACAATAGGCCACATAACATCACTGTCAGATTTGAATTTTGCAAAACAATGTCTGCGATTGTGTGTGGGAAGAGATCTTTCTTTGAAGATTTAGACACTGCTTACACTAACTCCGCTTCTCCACCTGTTGCCAAAAAACTCCGTTGCTTTTCTACTTCTCCCGTTCGCTTTTCGCCTAATTCGCCTTCTTCGGTTTTCGATAAGTTGCGCTCCTTGTTTCCGAATATGGATAGACAGGTTTGTTTCTTAAAATTTGAATTGTTTTATGTGTGTATGGATTGATGTAATTTATATTAAGAATGAAGTTTATATTTTTATAAAGTTGTTTGGCGAATTAGTTGGAGATGGAGCTTATTAATGTAAAATAGCATAAACATATATCAAATTAAATTCACATATATTTTCAGCTTTTTGCGTGATAATCCATTATAGAAGGGTATTTAAGTTATTTGACTAGCTATAAGCCCTTTTGTAAGGGCTTGGGCTTATGGAGGCTATGGCTTATAAAAGCTTCCATAAGCCCGTGTGACAAACAAGGCTTATTTTAAAAGCTTAAGCCCCTATAAACCCTCAAAAGCCCGTTGCCAAACACAGTGTTTAGGCTAGAATCCTATGCAAACGAAAAATATGTCTATTCAGCAGAAAACATGCTGTTGATGTTTATTGATGATGGAATGGGTCCTTTGAGTGGATGTGTTTTTTTTACCGGCATAGGAGTTTCTTAGTATGTGCTATATTGAAAAGCTTGCCGGTGTATTTTGAAATAGTTTGGTCATAGGGATTATGTAGTATCGGTAGCGAATCATGGTGAGGCCAAATAAGATAGAGATGCATGTATATTAGAATTAAACGTTAAATGTTTCTTTTAGATAAAATATGCGCGTTTGTTTCCTAATATGGATAGAAATGTTTGTTTCTTAAATGGAAAACTATTAATTGAGTTGTTATATGTGTATGGATTGATGAAATTTATATTAAGAAGCTTAGTAATGTATTTTGAGATAGTTTGGTCATAGAGATTATGTCAAATTAAATAGAGACGTACACACGTTGTATGTCTGATTCAAATGAGTTTGTACAACACTTTCGGATGGATTTCTGTTCAGACGATAACATGTCTATTCAACGGATTAAAGGAAGTTTGTTGATCATCGGGAAGTTTATCATTATCAAACTTTGTTGTGTCTGTTGAGTGGATGTGTTTTTTTACCCGCATAGGGGTCCACACTAAGTGTCATACTTTACTCAGATAATGTAAGATATACACACATGTGGACAAGAATGTTTTGTTTAAGTGTTAGGGTTGATGTAGTTTATATGATGTGTTGTTAATTGAAATATGTAGATTGATTATCGATCCAATAGTTGTTCCGTAGTATGTTTTATATGACGTATGTACGGAGAAGTTATGGGCAACAAACAAGAGAACGCAATTGAAAGAGGTACGCGTGTGTATTTAAAACAAATAAGTTTTTATAATACTATGGTCCAAAGATTTCCATTCAGATGAAAACATATCTAAGTAATGTTTATCAGTGATGGAATTTCAGTCATTGAATTTCTGTTGAGTTGACTTGTTTTTACTGGCATGGAAGTCTAGGGTCTAAAGTGTCAATAACTCAATACTTAATTGTTTTGTTCAAATAGACTTTTTTTTTTTAAATTTGACATTGCTTTTGTTTGTTGTCCATTTTATTCCAGGATGCTACTAATTAAGAGTTTGTTACCTATTTAAATGTGTATTGATTAATGCAATTTAAATGATTTATTATTATTGG
>OU343221.1:253135710-253214561 GCA_910596185.1 Chrysanthemum makinoi
CCCACACGGATTTTTGTTTTTCCGGCCTAGCTGAGTTTAATTATCATTATTATCTTTATTTCTATTTTTGTTTCTGTTTTTTATTTTCTTTTTCTGCCCGCATATGTGATTTCTTCTAGCTTATCTATTATTGTTTGTTTGCTTCTTTTGTGTGTTTCCCTTCTGTTGTGTCTTGACCTTGTGCTTGCGTGTCTTGCCCCTTTTGCGCGCCCTTTCTTGCTGCTAGTTTGTTGGGACTAGGATAGACCCTTTGGCTAGTGATGGTAACATGAGGTCATGTCTTGCCGGTTTGGACGGGGTAGGCGGGGTTAGTGGAGGAGTAGGCGGGGAAGGTAAGGTGAGTGGGTTTAGGCTGGGTAGGGCTCCCCGCTTAGGGTAGTGTCTCCGTAGGATTAGGTGGGGTAGTTGAACGCCGGGTCTTTAACCTCAGAAGTTTTTGAGCTTAAGGATGTGTGGGAGACATAAGGTCGCATATACGCGGCTTCCGTGAGATTAAATGGAAGGGCTCGCTAATTTAGGGAGGTAAACGCTACAAGCTCGGTACTCGGCTCTAGGTCACGGAAACGGAGTTGGTGTTATTTTTGGCTGCAAGGGCTCAAGGATAATGTAGTGCAAGTGAACCGAGTAGCGATAGATCATGACGAATGACTTTGGTTATCAACGGGAGACCGTCCAGCGCTATCGGGCGATAATGGCATTCACGGGTTCAAGTGGAAGCGTAGAAGAAGAGCTGATGCTCGACGAGCTCGTGAGGGGGTGCCCGTCGGACCGGCGTTTGTTTATAGGTGATGACCTAAAGGTCATATAGGAGTGGATGCAGATGGTTACGAGGAGATCTACGGAGGGTTTGGCTTCGGAGTTAGGAATGATGAAGGTCGATCGATTTTAGAGTTTGATACCGCCAACAATTACTCTTGGTAGTAGCGAACTCTTCTTCAAGAAGAGGGATGTTCACGATCACTTTCGAGTAGGTCACAACACCCGATTGACTATCTGGCTGCAGCGAAGAAATGATCTTAGAGCATGCATGGACTTGAGCTTTTCCTGAGACGCCCTTTCGAGGGCAACAAACTAGGAGAGTAGTGACCGGTTGCCGAGGATTCTTTGGAAGAATTTGAACGGTGAGGCAGCAGAGTCGCTAGAGTGAAAGTCTCAGAGGGACTTGCTACTCACTCTGGACGCAATTGGCCAGAGACGCTGACCAGGTTGTGGGAACACTCTTGCCTACATTATCAAAGATGCAGCAGGATTCCCTTGGGGTGGCTAGAGGGATATCGAGGTCCCAATCGTCAACAGAGAATCTTGTGGTTTTGTGAGGAAGTGCAATCCAAAGTCACCGAAACAATCTAGGTTCGAGCTTCTTTTGTGCCAGAAGAAGCTTGTGACATTTCTCAAGAAGAGGTATAAAGTAGCTAAAAGAGAAGCGAAAAAGGCAGAGCTTTCGGAAAAGGACAAGGCGCATTGAGGATATGTATAAGAAATTGGACTCAAAGAGGGGGCTAACGATATTTTCAGATTGCTAAAGCCCTAGAGAGAAGAAGGAGGACCTAGGTGCTGTAAAGTATATCAAAGATGAAGGAGGATGCACCATTGTGAACGAGGATATTAGGAAGATATGGGGAGAGTACTTCCCTCTCTTTATAATGAATAAATGGTCAAGGGCTGAACAAGAGAACCCTAGCCAACTAACGTAGAGTTACTATTCGAGGATTAGTCAACCGTAAGTGAAAGTCGCTTCTGTAAGATGGGAAGAAACAAAGCGGTAGTGGGCAACCAAATCCCCATAGAAGCTTGGAGGTGTCTTGGAGATGTGGGTTAGATTGGTTGACATGCCTCTTCAACAAAAATCTTTCCGGGACAAGATGCCGAAGAATGGAGACTCAAAGGAAGTCATCCCCATCTACAAGAATAAGGGGATGTGATGTGTAGCAATTATAGAGGCATTAAGCTTCTCAGTCACACCATGAAGCTTTGGGAGAGAGTTATTGAGAGAAGGTTGAGAAGGGAGACGAGGGTGTCTGAGAACCAATTTGGTTTTACGCCGTGAAGGTCCTCGATTGAGGATATTCACCTTCCTTTAAGTCTCATGGAGAAGTATAGAAAGACAAAAGGACTGCATATGGCCTTTGATCTTGAAAAGGCTTATGTCCCGCTGAGTTGATTTGGAGGACTCTTATCGCATGGAGGAACCCCAAAGAGATAATGAGATTAGGATATGTACTGGAGGATCTAAGACTCGTGTATGGTCTACTGCAGGGACGTCATAGTTTTTCTCTTTGGAAGTTGGGCTCCACCAGGGATCCGCCATTAGCCCCTAACTCTTCGCCTTGATTCTAGATGAGCTATCTAGAGGGGTACAAGAGGGCTCAAGGATAATGTAGTGCAAGTGACCCAGAGTAGCGATAGGATCATGACGATGACTTTGGTTATCAACGGGGAGACCGTCAACGTTATCACAAGCATACGCACCACAGGTGGGACGAAGTGAAGCAGAGAAGAAGAGCTTATGGGATGCTCTTGAGGAGCTCGTGAGGGAGTGCCCGTCGGACCAGCGTTTGTTTATAGGTGGTGACCTGAAAGGTCATATAGGAGCGGATGCAGATGGTTACGAGGAGATCTACGGAGGGTTTGGCTTCGAGTTAGGAATGATCAAGGTCGACGATTTTAGAGTTTGCTACAGCCAATTGACTTGGTAGTAGCGAACTCTTTCTTCAAGAGAGGATGTTCACTTGATCACTTTCCTGAGTGGGGGTCACAACACCCGATTGACTATCCTGGCGGTGTAAGAAATGATCTTAGAGCATGCAGGACCGCAGGGTTTTCCCGTGAGACGCTTTCGAGGGCAACAACCGGAGAGTAGTGACCGGTTGCGGGATTCTTTGGAAGAATTTGAACGGTGAGGCGGCGAGTCGTTTAGAGTGAAAGTCTCGAGAGGGACTTGCTACCACCGGACAATTGGTTGCGAGACGCTGACCGCTTGTGGAACACTCTTGCCTAAGATTATCAAAGATGCGACAAAGGATTCCTTGGGGGCTAGAGGGACATCGAGGTCCCAATCGGTCAACAGAGAATCTTGATGGTTTTGTGAGGAAGTGCAATCCAAAGTCGCCGAGAAACAATCTAGGTTCAGAGAGCTTCTTTTGTGCCGAGAGGGTAGCCGTGGCTATTTCCCGCCAGAAGAGAGGAAAGTAGCTAAAAGAGAAGTGAAAAGACAAGGTCAGAATCTCAACTCGACAAGGGTAAAGGAATCACAAGTAATGGTATCATATCAAAGCAAACATAAACATCCAAAAGAAATCTTAACATAAATGCGGAATAATTCAAGTCAACATGACTTCAATACATAGGTCCCAATCGAAAATAAACACCAATAAAATATCTGATATAACAAGGTCTTAAATGGCATCATAAGATCAAAGCTAATATTCTAAGGTAAGTCCACTCATGCACTCATCCCAAAGCAAAACCCGCCAATGCTTAGATACCCCTGCCATGAAGAAAAGAAATGCGGTGAGCTTCAAAAGCCCAGTGAATAGATATGAAAGCAAAGCGAATACTAAACGATATCGAATATGAAATATAATAAATGAAAGATAGCAAAATCATAATCATTTTCAAAGTATAAATCAGAATTTTCAAATAAAGTTTATAGTTAACTACCACGAGCCCGTAAACAAATATCGATCATAATCATATTCTCATAAGGCAACATTTCTCGAAGGCAACATTTCTCGAAGGCAACATTTCTCGTGAAGGCAACATTTCCTAAAGGCAACATTTGTAGGGAGACTACCGGAGTTATGAAGGGCGTGCATTCACGCAAATCAACCATCGTGATAACATATAACGAGCAATAGATAACAGATAACAGATCTAGATGCATCCATACGCCTTCCTACATATACAAAATATGCTCCACCATCCAGAACGCGGGCGTAACATCACTCTATCTCGCTCTAGAGTCATATCGCAGGTGCATCATCGATACGACATGGAACCCCATGACTAGTGAAATATTTGGCTCGTGTGTCAAACTATCTTAGGTCAAATCAATGTCATAATCATTACATATCATATTTTATCGGGTTATTCTATATTTTCAAAATCGAAGTTTTCATATCATATAGTTCAAAATCGGTGTCATGTAATTCGAAAATCGAAAGTTCGGGATAAGCAAATAGCCAAACAAAACGGAATGGGGTTCATAGCAAGGCTTAGAAACCCTAATAAAGCCAAACTAAAGAAAAAACGTTAAAAGGAACCTTTTTCAAAAGGTCGAATATCCGTATCCTTATTCCAAAGCAAATGATCGAAAAGCGTAAATACGGAAAGCAAAGGATTACTCCTTCTTCTCGAACCTATACACATTAATCTGGCCGCCCATGTTATTTATGATTCCATAATCGTCGAAATGATCTTTTAATATTTGGTGTTTATACTTAGTGTATTCCGCTGATCTTCATACTTTAGAATTTTATGATTAAATGAGACTTAAGTGTTTTATAATTAATATCGTAGATTAGGTTCATTATGTCATTTATTAAAGTTCAGGTTAAATGTGAAAATAGTTTAAACGCCATAACTCACACATGAAATAATCTAATTAACACTCTTAACTTCAAACCCTAATCACCTCATTATGTTCTAGGGTGTTCTCCTTCTTTTAATATCACATTAAAATGCATTTACTTTTCATGTTACGCCTTTTAACACTCGCTACTTAACCTAACACCTTCATGTCTTAAATCCATACGCTACTTATATACATGTTATACTTCAACTTTTATTCCCATGCACGCTTATGATTTTTTACTGGACACAATAAGTTACTTATTACTCTGATTAATTACACATCTACACACACATGCACAATAGTTTAGACTAGATAAGCACTACGTACACGCTTATTCACGCTATCCACAAACTCACTTGACTTATAAAAACGACGATATGAGATACACGGTTCACAAACCATTTATATGGTTCAAGTACATGTAGGGTTACCATGGTAATAGGTTTTACATGCAAACCTAGCTCACCTACGCATTTTACATATTCAAGTTGTCATGTTTTTATCTTAGCCAAATATATACATGGTTCGGTTCTTATATACATTTGGTTCGGTTCTATGGCTCAACATATATCTATGATCCCATTTAATAATGCATTACATAACATGTTCTTTAATAATTATGAGGTTCAAGTCATTACGGTTTGTCTTGTTTGGTTTCTACGGCTCGCCACAAAAGAAAATACAAAACTCGATTCAAACAAAACATATCACAACTTATTAACGTAAGGTGTAACGAAAGAAGACGAATAAACATTGTTATACCTTAGCTTTGTTGAAGCAAAATCCTCGACACCACAAGACTAGAGTTTGGCCGAATGGGAAGAAAAGAAAAGAGAGAGGAAACAAAACTAGGGTTTCAATTTCATGATAAGGGATTGTATTTATAGGTGGTATCATTTTTGTTTTAGGGCTTTGAGGAGGGGGTGTTAGGTCACTAGTTTTACAACACAAGCTTACTAGAAAGAGACAAAGAGAAGAGGCGGATGAACAAGACACAAACCAAACACTAAATAGAGATATATTAGGTTAAGGAATATGCAAGTGAAAAAGAGAATGAATTGAACAACCAACCCTCAAATGAGGGTTTACAAGATTATTTATAGGAGGGAAGCTAGGACAACACTCCTAGTTCCCATCCTTTCTTATGTGGGCTTGGGCCTAAGCTTATGGGCCTTCTACATAAGCTTGACCTTAAACAAACATAAAGGCCATAATAAAGCTACCTATTACATATGAAATATAAATACTTGAAATACTGTTTAGGAGTGATTCCAACAATCTCCCCTCAAGTATATATGAATGTAAACGGTGAAGGCGTTGATGTAATAGTAGCAGTGACGCCTTCTGACATTCTTCTTTCTTGTGAGAGGAATTGCCTTGATTCGAACAATCTCCCCAGAGTAGAGAGATAGTTATCTTTGAACAGTTATGCTTTGACGTCATCTTTAACTTTGTTCTTTGATCATTGTTCTTGGTGGTGAAATTGATAGTATGTTGTTGTCAGCATCACTGCCTCTCAGCTGCGCTTCGCTGCTCCAGTGTCCACGTCATTCTTCAACATGCTCACACGCTCTTTGACGTTGGAAATCAATACTGATGAAGTTTTGTAAGTCTTTGACTTTGTAGATTCTTTGATTGATGAAGAATCATTCTGACTGTTGTGTTGCATTGAGATAGAACTTCCATTAGTGATGATGTTGGCGTGAGCATGAGAAGAATCAGATCATCCCGCTCCGAAGCTTCCATAAGAAGAAAACATTTCAAACGGTTAGTAATAAGCGGTTTCCGCCACTTACAAGTTTGAACTTCGAGAGTGTCAACAAAGATAGTGTGAGGACACAACTCTAATTTTACAAAGGCCGCTGAACCGGAGTCCCACAAGTGAGATAACGCGATGTACCAAGTACATCTATAGCCAGATGAGTCGCTGAGGTACACCGAAGCATCACCTCACGCATAGACCGTTTGAGACACACTCGCGTAATCCACGGGAGTTACCGAATGACCTGCTGACGGCTGTTTGATGTTGAACCTGGCAGGAGTTTCCATTCAATCACTGAGGATCACAGATGTGAACCTCTCATAAATGTTCTCGACAGATTGCTAAGATCTGTGAAGGACTCGATATGAACCACTGATGATCTTATTAGTTGATCATCAAGTGATTAAATGTCAAGTGTTCCTAAGAGATCTTTTGATGAATCTCGTGGCTCTAGACTCAATAGTGCATTTTGGTTTTCCTGAGCGGAGACTAGGGAGAGGGTCTCCTTCTTCAATACCAGCAATCTCTAGGAGAAAGCCGATAGTTTACGTAGGGTTCCCTGTGAGAATGAAACAAGCTTCTGTTGAGAGAAACTTGAGTGGATAAGAAGGTTTAGTGCATGCGTCACTGGGTCCATGACGACTTTTAATCTTCAATACCGGCGTCACTAAGTGACAACCAGTAGCATATGAATTGAACCCGTATCCGCCCTAAGTTGAATAATCTGGAGGGCTGTTACTTTTCACCCTTTACTTTACATTTTTTTTTTGATTCTTCAACTCCTTCTTTCTCCGATTCTCATTTTCTCCTTTTTATAATCATTCCTAAGGACTTCTAACACTAACTAATGGTAGTGTCCTTGGGTAGATCCCTCCGCTCAAGGATCATAGGACGGTTTTTCCTAACCTTAGTCACCTTATAACTCCATGACTAACCTATGTTTGCCATTAAAACCACTGTATGATAAAATATCTCTCAAAGGGTTTGTTAATGAAAACCATGTTTGAACCATTGTGAGAGATGATGTTTTGCATAAATACTCCCCTCCACATGTGCTTAATAGTTTTAATGGTTAAATGCACAGTGAGGAAAGAGCGCGCACTTTTGAATTGATCCATCAAGATAGACAATCCTCAGAGACACGGTTACGTTGAATAGTTAAAGAGTTACAAGCTTTTAGGTGACAACTAGCTCTAATAACTACCTTGAAGGTGTAGACAAACCTTGGAAGGTTGTCAAACCCGTCGGAGTTCATGTCTATCAAAAGTTTCTCGAATGGTACATTCTACTCAGACAAGTCCTTTGCGAGACACGCTTACATCACTAGCTTAACTAGCTTGAAATTATTACCCGCCCAGACAAGTCTTTTCGAAGTTACTAACAGTTTAGTACCGCCAATTCGTTGGTTAAGTCTGAGGTACAGATTCATTTGCATTTTGTACAACATATTTCTTATCACACAATTTTCTCCCCTCAAAAATGGCATATAAAATGTTATTTTTGAACGTTTGAGAATAAATATGACCATTTCAAGTGTTGCGGGAAGACGACCACTGTGAACAATTGGTGAACAAAGTTTTAATTTCAAATACTCCCCTTCAACTAGTGATATTAACGGTTGAGGTTTTGAAAAACATCATTTGGGAAGTACTTGTTCTTTTGAGCAAAACCTTGAAAATTGAAAGGTTTGATAGGTTTTACTCAAAAATAAGAAGCTTTCGCTCCTTTTATAAGGATTGTGGCATCGGAGGCACCACGGGTCCTTTATTGACATTTACGGGTTGTACACTGTTATGTGTGCACAAGCCATAGACATATTTAATCACACATCCAAAATTATATGAAGGAAACAATTCAAGGGGTACCGGAAGTGCAGATATTCCTAGTGAGTGCATGTATGCTGAAAGCGGTGATGTTTCTCCTGGTCGACCACCAACATAGCTCTCCAATCGCCTGAATCGATCCCTTCAACAACCGCTCATCAATCATGGTGATGATCCTTCTCACATCCCGCCTTTCCGAGAATTCCATAGCTTAGGAGACCCAACTTTCAAGCGATATCCTTCAACCTGTATGCCAATCCATCCCTAACCAGCTTCAAGGTATGATCCCCGAATTTGTGGAGCTCACTACACGCCATTAAGCGGTTTCTTTGAAGTTCACTATGGTAAACAACGCCGAAAGGTTTGCTGATGAGTGTATATTGAGAGAGCCGGTTGAGATCGGGAAGAGTAAGCGTTGGAGGAGTGAGGTTGACACGCCTCGATAAGATTCAACACCATCCGATATCTTCAACACGTTCTTTGATCACGATGCGTCTAATGAAGATGAGAACCGACTTGATAAATTCACGTTGAACTTCAGTCGAGAATTGTCTCATACGACCAGTACTTTGGCAAGGTACATGTCTTCGATGTCGTTGAGGGACAAGTTCTCAAAGTCAGCCTCGAGAATCCATAGTCCTGTTCATCTTGTCGCTTGACTATGATATTCTTTAAGAATGTGTAGTCCCACTTAGACTTGAGATCAATGTGTTTGATGGCCACGATGTCCTTAGAACTATACACCGCATGTTGAGACTTCAACCGGCAGCTTCAGTAGTAGATTCTTCGGCGTTCAGGCCAATGATGAATCCCATACAATGCATCTTGGTCGTATGCTTGCACGCTGTCAGAAAACAAGTGATTTGCACGTTCCTCGATAGCTATGCGCTTTGAGTAAATAGCCGATGGGAATGGAAGAGTTAATGATGTAGCGTATTTTCGCGAACCATCGCTACCGTGTAAGAGAAAATCCATGTCTCTGTTAAAGAAGTATCGGAAGGGAATCCGTGGTTCGTCTGTTTGGCCAATGGTCGGTAGGGGTTTGGTCCAATTGTAGTATGGAGGGTTATTCCTTTGTGTGAAGTCAATGTTTGCTTCCGGATTGAGCCAATCCATGTTGTTAGACATAGCTCGAGCGATATTCTCAAGATGATATTCGACCTCGAGGGCGCTTTGAGTCTTTTAGAAGTTGAAACGCTTCATTCTTGATTCGCTTCAACTCGATTTCGCATTTTCTTCACATGGAACTTTTCTTGCAAAAGTTTTATGCGTGCTCCAATGTAGAACCGTCTACCAATTCTTGACCTTCATCATGGTAGGGAGTTTGATTGACAAGTGTGGAGAACCATTCAAACTCTTCGGTTTTATCGTCATCTAGCCATGAGACGACTCGGCCGAAGTCGCCTTCTTCTTCTTTTTGGAAGGCCTTGATGATGATACTGGTTTCTGCAATTGTTTGGGTGAGGTGGGTTGTTGTCGGGGCTCAAGGACCTCTTCATCGCCACCACCCGTATACTCAAAGTAATCACCGCTTTATGAGTCGGGTGGTAACTCGGAATCGACCCGAGGTTTATCAGTAGAAGACCGAGGTGGAGGAGACTTTTGTTGAGAAGAAGTCCGTGGTGGAGGAGGTGGCATCAAGTAGATTTACCGCATTGCTTCGACGCTTAGGTGCGAGTCCTTGTCCTTATCATCGCCATCTCTTGGTCGTTTGGGTTGATCTACTCCTTGCATGATGATCCGAGTTGAAAATCAAGTAGATTTTCGAAAAATTTAGCTTCATCCGGTAAACGCCAGATCGCTTTGACATTTGTATCACAAGTTTAGCGATTAACTCGCATTCGAGAGATCGCTTCTTTGGCCATTGTATGTTTAACCAATGCTACGATGTTAGGGTGAGTTGTCCGAAAATACTTCTAGTCACACCGGGACAGATCGAGAAGAAACTTGTGAGTATGATCTCTTGCCTTCTCAGCCTTTTGGACTTTAGGAACGATATCCTGAAGGTACTTGTTAGTGTAACCTTCGATCATTTCGCTCGCCTTTTACGATGTTTCTTAATGAACTTCTGAACAAATTCCCTTTCTTTCTCCATCTTGTCTTTCTCATCATTTAAGTATCGAATCTGTCAAGAAACCAATTCAGCTTTTCAGAAAGTATGTCCTTCTTTCTGACTTGTTGGACAGCTTTCACAATCTTTTATGGGACTGAGAAATCCAAGATTTAGGTTGTTTCTTCACGGATTTGGATGATGATCTGGTTGACTTTGTAGATGGTGGTGGTGATGAGTGAGATGAAGAGTCTGATGATGAGGAGACATGAGGAGACTTCGGGTCCTTAGGAGTTTCTGAGGTTTTCTCCTTTGAGTGTGTTGGACTGCCTAGAAGAAACTTTGTATAGTCATCCTCGTCATCTCTAGAATTTTCTTTCTCAGCTTCCGCTTTCAAAATCATACTCAATAGTGTCCTCAATAGGTTTTTGTTGTTGCACAAGAGTGGTGGCACCAGATCCCTTATCGGGTCGATTAACCGCATCGATCCGGAGAGGAGTGAGCAGACCACTTGATCCTCCCGGCCACCCATTTGATCTTTAGCAAATTCTTCGCCTTATGAAGATGTCTAACGATGTTAAACTTCTTCCTGTATGATTGATCCAGTTGCTCTTCATCTTCTTCAAAGCTTTCATCTTGTGGCACAAGTGCAGGAGTCTTCCCTTTTCCTTTATTAGTTTGAGGACTTGGAGGTTTTGGTACCGAGGGATTTTCATCCTTTGCGCTTCGAGTATGTGATCTCTTCATCCTGTGTCGCGAGCATCGAGTCCTCGCCCCTCGAAGCCTTTTGCGGTTCGTGAAAGGATTGGAGTGGCTTCCTCGAGAAGGAACTTTTCTTAGTGGTAGGATTCCGCTTTGGAATAGGTTTCTTCTTTGGAACATTCCTCTGACTATCTGAACTTGTGACACTTCCAAAGACTTCCTTTTCTCGGTTCTCCTTACGTGGGTTCCGTAAGATTTTTCGTCGAGATGACCAACTTTGCCTTGTCCGACCGCCTGATACCTTTTGTAATGATTCGAGCTTTCTCGACATCTTCGCTAGAAGGAAATCTGGCAAAGACAAAGACCTTGTTTCTTTGTCGACGTTTCCTTGATTCTGACAGATAGAATGGGTTCCGTCAACATGTCGTGATTGTCGGGTTCATTGAGCCTCTTGGGAATGTCAGGATGAAGTCCAAGTGCTCTCTGGATCAACAATTTAGTATATCCGATGTAGGGAATCTTTGAGCCAAGTTTGTTGAGAAATGACATCATGTCATCCCAAATCGGAGCTTCGATAGCGATGTGTTTCTTGTTGACCAATGCCCTGAATATTTGCAGTTCCATGAGCTTAGGGTGCTCATAGCCACTGCCACGCACTGAAACAGACTTGGTGATGATCATGTAGAGAGTTCTCCGTGGTTGAGGAATACTCTTAAGCTCTACGTGAGAATGCTTGGTGATTATTCCCGTAGCCTCGTCATAACCGATATTGATTAAGAATTGGAGAGTGAGCTCTTCAGCAGTTGTGGCATATAGTTTGGTTGGATCGACATCGTGAATTAGGAGAATGCCCTTAAGTCTGCAGTGTAATGGTGACTTGTTTGTGATTCAGAGTCACCGCCACAGCAGATGTCCTTTGACCCTTTCCATAGTGTTCCGTAACTGTTGGATGTAGATCTCGTGAACAGTTGCAGAGTGTGAAAGCATGTTCGACACGGATGAGTCCTCGAATGTCAATAGCAATTAAACAAGAAGATTCAGAGCAAGTGAGGGTGTCAAAGTCAACACGGAGATTATTCTTTCCTATCTTCATTGGATAGCCATGAGGATAGATATCAAGAATGGAGAGAACTTCGTGCATCCATATTCATTTGTTCACCATGTCGTGATCTAAAAAAACATTAGCCAAAAGAACCAACATATCGAAAGACATAATGTTAGTCAACAGATGGTCTTATTGTCTAGTTATTGAATGTACAATGTCAATGAATGTTACGAGTCCTAAGTCACTTGTATATTCAATAGTCCAATGACGCCGTGAAATGTTTCGTGAGTTAGTTAACTTTAAGTTTTAAAGTTTATTTTATCACTTATTGTTCACAACATATCAAACGATTTCAGTTTATTAGTGACATTTTAGGATTCGTGATGATATGATTAGTTTATTTACAAGTTTGTACACGTAACAATTCATAACGAAGGTATGATCTCGGCTTATGCGTAGGATTGGTAAAGTTATGCGAGACAGAATGATATATGCGAGGCTTAAACTTACGCCAGAGGGTCTTAACTTACGTGTAAGAAGTGTTACGCGTAGGAAAAAGGGGACCTTATGCGTAGAGCTTTATGCGTAGGCATATATTAACCTTACGCGTAAGGCTACTCGTAAGAGTTGACCTTATGCGTAGAGGTCACTGTATACGCATATCCTTCACAGGATACGCGTAGTCCCATATGTAGAACCTTATGCGTAGACGCTACGCGTAAGACTAATCTTACGCATAACAAGCTACGCGTAAGGTGATCCTTATGCGTAGATTAACAACAACCTTGATTCTGAATATTAAGTGTTGCAAGCCTGAAATAAAGCATCATATCATCAATGATTAACACATAACATTCTTTTATGACAGAACAAAAACACAATTGGACATTTTTCTAGTTATGCGTAGAACCTCTTACGCATAGTCTAAACCCTAATTCTACGCGTATGAAATCTAGCCATGGATTATGCACCAAAGTTTTTCTAGTATATCATAGATGTTGTGAGAGCATGTAGACCAAGTTTTAACACTTTTATGCAAAGTGAATCAAAATACCCAATTTTAGAACATTAAACCCTAATTCCTAATTCTGAATCAATTAAGGTTTCTGGGTGGTTATAAGACATGGATATCATCAATTCATCATCACATAAGCATAACACAACAATCTTTTGACCAAAGCACTTCTCATTCGAAAATACCCAATTCGACTCATAAACCCTAATTTTCAAAAATCATCAATTCATGTTTCGGGTGGTTTTGATGATTAAAAATGATATCTTTAATGTATTTGAAACGTTTTGACATAATCCATTTAACCACAAACACACACATATTGATTGTGTGTTCTTACGCATAAGCGTAGAACACCTAATCACGCTTATAAAACGTTTTAGCCGTGGGATTTACATGAAATTCAAAACCTTCTCTTAAAAACATGTTGTAATCACGAAAACACTTACAAGATGAAGATCAAAAGCACGGTTTTCTTGAATCAATTCTAAGCGTAGGATGGTTTTAGGGTTTTTGTAATAAATGAGAAGTGTAAGTAGGTGGAGGATATTTTTATTCAAAATATCTTTAAGATTTAGACAGTTTTGGTCCCTCCACCTTTTCCTTTTTCAAACAAAGCCTTTTAACTTCCATTTTGGTTACCAAACGAAGATTTTAGGAAAGAAACTTGACGACACTCCCCTCGACTTGAGAAAATAATGAAAGGTTATTAATTAAAGTCCGAGGAGTGTCTTTGAACCAGAAAATGTACCACCATTTGTAAAAGATTCAACCGAGATAAGATAACATGCAAGTACAATGATGTTTTGAAGCAATAGATTATTTTTCCCCTCAACACTTGATCGAAAAAATACTGAATTTTGAAAGATTAAAGTGTTGACGGAAGAAATGTACTTGCAATGTTGAAAGAAATATAGATTAGAAGAATATTTTTGTTGTTTTATCGGATTTTATATTTTTGTATTTTGTTTTTGAAAAGATATTTACAAAAGATGTTTTGGTGTTTGATGTGTTTTAAGACTGTTTTAAGAGGTCATCCAATTCCTCTTGAGTCAAACACCTCATACCACTCTGGTGGACCAACTCATTAAACCTAGCGGAGGCAAGGCTTTGGTGAGCAGATCCGCCAATTGGTATTCGCAGTACCACAAAGTATAGTTCAACGGTACCCTGCTCCACGTGGTCCTTGATGAAATGATAGCGTAGGTCGATGTGCTTTGATTTCGAGTGCTGAACTGAGTTGCACGAGATTGCAATGGCACTCCGATTGTCGCAGACATCGATTCTCAAATAAGTAACCATCGTCGTTGAGTTGTGTTCTCATCCAGATGACTTGAGCACAACACGCGGACATGGCTACATATTCTGCTTCGGTTGATGACAATGATGTACAATCCTGCTTCTTTGATTGCCAAGACACCGCTTTATCACCAAGAAATTGTAGTGCTCCTCAAGTACTTTTCCTTGAGTCTAGGCATCCCGCGCGGATCGCCCTGAAAAGCGATTAGTTCAAAACCAGAATCCTTCGGATACCGGATCCCCAAGTTAATGGTTCCCTTGATGTATCGGAGGATTCTTTTAGCCTCGAGAGGTGGGTTTCAGCTTGGTCGCGACCGATAACGGAGCATAGATAAACGGCAAAAGACAATATCGTCCGCTAGCTGTTAGATACATGAGGGACCCAATGATACTTCGGTATTTGGTAGGGTCAACCAATTTCCCATGTAAATCAAAGATCTAATTTCTTGGTAGGAGCCATTGGTGTGGCATAAGTGTCACAGGTTGTCATTCCAAATTTGTTTAACAATTCAAGGGCATATTTGGACTGACTCAAGAAAATACCACGGGTGATTGATGAACTTGTAGTCCTAGAAAGAACGTAAGTTCACCCATCATGGACATTTCAAAATTTTTCTTCATTAGTTTTGCAAAAGCGATTGAAAACTTTTTATGTGTAGACCCAAAATGATGTCATCCACGTAAATTTGAACAATTAAGATGTGTGCCCCGTGATATTGTATAAAAAGAGTTGGGTCAACCGAGCCTTTGGTGAAATTATTGGCAATGAGGAAAGATGATAGCTTATCGCACCATGCCCGAGGGGCTTGTTTGAGACCATAAAGAGCTTTGTTCAGTTTGTAAACATGGTTCGGGAACTCGGGATCAACGAATCCATCCGGGTTACGACATAGACCGCTTTCTTTAAGTTGTCAATTGAGAAACGCCGTTTTGACATCCATCTGATAGACCGTCATATTCATATGAGCAAATAACGCGAGAAATATCTGAACAGCCTCAAGACGAGTGACCAGAGCAAAAGATTCTTCAAAGTCTATTCCCTCTTCCCGACGATAACCCTTAGCAACTAGACGTGACTTGTTTCGGATGACGTTCCCTTCAGAATCCAATTTGTTTTTCCAAATCCATTTTAAACCAATGACGTAGACCCTGTTGGTCTTTCAACCAGTTCCCATACTTCAAGACGCTTGAATTGGTTGAGTTCTTCCTGCATGGATTCAATCCAGTTGTCTTTTGTCATTGCGCCTTTAATGTTTTAGGTTCGATTGGCAGACGGAGTGCATAAATGCAATGTTCACCGCCTGTGTGAAGACGCTTGTCGCGAACGATCGGGTTGATTCGGGTTGCCAATAATGTTAGCCAGAGGATGGTCTTTTGTCCATCTATGTGTAGAGGGTTGATGTTGGTATACATTGTGCGATTCGAGGGTTCAAATGGTTTGTTGAAGATTTCGCGACATCCGTGCAAAATCTCATTAGCAAACGGATTGAAGAACGCATTTGGATCAAAATCGCAGTGGGGGTATTTCATTCGAATATCATCACCGGTTCATCATTGTTGGAAGCGTGTGTTCAACTGTTGTGTTGGAGTCAATCGGTGTAGGTGCATCTTCAACAAGAGTTGTTGTAGCAGGTGTATCGTATAGGAATATTATCGGTTGTGCTGAAACAACGGATACACCGAGCACGCTCATCAATATCGCCACGAACGAGGAGCAAATAACCTTTCCATTTGTTGACGAAGTTAGCCGAGGGCTTTCTTCACCGATGATGGGGTTGAGGGAAGTTTAAACGGTTGTGACCGGTTCTAAGTCAGTTATACTCGAAGCCATTTCCGTGAATTCATCGAAATGAGCATGAATCGTTTCCATTACCTCCTTAGTTCGACGATTCCGATTCGAAACCTTTAGAATTGTCACAGTATCCAATAAAGACTCCAATATCGGCTTTGGCTTTGAGCTTTCCAAAATCATCACGATCATTATTCGGATAGCAAAGGGATCCAAATACATGAAAGTGTTTGAGGTTCGGTTTATAGTTGTGGACAAGCTCAAAAGGTGTTTTGTTGTGACGTTTTGTGATCATAGAACGGTTTTGAGTATAGCATGCAAGAGATACGCCCATAAGTAATCTGGAAGTTTAGCATTGATTAACATTGTTCTTGCAGCTTCCACTAACGCTCGGTTTCGTCTTTCAACAACTCCGCTTTTGTTCGTGTACGCAATAGATGTTTGATTTCCCACTTTCTCATAGAATTCACGAAGGGTTTTGTTAACAAATTCAGTTCCTTTGTCCTGCTCGATGATTCCGACGGTGTTGCGGAGCTGAACCTGTATTTTGTGAGAAAGGTGATGATCATTTGTGGAGCTTGGTCTTTGCTACGAAGAAAGTAGACCCAAGTCCATCGTGAGTAGTCATCAACAATTACTAAGATGTAGCGTTTGCCATTGATCGCTTGCACGCGCATCGGGCCACACAAATCCATGTGAAGAAGATGAAGCACATGCCGAGAGCTGTGTTCCACCTTTGAAGGAAAATGAGCACGAGTGCTTTTCCCTTGTTCACAAGCCGAGCAAAGGTGATCTTTTGAATACCGGAATCGTGGGAGTCCTTCAACTAGTTTGTGTCGAGCAAGGTTGGTGATGGTTTGAAAGTTTAGATGTGAGAGACGACGGTGCCATAGCCGGGATTTTGTTGATGTTGCCTTAGAAAGTAAGCAAATGGGAGAGGAAGCAACCATGTCTTGCATAGAGATAGTGTAGAGACTAGAATTACGCGAGCCGGACATAAGGTCATTTCCTTGTAGATCACTTAATGAAACAAGTTTTCTCCCCGAAAGCAACCTCCAAATCTCCATCACAAAATTGACCCATCGAAAACAGAGTGACCGAGGCCTTCAACATAGTAAACCCTGCTGATTTCGATGTTCCCATTGACATAATCTCCGTAGCCCATGATAGTCGCTGGTGATCATTCCCTAACCCGACAAAGGCCAATGAACTTTGCAATAAAGTTTGATAACAGTTTAAGATTGCTGTCATGTGTCGGGAACATCCGCTATCAACAATCCAGAGAATGATCTCAGACACCGCATAATACACACGACACACAGATGGAATAGACGTAGATTTGGAACCCGAAATGTTAGAGGGTTCCATAGCAGTTATAGTGGATATACACACATCAATAGCTTTAGGTATCCACTTAAATCCTAGTGTGTTATATAACCATTTCTGCCATCTATAACTACTCTTTGCTTTAGTCTTAGTGAATTCACTAGGTGGTACTACATTCCTAGGAGGTGAAACCGAGCTACAGGGACAAGAATGCGCTTCTTAGAATCTAAAGATGGCGGTCTACCAAGCAATGCACTTAGAAAGATTAGTGGGCCTAGAGGTATTCCAGTTCTTAAGATTCCTTAAACGAGAGATGATAGCTTTAGCAACACATTTATCATGACAATCAATTCATACTTTTACGAAAAATATCACAAGATGCATTAGACTGAATATCAAAAGTACTTAACGGTTTAGCATTCGTTACATCACTATTTCTATTACATTTGCTAGACGCAATATCTATAGTGGAGGCAACGTGTGTCTTATTCAGAGTCCTAGGGTGTTCTTCTACTTTAGCATTCTTGATTGATCTTTTCTTAGGTCGCAACTTCCTATTCTTCAATTGAGTGCTCCTAGGTCGTGAAGTGCGGACGCTTTGGAAAAGGCTCAACTATTCCTGCTTCAAGAGAAGGAAGCACGCTAGCTACTTGTGATTTGGCAGTAGAGATTCTAGGTGCATGAGTACTAAGTGTTACGGGGCTAATCTCTTAATGATTGTTGGCGGAAGTTGTTCATACTTTCCTAACATTCCTCTTAACTTGATGATAGTGTGAATCGGATCTTGATTTTCAGACCAACATTTCCAAAGAAAATGCATAACTTCCTTAGTGTGTGCAAGATAATGATCAAGTTCATTTGATGCTTCATCACGAGTCTTTTGAGTAAATCAAATATGACACCATATTCCTTTTAACTTTTACAAGTTCTTGTTCATATTTTGAGATTTGACACTTGAAAGACACGCTTTTGATCATCCAAATTGCTCAATTTTAGAATCAGAAGGTTTTGCACGCAACAGGTTGATTTTGTGTTGAAAAGCAAGTTGTTGATCGTGAATATCTTTTTGACACCAATTAAGACGACGTATTGCATTTGAAAGTTCGCTTGACAATCGCTTGTTTTCAACTTTAAGGACTCGACCAAGCACATTATCGTGTTCTCAACATTTACCACGTAAGCAACAAAGATCGCAGAGATATTATCAAATGCATATGACAACTAATTCAATAACACAAAGATTTTGAACATCGACGATAACATCTTCCAAGAGTCGATCAACATCTTTTCTCAAGAGTTTCTTTTACGCTTAGTATTAGAAATAGATGTTTCGCTTTCTCAAAACGCTTTTCATGACCCCAAGTTCCTTATGAAAATCCTTTTCCTGTGCAATTGCACAACTTTTCAAGTTTTTAACATTAGGTAAAAGATTTTTCTAAAAAATGTCTCTTTGTTCTCGCGCCAGAGGCGATTGAAAATGTTCAACTTTGATTTCAGATCGATATTCTATCTCATGTTGTAAAATTTTGAGGTCAACCATGAAAATGTCAAAATATCAAGAATTTTTCGATTTTCATGTTGTGAGTTTACTTCACTAATGGAAGGTAAAGGACCATAAGTTTGTGCAAGTCTGCTTTGGGATTAACATTAGAAGACTCGTGTGTTTTGATGATAACCCTTGGTGTGTTTGAAGAATCCGTGGTGTGACGAAGTGACCGGTTTTGAATAGTTAAAAGGTTTGTTGTAAACAATGCTTTTAATTTTGATCGACTCTCGCCTTCGTGATCTAATTCCTCTTGACGATGATATTCAACAACATTCATAACCGAATTATCAATTTTATATTGTGCAATCGGAAACTTCGTGGATTTGGTTTGAATGTTTTGGTTGAAAGCTTAGGTTTGTAATCAGGAAGATTCGGTCCATATCCATTTGGATTTGGTTTTAAAGTAAACTTTTCAATGGTCGTGACCGACTCGCCATGTTTGTAAACAACAGCTTTAAACTCTTTAAGTTTGTTTTGCAAGCCGATGATTTCTTCAAGATGATCATCTATTCGCTTCGTTGAATGCTTTTTGTATGCAGAGAATGCTTTTGACAATTTAACAACTCATTTTAGCTTTTTGATTTTCCAAGGTGAGAGCGCTAATTTGCTTTTTATGTTCATGTTTCAGCTTGTTCTATTTCGCATAACAAAGCATTCTTCGGCTGCTAGATCACGATCTGTCGTTCTAAATATTTTTCGCTTTGATAAGATTTGGCAAAGGTCGCTTCAAAACCGCTTTCACGTTTTTCTTGAGTTTTGAAAAAGTTGAGTTGCTTTTGTAAACATTCAAAATCCTTTGTTAACAAAGGCATTTTACTTTTCAAGTATTGATTAATTGCACGACATTCTTCCACTATGGTTTGTTGGTCTTGTATTAAACGAGCAAAATCTGGATGAGGCAAAAGTTCGGCGTGTTCAATGTGAGTCAAAACATGATCATTACTGAGATCCTCAAGTATAACCACGAAGTCAATTTGATTATCAAGGGAAACCGTTTGGTCATCTTGATCGTCAAATATAACTACGGGTCTAGTTGAAAATCGTCGGAATGAGATGTGGACGACTCATTTTGAACATTCCGAGCCTTGCCGGATTCAGATGTTGGCGGAGATATGAGATCGGAGATAAATATGGTTTGTTCGGTACTGAGACAAGCCATCTGTGTCATACACTGGGCCTGTGTCACTCATGTGTAACGCCTGCATATTAGCCATCAACATAACAACTGCATTGGCCTGCAAGTCCTCCATATCATCATCCGAGTCAAGATTTGCCATAAAGCTCGTTTTTTGTCCGTGAGAGTTCCACCAGCCTTCATCCTTAAGGCCAAAAGAAGAGCCTCTTTGAAATAAGCACCGCCCCTAGTCCATGGCTTTGGGCATGCATTAGCCAGGTGTCCCTTCTCATTGCAGTTGTAGCATCAAGACCATTCAACCGATTTTGAGCATTACCTGCTTCCACCACTTGAGCTCGTTGTTATTCCTACCCACAAAGATTAAACCCTTGACCACCGCCCATCCGGACGCACCATAATCACGATTCTGAACTTCAACACGCCCATTGTTCACAACAGCTTGAGTCCGTGTGTTAGATGAGGAACGAATACGATTGTTGGATTTGTTGGTATAACGGCCAAAAGCATTAGCAATCATCACAAATCCTTGTTGCAATGCTTCAACGGATCGGTTTCTCAATCGCTTCACTGACATATGCTTGAGCATTGTTGTTGTATGGAACCAATTGATTTTGTTGAGGTTGTTGCCGTGAAGGTGTGTTTGAAGCATTTGGTTGAGTTGCTGGTTGAGGAGAATAACCGTTTTGAGCATATAAGGCAAGTTGTTGTTGATTTTCCTGATGTGTTGGTGGAGCAATTTGAGCACGGAGAATCCTTTCCCTATCAACTTCCTTTTCATGAGGTTTCAAGTAATCGTACAACAATCCGTAGGTAGAATGATGCATGTTCTTCGCTTGACGGAGAAAAATGACATACTTCTCCCATTCAGAACCAAGACTACTTAGGAACTTAGTATTCACCGCAATTCTTGGCATGATGATGTTGTGTTTATCCAAATCATTGATGATGTCCGAAAATCGGTGATGATAAGACTCTAGTGTCTCTCCGTGTTCAATCATGAAGTGTTCATAAGCCAAGTAAATTTTGGATTCCATATCTTCTTGATTGAGTACGATCCTTCCATAAGAAGACTAATGTGATCCCACATTTTCTCGTGCAGCTTTTTAGCATCAACACTATGAAGAATTGGGTTTGGTAATCCTAAAAGGATGTATTCCATGGCAAGCTCATCAACTTCATAGTGTAGAAGTTCTTGAGGATTCAAGTCTCGCAACAAGAGCAATGTTTGTTTGTTCATCTCTTGGTGGAATGGCATTTGGATCTCCGGTACAATGATAGTAGGCATCTCAAATGGACCTTCCAAGATAACCTTCTTTAAGAACTTTCCATGTGGCTTCTTTAGATCACAAAACCTAAAGAACCTTATCACCCATTGATCGTAGTTTCCTGGAGTGAGCATCGAAGGTCTATCAAGTGATCCAGCCTCATGAATTGATTGTTGGCTGCTTAAAGCTTCACACATCTTTGCAAACCAAGTGGGTTCCTTCATAGTGTTCCTTGATGGATGTTGATTGAATTCATTTGTGTACGGTTGAACTTGAAGACTTGGTGGTGGTTGAACCATTTGAGGTTGTGGATTTGCAGCAAGTTGTGGAGTATGTTGTTGATTAAATTGTTGTTGATAAATTGCTTGTTGTTGATTCCATTGCTGATGTTGTGGACTTAGTTGTTGTTGTCGTTGAGGATAAGTGTAAGGGAAATAGTTAGAGTATGGTGGTTGTGACATGTTGATAAACTTGTGTTGGTAAAATGGATCTTTGTAGTCGAATGAACCTTTGTTGATGAAGTGTCCTTAGGCGTAGAAATCACAAGAACCAAGTAGCACTTATGCGTAAAACACCAAAGTTACGCTGAACAATTAAGAGTTACGCCAGAGGTTTTAGCTTACGCCAGAAGGAAAAATCTAAAGTTATGCGTAGACAACAAAGTTAGGCGAGAAACTTAGGCGTAGGATTAGCTTATGCGTAAGGCAAGGCTTAGCGTAAGAAAATCTTAGGCGAGGATTTCTACGCAGAAGTTGAACTTACGCGTAAGTTTAGGGTTTTATCCCAAATGATCTTTTACACTATCACAAAGCAAAAGATATCCAAAGTCGACGTATTTTCAGACTTATCCAAGTAAGAAAACACGGAATAAACCACGAAAATGAAGATCAAACCAAGGAAAACACTTACGCCAGAAATAGGGTTTTCATACGCTGAGGTTTACTCATAAAACCGATTTTGCCCAAATATGTTTCTAAACCAGCTTTTGTGTGATGAAATAGCTTCAATAACACCAAAAGACACAAAAGTGTGGAACTTGATGGACCAAAGCCTCTAAAACAGCTTATGTAGGATGATACACACGCTCAAAAACAAGCTTAAAACGATATTCACGCGATAAAGTTTCAAACTTTTTGTCAAAAACTTAAACTTTAACACTTAATAACCTTGAAAGTACAAGAATCTTGATTGTAAATGTAAAATGAAAGCTTTAAGCTATGAAAGATTAAGTACCTAAACCTTACGCGATACCATAAAACTTCAAAAACAAAACGAGTTCACCCAACTATTTGGCTCATTGATACCACCGTTAGGTCACTAGTTTTACAACACAAGCTTACTAGAAAGAGACAAAGAGAAGAAGCGGATGAACAAGACACAAACCAAACACTATGCGTAGATATATTAGACCGGTTATGAATATGCAAGTGAAAGAGAGAATGAATTGAACAACCAACCCTCAAATGAGGGTTTACAAGATTATTTATAGGAGGGAAGCTAGGGCAACACTCCTAGTTCCCATCCTTTCTTATGTGGGCTTGGGCCTAAGCTTATGGGCCTTCTACATAAGCTTGACCTTAAACAAACATAAAGGCCATAATAAAGCTACCTATTACATATGAAATATAAATACTTGAAATACTGTTTAGGAGTGATTCCAACAGGGGGTTTGGGTTTCGGCTTGGTCCAACCGAGCACACAAAACCCACGGCCCAAATGGCCTTCTTGGCTCTCGGCTCCCTTGATCCAAACGAGACAAAATACTCGCCCAAGTGGTTCAATCGCTAACCAAAAACGAGGCCCAACATATTAGCGAAACGCTTAAATCTTTCGTCGTACTCAAAATCGATCACGCATATACACATTCATTTAGTTTTACTTGTTCGTAGTTAGGTTTTAATTTGCTAAATGATTATAAACGATTTTACGTATTTTATAAATTTTTTTGATTTCGAGGGTATTTTAGTCTTTATCTATGTTTTAGATTTTCGTGTTTTACAATTCTTCCCTTCTAAAGAAGAATTTTCGCCCTCAAAATTGAATGAAACTAAACGAAAACTAAATGAGAACATACCAAACTATTCAAAGAAATGAGGATAACTAGCTCACATCGACTCTTCGGTTTCCCAAGTAGCCTCACGCTCCGGGTGATTTTTCCAAAGAATCTTAACGAACGGAATGACTTTGTTTCTCATGACTCTTTCTTGCCTTTCTAAAATAGCTTCCGGTTCTTCGTAATAAGACATATCGGATTGAATTTGATCAAACGGATAAGAAGCAACGTGTAACGGATGATAATTGTATCCCCTTAGAAGAGATACATGGAAAACATCATGAACATGCGATAACTGAGGCGGAAGTGCTAATCGATATGAAACTTCTCCTATACGCCTGAATTTCAAACGGACCGATGAATCGAGGACTGAGCTTGCCCTTGATTCCAAAACGCTTCACACTTCTAAACGGCTAAACTTTCAAAATACACGATCTCCAACCCGAAATTCTAAATCACGACGATGCTTGTCGGCATAACTTTTCTGACGAGACCTAGCCTCCTTCAAATTTTCTCTAGCAATAGCTACTTTCTCATTACTGATCTCAATCATTTCCGGACCTTCAATTAAACGCTCACCTACTTCATCCCAACAAGTAGGTGATCTACATTTCCTTCCATAAAGAAGTTCAAACGGTGTCGCCTTAATGCTAGCATGCCAACTGTTGTTGTATGCAAACTCTACTAAACACAAATATTCATCCCACTGCCACCCATTCTAAAGCACAAGCCCTTAGCATGTCCTCTAAGGTCCGAATAGTCCTCTCGACCGCACCATCTGCTTGAGGATGAAATGCCGTAAAATTAAGTCGAAGTACCCCAAGCTTTTTGCAAACCTTTCCGAAACGAAGTAAAACGCGATCTTCGGACACAATAGATGCCGGAGTACCATGAAGTCTAACTATCTCTTGTCAAAAATTTCCGCCAATCTACCAATACCATAATTCTTTCTCGATTGGTAAGAATGAGCAGATTTGGTTAGTCGATCAACAACTACCCAAATCGCATCATGCTTCTTCCGAGTAAGAGGTAGTCCAAATACAAAATCCATAGATATCTTATCCCACTTCCATGTCGGAATATCCAATGGTTGCAAACACCACTAGCCCTTTGATATTCAATCTTAACCTGCTGACAAATCATACACTTCGACACAAACGTCGCCACATCTTGCTTCATGCCATTCCACCGTATATCGTTTCAAATCCCTATACATCTTGGTAGAACCAGAATGGATAGTGAAAGGAGAACTATGAGCTTCACCATAACTTTCTCACCAATCATTGGGAACACGAGCCTATCTTCATACCATACAATTCCCATTATCAACCTTAAACTCCGTCGCTTACCTTCTTCAACATTTTGCGCCACGCCCACAAATTTCACCGCCATCTTTTCCGAGCTTCCTTAATTTGCAGATAAGGTTTGACTCCACCTTCATACTAGCCCAAGATCCATCAAAACCTCAGACGCATAGCTCAACATCCAAACGCTCTAAGTCACGAATAATCCTAGGTTCAATCTCAATACTTGCAAGAATGCCTCGATTTCACCGCCGAAACTACGTTAGCCTTACCTCGATGGTAATCAATGTTGGTGTCATAATCCTTAAGAAGTTCTAACCATCTTCTTTGTCTCATGTTAAGTTCTTTCGAAGTGAAAATATACTTGAGACTCTTATGGTCAGTGAAAATATCACACGTCTCTCCATACAAGTAATGTTCCGGATCTTCAATGCGAACACCATAGCAGCTAACTCAAGGTCATGAGTTGGGTAATTATCCTCATACGGTTTCACTGCCTTGAAGCGTGTTATCACCTTTCCATGTTGCATCAAAACACGTACCTAATCCTTTCTTAGATGCATCACTATAAATTTGAAATCCTCCAACCGATGGAAGAGTCAAAATAGGAGGACACCAATCTCTCGCTTTCAACTCCTCAAAACTCTCTTCTCGTTCATCTGTCCATACAAACTTTTCACCTTTTCTCATCAGCCATGTTAGGGGCAAAGCTAAACGAGAAACCTTCTACAAAACGTCGGTAGTAACCAAAGAAGTCCTAGAAAACTCCTAACCTCACTGAGGTCTTGGCCACTTAGTGATAGCCTCAACCTTAGATCGGATCCATGGTGATACCATCGCAGATACAATATGACCAAGGAAAGCTTAATTTGTTTTAACCGTAACTCACACTTCAAAATTTATGCATAACTTCTCTTCCTTAGAATCTCCAAAACTATCCGGAGATGTTGTTCATGCTCTTCTTCTACTTAGAGTAAACTAAAATGTCGTCGATGAAAACAATAACAAACTTGTCGAGAAACTCATGGAAAACACGATTCATTAGGTCCATAAATACCGCAAGATTTGTCAAACCAAAAGGCATAACGAGGAATTCGTGAATGACCATATCCGGTATTAAACGCTTGTCTTAGGAACATCTTGCTCCCTCACACGTAGCGATGATAACCGATCCCGTGATCAATCTTCGAAAAGAACTTCGCCCTGCGCTTGATCAAACAAATCATCAATACGCGAGGATAACGGTTTCAATAGTAATACGTTGAGTTCACTAGTCGATACATAGACGATACTTCCATCCTTCTTCTTCACAAACAAAACAAAGTGCACCCCATGGAGAAAAAATGGGTCGAATGAATCCATTTTCTATCATCTCTTGCAAATGCTTCTTTCAACTCCTTCGCCTACAAAAGCATACGATATGGAGCTTTCAAAATCGGTTCAAAGACCGTGAATTAACTCAATGCTAAACTCAACTTCTCTAGCGGGGAAGACCGTGAAGTTCATCGAAAAACGCTGTGAATTCACAAACAATGTAGAAGGTTTTCAATGTTAGGACTCTCCAAAGATGTGTCCCAATGATGCCGAAAACCTTGGCACCCATGAGCAAGCATGGTCCGTACCTTCATAGCGTAAATAAACTTAACAGATTTGAGGGTTGAGAACCAAAATAAACAAATTTGATGTTTTACGCCTCCAAAGATCACAGTTTTAGCATAGCAGTCAATGGAAGCTCTATGATAAGCCAACCAATCCATGCCTAGAATGATATCAAAGTCGACTATATCGAGAGGATACAGATTTGCATAGCGATAATATCATCAAAACGTAAGAGGGCACTTAACGTATTTATGATCAATGATCATGTGGTTTTCATAGGCGTAGATATCGATAAGTGGTTCGTTAGCGGTTTGGGCTTCATATTAAGTTTCTTAGCAAATGTGACAGATATAATGGAGTGTGGCACCGTGTCAAATAAAGCGAAGACGTAAAAAATCATCAATGAAAAGAGTGCCCGTAATGGTACCCGGCGCGCCTCCGACCCGGTAGTAGCATAAACACGCCCAGAGTAGGTGGCGGCTTGATGTAGTTTCCGGGAATCACCGGGTTCTTCTTAGGGCAATCCTTGATCTTGTGAGTAGTGGAACCACAAGAGAAACATCCACCGCTGGCCTTAAAACACGGTCCCGGATGAGCCTTTCCACAAGTAGTACAGATAGGTGGGTGAGGCAAAACTTCACCGCCCTTGTCGAACTGAAGATCCCAAGCACCCACCTTGATTTGATCCTCGGGCCGACTGATCCTTGTTGTAACGCTGGTTATTGTTACCTTGATTCTGACGATCATTTCCATTCTTACCGTACTCGCTATCCCCGACTCCCTCGCCTAGAGTCCACATTCCTTCCCCGACCACCCCACGATCATAACTCCTATCCACTTGACCCTCAATCATAACTCCGCCGAATTTCCCTTATAATCGTTACTTTGAGTCCTACCTTGAATCCGATCACCATCGCGATTACGCTTGTTGGAACCCAAACCCTCATGAAAGATCTCAATGTTTCGACGTCATTGCAGCACACATCCTCATACTCGCTTGTTAAGGCCGGTCCAACACCCACTTCTTCAATCCCCACTTGAAGTGCTTAGCCTGACGCCTACCATCTCCAAAGATTCGCTCCCATAAAACTTACCAAATTTCATAAACCTACCCATGTACTCATTGGAGTTCTCATGATCAAACCGGTAGATTGCCCGATAATCCCTCTCATACCTTTGTCATCAAAGATCGGGAAGTAACGGTTATAGAAGATAGTCCAAACTCGCCCAAGTACAAGTAACAAAGAAAAGCATCTCCTCCTCGTTCGCTTGAGTGCCTTTCACCGCCTCAAAGCATCACCCTCCAATTTAAATGCAGCAAACGGGTCTTAAATTCATCTCCACAACCCAAGACTTCAAAAGCTTCTCAATATGAGTGATCCGGCCTCTGGGAGTAGCAAAGAAGTTAAAAGAAAGAGGCTTCGAGCTTACCAAACGCCGAGCCAAGTATGAATGCCGATGGGTTGATTACCTCCACCACTTCCGGCGACCGCCGATTCGAAGTGTTGTTGATCACCGTCATCACCTCGTGTAGTAAGACTAGGGAAAAGAGTGTTGAGCGATTGGCAACCGCAGATCCAAGCCGTGAATATCATCGCTCCATCAGCTACCATTAGTAATGAAGTTCAACCATCTCTAACGATATTCAAACGATTAGCAAAATGAACAAAGGTGAGGTATTTAAAAGGAAGTTCGTAAGGAAACCTAAAGTCTACCATATCCTCACAGTCAAAGCCTAAGCTCTAAGTGGTCTCAAAACCTAGGGTTCTTATGTCACAGTCCCGACTACAAGTCGAAACCCGGCTCGATGCCATAAATTGTAACACCGACAAGGGTAAAGCAATCACAAGTAATGGTGTCATATCAAAGCAAACATAAACATCCAAAAGAAATCTTAACATAAATGCGGAATAATTCAAGTCAACATGACTTCAATACATAGGTCCCAATGGAAAATAAACACCAATAAAATATCTGAAATAACAAGGTCTTAAATGGCATCATAAGATCAAAGCTAAATATCTCTAAGGTAAGTCCACTCATGCACTCATCCCAAAGCAAAACCCAAACTTAATGCTTAGATACCGCTGAAGAAAAGAAATGCGGCTGAGCTTGAAAAGCCCAGTGAACAGATATGAAAGCAAAGTGAATACTAAACGATATCGAATATGAAATATAATAAACGAAAGATAGCAAAATCATAATCATTTTCAAAGTATAAATCAGAATTTTCAAATAAAGTTTATAGTTAATATCAAAATATAGGTAATAAAGTTAGGTAATATAGGTTGATGATTTGATTATTGATAATTATGCTCAAATGAACCGGTGAATCCAGATGACCAGTTGACCACAATTAGAATATTATGATCTATATAATTAGCTAAGGCCCATCTCTTAAGGTCTTTACCGTACTGGACGCGAATAATAACCATTTGTTAAAATGAAATAGTTTTGTTGAGACTTATTGGTCCATTGGTTGGTGATTTATAATTTTGTGGATAGTTCTATGTATCATGCTGCTTTAAAATTTTGTGGACTGTTCTAAATTTCAGGTTTTAGTTAAAGCCGTTAAATAGCTTTGTTCTTTCAAGTTTAGCTTTGTTGTTCAAGTTTAACGGTTTTGGATGTTATTAATTCAGGCATCAATATGAGTTTTGCAATTTTGGGCTTTTGTCCAGAATCCTTTTAGTGCTCAATCATATAGATGGACTTAAGAATGTATAAAGTTTGCAATATTGAAATGATGTTTTAGAAAATAACCTTCTTTTGTGCACATTTATGGGTTTTTATATATTCTCACTTTTGTAAGCTTACTGTGGGAAACTGAGAAATGCTAGAAGGCAAAAAAGAATAGTATTTTTGGACGTTGGTATATATGTCAATGCAACTTATAAACATTTTGCTTTAAAAGTAATATTGAGTTTGTGTTTATGGATCTTTTAAACATAATGAATTTACTGTTTCCTTTGTGCAGCTTGCCACAATTGTTATTCAAGAAGAAAGTGACACCCATTGATAAACCAACGCTTCCAAGAATTTATGGCGCCTCATGAGAACTGAAGAACAATTGAAATCGTATTTATATTTTAAAGAATGGACTTAACATTGTGATGAGATACTTCTTGGCCAAGATCCTGACTGACCTCTTTTTCTATCCAAGAACGGGCTTAAGTTGGTTTTTGACCGACAACTAGAGGTGGTGAAGCAGGTGTGTTTGCTAATGGGTCAAACTGGACACTTATCTGTGCGGGTTAAAATGGGCCATGATGAGTGACTATAATAATCTATTCACATTCTAAATTAGTTTTGTGCAGTGATGGAGAATAACTAATCAAGTAGTGGCCATGTAGATAGCTAAGCCATGTTTGTTGGGCCTCAAATTAAATCGATTGGTGGTAACATCAAGGCTCATGCTTCTACAAAAATGTATGTTATATATTTTATATTAAATAACAATGTTCGTAGTATTAGATGACTAATAAGGCCCAAGGCCGGTATGTGGGGTTGGATCCATTAGGGTTTAATTATGTATTGCCTCTATATATATCGTATCAATAAAAGGTATTACCCATGGGGTTTACAATGTTCTAACATGGTGTCGGAGCGGGTCTGATCCTCAGACCTAGGTGGTTATGTCGAGCCGCCTCCCCTAAGTCACCCGTCAAACCCTAATCAAAAAAAAACCCCGCCCAATTACAGTTTACTTGAATCCTAAAGATGTCACATATTTACTTCCTGTGTCCTAGAGTTATGACTTATGAGTGGTAACATGATGGGTGCTTTGGAGAAGTTGCCAGATCTGTTGGCTTATTTGCATTGATTAGTAAGCGGGAAAAAAAAGTTATATTTGTTTTATTGTTTTGATTTTTTTTAATGTCGAATCCATAGTATTAATTCCCGAGACGATTTTTTTTTATGTCGAATCTAGGGTTCTTATTCCCGAGACGACTTTTGTTGGTGTCGAATCTAGGGATCTTATTCTCGAGACTACTTTGTTGGTGTCTAATCTAGGGTTCTTATTCCCGAGACGCATGCATTGGGATACTTTGATTTATCCTTCTGATACTTTGGTTATCCGTAAACAAAAAATTAGAATAGGAGATACTTTGGGTTATCCCGTTTTATTTTGGTTATTGTTTTATTTTGCTTTATTAGTTTACTACTCCGCTCGAAGCTACGATTTCACGCCGAATGCGAGGGAGTATTAGATGACTAATAAGGCCCAAGCCCGGTATGGGAGGTTGGATCCATTAGGGTTTAATTATGTATTGCCTATATATATATCGTATCAATAAAAGATATTACCCACGGGGTTTACAATGTTCTAACACGTAGTTACTTATAAATGTCATTTAGATCAACTCTAAGAAGAAATAATGGAACTTAAAAGGATGCATACGAGAGAGCTACAAGAAACTTTGACTTAGCGTGAACTTCTAGAACATGTAATACTAGATATAGTTTTTTTTTTTTTTTTTTTGGGTAAAGGGGAGTAATCCTGCACCCTGGTAAATATATTAACCAAATAAACGTTTAAGTACAATGGATATGAGTGAAGTCCCATATCTCAGCCCGTTACATAGGCATAAAGCTTACATAACAAGATATAGTTAGGCCAATGCTAATGGTACCACAAATATTGTGGCCACCCCCTGCCACATCAGCTTTCTCTTTTCAAACTACACCCAACCATAACTTGATATTGGTGACCATATTTATTTTATTGCTTTGTTTAAGGGCAAATAATTGAAAAAAGTATTATACTTGTCATTATTTTTTTGGTGGGTAGCGAACAATTTTTTTTTGCTTTTGTGGGTATTTTTATTTCAAATTTATCCTTTTTAGGGTATTTTGCGAAATTTTTAGACATTTTTGCCCCTCTTAGCTAATAGAAATTTTTTTCCCCGAAGGGCAAAAATGTCACATAGTACCATAAAAAGGATGAATTTGAAATAAGATTACCCACAAAAGAAAAAAAAAATTGTTCGCTACTTATAAAAAGAAATAATGACAAGTATGATACTTTTTTCAATCATTTACCTTTTGTTTAATGCAACAATGGTATCCAATGTTCAAAAATCATTACATTTACTCGGTTGGGTATCCAACCATAACATATGAAAAGTTGGGTGTTTGATCGATTGCATTCGGTTGGGCTAGGGGCCATAACTCAGTCACATACTCGGTTGGGGGGCAACCAACCTTCCATTAGCATTGGCCTCAGCAATTTTGAGCGATAAAGTTTATAGCTAAGAGGGGAACATATCAGATGGTTCGAAACTGGTTGAAAGTAAGAATTGACGTATTTATTATCTATAACAAATGAAGAAAATGTACACTTTGAATAAATGTACAATTGAGCTTCCTCGTCTTCCTCCACCTATTGTGTATGTGTCATGTGTGTGTATTTGGAAGGTTTATTGCTTAGTTCACTGTGTTGTAATGCCAACATCTTGAAAAGGTGTTATCACATTGGCATAATACTGAGGAAAACATTGGGCAATATTTTACCCGACTCATAAGACTAAAAACTGGACTCAATAAGACACCTAATACACAATGGTTTTAAGCCAAGGTTGTCATAACTTGAAGAATTGTATTATAAGTGGTTATGTAAACACTAATACAAAAGATTTGGAACTTCAACATAATTATAGTAATTATAAGGTGATAAAATAAATCACAAATAATTTATGATATAAATAACTATTAATTAATTCTTAAAAATACACAATATATAAACTCCGCGCGTGCGCGGGTCTTATAACTAGTATATAAATACACATAGATCCATTTATATCAAGTCAAATACAAAATGGACAAGAAGTATGAACAAAAGCTATTAACAAACGAGTGTTCATACCTCCTACCACCATCACAAACCACCATTTGTGTCGTCTGCATGGACGATCTTTACAACGGTAACATGATCACATGACTACCATGTCACCATTGCTTCCAACGTGCATGTATTAACCAATGGCTTTCACACAAAAAAAGCTGCCCAACTTGTCGCTGTGCTATTAAAATTCGAACGAAGCCAACGTCGGCATATACAGGAAGACACCATGCAACGTCGTTAGGGAATGTACGTGTAACTCACGTAAATTATCACAAGCCAAAAAAATTTTTGGTATACCAGCTGATGGAACTGATTGAATCCCTATTTTTTACCGATATTGATAGATGAATTGTGACGAATAAGATTGGGTACAATTTCAAATTGGAACTGATTGAAAGCTGCAAGAGATTGATGGGTCAGTTTTTAATTAAGATTGCTTTGAGACATAATATATAGCTGGAATATGGTTTTGGAGTTATATAAAAGAATTCTCTACTTTAAGAGAATGAGTCTTTAGCATTTTGGAGATGCTATGCACGATTGCTAAATGTCATGAAATTGCCTGCTGTAAATGAATGGCATTTAAATGTTTTTTCCATTTCTGTTGAGTCCCAATGGAGTTGAGACTTGAGAGTATGTTTTGAAACACATGGCTAAGTCATACTTAGGTGAAGCCTTGCTAGTTTATTATATGCACAAGCAGTAATACAACTACATAAAATGAAGTGTCCAAAAAGTATGTGTACAAACCAACAAATACTCTTACGAGGCAACAAGATAAAAGGTATATATACAAACATTCTACACATACCCCTATATAAAATTAGTTCCAAAACAATATAGATTTATATATAATTATAAGCTTGTCAAATATTATAAAAACCATGATCAGCAACCTTGCTTGCAAGCTTAAAAAACAAAAATCAAAAGCTTGCAAGCATTAGGTGTTGCCCATAGGCTTTTAAGGAATTTAACACTCCTAACTCTAGTATAATCCTTCCCTTCTTATTTATAACCATCTACCACAAATCTACTTTCCCTCATAGGGCGATGTGGGATGCTCAAAAGTCATAACCCAATTGATTTTAAGCATTTTGTACACACTTTAAGCTGTAGTACACACTTTAAGCTCTTTTTAATATAGATAAAATTTCACATTATAATTACAAGAACCTTCAAAAGTATGAAAAGCTAGAGAAGATGCTATGAAGTATACTAAGCACAATCAATTTCATTAAGATTTCATGTTTCTTATAACTGGTTTCCATTTCCATTTTACACACATGTAAACTTCTCAGTTATATCCTATGTCTTTCAGTTCTTGAGACACCCATATATGTCTAACTTAAACCTCATGGCTGCGGATTGAGCACCTTGTTATATTGGTTGTTTGCAATGAAAGGTGCTCAATTCGCAGCCATGAGGTCTAAGTTAGGTGTTGTTTGTTTATTAAGAGACTCTGAATCTCAATCTAAACCGCACATCTGAATCTAAATCTGATGCGTAAATGTCTGAATCTGAATCAAACAAGATTTTTTTTTTTTTTTTTTTTTTAAATGTCTGAATGTTGTAAATGTAAAACAATTTCATTCTTATGAAACATAAACACATCTAAACATTAAAGAAACATTTGAGTCATAAATTTAACATAGTCTAGCAACATGAAGAAAAAAAATGTCGTAATCTAAAATATTCAAGGACATTGTGCCGTAATTGAATCTCATAAACTAGTCATATATTATGTACGTCTTTTATGATACTTGAAAGAAAACAACAATATGCATATGTATTTCCGGCTATCATCATACCGTTTGTAACACTGATGATCATCCAAAGGCTGGTATCATAATGTAGAACCTATAAACGTATTGAAACAAAGGGTCTTATCATGCTTCATAAGTTATACTTATACAAACACTATGCAGAAAACAAGAGTAAAACAATAAAAGGAAAGTACAAAGATCGAATTTAACCTTGATAAAAGATAACTGATGACATAAGGCATATACAAACTATGACCATGCTGATATCAAAAGTAAGATCATGATATATTGGTGATATATCAGTTATACTAATATAGTAACTGGCATAATGCTAACAAAAGATTAAAACAACCACATTGTTAACCTGCGGTGCCTTTTTCAAATTAAACCATACCTCAATCGCTATCTAACATTCAATCAAGGAAAAAAAAAACCAAAATTCGCTGAACATATATTAAAATACTTAAACATACATATCAACAGATATCAAGTTCTAATCATTTCAATTATTGATGATCATATTGGATAGGTTTGGGAGGGATATGAAAGAAGGAAATGTTTTTTTCTTTTTATTAAGTGTCAACAAGTGGCATTAAGATACCCTTCCAAAGTCTAGACCATTAAGATGTTTTTACATCCGACCGCGTCTGAACGAAAGAAAAAAAATAAACGGTCTGAATGTCTAAAACATCTGACCGATTAAGAGGTTTGGCTCATTAAGAGCCTGTTAAGACATTTTAAGAAAAAACAAACACCACCTTAGACGTATATGCGTACCTAAAGCATATTATCGAAGGCCACGTTGGTTGTTGGTTTACCAGCTGATAGAGTTACTCGAAGCTCTTTTTTTCCAAAAGTGAGTTTTATAAGGAGTGGATGGTGTGTGTACTTCACGAGTTGATTATTGAATGGTTGAAGGCTTGGAGTTATGAGTTAGACGTGTTGGAGGCGCGGCTTCGTGGGTTTATTTATCAAGGTTTGTGCGGCAACGGGTGGTCATGGTACGTAGCTAAGGTGTGTATGTTTAAGGTTGTTTAATTTTGCAGGTGTTGGTGAGAACTGGTTAATATGAAGGGAATTTATTTATATGAAATTTTATTTTTACATGTATAGTAATTTTGTTTATGTTGTAGACTAACGATGGGATTGATGTTGATACATGATGATAAATGAGCATATATGACTTTTTTTGTTGCTTCATAGCACTAAGCTTGGTATGAGTAGGTGTCATGAGTGTTGAGAAGGGATTGACCGGTTGGGATGGAATGGGAAGCCGAGTTGGCCTCGTACACCCGCAATCCTTTTTGCAACCGAGCAAGAACAAGACGTAGAGCTGGGAAAATTGCATATGTTTCGTCTATCCAAAGGTTTAAAACCTGGTTATACAAAATAAGTAAAGAACTGAGTATATTAAATTAACCATACCAATCAATTGCGTCTCCATCGTATCAAAATAACAGTAATTATAAAATCATTCATCATGTTATGTATCATAACCAACATCAAGTTGTGTAAGTTACGCGTCAAACATACCCGTGAATATATTAATAAAAAAAGACTCAAAAGAAAGCCAAACTTATTTATCCCCCTTTAAAGTCAACCATGTACACATTTCATAATTCGGATTGAACTCGAAGAGTAAGTACACTTAAATCTCGTTGAAAAATACTATCACGACTAAAAATCGATGTAAATGACAAACATAATGAATAACTTTGACCATGCTTTGATAAAGTCATTCAAACCGGTCATTTGGAATTAAAAGTTATCACACTTGTGGAGTTTGTAATTGAGTAAACGTTCTCGTCCTCAATGAACCGAGTAGATCTCAAATCCAATCTCTTCTTATTATGTAATTATTTTTACAATCCACGTTTAATAACCCGTGTGTACCTAGGCTAAAAAGGTTAATATGTCTAAAATTATCATTAGCCTACAAACTAAACTAAATTTGAATGGCGCATGTTTTATTGTGTCTTCAAATATATGTTTTGTGAGTAATTATGACAGATAAAAGTTTTCGGCATAACAAATTTTATGAACAATAATACTTAGTATAAGTTTATGCCAAATAAATATAAATTAAAAAGTTTGAGGTGCTTACTATGAATTGTTTGCTTGCCTTCCTATTTATAACCAAGCATCTCCCACAGGCATCTTTCCTTCCAAAGCGATGTGGGATGATGCTCTAAAGTCAAAACCAAATTTATTTTAAGTAAAATGTAGTACACTGATATATTTGAATTTGTCTTGACTATTATGAGTAGGGGTGAGCAAAACCGACCGAATCCCGTCCCGATCCCGAGTCCCGAATCATGTTAGTCGGGCTTGTCGGACTTGTCGGGGTCGGGAGTCGGTTTGTTTTATTTTATGATGTTATTATACTTGGCAGTTAGCAGTTGTTTTATTTCCCATAGTTGTATGATTCTTTTAAAATTATCTTAAGTAATTGCGACATTTTAATACATAAGCTACTCATATCAATGTTTTATATATATATATATATATATATATATATATATATATATATATATATATATATATAGTTACCCATATCGATGTTTTATATGTATATCAGTGATAGTTACCTGAACCAGAATCCTCAAGTTCTGCCTTTGCCTTTGTCTTTGCATCTTCAGATATGCGTTTCAAATAATAGATTTTGGAAATAATCAAACTCATGAATAATAAAGCTTATAAATTCACACCAAATTGATATAGTTATGTAAGTATTTGTTTTACTCATAGTTTAAAACTTGTGAGTGCACAAACATTATAACTAGCTATAATACATTTAACAGTATGTAAAAAATTAATCACTTAAGCAAAAACAAAAAGTACTTGCTAGTTTTAAATTTTTTGAAACATGTGTTATTAATTTATGACGTGTCAATGTTTGTAACTTTATGTTTCAAATTGTAAGCTTGTCGAAAAATATAAAAGCCAACCCCAACCAATCCCCTTGCAAACTTATGAATTTCAAGTCATAAGCTTGCAAACAAAAAAAAGTTGAAGTAGGCTTTTAAATGAATTCAACATGCCTGCCTTGATTGTTTCCTTCCCTCTTTATTTATAACCAACTTTCACAAGCTACTTTCCCTCACAAAGCGATGTGGGATGCTCAAAAGTCAAAACTCAATTGATTTAAGCAATTTATCATGGGTTATAAAATTTTACATTATGATTACAAGAAGAACCTTGGAAAGTACGAAAAAGGTTGAGAAGATAGATAATATGAAGTATAATAAGCACAATTAATTTCTATAAGATTTTATGTTTCCTTTCTTTTTTACACAGGTATAATATTCTCAATTATATCGTATGTCTTTGGGTTCTTGAGACTCGTAGATCCAACATGTCGGGCGCTTGAACCACAAAACCGATGACGGCTAGTCTGATGCCTGAACCGACTACTAAAACCATAGTTCCTGTATATTGTAATTTGTTTTCTTCTTACTTGTGCTTTAGTTGCAAATAGGAATACAAATTGGTGATCAACAACAAAGTTGTACAGTTTGTAAAGATTAACATACTCAAAAGTCAAAACACCTCTGTTGCTGCCAAGATAACTGAAAAGAAGTATTACTTCCAAGAAGACCATAAAAATCTTGCAACCGGAGGAAATGGTTCGGTTTCAACCAGTTTATTTATAATAGAATCTGCATTCTCAGGTTAACTGTATTTCGTAAGACATATATATATAGTGATAAGTATATATGAGTGTCCCTTTTTAACAAGTTGTGTTTGCGCTCATAAGCTGTATTAAGCCACTTAAGCTCTATACTAAGCTCAATGTTCATGTCTAGTTCATGTAAGTTCCAAGCATCGTTAAGCTTGTGTTCATTAAGCACATTTTGCAATTCCTCACTTAGCTTATCTGGATCCCTAATTTGCACAATGATTGTACTAGCCACAAGATTTTCATTGATGGAATTCAACCCTCCGATGAAATGTCCTGTTGTAACAATAATGACGTCTTAGTAAATTGATCTATGTAAATAGTCAGCTTTTTGAAATTTGAAAAACGCCAATCCTAGAGCCAATACCAGCTTATGAACTATTTAAAGAAAAGCTTAAAAAAAGATCAAACTGAGAAAGTTATATACTGATATAAAGGCCACGTTGTTTGTACATGATAAGCTGATTATGAAATGGATGGAGTTATGCTAGTCATGTTTGAAGGCACGGCTTCGTAGGTTTCCTTTTCAAGCGCTGTGTGGCAACGGGTGGGCGCGGGTTGCTAAGGTGTGTATGTTATTTACAAGTGTGTTTGCGTGTGGCCGATATATAGATGTGTGTTTGAGTTTGTGGACCATTAGATTAGGAGGGAGGGGATTGGCTGTTTGGGACGCCGGGATGGAGTAGGAAGTCGGGTTGGCCTGCAACCAAAAATCCTCCTTACAAGTGGTTTCTGAGTAGGAGCAAGACATCGAGCATCAAAGACTTGAACATCCGTGAACTTTTGGAGCAGAGAAGAAATTAGATCCTTTTACATGAGATTAGTAATTAACAAGAAAAATATATACTTACAAGAGAAGGTTTGTAGAGACTTTTTTTAGCCTTTATGATATTTGAATAAATAGCTTTTTTATGATAATTTTTGATAAAAGTTGACGTGTTGAAGATACTATAACCGTGTTTATGAATTTGATGTAGTAAATTACATAAATTGTCTCTCATGGTCAAAATTGCGTCTGTTTCGGCTATCTAAAGTTTTAAACAAAAAACCTTAAAAGTTAAACCAATATCCAATCAACCGTAAATCTTCATCGTATCAAAATAAAATTAATAAAAATCCTTAACTGTGATCTTTATCCTAACCAACATAAAGTCATGTAAAATGGTAAGCGCGTTAAAACCCAAAATTGATTTTATAAGCGGCTCCCACAAAGCTACTTTCCTACCCAAGGCAATGTGGGATGCTCAAAAGTCAAAACCCATTTAATTTTAAGCATCACGATCACATGCTTTAAATAAACACTAATTAATGTATATTATGATGCTATACTAACACTAGTATTATTAATTTACCATAGTATTATAATGTTATATTTGCTGTTACGCAATGAAAGGTTCTCAATCCGCACCCATGATTTTAAGTTAGACATATATGCGCGTCTAACGCATATTATCCAAGGCCGCATTAATTGTGGGTTTACCAACGGATGGAGTTGCTCGAAACTCTCCTTTTCAAAAGTGAGTGATGATGAATAAGGAATGAATGTTGCTTGTACTTTACGAGTTGATTATCGCCCTTGCTCATGCCATACCCATCCCATCGTAAGTGTTTCAGTTGCTATCTCTCCGGATGAAGTGATATACCATGACATGACATCTACACTTTGCCTCATTATGAAACTAATATCTTGCTTAAAATTAAGATACCCAATCTATATGACACATTTTGTTTAAATCGCGACCAATACAAAAGCACCGAACAATCAAAATTTCTATTAACAAAAACTATTTGATATGAATAAGGAAGATTAATCCTCGTTGCGTACTGCAACACCTAATTAACTTATGTGAAGTGACGATCATGTTGTGGATGAACATATACTAGAGGTTAGGCAAAACCAATACTAACACTACCTATAATAACCTCCACGAATGTAAATGATCGCATTCATTTTTAGACAGACGTTATTTTGGATGAACATATACAAGTGTTGTCTGTCTCAACGCAATATCTCATTTGAACCAACACACACGTTGTGGACTTGCACATTGATGTGTTATACTAGTTACGAGACCTTAGGACTTTAAATAGTAGCCTTTTGGTCGTGTCAAGGTTTGACTAACTTTATGTTTAATATTGTAAGCTTGTCAAAAAATTTAAAAGACCACGATGACACTACGGTCCTGCAAACTTATAAAACTCAAATCATAAGCTTGCACACCCAAAATGTCATTGTAGGCTTTTGAAGGAATTCAACATGCCTACTTCTAAGTGAGTCATTCCCTCCTTATTTATAACCACCTCTTTCAAAGCTACTTTCCTTGACAACGTGATGTGGGATGCTCAAAAGTCAAAACCCAATTGATTTTAACTTTTAAGCAATTTGCAGTACAAAATTTAACATTATAAAAACTAGAACTTTGAATATTACGAAAAGCTAGAGAAGATGGTATGAAGTATAATAAGCGCAATCAATTTCTATAAGATCTTATGCTTATTATAACTAGTTTCCAATTTCTTTTTTACACGTATGTAAATTTCTCAATTATATGCTAGGTCGTTTGGTTCTTAAGACTCGTAGATCCAACATGTCGGACCGGTTGAACCACCAACCTGATAAGATTGCTAATCTGATTCCTGGACCGACTATTAAAAGCATAGTTACTGCATAGCCTGAAAAAGAACGGAGTATGCAAATTGTAATTTGTTTCCTTCTAACTAGTGCTTTAGTTGCAGATAGGAATACAACTTGGTGATCAACACTAAAGTTGTACGGTTTGTAAAGATCAACATAGTCAACTTGTAGTGATTTAGTAACCTGCTTTTGTAGCTAACGATATTGGTATTGCGTAGGTGTCATAAGTGTTGTTAAAGGGAAGATTATTGCGGACCATTAGATTAGTAGGGAGGGGATTGGCCGGTTGGGAGGCCACAGGACGGAGTGGGAAGTCGGGTTAGCCTACAGCCAAAAATCCTTCTTAAAAGTGGTTTCCGAGCAGGAACAAGACATTGAGCATGAAAGAGTTGAGCATCCACAAATTTTTGGGCTAAAGAACATATTATATCCCTTTTACATAAGATTAGTAATTAACAAGAAAATATATAAATAGGTATCCTTTTGGCTATACAACTTGAACGTAACAACCAATTACCCAAAAAACTTGGATAGCTTGGTTTAGTTTAGCTCTTTTTTCACATATATACAAAAAGATGTGATTTCCGCACTTTCTTTTAACATCGAGTTTGTTTCAACCCACGACCATCAAGAAAGATCCTCGTCCTCAATGGATGGATCGGATCTCAAATCCAATCTCTTCTTACAACTGACGTCAAATGTTATATAAGCAGGGTTATAATTTATTGTGTGTTAAGGTTCTGATAACTATATATATATAATTGTATGCTTGTCAAACTTATAAGCTTGCAGGCAACAAGAAGGCTATTGGCTTCAAATGAATTCAACGTGTCTGCATCTAATTATAGCATTCCCTCCTTATTCATAACCACCTCCCACAAAGCTACTTTCCTTCACACTACGATGTGGGATGCCAAAAGTATGTTATGATGTTATACTTGCACTTTTGCAGTGAAAGGTGCTCAATCTGCACCCATGAGGTTTAAGTTAGACATATATGTGTGTCTAACGCATATTATCGAATTTCATGTTGGTTGTGGTTTAACATCTTATAGAGTTACTCGAAGCTCTTTTTTCCAAAAGTGAGTGATCATGTATATGGAATGGATGGCCCTTGTACTTCACGGGTTGATTATCAACAAAGGTATATGAGTTTATCATAATCGTTACGATTTCATGTTTAGATAAACACTAATTAATCTACACCTTTTTGTGGAATATACTATGTTATATTTATATAAGATTTTATGTTTCTTATAACTGGTTTCGATTTCTTTTTACACATGTATAATTTCTCAATTATATCCTATGTCTTTCGGTTTTTGAGACTCGTAGATCCAACATGTTGGGCCGCTTGAACCACCGATCTGATAGGACAATTAGTTCGATGCTTGGAGCAACTGTTAAAACCATAGTTACTGTATATTGTAATTTGTTTTCTTATTCCTAGTGCTTTAGTTGCAAATAGGAATACAAGTTTGTGATCGACACTTAAGCTATATGGTTGGTACAGATTAACATACTCAAAATTCGAAGCACCTTCGTTACTCCCAAAATGAGTGATAATAGGTATTACGTCCGAGAAGACCATAAAAATTGTAACTGGAGGAAAACCATCCTCACCCTTGCTCATGCCATACCCATCCCATCGTAACTGTTTCAGTTGCTATCTCTCCAGATGAAGTGATATACTATGAGTAGAGGTGGCAAAATGGTTGGGTTGGGTTGGGTTGGGTCTTAGATGGGTATGGGTCTATATGGGTATAGGTCTAGATGGGTCACTTGGAAGGATGGGTCTAGATGGGTACGGGTATAAATGGGTAAGAGTCGGGTCGGGTCGGGTTTCTTTGGGTTTTGCTAGTTTTTTTTTGTTTCATCATGGAACATAATAATTAATTATTGTAAACAAAGACAAAAAATATTCAATATCCATTTTTTTACGTTTTCGGCAGTTTTTATACATTTTGTATGTATGTTTTTACGCTTTTCGCCAGCTTTTTCACGCTGGCTTTTTTTACGCTTTTTGTCCGCTTTTACACTTTTTCGATGTTTTTTTCGATTTCGCCAGTTTTAACGTTATTTTTACGCTTTTTTGCACGTTTCGTCGTTTTTTTTTACGCTTTTTGTCCGCTTTTTACACGCTTCGTCCATTTTATTTACGTTTTGTTGCTTTTCTACGTTTTTTACGCCGCTTTTTTCACGTTTCCATCTATTTCTAACGATTTTGTCCTTTTTACACTTTTTCATGTTTTACGTTTTCGTCCCGTTTTTGACAGCTTTACGCTTTTTGCACGCTGTCAGGTTTTTACTTTTTGTCCGTTTTACCGCTTTTTTTTACTTTTTCGCCGTTGCTTTTTCGCTTTTACGTTTTGTCCGTTTTTTGACGTCCACGTTATCGTCCGTCTTTTTAAGTTTTTGTCCGTTTTAACACGTTTTCCTCTGTTTTGTAACGTTTTTGCCTGTTTTCACACGTTTTCGTCCGTTTTTTTACGTTTTCTCCGTTTTTACTCATTTTTCTCTCGCTTTTTACCGTTTTGTTTTTTTATTACGTTGCCACCGATTTTAGCCTTTTTTTACGTTTTGTCCGTTTTAAGAGATAAGTTTTACGTTTTGTCCGTTTTACACGCTTTTTTTTCACGTTTTATCGCTTTCACCATTTTACGTTTTTTATTTCTTTTGTCCGCTTTTTACACGTGTGTCGTCCGTCTACGTTTTTCGTCGGTTTAGACGTTTTCGCGTTTTACCTTTTCGCCTTTAACGTTTTCGCGACCGTTTTTTTACGTTTTTCGTCCTTATATTACGTTTTTGTCCGGTTTCGTTTTTTTTTTTTTTTATTTCGTCCGTTTTAACGTTTTTACTGTTTTTGCCGCGGTTTTATCGCTTTTGTATCCGCTTTTTCCGCCTTTTTTTTTTAATCTTTTTATCCGTTTTTACACGTTTTCGTCCGTTTTTGTTTGTTTTTACACGTTTCCGTCCATTTTAGATCCGCTTTAACGCTTTTATATGTTTTGCACGCTTTTGTTCGAATTTTTACGTTTTATCCGTTTTACGATTTTCGTCCGTTTTTTTTTAATCTTATCCGTTACATACGTTTTCGTCCGCTTTTGTTTGTTTTACACGCTTCGTCCCATTTTTTTTCGTCCGTGTTTAATGTTTTCGCCCTTTATAACGTTCTCGCCCCGCTTTTATATTTTTGTCCGTTTTTACACGCTTTTCGCTGTTTCTTTTTGGCGTCCGTTTTTTAAACGCAAAAACAGATAAAAACGCAAGAAAATGTAAAAAAAATGGACGAAATCGAAAAAAACAGACGAAATAGTGTAAAAACGAACAAAACGTAAACAAGCTAACGAAAACCTGAAAATACGGGCGAAAACGTAAAGAAACGGACGAAAACGTGTAAAAACAAACAAAACGTAAACAAGCAAACGAAAACGTGAAAAAACGGGCGAAAACGTAAAGAAACGTACGAAAACGTGTAAAAACGAACAAAACATAAACAAGCGAACGAAAACGTGAAAAAACGGGGGAAAAAGTAAAAAAAACCGACGAAAACGTGTAAAAACGAACAAAGACATAAAAAAACGTGAAAACCGGACGAAAACGTAAACGGACAAAAACGTAAAAACCCGATAAAACGCAAAACGGACAAAACGCTGAAAAAACAGTTAAAATACGCTAAAAACGTTAAAAAACATAACAAAACGAGTAAAAACGGAGAAAACGTAGAAAAAACGACGAAACAGTAAAAACGTAACAACACAGACAAAAACATTTAAAAACGGGCAAAAACGTAAAAAAACGGACGAAAACGTGTAAAAACGGACAAAAACGTAAAAAAGCAAACGAAAACGTGTAAAAACTGACGAAAACGTAAAAAACCGGCTGAAAACGGTAAAAACTGACTAAATGTAAAACCGCGAAACGTAAAACGGACAAAAACATAAAAAAAACGGACGAAAACGTGCAAAAAGCGTAAAAACTGTCAAAAACGAACGAAAACGTTAAAAAACAGACAAAAACGTGTAAAAACGGACGAAAACATAAAATACCGGGCGAAAACGTGTAAAAAGCGTTAAAAACTGTCAAAAACGGACGAAAACGTAAAAAAACAGACGAAAATGTGTAAAAACGGACATAATCGTTTAAAAATAGACGAAAACGTGGAAAAAACGGCGAAAACGTAAAAAAGACAAAACGTAAAAACTAACGCCAAAACGGACAAATACGTAAAAAAAAAGGGACGAAAACGTGTAAAAACGGAGAAAAACGGACGAAAACGGACAAAACGTAAAAGCGCTTAAAATAAGGGCGAAAACGTGAAAAAAAAGCGCACGAAAACAAGTAAAACCGAGAAAACGAAAACGACGAAACGTGTGAAAACAGTCAAAAACGTAATAAAACAGACGAAAACGTGTAAAACCGGACAAAAACGTAAAAAACAGACGAAAACGTAAAACCGACGAAAACGCTTAAAACCGGCGAAAACGCGGTAACAGCTTACTGACAAAAACGTAAAAAAACCCGAAAAACGCAAAAAGCTCAAAACAACAAAACAGACGAAAACGTAAAAAACCGGACGAAAACGTGTAAAACGGACAAAATCGAAAAAGATAGACGCAAAACGAAAAACGCTAAAAAAAAACATACAGCAAAACGTACAAAATTGTCAAAAAACGGACAAAAACGTAAAAAAACAGACGGAATCGTGTAAAATGGACAAAATCGTAAAAAAACAGACGGAAACGTGAAAAAACAGGCGAAAACGTAAAAAAACAAACGAAAACGGACAAAAACGTAAAAAACACTGGAAAACGTGTAAAACGGACAAAAACGTAAAAAACCGTTATAAAACGGAAAAAAAGGGACAAAAATGATAAAATTATATTGTGAGTGATTTTTATAATTTTAGTTAACAATTAACTTAAACCATGTAAATATTGTACTAGACCCATGTGAGTATATTATTACACCCAACTAGACCCATCAATATTAATTAATTAAAATAAACTATACCCAACTAGACCCATCTATTAAAATAAACTAAACCCATTTAGACTCATCTCATTAAAAAATTTTACCCAACTAAACTCAAATTTAACCATTGGGTCTTAAATTGCGACCTCTAACTATGAGGATGACCTGACATCTAGACTTTGCCCCATTATGAAACTAATATCTCCAGAGGTGTTGAAGGCAACGCTTCGTGGGTTTTCTTTTCAAGGTTTGTGTGGCAACGGGTGGTCGTGGTAGCTAAGGTGTGTATATGTAACACCCCCAAAAATTCACAGCGGAAGCGTTCGGGTCATGGGGTGCTACTAAATCAATATACACAACACAAGGTAATAAAGAATGGAAATTTTATTCCATTTTCAAAATATAGATTTATTTAAGAAATAGTTTTACATCATTGTTTCAAAGTGCGTAAGAAAAGCCCATAAAAATATATGTTGTCCCATTAAAATTTGTATTAGAATGTTTGGAAACACTTCGGATGCCAGTCTTCAATGAATGTCTTTGCCATTGCCCACGCCAATAAGTAAACCTGAGAAAAACATGCTAAAATGTCAACACAAAGGTTGGTGAGTTCATAGGTTTAAGTTAAAACATTCAAGTTGGACCACAGTCGCACATATAGCATCTCCGTGAATGACACTATATGCAAAAAGGCTATTACGCTAATACCAAGTTCATGCGACCGAAACTACGACAGTGTGCATGCATCTAGAAGCATGATAAATAAAAGCCCGCAAGTGTATTTCCGTACACTCAATCAATACGATATGATATACGCCGGACGCTTTGCCTATCCGTCAAACTCGAACGGGGGTGTCATCCCCAATAGATATATTCATAACAATCGCGCCTCCCCAAAGGGAACTAACGGTAGCATAGTTGGGATTCAAGGTTGTTTCACATAATAGTGTTTTCAGTTTCAGGTCCGAAAAGAGTTTTGCATGTTTCTCACCCCATAGTTTTATAAAGCAAGTAATAAAAGTAAAAGTGGGGCTATAAACTCACCTTAGCAGTTCGGTGAATAAGTAAAAAGAGATCGAGTGTGATGAAGCAGTGGCTCCTACCCGGAACCTAAGAACGAGAGGGCAAGTCTCAGTTTGCAGTTTTGAGTACTCACGACTCGAAGTGTGTGAATAAATTTAAGTGTTTACAAGTGGTTGTGTTTAATGTTGCTTGTGTGGCAATGCTTACGTTTAAATCGTTTCAAAATATTTTGTAAGTATTGGCTCAAGTATTATCAAAGAGTAAATAAATACAAATCAAATTGTATTTATTTTATTTATTTGGTTTCGAGGTATGAAAATACATATTTATTGAAATCGTGGTTAAATAATACATTTTAACAAACATATTAATTATAGTTTACGCCGATGTGGTCACCAAATAAAAATGTGTGTTAAACATATTTATCTAAAAAGAAAGTGGTGAAATATATAAGTTTACTAAAATTATAAATGTTTTGGATGAAAAGTGTCAAGGTGTTCAACCTTGAGGCGCTAAAATAGTAGAAGTTGTACAAGTTATAAACTTATAAAGGTTTTTAAAAAAAATGGTAAGTTGTTCATAGTTAAGGGCTGAAGGTGTAAAAGTTTATATAAGTTGCAAACTTATATAAGTTTTAGGAAAAATAGTAAATCATTTAATTTTGAGGGCTGAATATGCCAAAAAGTAAAAGTTGCAAAAATAAGAAAAATGGCAAAGCTGCCACTGCCTGGGCTCTAACTCAGGTCTGTTATGTGAAAGGGAGCAACACTCCCAACTGAGCCAAGGGCTCGACCTTGTTTCATTTTACGCACCCTTTGTATTTATAGAACTTTTCAACTGTGATTTCATTTTGTTATGTTTCATCACAGTATGTACGTGCATGGGTTTAGGATTTGCAAAATAGTTTTGTATTTATATTACCTTCTTAGTAGTGATTTAATATTTAGCCACACAACATTTTAACCACACAACAACCAAGCTTTGCGAAGGTAAAATTGTAAATGTGTACGTGCATGAAAAGAAACAAGGTGGTAAATGAGATTGAGAGATGTCGAGGCTCACAGTGGGTTTCGAATGAGATGTCGAGTGAATGATGAGAAGAGCTCGAGATGGAAGAAACCCGATGTGCCAACTAGCTTTCAAAAGCTTATACCCGCCTAGAAACTAAACCGAAAGGACCTCTTAGCTTATGTAATGAAACCCGAAAACTTGTTTCTCCTTCTTCTCCTTCGACAGTGGCTAACAATTAAGTGAATGAGGGAAGTGTGCTTGAGTTTTTGAGAGTTGTGAGATGAGAATTGTTTTTGAGTGTGATGATAAATGTTAAGTGTTTGAGCTAGTTTATATAGGAGAGCTCATGCATGGTCTTGCTTCTTTTACTAGTTCCAAAATGAGGTGTTGTGGTGTGTCGATGGGTTATAAAGGAAAAAAGAATCCAATCTTGGCCTAGTTACTAGTGGGTATTAGAGTGTAAGTTCAAGTTATGCAAATAACCATGTACTAAGTTGTAAAGGATCATGTATAGATATGTCAATTCCATTTGCCAAGGCTCAAAATATTATCGGTGCTTGGGGTGTGCTCGATCCACAGCAATCCCATGTGGGGAATCATGGTGATGTTTTATATTTGATAGCTAATAGTGTGCATGGACCTTTGTAGTTCATTATCCATGCAAATGGAAGCAAAGCTACCTTTCACAAAATATTAAGTTTGCATGTGAATGCAAGTTGTCAAGGGGGAATACAACGTTCATTGGATAATAGAGTTAAATGGGAGTTAAGAGAGCAAAGAAGAAAACATGTTAATGTTTATTGTAGGTTATATGGGTATTGATAATCAAAGATTGCTTGGATAATTCTTGAATCGTGTAATAGTCCACTTTCCTGATACAATATTTCTACCCTATTAATTGCCTTGGGTTACAAGAAATTTGTATAGAGATAAGACAAGAATGAACACTCAATTTCTAGGCAAAAGAAAGAGAGCAAAAACATAGAGAATTTGATGTATGTGTTGATATGATTGTTCATATGTTAATGAAAGACCAAAAGATGTCTATATATAATAGACAAAGTGACTTTTCATGAAAAGTCATACCCTTTTATGAATGATTATGTTTTAAGTAACTAACTTTAAAGTAACTAACTTTAAACTAAATTTCTGCAACAATTAATAGTGACAGTTTTTTCTGTCACTATTGCCAATAGTCACCATGTATTAAATTGTTGCAACATCCTAGTGACGAATTTTCTGTCACAAACTTTACCATTCATTGTATCCGAAATCAAGTTAATTAGTCTATACAAGTGTGCACTCCGCACCTCCTAACTTGCATTAGAACTAAACTTGAAATCCTTTTGGTCTCGGGTAAATCACCATTACACAAAAATGATTGATGACACTAAAATCACCAACAATCCTCCCCCATTTTAGTGCAATCCTTGATCACCCAAATAATCAAAACAAATCAAACTCATGCATAAATGAAAATGTCTTTCGATTGAATTTTCATCTTAGTATACTACACATTCCAAATATTCGAGAATCGGGGTGTCGTAACGATTGAACCCGCCAACCCATTTGAATACATGAAGATAATATACACACAAGTTCATTTCTCCATTGTTTATACTTGACGCTTTACAAGCCATGCGTCCATATCCATTCATGAGTATATACAAAGCCAAGTCCAAGCTTATTGAAGCGGCAAAACTTCATACTCACATAGGTAGTTTCTTTTAATCATGCCCTGCTTGCACTTTTTCAAAAGAACTATTAAGAAGATAAACTTCAACCTCTTTATCTTGCAGGTCCGAACACATTCCTTGGGATAAAATAACATGTGTTCCAATCTCTAAGTGTGAGCTTTCCACATTGAATTCAAACTTATAACGTTGTATTAGAAGGGAATTGGGTGTCTCACCATTAGAGAATTTAAATGGACTTTTTAATTCCCTAACACCGACTTGTGCACTAAGTCGTTTGCGAACCTCTTCGTCAAGTGGTAAGCTATCGATAGTGTAGATTCACTATATCAACCATGATATACACATGGTAACATGACTTTTAAATATAACACCATGTTTAATAACAAGTCATTCAACCATTCTACTTTTTTAGAACATATGAAGATACAAAGACAACAATTCATGATGCCATAGTTAAACCTATTGTACAACTATGCTTCTATGATCCAAAGATAAGATACCACACCAAATGTGAAAAATCCTTTCACCAGCGGCATACAATCTTTTTGACCAATTATCCAACTAAATTGCATCAATAATGGTATTACTTCAAATTATCAACAATCTTCATTTTGTTCTAAACCAAAATACATGGTTTCCTTTAAGTAATTAATACTTAATTTATAACATCTCAACATATATTGTTAATATATGAGCACGAGATAACTCATCGAATGGTTATGCACATAGCAGTGACAACCGAATCATAAAATTCTTTGACAGGTCCTTACTAGATAACAAACCATTTCCCAAAGAATTTTATAATGGGTTTTACAAGTTTCTGTTTAACTCGAAACTAATTAATTTGAGTAATTTTCTTGATGATTCACAAAGTGGCTTATGCAACATTGCAACCGGGCACTACTGTCAACTTTCCAAAATTTACAAAAGTTATATTAGTATCAAAACCAAAATCCCATGTATATGGTTCTGGGACCATCTTGAAATCACAGAAGTTGTAGGTTTGTTTAAATTTATTCTCATGTATTTGATTTTACATAAATCCCTTTGTGATTTAAAGTAATAACATTCCTTATAATATCTATACCAGTTGATTGAACATCCCATGCATAGATGCAACAGATTATTTCAAAATCAAAAGTGATGAGAATAAGAACTTCAGTTATTCGATATGCAATACATGAACAATGTCATGTCATCATATATTACCGTAACCGAAACTAAAATAAACACACAAAAGTTGAGTTTCATTACGTGATCAGATTTCAACAATGGATACCAATACCGAAATGCAATGCATGCATCATTTTAATGATTATCAAAAGTCCATGCATCATTTCCTTGGTTAACATATCAAATGTTCATGCATTTCACCATAACTTTTTTTTAAAAAAAATCAAAACTTCCAATTGCGAAGTTTACATGGCCCTAGCATTATCCATTTTCTGTCACAATGGCAAACAAGAAAATAAAATCCAGTTTGAATCTGATGTGGAGATGTTAATCTCATGAATGAACTACAATCACGAGGCATGTATATTACGATGGATGAGTCATACTTACATATCACATTGATACCAGTGATTCACCATAATAATAAAGATACATAAAGAAAGGTGATTCATAAATACAAAGCATTCCAAACTATGTTTCCTTTCGATTTCATGAAAACAAATAAACTGCCAAAACACATTTTCTTGCTTTAATCCCGTTTCACCAAAGAAATAACCGCCAAAAAAAACGGTTTCCCGCCATTAACAAAATGCTTTAGACTCATTATGTTTCATGGACAGCTCATTTTCAAAGTCACCGATCAAGACAATGCATGCCCTGCTTATACCATCGGTGGATCATGAGGGAAGCAAAGACAACCATTAAACCGTGTCTTTTATTCAAATCACGTAATGTGATTGGTATATATTTGAACATCCAACAAGAATCACCATGAATTTAGCCAATTCGATCACTCACACAGATATAACAAAATCACTTTGATTGAAACGTTTTAACATACATAAACGTCAAACAAACATAGACTTGGAGTATGTATGTTAAATATACATCATGCAATATAAAAACATGCACAAAAACCAATTAGTTATTCTAAATTTATTGTGAACACAAAAGAATTAACATGTGTTACCAAGTTAAAATATTGCGTATCAAACAGAACAATGGTCATTCAATTCACATAGATATAATTACAAAATCCAAATTAAATTGCGTGGTGATCATTAAATCCAAAGTCACAAGCCCAACAAATTTTAACTGACGAAAGTGTGACGCATATTAAAACAAATCAATTTAATTCCACGTGTTGCCACATGTTCCAAAGTATTAATTCCATCTAACCGGTGATTACAATCAAATGTAGATTCTAAGTGAAAATAATCCACACAACAATTTACATCATACCGGAACCAATTCATAGTGCCACAACACGGGTCTTATTTTTAACTGATATATCCTTTTACTTCTCAAAATCCATTGAGAAATTAATAGAATCGCTTTACATTAATTTAAGTAAAAATAGTCATATGCATGGAACGCTAAATAGATACTATGACTCAAGCAACACATTGGTATTTGCAATATATTCACCATCAAGCAAGTATGCAAACTCGCTTCAATTCCTCGATCAGTAAATGAAGCATGCATGCATGTCAAATCATATTGCATCAACAACAATAAATAAAGGATATCGATCACTTGTACTTTGCGGGAAAAGTAACCACCGATAACGGTTATCAAAGACCACAAATTCGAATTTACCGGCAAAACTCACAAATTGCTACTCGTATTTGATCATGCAACATAAACACAAAAATTTGTCCTTTTATATCCCATATATATGCATAATTTTAAACTAATAATCATCAAAAATTCATGCAATCATATCAGTATTTATATCACCATAACATATGTGTTTATGTGGTTCTAATTTATCAATTCAAGAATTCTCAAATTTCAAGTAAGCATAGTCATGCAAATTTGAAACATAGTTTTACACTGTATGTTAATCATATCATCATGATCAAAATTTCATATAAAATACATAAACCATTTGATAATGAACATGGCCTTACTACTGATTCCAACAAGATTTTTCAATCAGACACATAAATGAGTTATTATGCCACATGTTATCATCTATGTCATGTAATTCATACAAAGTCTTTTATTGTATAATAAAGAAGATGAATAGAAAATTGTGTACCCGTAAGTATAATCATGCAAAGTCTCTTGTTCACTGTTTGCATCAATTTACACCATATCAGTTACAACTTTCAACGTCATCTTCCAATATATCTATTTCTTCGAACTTCTCTAATTTCACCATATTAGAGTGCCATGTTCCTAACCGATTCTAGGATATCTTTGTTGATTCACCAATCTTGATTATCGCTAAATATTGTATCAGTTTGTAGGTTATATGGGTATTGATAATCAAAGATTGCTTGGATAATTCTTGAATCGTGTAATAGTCCACTTTCCTGATACAATATTTCTACCCTATTAATTGCCTTGGGTTACAAGAAATTTGTATAGAGATAAGACAAGAATGAACACTCAAATTCTAGGCAAAAGAAAGAGAGCAAAAACATAGAGAATTTGATGTATGTGTTGATATGATTGTTCATCTTGTAAATGAAAAGACCAAAATGATGTCTATATATAATAGACAAAGTGACTTTTCATGAAAAGTCATACCCTTTTATGAATGATTATGTTTCAAGTAACTAACTTTAAAGTAACTAACTTTAAACTAAATTTCTGCAACAATTAATAGTGACAGTTTTTTCTGTCACTATTGCCAATAGTCACCATGTATTAAATTGTTGCAACATCCTAGTGACGAATTTTCTGTCACAAACTTTACCATTCATTGTATCCGAAATCAAGTTAATTAGTCTATACAAGTGTGCACTCCGCACCTCCTAACTTGCATTAGAACTAAACTTGAAATCCTTTTGGTCTCGGGTAAATCACCATTACACAAAAATGATTGATGACACTAAAATCACCAACATTTATGGTTGGTTCTTCACGCAAGGATTAAAGCAAAAGAGGGAAGGGTTGTTGTGTACGTTTGCATATGTGTGTGCGTATATGTTGTCAGTCAAAGGAACAAAGAAAAAAAAGAAATCAACACTATTGTTTATTGTATAGTTTAGGGTAGGGTGTCTTGTCCAATACTACTCATGGGGAGTTAATGTGTTGTGTCAAACAAATTACAAAGGGTGGGTTTGGTCGTGTGTTTTGGCATACAAGGAGAAACACAAAGTTTTACATTTTCAAGATACAAATCAAATGGGCTAGGCAAGAGTTAATCGCTATTGGGCTAAGGGAGATGTTGGGTTATGTGGCATTGGGTCGAACACGTGAGCCCAATAAAATAAATTGGATCGGGTAGTGTTGGGCTTAGAGTCCCGGCGGGAAATAAAAACATAAAAGTTTAATATATATTTATTTTATGAATTTTTAATTATCGAGGTCGAGGTGAGAATATCCTGTGACTTGTCGTGTTTAAAGTTCGAAACGAAAGAAGAAAAAAAAAATGTAGCTACGAAAACCGATATGGAAATTCACGAGTTCTTACAGTATATTTAAAGTGTGTTTAATTTTGTATGTTTAAGATTTGTTTATCTTTACATGTATGTGTGTTTATTTATGTTGTTCAAGTTAGTGATTTTGTTTTTGTTGTAGACTAATGTTGGGATAGATGCTGATACATGATGATAAATGAGCAAAAATGACTATTGTTGTTGCTTCATAGCTACTAATCTTGGCCTTGTTCAGGTGTCAAAAGTGTTGACAGGAGATTGGCTGGTTAGGATGGAATGGGAAGCCGGGTTGGTCTCGTACACCCACAATCCTTTTCGCAAGAGGTTTTCGAACAAGAACAAGTGTTCGAGCTGGAAAGATTAGGTAATTAACAATAACAAGAACTAATGTGGCATGACAATAAAAGACTTAACATCCTCGAATCCTCAAAATTTTAAATTAAAAGACACATTAACAAGGAAAATACTTTGGAAAAAAGGGCTAGTAGAAACTTTTTTGCATTAGTAAGTTTTTTATAAGTTTCGTCCATCCAAAGTTTTAAAATGACATTTAGAAGTCTTACATACCATTTTTTTATAAACAAAACACAACCTTTTTAAAACATATCAATCAATCAACTATATCTCCCTTGTATTAAAATAAGATTAGAAAAATACTTCATCATGTTCTTTATCCTAACTAACCAACATAGAGTCATGTAAGTTACTAGTACGAGTAAAAAATACCCCAAAGAATACCCCAAATTACGGACTCAAAAGAAAGCCAAACTAAATCCACGTCCTTACTTATCCCCTTAAAAGTCAACAGTGTACAGTCATTCAGTCAAATTTCATAATTTGGATTGAACTCAACAAGTACATGTAAACCGCGTTGATAAATACTTTCACAACTTAAAGTCGATGTAAATGACAAAATTAGAAATGATCATTACTTTGACAATACAACTTAAACTTAAAAACCAACTAACAAAATAAAACTTGGATGGCCTAGTTTAGTTGTCTTAAAACATCACTCTTCCACCTATATCCAAAAGGAGAAGACTTCGATACTTTTTTTACTGACTTGCACACTTCGCAGTACAATCAGTTTTAACAAGTATGAGTTTGATACAACTACTTAAAACATGATGTAGAGGGTCCCAATAAAAAAGTATATGTGTGCAAATCAACATAGTCTAAGGAGGTAACTCAAACCACGTTTCTTGGTACTTGGAATTATTGACATCGAGTTTGTTTCAACCTACAACCACCAAGGAGTTGGCTAGATAAGATGAGTTGGCTAGATAAGATCTATGTCTCACCTATGGATTTAGCCTCACGTGAAGGGGTCAAAGGCAAAGACTAACAGAAAAAAGTCAAAGGGACTATTCATGATGCAAAATAGCGATGTGAGGGATGGATGATAGACTTAATTGAGCTTGTCAAAATTTATAATAGCCATGGACAACATTTGTGCTTGCAAAAAATCCTAAGCTTGCGAGCATCAAACGTTGCATTAGTTTTTTTTTTTTTTTTTTTTTTTCTTTTTTTTGCCATAGTTTTCTTTCAAGGTTTTGTGCGGCAACGGGTGGTCACGGTATGTTTAAGGTGTGTTAAAGTTTGCACGTGTTTGAGAGAATTGCTTAATATTAAGTTTTATGTTTACATATATGTGTGTTTATTTATGATGTTCAAGTTTATGATTTTGCTTATGTTTTAGACTAACGACGGGATTGATGCTGATACATGATGACAATTGAGCATTTGCTTCATAGCTACTAAAATCTTGGTCTTGTGTAGGTGTCATAACATTAACTCATAAGTGTTAGAGGAGATTGGCTGGTTGGAATGGAATGGGAAGCCGAGTTGGTCTCGTACACCCACAATCCTTTTCGCAAGTGGTTTACGAGCAAGAACAAGACGTCGAGCTCGGAAAATTAAGTAGACTGGCTAAGTGGAGAAACATGGCGTCAAAAATTATAAAAACAATAAGCAAAATTCGTTGTATACCAACTAACATAGCTCAAATAACAAGTTTGTAGACATGGAAAAGTTAACCATAGCGATGTGGGATGCTTAAAAGTCAAAACCCAATCGACTTTAAGCAAATTTATAGTACACTGATGTATTTGAATTTATCTTCTTGACTATAATGAGTTCAGATAAACATTGATTAGAGTATCTTATGATGTTATACTGGCAGTTACCACTTGTTTTATAATTTTCTTAAGGGTGACATTTTAAACATAAGTTACTGATATCAATGTTTTACGTATCGATGTTTTATATACATATATAAAAGTGATAGTTACCCGAAAAAGAATCCTCAAGTTCCGCCATTATCTTTGCGTCTTCAAATATATGTTTTATTTATATAAAAGATTTTTGAAGCAACCAAATATATGAATAATAAAATTTATAAATTCACACGTACTCATAGTTTGAAACATCAACTAAACTAAACTGAAAAAAGAATTAATCACCAACGCAAAAACAAAAATTACACTGAAAATATTAGAAACATCAGTTATTAATCTGTGACAGGTAAATGTCTCTCAAACTTTATGTTTAAAATTGTAAGCTTGTCAATAAATATAAAAGCCAACATCAACCACCTTAGCTTGAAAACTTATATATTTCAAATCGTAAGCTTGCAAGCCAAAAAGGTTGAAGTAGGCATTCAAAGGAGTTCAACATGCCTATCTTTAACTGTATCATTCCCCCTTATTTATAACCAACTCCTCACATGCTACTTTTTTTCACAATGCGATGTGGGATACCAGTGGTTTATTTAAATATATGTTAATCATTACAATTACATGTTTAGATGAACATTAATTAATGTATGTTATACTCCACTAGTTTATTTCCCATAGTTTTATAGTACAATTGTTTTATAAGTGTCTTCAAGTAATTGTGACATTTAAAAACATAAGTTATAAAATTCTATATTATTAATACAAGAACTATAGAAAGTACCAAAAGCTAGAGAAGATGCTCGACCATATAGGACGACTAGTCTGATCCCTGAACCAACTATTAAAGCCATAGTTGCTGTATAATGTAATTTGTTTTCGTCTTACTAGTGCTTTAGTTGCAAATAGGTATACAACTTGGTGATCAACACTAAAGTTGTACAGTTTGTAAAGATTAACATAGTCAAAATTCGAAACACCTTTGTTGGTGCCAAAATGACTGAAAATATGTATTACTATCAAGAAGTCTATAAAAATCTTGTGACCGGTTTGGTTTCACAGGTTAAATGTACTTTGCAAGACATATATATAGCGATAAGCATATAAGAGTGTCCCTTTTTAACACGTCTTGTTTGTGCTCATTAAGAGCCTTATGTACTATATATCATAAGCTCTATATATTAAGCCATTTAACCTCTATTAAGAGCCTTATGTACAGTATATCATAAGCAGATAAGCTCTATATAAAGCTATATTAAGAGCCTTATGTACAGTATATCATAAGCTCTATATATTAAACCATTTAAGCTCTATTAAGAGCCTTTTGTATTATAACATTAGCTCTTTTAAGAGCTTCAAAGAGCCTTCCATGTTTATGTGTTGTTTATGTAAGTTCCAAGCGTCATTAAGCCTGTGTGCATCAAGCGCATTCTTGTAATTCCTCACTTAGCTTATGTGGATCCCTAGCTTGATTAAAGATTGTACTTGCAACGATTGAAAAAGATTTTCATTGATGGACTTCAACCCTTAGATGAAATGCCACATTGTAAAAACATGACGTCTTGGTACCTTAATAGCATTATGACCATTGTAATCGAACGCCTTCTCATATCTGAGTTTCCAGACTAGCGCCATATATCCCCCCATTTGGTCAGCCTATTGAAACTTGAAAAACTTCAATCCTATCAACTATACTAGCTTTTGAACTTAGTAAAATTAAGCTTAAAATAAGATCAAATTGAGAAATTTATATGATGATAAAGATGCAAGAAATAAAATTTAAAATTTTCAACTAGCCTACCTTTAATGTCACCCTTGCCTTTCTATATATTTGTCAATACATTTTTCTATTTGAATGACGAGATATTGATATTGGTTGTGTGTGCGTGGATTAAAATCTTCTATTCACGTGTTGTGATAACTTGTTACGCAAGCTGGTGCAACAAATATGATATGATATATTCATTAGTTATTAAACACGTTGTATTTTCTATTTGGCCAACATTTGACCTCGCCTAAAGTTTCTTCTTCTATACACTTCGTCAATGAATTGAATTAAAATAAGAATATAAATCTAAATCCTTGATAACAAACACATATAAATACACATACATCCATTTATATTAAGTCAACTACAAAATGGACAACAGGTATGATCAACAAAAGCAATTAACAAAAGAATGTTCACACCTCTTACCACCATCACAAACCACCATTTGTGTCATATGCATGGACAATCTTTACGACGGTAACAAGATCACACGACTATCATGTCACCATTACTTCCACCGCGCGTGCATGTATTCACCAATGGCTTTCACACAGAAAAAGTTGCCCAACTTGTCGCTGTGCTATTAAAAATCGAACAAAGCCAACGTTGGCACATAGAAGACACCATGCAACGTTGTTAGGGAATGTACATGTAACTCACGTATGTTATCGTAGGCCAAGTTTTTTGTGGGTATACCAGCTGATGGAATTGATTGAATCCTTATTTTTTACCGAGATTGATTGTTGACGTGTGACGAATAAGATTGGATACAATTCAAATTGGAACTGATTGGAAGTTGTAAGAGATCAATGGATCAGTTTTTAAGATTGCTTATGGGCAAGAAACTCTGCTTTCGCAGGCCTTCAAAAGAATTAAGTGGTAACTAAAGTAATTAAGCATATGTTCAAAAAACTATAATTGCACGCCATCAGTAAAACAGTTAAATCATTTTATGGTTAATTTAGCAAATACATTGAAAAAGACCCAAATACTTATCGTGAATTATTTTGACTTGAAACCTCAAATACGCGCCATCGATCAGTAAGAAATAAATCTTTGTGACTTGAATCCTCCGCGTCGGGACACACTCTCATGGAAGAAATCAAGACTCTTTCACACATTTGGATTACTCATAGAAGCAAAAACATCCGGTTGAATTGGCTCAAACGGATCACCACCCTCACAGTGGCTTGCACCATTTGATTGTATATTTTTTTTCGTTGTATCTTTGTTCTAGCTTCTTGCATTTGTTATTGTCGGACAGTTTACATATCACCAAATAGTTTCCTTCGAGACGACATATCGACAATAAAATAAAAGTAAGATAAACTTACAATTCTTAGTTACGAAATTGTTATTTACATGTGTACACGTTACAAATATAGTAAAATATATAGTAAAATATATTTTCACCTATACACGGATACATAAACAAACTAGTGAAGTCTTTTCGGCCGTGCTAAGTACGGCCCACGAGCGTAAACTAAATAATGACACATCATTAACTACAATGATTATTACATATTTAAAAGATAAGTACTAAAAGAAAATTTCTTTTATTTAATAAGATTTTATTTGATAAATTTAATCTTACACAATTTTAGGACAAGTTGAAAAGATGGAGATGTGTATCTTTACCAGTTACTATCATCTCATTTACTATTTCTTTCAGTATTCACCATGCTCTTTTGACTTCTTTTTGTCAAACTAAAACATGAGTATCTTCATAACCATACAAAGGGAGCAACAAAATAAATCATATGCTTGGATTATACTTGCACCGTTCATATATCCATTTACAAATGATGGCATGTCAAAAAAGCCGACCCGGCTCGAACCTGAATACGATTAAACCTATTAAAGTTGGGTTACTCGGGTCAAAAATTTTATTCGGGTTATTTGGGTCAACCCGAGTAACCCGAATACTAAATATGATCGTGTATTAGGTTAAAAATATTTGGCTAACTTGGTTTTGGGTCAACCCGATTGACCCGAATAAGGATTTTTTTTTATTTTTTGATATATTCTTGTAAATTATTTATGTAAAATTTATTGAATAAGGCAATTCTATTAATCATTTTATTCATATTCGGGTTGATCAACCTGAATATACCGAGTTTAAATAGGGACAATATGTAAAGGAGAATAGGTGCAAAAGATACCCATAGTTTTGAAGATGTATTAATACAACAAAAACTAAAACTTCTTGTATCTTTTAGTTATAGCGACTTTTTTCTTTTAGTAAAATCAACTAATTAAATTCACAATGTAATGGTCTATTTTTATTAAAGGGGCTTAAAATTAGGCCCGTTTATCATTTTTTATTTTTTTAAATATTATTATTTGTGATATGATATAAATTAGAGTGACGATATAGGGACCTAACTAAATGGGCCTAAAAGGTGGTCTAACGCATAAATGACATGTACAGTTATCATTTATGCGTTAGGCAATTTTTTAGGTCCAGCGTTTATCATTTTCCTATAAATTATGTAATTTCTTTGTTGAATGAATAATAGTGACATCTTTGACTCTAGCTGTTGCTCCTTCCTTTCAATTGTCCCTGACATAAAGTCTTTCACTCTCAACTTTCCATTCCATGGCATCCCTCATAATTTGGGTCATACTATTAATACCCCCCTATGATGTCAAATCATAGGGGAATATTCCCTTTGTTCCCCACTTTTTCAGTACAGCACAGTTTTTTGTCAGTTTCTGTTCCGTATTTCTGACAGTTTTAAGCGTTTGACGTATTAAACTTTATATTTACTGTTCCGCATTTTCAGGTTTATAGCTTTTTGATATAAACAAAATTATAAAAATAAAAAAAAATAAAAAAAAAAAAAAAAAAAAAAATAGCCACCGTATGAATAAAAACATAGCCACCGTATGAATAACTCATGCCCATAATTTATCTTTCATGTACGTCCTTATCTTTCCCTACACACTTTCTTTACAGCCAACACAAAAAAGATACCAGTAACAAACTATGCTTGCTAAAAATATGTAATGCAAAATTCGGTATATTGATAACTTTCTTTTAGTTTAAATACAATATTGAAACACTTCTATAAAAAAAATTCCTAAAGAACTCAAATAGCAAACATAAGTCTTGACGTACAATGATGTGATTTTTGGATCATCATTTTCAGACAATAGATATCAATTAATGCGCAACAAGCTGCACCGTAACCCTTTTGTATGACAAAACCAATCCTACTAAAAATGAAGTTTTGTGCATCAGGGGTCGAAAATGAAGTCTTGACTGTCATCTTAAATTGATGAAAAACTGCCGGTTATCGCATTCACATACTCAATTTGGTATATAAAAAAATCTCGTATAAGTAAGGAATTTTTTTAGAAATTAATGTTGTAAATTCTTCAATTATTGTTACCAAGTATTTTTCCAATCATCTTCACCCATCTTCATCTCTAGCTTCAAATATCCATCCTTCATTGTATCTTAAAGTTCTATCATCATTGGCTACTGTAATTAAACACAACATAAACTGCAAACAAACACTCATAACTAACCCAAACACAAAAAATATTAAATTTAAATAAGCAAACCACATAAAAACTTAGATTAGAAAAATAGCTAAACAAACACACGGAAAACAAAAGAAAAGACGTAGATCTTTAAAATCTAGTAAGCTATATGAAAAATATATGTTAGCAAACTTACCTTGTAAATCTGAAGGCAAAAAAAAGTCAACAATATAAATCATCGAGCTTTCTTCCATCTTTTAATCTCCATATCTTCACAACATACTTACATCTAAAATCGAAGGAGATATATTAAAAGTAAAGTTAACAATGGATCTTTAAAAATATTACCTCAAAAGTTCGTGAAATTAACAATCCACCATTTATTAGAAGCTTGGAGATATAGCTATAACCATGCTTCTATGAGTTCATGTCCAACACACACAAGAACCTGGCTGCACACACCTAAACCTAAAAACAAAATAAAAAGACAGATAACTTTGGTATAAAAAAAATCATAGATCTAAACGAATAAGATGAGGAAGAGAGGAAAAACTTGCAGCGGCAACAACAACTCCAAACTACCAAAATAAAGAAGACCTCTCCATAATAATTTTCTTTTTAAATATATCGTTGACACTTGACACGGGTCAACTGGAGAAGAACCTACAAAACAATACACCACCTAAACAAACAAACAAAGTAAAACCACTAGATGTAAACAAAACACAAAAAGGTAAAAAGGAAAAGGCTCAACTTTTTTTTGAGAGGTGGAGCTAGTTAGAGTCCAAGTAGGGCCGTACCAGTACCGGCAGATTGAGAGAGAATAAATGGAGATATTGTATGTGTGTTCTTGAGGCTTCTCAAAGAGGGGTGAAGATTACATATGTGGAGTGGGTTAAGTTACTGGAAGAGTGGGAAATTCATAGTCAAAGCTATAACAACATAACAAACTATTTGGTGCTGATGTGTAATCTTTAGAGCACCAGGTGTCCGTGTCGTTGTTTCCTTCGTCGTCCTAGTCATCAGCTCGCCGAGCTTCGTTGTGACACCGTGGAACCTCGCCGAGGTTCGCCGTTGCGTTCCAAATCGTCACGACGACGAGGCTTTGCACCTACAAAAGTATATAACGATATATATCCGTTATTAAACGGATATATATAAAGTAAATATATTTTTTTTAAACCCACCACCTCTATATAAACCATCTTCATCTTCACCATTTTTACACATCTTCAAACCCAAAATATTCCATTCTTATTTAACCCAAAGAAAATTAGCTCCAATGTTTCAAAACCCAAATGACGGAGGATACTTCACAAACCTACTTAACTCAAACCCACCACAATACGGGGGTTCTTCAAACCCGTCTACCCTCCTCGACCAATTCCAACCCGCTCCCACAAGAAATAATGCTTAACCAACAATATCAGCCAACAAGGTTTCGCAAATTACCCCGGTTGATTTCCATCACCTCAGTTTTTTAACCCGTCACAACCTCCTCAGTTTTTTAGCCAGTCACAGCCTCCACATTTGTCCCAAATGGAATCTCAACCGTCCGGTTCACAATTCAAAGTTCCAAAAGCACGTGAACCGGCAAAAGGCAAGGGCAAAAAGACGAAGACAAAAAAAGTTGTTGTAGATTTGGACGCAGACGCACTAATTTAAGATTTGAAGTCGTAGCACAAGGCAGTGAGAAGTGGAGCAAGAATGAAGAAATGTTACTTGCGCAGTTGTTAGAAATTTCCCAAGATAGAGATATGGGAAATGATCGTCCTGAGGTGTTCTTTTGGAACGACATTCTCGAAATGTTCAATTCTACCATTGATAACCAAGTGGGCAAGAATATGATAACCGTAAATGGACAAGGATTAACGGTGATTGCCGAAGTTCAACGCTGTACAAACATCTTCAGCCACGGTGGTGAAAATGAGCAAGATCATCTCGAATGCCAAAGTTAACTTTACTTAAAATTTGGTGGGAGGGAGTTTGGTATGAAAATGTTAACTGTTTTGAAAAATTATCTCAAGTGGGATGCCGAAGATCCTATTGACATTACATGTCTCGAGGATATATTCGGCCCGACAAACGACCTCGGCCTGAAAGAGATGGATGCAAACGAGCCAAAAAGAAACGAAGTCGACTTCAACGTCAAGCGCTGCAGAAGTCTGAAGTCAAACGAGTAGTTTTTCGACATATATCCGAAATATATGCTCAAAAGCCGATGCTCAAAGAGCTTGTTACGAGGCTAGCGGAGAAGGAAAAACGGGCAAGAGAGGATCGAGATGGATTTTCTCATGATAGATCCGAAAACCAATCCTCGATTTAAAGCGTAAATCATCCGCGCAATATGGAACGCCTAGTCAAGAAATATCATCAAATCCAAGACGAAGTAGTATTGTATTTTTTTTTACCCGCGGTCGTTTTTTTTTACCCGTAGTTGTATTTTTTTTTACCCGTATCGTTTTTCGTATCGTTTTTATTAGTAAGTGTTGTTTTTATGTATATAATATTTTAATTTGAATGAAATAAATTTAGTTTATTTGGAAATGAAAATTGAATAAAAAAATAAAGTGGTAGTGGTGGGTCCCAAATGAAGAGGTTGAGGTTTGTTATGAGTGAGGAGGGGTTTGTTGTGGTTAGTTGTGGAAAAATGGGATGCTGATGTGTATACTGAGGTGGCACGACGACGAAGGTAAGCCTCGTTTTGGCACCTAGAGCTCTTAGGACGCATTACTGTATTTCACCACCTCTTTTTATAATATAGGAAGATATGTACATGTTCAAACAACATGTTGGTTTCATGGACAAAAAATAATAGTTGTGTGTTAGGATCGAACTTGAGACCACAGGATTGCACACTTTACATATGAGAATTAAAGTTATAATAATTAAATATAAAATGTTATATTTAGTTATTATTTACACGAAATAATATATCGGACGTTAAGTTAATTAAGTGTAATGGACTAACGATCGTTAAATGTTAAATGGAAGGACTAGATGTGAAAATAGAGATTTGTAAAATTCGGAAACCCCTTGGGATAAGCTATACCGATCGCAAGCAAGGGTTCCTCAAGCCCAATCCAAGTCTAACTTGGTCACCAAGTTATATTAGGTATAAATACAAGGCCTAGGGTCTTAGTTTTTATCTCTTGTACTCATAACCTAAAAACCAAAAAGGTGTTTGTGTGTTTTTTTGTTAAAACCGATCATACACCCTAACAAAGGTGTCGATACACTTGTTTTTCCAAAACAAATTATTTTGTGTTAATTAAACTAGCATTTACTTTAATTCGTTAATAGTACGTGTGTACAAGAACGTGGTACAATCATGCTATTGATTGTATCTTGGATTGAATTACAATAAGGTAAGGGGTAATTATTATAATCCTATAAACCCTAATTATGGATCATCTCAATTGCTAGTTTTGTGGAATTGATTGTTGTTCGGCTAGAATAAAAAAGGCACGCATATTATATGTTTTAGTTAATTAATTATTCATTATAGGTTCTTTACGCTTCCGCATGTTTCTTTGATATTTTATGTGTTTTATATATAATAGTCATGTTATATAATTCCAACAGTGGCATCACGAGTTTTGGTTTAATGAGTATAATTACTAAAACACGAAAAACGAATATTGTATGTTGTTTGATATGATTATTCTAGGGTTTTGGTTATGATTATGTTAACCCTAATTTTAGGGTTAGGGCTTTTGCCCTAATTTGGTTTTATAGATCGAATTAAAAAAATTTATGGGTCGAAACCCTAAAATTGTTTTTCAGTCGATTTGTTTAAAAATATTTTTTTAGGGTTTATAAAATTTTTTTGTTATCAATATCGAAACCTAGAATTAATATATTTGTTATGTGATATATTCATGAATAAATTGTTATGTTAAATCCATGAAAATGTGCATGTTTGGCATAGGTTATTGTCGATATATATATTTAATTGTTAAGATTGGTTATGCGAAAATTAATTTTTAAGTTTTATACACGTGTATATTTTGATAAATTTTGAATTGGGGAATACCTCAATAATATTAATGAATCAATTATGTGCAATTTGATATATTTTAATTATGGCTTACGCAAACGATTCTTCGATGTATGTGGCTCACTTTCAATTGGGAAAGTGAAAGCCCTAGTTAATATATACATTAATTAACCTAGATATTGATTATTAATAGGTTTTATCAAATAAGTTGCATGTGGCTAATTGTTTACACGTATTAATTGTTAGTTATGTGCGCATTGTTTTTAGTTGTTTATGTTTTATTTGTTTACTTGTTTGTTTATTATGTGTGACAAGTTTTAAGCACAGGGTAATTTTGAATAGAAAAATAAATTAGACTAAACAATGGTGACATTTGATTTGTTATTGAAGAGTTAAATTTTCAATAAGTTTAATTGATTAATGATTTTGGTACAAATAGTGAGACGGACAGTGTGGGAAGTACTAGGAGGGGAGCGCATTAAATTGTGACTCTTAAGAAGGAGGTTATTGCTTTAGCGCTGACCGAATTCTCGGCTTGCTTGCGAGTCAAATTGGAGTTACCAAGCAGGCTACGCGTACAAAATCATCTTAAGGGCGAATTAGCTTTAATTCCATGCGCTACTTTTGTGGTAATTATCCGAAACACTAAGTCTTTAGACTTATGCAAAAGTATGGTATAATGGATGATAATTAAAGGCAAATTCCTTGATTGGCGAAACCAATACCTCAATCAAAACTTTGATAATTTGATCTTTATGAATTAGTTAATAAAAAGTTTTTATTAAAATGCTACAAGATGAATGCATGACATCTTTGTACATATTTGATTTGACACCATAAAATCAAAACTAGTACCCTTTATAAATTTAGTTTGTGCCATCTAGTTAAAGGAACACTTGAAGTTGCAATTTACGTCATGAGAATACTTGGCGATTGTGATGGAAAGGTAAATCTTTATGTAAATTCGGACTTACATGAACTTATTTTGTGCCTCTTAAGTTAGACGACTTAGATTGAGTAGTAAGTGAGACCTGGACTCAAGGCACAAGATGGGATAAAACATGTTTACATTTGCAATATCGTTGGAAAATGTAAATCCCTTAATGATCTAGGAATTGGAAAATATTTGCCAATTATTGTTCGACATATTACCTTATTATGTGCTTTCGTTACTAGCAGATCAACTGATGTAATGGAACTATGATAATTTGGATCCTAGTTTTCGAAAAAAAATTTATGGTTATATGAATATTACCTTGGGTATTTTATTTTCTTGAAAAGTTTAATTATCGAAAATACTAAAATTGAATTTTGCTAATTTTTAAATGTATTAATGCAACATTAAACCAAAAACGTAGGTTATTCTTGTATTGGTAAATTGATCTACACCTGTAAGGGTTTTTGGTAGAGTCAACTTTATTAAAAGAATAAACCTAGTCTTTTTTTCATAAAAAAGAGTGAGATTCAATCGTATTCCTTTTTATGAATGAAGAAAGGTATGATAGGACAATTAGAATTGTCTAAATTCTAAATACATAACTCGTAAGCAAATTTTAATAGTTAAGAAAATTGCATATTTTCTGAGTTATTAAATTAGAAGCTAGACTAATTACTGTATAATTGGTAAAAGACAAACTAGCATATTTTATTTATTCGTTTTGTTTTGACCATTTAAAAGTAATACTTACAATTGTTTGAATAGTAGAACTATTAAGAAAGAAATTGCATGCCCAATTTTTCAAGTTAATAGCATTGATGGATAATTCATCATCTACATAGTAAAATACACTCTTTTAGTACATAAGTAATTGTTATGTATGGACTTTTCAAAAGTGTAGGGAAGTAATAGAACACTATTTTCACTGGTTAATGAAACACTTACAATGTTGTCAAATCCAGTAGGAGTATTGTGTTCTTATTACTGAATAAGGAATTAATGTAATGATCTCTAATTCAATAGGAGTTACAAGCTTTGTCATCTTAGTAGTAACCCAGATTATCTCTAGAATGTCTTAAGATAATTTCTTTCCACTTATAGACACTTATATTTTCAAAGATAGTCATGTACGTTTCCTTATTAGACAATGAAGTGGTTCTACATTTACTAGTTACGCTAATATCAATGACACAATCATATTGGTCACATAAACAAACATATGTCGTGTTGTTTATCTGCTACATGATGTTGTTCCATGAACAAGTGGGAGAAATCTATATTGTGTGCAAGGTACAACATACAGGTATATGATTTAACGGATTCTCTTGACTGCACAGTAAGAGACTAACGTTCTAATATGACTTGTACATATCTAATTCAAGAAACCCTTGGTGTTGCAATTTACGTCATGTGAGAACTTGGCGAGATTGCAACAACAAAGTAAATCTCCATGTGAAGTCAGACCTTGCATGGATATAGTTGCAGTTTCTAAATTAGACAAGTACTTAGAACATGTGTCAAAATGATATATATGACTACTTAAAATTAGATATTTATGTATTATTAGAATGACATAAATGAAATAATCTAATACTATTTCAATTTGTTTATTTATATATTTTGTAATGACATAAATAAAAAATAATGTAGTCCTACATTATTGTGAAGTAAATAAATTAACTTGAAATTACTATTGAAACCAAGAGTTGTGTTCATAATTATTTTAGTTAAACATGTTTATGATTCATTGTAGAGACATAAACATAAAGTCTTTTAAGACTTATAATAAAGTAAGACTTTAACTTGTTATGTTTTTTAATTAAGATATATACAAGAAGTCATTGAGTTGATCAATGATTTATAACGTATAATGAGATTATAACAGTTTATGTTTTCTTGATGAGACATTGATATGAAGTGACTTGGTTAAAAAGTACTTGTGTTATAAAGCATGCAATTGGCTTGGAAAGTCTATTATACCATTAAGTTGACTTAGTTGGTAAATAGATAAGCCAAAAGGAATATGTTTATCTTATATATTGTTAGATTGTCTTACAATATTAATTCTAATGAATACCACAAGTTGATGGTATGTTCAGTTAGGAGAATCAAACTCTATTTGATTTGTTTGATTCAAGATAACCATAACTTTTTTCTTAAAAAGTAACAAGGTTAGAAAATTGAGTATAGATTGAATATACTCAATATGACTCCAACCTAGAAGATTAATAAAACACCATTTTATTATGGAATGTGATTAATCACATTAAGTTTTAAAATTGAAGATTCTGAATTTGTTAAACTACTTATGAATAGGTTATTAACAAACTATAGTCAGGAATTATCAATGTGTATTTGTAATATCCCAAAAAGAGAACAATGTAGTTTTACTCTAAACTGCTAAGTATATATAGATAGTCTATATATTACAAAAGGCAAGTGATAGACCTCATGATGATGGAATTTTCATTCATAGATCTGCAAGGATATCTCAGATATTTGACTTATATGCTGAGAAATATGAGTTACAGGATTATAGTAAACCTAATAATCATTATGATGGATTACCAAATATTGAATTGGGAAAATTACTCATACTATGAATGTTAAAGATGTTGTCCACAAAGATAATCAATTTTGGAAATTTGGTTTATCTTAATAGTTAGACTAGAGAATGAAGATGAGTTTCTTCAAAGAGATGGAAAACTCTAGTGGTTTAAATCTCTGTGTAAAAATCATATGGACAAAATTGTACACATATTTAATGCATGTTTTATGACAAGATTATTAGTCATAATTAAGCAATTAATTGTGATTGAATATTCTTTGTTAGACACATTAAATATATAAAGATGATAGTTGTCATACTTATCTTCATTAATATGAAATATGACAATGGAATATCAAAACTCTTTCTTGAAAAAATGAATTAGCAGGATAAGTAATCGAAAGGTTTTTGAGTTCATATATAATCTTTTGAAGTGTACGAAGTGCAATAATTCATGAATGGATAAATGCATGCATCTATGAAATTATTCTTATGTTTAATTATTAAATCCTAGTTTCAATTTATAATTGAAATAAGATAAATTTTAAGTATTCCTGAAAGCTAGTGGGAGTATTATGTTGTGATTTTAAATCTTATATGTTGTATAACATATAGAAGTAACATTCTGTAAGTTAAATGTTAAGTCTTAGTTTGGAATAAGACTTCACTTGTAAGATTTAAGAATTAAAACATACAACCTTGGAATATATGTTTATAAACATGTGCAGTAAAATAAATGATTCTAAATAAAACATGATATATCATTTGGGAAATGGATAAATATCTTTTGATAAGATAGAACATGAATGAAAAAGTTTGACTGTAGATTCATCATGTACATCATGTTGTGTATTAAATTTGTTGTATCGTTCTTGAATAAGAAGTGATTTGACAACATTGATATGTAACTAAAAGTTATCAGATAAATTGTGTAATGAATATTCTAATAGAATTACAACCTCAGCCTGGAATTGCTCCTAGATTCTATGGATGAACAATATGTCAATTGTTGTGAAAATTGTCATAAGCTTCAAACTTGAAAGTTTGGAAAGCATCAAACATTACACAATAGATATTAAAGTTTACGGAGTTTTAATGAGCACATTTGTTGTTTGTATACAATGATGCTGGTTTAATTGAGATGACACTCAATACTAATCATGGTAGGATTTATCCTTGTTAATGGCCATGTGAACTAGTTGTGCTACTAAGAGCGCAGTTGCATTATACATTAATAAAATAAGAATACTTTAAACTTTAAAATATTTAAAAGTTTAAATTGTCATAAATTGGTGATAGAAGATGTCACACACTTTATGAATTATTACGTGGATTGGTGAATGCACACATACAAAGACTTCACTAATTGAATTCTAAGTATTCTCAAAAAATTACGATAGATCAAGTTGGTTGATTTATGCCTTGTCAACAAGTATGATTGTCATTACTTGAGGTATAATTCATCAACTTGAATTTTCATGCATTGATCTATTTGGTATTTGGATAAAGGATGTTAAACAATTGTTATAATAAATCAAATACTTGGTATGTTTGATTTTATATATTATTGTATCCTATATTTGCATGTTTAATCCGTGAATAAATTTATTTATTTTAAATCGTTCGTTGTCAATTAATGATATGAGAGTATCATTAAATTAAGACAAATATGAGATTTGGTAGAATATACTTGAAATTATATTGATGCGTTAGCATATCAAATTCACATGATATTCAATGAATTGAATATAGGACTTATCCCAACTACATGATTGTATTTTATGGATATTGTTATTAAGTATGAATAGTTATCCTCGACTTGAGATACCAGATAAGTGTCATGAATGTAGTGTACTTCGTGGAACAACTTAACGCTATAATGTAATGGTAGTCATAAGGGTTGTTTCCTGAAGTGTTGCAAAGTCCATGGGTTATTCTTGTAGTCAAGATAGAATTTGTTCCTTCAAATTTATTTCGAGTTTAATCTGCGGCCCCTCAGAGGGTTGACAAGATGTTTGCATGGCCATGCCCAAGATCTCCCCTGAATATTTTCAGAAGATTTGGTAATCTTGCTCAATCACTTATAACAAGAAACAAAATGGTTGAATATATAATGACTTAATTTCATATCTTTATTTTACATGGTATTAGAAACAAAAGGATAATAATAATGAGAAATCATTAAAAGGTTTTTCCGGAGCCTTGCTCAGTTGTACTAGAGGCATCGAAGTGTTGCTAGACGCTAACCGATGTGATCACTATATTAAGATATGTCCAAGTGGGAGATGTTGGTTTGATGGACATAAAATAATAGTTGTGTGTTAGGATCGAACTTGAGACCACGGGATTGCACACTTTACGTATGAGAATTAAAGTTTTAATAATTAAATATAAAATGTTATATTTAGTTATTATTTACACGAAATAATATATCGGACGTTAAGTTAATTAAGTGTAATGGACTAACGATCGTTAAATGTTAAATGGAAGGACTAGGTGTGAAAATAGAGATTGGGAAAATTCCGGAAACCCCTTGGGATAAGCTAAACCGATGGCCAAGGTTCCTCAAGCCCAATCCAAGTCTAACTTGGTCACCAAGTTATATTGGGTATAAATACTGCATAGGGTCTTAGTTTTTTTATCTTTGTACTCATAACCTAAAACCAAAAAGGTGTTTGTGTGTTTTTATGTTAAACCGATCGTATAACCCTTAACAAAGGTGTCGATCACTTGTTTTCCTAAAACAAATTATTTTGTGTTAATTAAAATAGCATTTACTTTAATTTGTTAATAGTACGTGTGTACAAGAACGTGGTACAATCACGCTATTGATCAGATTGGATTGAATTACAAAAACGGTAAAGGGTAATTCTTATAATCCTATAAACCCTAATTAGGGTTCATCTCAATTGCTAGTTTTGTGGAATTGATTCATGTTCGGCTAGAATAAAAAAAGGTGCGCATTTTATATGTTTTAGTTAATTAATTATTCATTATAGGTTCTTTACGCTTCCGCATGTTTCTTTGATGTTTTATGTGTTTTATATATGATAGTCATGTTATATAATTCCAACACAACAAACGTCACAAACACATTTAATTAAACGTACAGTTTACTATACAAAATCCAAGTACATATACAACTAACTCATAGTCCGAAACCACCACCAAATTGCCGCCTGACCTGGTGCATGGACATTATAAACAAAGGCTTATGTCATCAAACGATATCATGCATGCCGCCACTTTTCCACCGAGATTGTCACAATCATCGGGTTTCTCTCAAAAAAGTTGCTCGTTTGTAGTCGTGCAAGATAATTGCAAAATCCGCCACCTTTCGTATATACCATCAAGAAGTGGATCAACTAGATGAAATGTAAGTTTGTCTCACGGATATCATCATTTACCCATTTGGCCAGTGGTACCCAGCTCAAGGAACTAATTGAAAACCTCTTTACACGCGAGATCCATATATAGAATACTAGTGGCAAAAAATACTAAACTAAGGCCTTGTTGTTTTTTCAAAGAAGCTCTTCTTTGCTCTTCTTTTGTTCAGCAGCGCTAAGACGTATTCTTCTTGAAGACTGTTTGTTTTTTTTTGACATAAGAGGCTAAAATCTCTTATTTCCTTCACCATGCATATTAATTTATCTCTTTCTTTTCAACTTTACCTCTTCTCACAACCCCTAACATCTCTTTTCTCAATATCTTACATCTCTTTACGTTTCGTCCGTCTTTTACGTGGCCCCGCTTTTTACGCTACCGCTTTTACGATGGCCGCCACGTTATTTTACGCACCGCTTTATACGCCGTCCGTATTCTATATTTTCGGCCCCGATTTTTACCGCTACTTTTATGCCAACATTTTTAATTTGTTTGTTTCAATTTTCGTCCGCTTTCTTTTGCGCTAAGTGCTCGTTTTAATGCCACCGCTTTCTTACAATTTCGCTTTCTTAAGTTTTAGGCCGCTTTATTACGCTTATGTTCGTTTTTCATGTTTTCGTCCGGTTTTTATTGTTTCTTTCGCATGCGTTTTTTTATGTTTTGCCTGCTTTTTACGGTTCATCATTTTTTAACGTTACCCGCTTTTTACGTTTCGTCCGACGTTTGACCGCTAAGTTTCCATTTTTTTACGCCATCTATTTTTTACGTTGACGGCGTTTTTATGTTGTCCGTTTTTATGTTTTCGTCGGTTTTTTCGTCCATTTTCGGCCCCATTACGTTTCGGTCAGTTTTTACGTTTTCGGGCCGTTTTCTTTACGATTTCGCCCATTTTTACGCCAAATTTTTTAATACTTTTCGTTTTTACGTCAATTGAAAGTACGCTATCCGAAAGTACGCTGTCGATTTACGTTTTAACCGTTTTATATTTTCATGTGTTTATTTTACTTTTTCCTCCATTTTCATATGATTTTATGTTTTTTATCGTTATTTTATCTTACCTAACAAAACGAAGATAAATGTGTTGTTCAAATGAAACGAAAGAAAATGACGAAAACATAAAAAACAAAAATTAAAACGTAAAAACGGCCTAAAATGTAAAAAGATCAAACGTAAAAAAAAGACAAGCGTGAAAAACGTCGAAAACTTAAAAAAAAAGTATCTAAAACGTAAGAAGATTAAAACGGACGAAAACGTAAAAAGAAGAAAACGTAAGAAAAGGATGGAAACGAAAACATAATGAAATCGTTAAAAAGATGTAAGCGTAATGACAAAACGAAAAACCGGATGAAAACGTATAGAAATGGACTGTAATGCAAAAAATGACAAAAACATTAAAATACATTTAAAACATAGAAAATGGAGGAAAATGTAAAAAAATCGATCAAAATGTAAAAACTGCAGAAAAAGAAAAAGGAAAATTACTTTAATAGCAATAAAAAATACTAGTGAAAAAGAAAAGAAAAAAAAAGAAGAAAAAGAAAAAATGAAAGAAGTACTAATCACAAAACAAACGTCTTCTTATGCTGCGAGATTTCAGCCGTATCTTCTTCTTTTGTATGATATGGTTTGCAGATGAAGAGGTAAAAGCTCTGAAAAAACAAACGACACCTAAAGGTTCATATCAAGAGTTATTTTATATGACAGACAAAGTTCAAGTAGTGAAGCCGTGAATAGTGTTGATTGTCATCAAGATTTATATAGCAAATATTTCCTAGCAATTATTTGGCTATTAGGCTAACCATCTCTAACTCAATATTACTCACTTTTCAACACAACATCTTATCATCAACTTTAAAGGCGTATTGGTCACCGCCTAACCAAATACATAAAATAATACATTTTATAGAAAACATACCTCACACACACTCACAAAGAAAACATGAATAGATGGTTTGTACCACAAACCACTTCAAAATGATACCACCACCCCCGTCACGGGTTAGCGCTGATGGTGGCATCGTCACATGCGTGGAGGCATCCTATAACTCTGGTCTTATGATCTACCAGTACCAACATACCAAACTTAACGGTAGTCATAAGGTTGTTTCCTCAAGTGTTGCAAAGTCCATGGGTTATTCTTGTAGTCAAGATAGAATTTGTTCCTTCAAATTTATTTTCGAGTTTAATAATGTTGGCCCCTCGTAGGGTTGACAAGATGTTTGCATGGCCATGCCCAAGATCTCCTGAATATTTTCGAAGATTTGGTAATCTTGCTCAATCACTTATAACAAGAAACAGAATGGTTGAATATATAATGACTTAATTTCATATCTTTATTTAACATGGTATTAGAAACAAAAGGATAATAATAATGAGAAATCATTAAAAGGTTTTCCAGGAGCCTTGCTCAAGTTGTACTAGAGGCATCGGTGTTGCTAGACGCGCTAACCGATGTGATCACACTATTAAGATATGTCCAAGTGGGAGTTGTTGGTTTGATGGACATAAAATAATAGTTGTGTGTTAGGATCGAACTTGAGACCATGGATTGCACACTTTACGTATGAGAATTAAAGTTATAATAATTAAATATAAAATGTTATATTTAGTTATTATTTACACGAAATAATATATCGGACGTTAAGTTAATTAAGTGTAATGGACTAACGATCGTTAAATGTTAAATGGAAGGACTAGATGTGAAAATAGAGATTGGGAAAATCCGAAACCCTTGGGATAAGCTATACCGATCGGCCAAGGGTTCCTCAAGCCCAATCCAAGTCTAACTTGGTCACCAAGTTATATTGGGTATAAATACGGGTCTTAGTTTTTTTTATCTCTTGTACTCATAACCCAAAACCAAAAGGTGTTTGTGTGTTTTTATGTTAAACCGATCGTACACCCTTAACAAAGGTGTCGATCACTTGTTTTTCCAAAACAAATTATTTTGTGTTAATTAAACTAGCATTTACTTTAATTCGTTAATAGTACGTGTGTACAAGAACGTGGTACAATCACGCTATTGATTGTATCTTGGATTGAATTACAAAAAGGTAAAGGGTAATTCGAATAATCCTATAAACCCTAATTAGGGTTCATCTCAATTGCTAGTTTTGTGGAATTGATTCATGTTCGGCTAGAATAAAAAAGGTACGCATTTTATATGTTTTAGTTAATTAATTATTCATTATAGGTTCTTTACGCTTCCGCATGTTTCTTTGATGTTTTATGTGTTTTATATATGATAGTCATGTTATATAATTCCAACACAACAAACATCACAAACACATTTAATTAAACGCATAGTACTATATACAAAACAGTACATATACAACTAACTCACAAGTCCGAAACCACCACCAGCTCGCCTCGTGCATGGCACATTATAAACAAGGCGATGTCATCAAACGATTACCATGCATGCCATTCTTTTTCCACCGATTGTCACAATCATCGGGTTTCTCAAAAGTTGCTCGGTTTGTAGTCGTGCTAAGATAATTGCAAAAAATCCGCCACCTTCGTATATACCATCAAGAAGTGGATCAACCATTAATAAGTTTGTCTCACGGATATCATCGTCAATTAATTTGCGGTGGTACCAGCTCAAGGAACTAATTGAAAACCTCTTTTACACGCGAGATCCATATATAGAATACTAGTGGTAAAAAATACTTAAACTAAAGGTTCATATCAAGAGTTATTTTATATGACAGACCAAGTTCAAGTAGTGAAGCCGTGAATAGTGTTGATTGTCATCAGCATTTATATGCGTAAATATTTCCTAGCTACTTATTTGGCTATTAGGCTAACCATCTCTAACTCAGAGGTCACTTCAGCTTTGCAACACAACATCTTATCATCAAATTTAAAGGCGTAGTGGTCACCTAACCAAATATACATAAAAATAATACATTTTATACAAACATACCTCACACACACTCACAAAGAAAACAAAATTAGTTAGATGGTTTGTACCACCAAACCACACCAAAATGATACCACCACCCCCGCCACGGGTTAGCGCCTGATGGTGGCACGTCACATGCGGTGGAGGCATCCTATAACTCCTGGTTCTATGATCTACCAAGTACCAGTACCAGCCACATATTTCTTTCAAATAATTTTCAGCTAATTTTGCGTTCACTCTTGGCTTTGACTAAGTCTTGAAGGTTACAACTTTAAACCTTGAAACATTAAGCTAACTAACCACGCCGATTCTTTTAAGCAATGGAATTTTTGTGTAGTCATGGTGTGTCCGGAACCAGGTTTGAATAAGTCTTGAAGGTTACAACTTTAAAAAGACCAGGTGCAAAAAAAAAGAACTGTAATACGATGGCACACATTTTCTTAGACCGGATGCGATTAGAAACAACCAAAGTTCTTTACGAAAAGTAGCACTACATAACATAATTTCATCATGTTCCATGACACTCAGGGACACCTCAAAGGCTCAAACTAGTTTTAAATGTGTTGTTTGCAAGAGTAGTCACAAGATTAATCTCAATGTATCAATAGAAAGTAATTGTAATATCAGTGAATCTTTTCTTATTTGAATCAATATAATGTTCATTTGGCCAAAAGGAATTGGATTTCATGGCTGGATTTTTTTTTTAATTTTGTTTGTTCACATAGAGCTATGTTCTTTGATAGAAAATCAGGCTCTATAATAGGTAATAGAGCCCGTTTTCAAAACCGGGCTCTATTTGCTTTTCGAATAGAGTCCCTCCCCCTTAGTGCCCTCATGCAAAACCGGGCTCTTTGCACCTTTTCAACCGGGCTCTATGCCTTTTTTTGTTGTAGTGAAGGCTCAAACTCGTTTTATAGAATGATACTTGATATAACCCCAACGAGAATTCAAACTACAAAATATCTTTATTTCAAATAAGTGAGAATGTAACTTTTTTGGCCCACTAGAAATCTGGAAGGTTATGATTAAGATGGACATGATTAACCTGCTTCAAATTTGTCTCTCTTTATTTATAACGAACTCTCACAAACTACTTTCCTTCACAAGGCGATGTGGGATGAACTCCAGTTAATGTATGTTATGGTGTTATACTTGCACTAGTTTTAGTTCCCATAGTTTTATGTTGTTATACTGGCTATTAATGAAAGGTGACAATGACTTTGTTTATGTTTTAATCTAGCTGTGTAGTTGATGCTGATACATGAATTGGAGTATAAAAGATAGTAAAGCCCCTTTTGAGTAATATTGTCTGGTTGATTGTTCAACTTGTAGGGATTAGTAATCACGTTGTAGCTGACAAAATTGGTAACGTGTAAGTGTCATAAGTGATGTTAAAAAGAAGATTAACATCGCGGACCATTAGGTTAGGAGGGAGGGGATTGGCCGGTTGGGACGCCGGGAAGGAGTGGGAAGCTGTTCGGGCTGGCTTACAACCAAAAATCCTTCTTACAAGTGTTTTCCGAGCAGGAACAGGACATCGAGCATGAAAGAGTTGAACATCTTCAAATTTTTGGAGAAACATTCCCATCCTCAATGGATCCATTAGATCTTATATCCAATCTGTTTTTGCAACCCACATTCTATATTGTGAGCTTGTCAAATATTATTAAAAGCAATGGTCTGAATTTATGGCATGTTAAGGTATAGATAACTTTATATATTTAGTTCAACAATAAATTTATATTTATAATTAAAAGCTAGTCAAATATTTTAAAAGCGCTGAAAAACAAAATTTGAAGGCTTATGAAGTTAATAAAACTTATCTTATAAGCTTGCAAACAATGTTGCCCAAGGCTTTTGTGTATTTAAACATGCCTACTCTTAATTCTATCATTCCCTCCTTATTTATAACCACCTCCAACAAAACTACTCTCCTTCACAAAGCGATGTGGGATGCTCATAATTCAAAACCCAATTGATTTTAAGCATTTTGTAAAACTATGTATTTGAATTTTTCTTGACCATCACGAGCACATGTGTAGATAACAAGGCTGTCAAAATTGGTAGTAAACTCTGTAAGATCGCACGTGTTTACTAGCTAAGATCGTAGTATTGGTATAGGATCGCATTTGGGTGAGACCGTAAGATCGTGGAATCGCATGTAAACTGTAAGATCGCCACTGCTCCGAAAGTTCCCCTCCTTTTTAAGTCAATCTCATTTGCTTATGCCTAAAAACAAACAAGTTTTACTAATGTCTAAACCACTAACGTATCATTTTGTACATAGATTATAGTTTATACCTAATTTTCTACTTTTTCCCAAATCAAAATTCAATAACAAATTAATGGTCTTCTTCTCATGATCTAATCAACCAAGTAAAGATTTTCTTACAACTAATTGATGTTTTTTCATGATATTTTAAATCTTTAATGTAAACCTTTTCATTGTTACAATTACAAGAGCCTTGAATCCCTTGATAGTTACTTGATACATTAAAATTGTAAAACTAAAAGTCTAAAAGTGTTCAATAGTTAAATTTAGTATAGCAATAAATATATATTTATATTTAGATAAATATAAGCTAGTCAAATATATACAAAGGCTCAAAGAAAAGTACAAGCAAGCTTATGAAGTATATAAAACTTATGTTATAAGCTTGCAAACAATGTTGCCAAGGCTTTTTGTAATTAAACAAGCCTACTTTTAATTCAATCCTTCCCTCATTATTAATAACCACCTCCAACAAAATTACTCTCCTTCACAAAGCGATGTGGGTTGCTCAATTGTCAAAACCCAATTGATTTTAAGCATTTTTGAATTTATAGCTCACAAATTTGGTGTTTAAATTGGTAAGCTTGTTAAATAAAATAGAAACCATGGCCAAAATCCAAACATGCAAGCTTATAAAAATCAAATCATAAGCTAGCAAGCTCAGATGCTGATCATAGGCTTTTATAAATTCAACATGCCTACCTGAGAATGTCTATTCTCTTTATTTTTATATCCACCTCCCACAAAGCTACTTTCCCTCACAAGGTGATGTGGGATGTTCAAAAGCCAAAACCCATTTGACTTTAAGCTACTTTCATTCACAAGTACATGTTTAAATAAACACTAAGAGAGGACGTATAATAACGCCGGTAAACGAAGGCAAACCTTAACGCA
>OU343221.1:253214661-253318590 GCA_910596185.1 Chrysanthemum makinoi
AAAACTAGTTGAATAGTTTTTGCCGATTTTAATTGATTTCAAAACTTTAGATTCGATATTATGTGAAATCGTATGGATGTTGAGAACGTATAGATCTAATGATAATGCAAGCAAATAAATAAGGTTAAGGATAGAAAAGATACAACCGATTTATAGTGGTTCGGCTACAAGGTCACCTTCCTTGCCCTACTCCACTCCCAGAGTCACCTACTCGAGAGTTCAAGCACTATGTCAACAAACTCCTTCACTTGGCGGAGACGCCTTCACAACATTGCTTACACTTTTTCGGTACAAAGCTGATCACAGGTCAGGTAGCCCGTGGACCAAACCAACACGACTATTACACAACAAATATGTGAAATATCAAATACAAGATCTTCATCTCTGAGAAATCTTGCGGGGTGACAAAAATCAATCAAGGACCCCTTGCGGATGACTTGTAGAATGCTCGTGATCTCAAACTTAGAAGGACCTATATAATGATTACAAATAGAAAGAAAGAAGAACAACTCTCTAGATCAAGTGATCTATATGTTAGAAAGAGAATGAGAGTGTATGAAAGATTTAGTAAGAAGAGGGGTGAGTTAGAATGAAGAAATGGCTCTCTATTTATAGGCAAATTCTCCTCTGTTCCACGGATCCACGGATCCCTTCCTTGGGATCCGGTCTAGTGTAATCCAGGGATCCGTGGTAAACTCCCTCTTTGCCCATGGGTTGTTTGGTTATGGGTCATGGGTTATGGGTTGGTCCATGGGTTTTCTTTAGATTCAATGTATCTAAGTATACATTGTATCAAGTCTTCTTTAATATGAGTTATAAGATCCATGGTTATGGTCCATGGCTTATGGTTTTTACCCATCCTAATAAATTATTACAACAAATGCTTAATTATTACATTTTTATATTTAAATGGCTATATGTAAATGCTTTACAAAAATAACATGTATCCTTATAATTATCCTTAAGATAACATTACATTTGTTATCAACAAAACACAAAGAGATATAGAAATATTAATAAGCGTTTTTACGGTTTATTTGTATTAACAATCTCCCCCTTTTTGTTGATGACAAACATAATGTTATGATGAGTAAAACTTAAGAATAGATGTAAGTTTTGAAAGCCCTAAGTTTTACTTCTTCTCCCCTTTTTGTCGAAAACAAAAGTTAACCCTTGGAGAAATAAACAAACTTCTAACTCCCCTTGACGGTAGCTCCCCTTGTTTGGAAGTCAGTGAAGAAAAATAAAAATCCTAAAAAAGAAAGGTTAGTAACATGCTTATATAATCTTGTGGTTGCCTAGAATCAAGATTGGGAGCCAAGGTATGTAAACAAGGCCTTGTAATAAAACAACAAATTGTAGTGGTATGTATGCCACTTACAAGCATGTAAAAAAAATAAGAACAAGACTTGTTCTTGAAAATGACTTCAAAAGAAAAATAATACTAAAATAGAAAATAGCAATAATGATTCCTTCCATGCTTGCATAAGGTTATGGATGGAGGTTTTGATGAGTAATGGTATTGATGCGATCAAGGATGAGGTTAGTATGAAGCGCATTTCTTCCTAACTTCTATTGCGATATCCCTAGTGGATTGGCAATGTTCACAATGTAAATGATGTGGGTAATGAGTGCGAAAGTTTTTCGGGTTGTTTTGATTTGAGTTATGCGAAAGTTGTGGTGGAAAAATAGGAAAATATGGATCAATATCCGGAATGTTTTAAATGGTGGTGGAAAAGAACCTAAATGTTCTTGTAATGTGATGAGAGCTAATGGTGGTGATGTTTCAAGATCTTGAAAGATAGTATTTGGAGATGTGGGTGGTGTTGAAAGACTATTTCTTTTTGTTTAGGTTGTTGAGATCTTGTTGGAGTCTTAAGGAGTTCCAAAAGAGTGACTTTGGGTGGTGATGAAGTTGGTGTACTTGTTGGTGATGAGGGAGGTGCTATAACATCTTGTGGTGAATTATCTGTTGAGGATGAACCATTTGAGGTTGGTTTTGCTAAACAACAAGATCGGATACTAATCCGTCTTGAATATCCTAGCATTTGATTGTGGTATTTTGGATGGTGAAAGTACAAAGGTTTGGATATCATGATTGTTTGTACTAGATGATTCTCCTAAAGGGTTTTTGGATGACATGATGAAGTGTGTTTGTGACAAGGAGATGGAGTATGCAAGCATTTTGGGAGTTCTATATATAGAAAAACAAAGCATTGTAATGAATGCTTGATCCAAAATGTGGATTAAAATCTAATGATTAGATATGAATTCAAGGCATGTGATCATGAAAACACAAGCATTAAAGAGCATACTACCAAGAATGAAACAAATGTGGATTTTTCATCCAAAGTGAAAAATAGAAGTTGAAAGCAACTTACATTTCACGGATCCACAGATCCTTCCCTTGAGGATCCGTCGGCATGAAGAATTTGGGATCCGTGGATGCGGTGATTCGAGCGACACAAAATTTTCCTTTAGGAAACATTTTTGCCTAGTGTGTGCCTATATGCAAACTATTTGGAGTTTAGGTTATCTCGAGCCTCTAAAATAGAAATAAACTAGAAGTATAAAACCATCCTATTGAGATAACCCGAAAACACATATTTAGTACATGAGTACGTAATTTTGTGTTATCAATGCTCCTAATTCATTGTTGCTTAAATGAATGTACCGGAAAACACATATTAGTTATGTGTCCTTTAGCATTCAAAGACATGAGATGCAATGAAGCGGGTTTTTACTTTGTATTAATAATGAAAAAGCGATTTGTCCTAGACGTGAGAAATTTCTTTTGTGAAATTGTCTGGGAAGGTATCATCCTTTTTAAACATTTGTGAAAGTAGGTTTTCTTTGAAAATGTGTATATGAAAAATAAATTTTATAAGTGGAAAACTCATCTTGGGTTTTGAAAATTCCGAAGTATTGTTTGTGAGTTATTAAGCGTGAAATAGAAATCCTAGACTTCGAGAAGAAGAAATTTGTAGTGTTTATAAGTTTGTTCCATTAGACCAAGACCAAGGCAAGTAGGTTGAATTGTTCCCTTCAGCGGTTTGGTGAGGACGTCGGCTATGTTGTCTTCGGATGCTACCTTCTCAATAGAGATGTTCCCTTTTGAACATTGTCTCTTAGGAAGTGATGACGAATCTCTATATGCTTTGTCCGAGAATGCAATACCGGATTCTTGCTTAAGTCGATGGCACCTTTGTTGTCACATAGGATGGCTATGTAAGCTTAGATGAATGTCGTAGTCTACTAACACTTGTTTCATCCATAGTGCTTGTTGGCATGCTTTGCCGTGAGGAGGCGTGCCGACTTCGGTTGTTGATATTGCTAATGCCGTTTGTTTCTTTGAAAACCAAGATGTTAAACAACATCCCATAAAGTACATACCCCACTTGTACTTTTCTATCAACGTAATCACACTGCATGGTCGAATCTGCATATACAATAATTGTTTCTACTCCCGTGCCCTTAGGATACCATAATCCTAATTGTGTTGTACCCTTAATATATCTAAATATCCTTTTTCGGCTGGGTGTGATGTTTTAGGGTCTTCTTGAAACCTAGCACATAAGCAAACACTAAACATGATATCCGCCTACTTTAGTGAGGTAGAAGACTACCTATCATGCCACGATATTTAGTATTATCTACGGATTCTCCGTCTTCATCTTTTATGAGTTTGGTGTGGATGACATTGGTCCCCTAATTGGTTTTGACTCTTCTAGACCGAATTTCTTTAACATCTCTTTGATGTATTTAGATTGATTGAAGAAGATACCATCTTCTACTTGTTTTATTTGTAGACCAAGAAAGAAACTAAGTTCTCCCATCATACTCATCTCGAACTCGTCATGCATGATTTTAGAAAAATCATCACACATGTCTTGACAAGTGGATCAGAATATAATATCATCTACATATATTTGTACTATGATTATATGTGACTCTCTTTTCTTAGTAAAAGTGTGTTGTCAACTAACCCCATGGTGTAGTTGTGTTTAACTAGAAATGACTTGAGTCTATCATACCAAGCTTTTGGAGCTTGTTTAAGACCGTAAAGGGCTTTCTTTAATTTATACACATGTTTGGGTTTTCAAAATCAATGAAGCCTGGAGGTTGAGCTACATATACTTCTTCATTTATGAAACCATTTAGAAAAGCTCTTTTGACATCCATTTGATAAAGCTTTAGATCATTAGCACAAGCATACATAAGAAGTATTCTTATAGACTCTAATCTAGCCACGGGGGCATAGGTCTCATCAAAGTCTATTCCCTCTTGTTGGTTATACCCTTGAGCAACGAGTCTAGCCTTGTTCTTAGACACTACTCCGTTTGCATCTAATTTGTTTTATAAACCCATTTGGTTCCTATTATGGTTTGATTACTAGGTGGAGGGACAAGTGTCCAAACATCATTAGAAACAAATTGATTTAGTTCTTCTTGCATAGCCATTACCCAACTTTCATCTTTTATGGCTTCTTGTGTATTCTTAGGTTCTAAGGTTGAAGCGAAACAAAACAAGCTACTTTGGTTTTGAACTTGAGACCTTAATGTTCGTTCGTTTAGTTTTCCTATGACTTTATCTACGGGTGATCTTTGGACTCTTTAATGTTTATTATTTCATCACTTAGAGGTTCTTCTTCTTCACTTATCTTTTTCTTTATTACTATAGCTTCACTTTCTATAATCTCGTCATCGACAAGAGGTGGAGAGGGTTTGGGTGGACTTTCATCAAATTTTATATTTAATGACTCTTCTACCTTCATTGTTTCTTTGTTTAATATGACGTAAGCTTTGCTATTTGGAGTAACCTAAAAGATACCTTCGGTTGATTTAGGATCAAATTTTGTAAGGTAATCTTTAGTGTTAAGAATAAAACATTTACTACCAAAGACTCTAAAGTGATTTAACGTAGGCTTTTTGCCTCGAAGTAACTCATATGGAGTTTTCCTAGGATTGGTCTAATTAAGACTCGATTGAGTATGTACGTTGAAGTATCAACGGCATTACACCAAAACTTTTGAGGTATGGATTGTTCATTAAGCATGGTTCGACTCATTTCTTGTAGGGTTCTATTCTTTCTTTCTACTACCCCATTCGATTGTGGAGTGCGTGGAGCGGAGAAGTTGTGAGTAATACCATTAGCGTCACAAAAGCTCAAATTTCACTTCATTATCGAATTCCCTACCATGATCCGTCCTAATAGACACTATGGGACTTCCTAGTTGTCTTTGGATCTTTTTGCTTAATATTTCAAAATAATTAAAGGTTTCGATTTTGTTCTTTAAGAATTTTGTCCATGTATACCTAGAGTAGTCATCCACTATGACCAAAGTGTAGTAGTTGCCTCCATAACTTTGGATAGCGGATGGACCAAATAAATCCATATGTAGTAATTCTAGACACCTAGTTGTAGACACCATGTTTTTAGCTTTATGACTAGAATGAGCTTGTTTTCCTACATTACAAGCATCACAAAAATGATGTTCATATTTTAACTTAGGTAGATCTCTTACTAGATCTTTGGATGATAGCGATTGAAGAAGTCGCATGTTGGCGTGACCCATCTTGATGCCATAAGGTCGAAGTATCATCCATAGAGGTAAGACATAGTTTGTCTTTAGGTTCATTACCATTTTAATGACATAGACTCCATGTTTCCTAATTCCTCTTCCTATGGTTATGCCATTTTTAATATCTTACTACGGTTTTAGGTAAAAGTACATTGCACTTTTTATCACATATTTTTCCTATACTTAAGAGGTTAAAGTTTAGGTTTTCTACGTGACACACATCGTTAATGGTTAGAGATTTGTTAGAAATCGTACCTTTACCGATGATTCTACTTTGCTATTTCCAAACACCACATTACCTCCATTTATGGATTCATATGTGGAGAATAGATCCTATTGCGGTCATGTGCCTCGTCACGCTATCCTTGACCCATTCATGGGGTCTAGGTGACGCACCTTAAAGCACACCTAAAACAATAATAAACTCAAAAGTTTGGTCCCCATTTGTTCATGGGTCCATTAGTGTTAAACATTCCATTCATGTTAGACATGTATGGATAAGATGAGTATGCATTCCATGGAGCAAAGTTTTGAAAAAAAATTTTTGCATATTTTGATTCCATCCCATTTGATGATGTTACTTTTCGGTAAACGTTATTAGGTTTCCTAAATGAATTAGGTTTTGAAAATGATGGAGCTTTGTTTCTTGCAAAAGTAGGATTATATTTTGGAGGTGGTTGTCTAGTGGTGACATGATTTGGTTTCTTCCTATTAACTATAACAAACTCGGTTCTAGATGAAGAAGCTACGTTATTATGCTTGTTTGCTACGCATGAGATCCACGGATCCTTTTACGTACACTAGCGGTTCCCTTTGGGGGATCCGTGGGATCCGTCCGCCACAACGATGGTGATTTTTTTTCTAGTTCCTTAAATAATTTTGTTTCTTTACTTTCACTAGTTGATGGATCAAGTTGTTGAATACCTAAACCTTTTTGATTGTTACCGGTTTTAACACTATCTAATATCATATCTAAAGTGTTCGTACTCATTCTAGCAATTTTAGAATCTAGTGATCAACTAGTGTTTGAAGTTGAACGCAAAGTTCACATTCACCACTTGCTATTTTACCCTTTCTAAACGTTTTAGTTTTGCTTTTAATTCTATGACTTCTTTATCTAAGCGTTGGTTTTGACTCTTTAAAAGCTTGTTTTTGTTAATTAGTTTTAAGCTAATATTGCATAGTTTATCATATTCATTATGCAATGAGTCGTCATCAAGTGATGAGCTACTATAGTATCCGTGACATACCTCGTCATTTGCCATGAGACAAATTTCTTCGTCCTCCTCGTCGCTCATTCCCCACGTGCGCTCACGAGCGCCTTTTGATCATCCCGTTTGGGACACTTACTAATAAAGTGGTTTGGGTCCCCACATTTAAAGCAAGCACGATCATCCTTTGGCTTCTCGTCCTCTTTGCTTTTCCGAAAGCCTTTCTTATCGTCATACGGTTGTTTGGCGTATCTTCCCTTCTAAAGAACTTTTAAAAGTCCTTTACGCCATAGCGTACTCCTTCATCACTATTTGAAGAGAGTTCTCTTCATCGCTTGAGGTCCTTTTGGCTTTAAGGGCAAGAGATTTGTGTTTCTCTTTCACCTTTGAGGCCGGTCTTTAGCAGGACAAGCTCGTATACTTTTAGGTTGCCTATGAGTTCATCGAGGGTGAGGATTGTCAAATCTTTTGACTCTTCGATCGCCGTCACCTTGGATCTCCACTTCGATGGAAGTGCCCTTAGATATCTCCTAACATGGTTACGACTAGAAAAGGATTCATCAAGTGCTTGTAAAGATGTAATAATAGTATTAAAGTTAGCAAATGAATGATCTATAGTTTCCTCATCCGATATTGAAAATTGTTCATATTGTTGAACAAATAAATCAATTTTATTATTTTTAACTTGTTGGTTGCCTTGATGAGTTACAACTAAAAATTCCAAATTTCTTTAGAGGTTTTAAGCATAGAAATTCTTTCAAATTCCTTTTTGGTAAAGCATTATATAAAACCATTTTTGCTTCACTATTTTTAGAAAGCTTTTTCTTCATTTCATCACTTAGTTTATCATGAGGTATGTTAACTAAATTTCCTTTATCATCATTTGAGGTAGCCTCAAAATCTCCTTCAACAATAATGTACCAAAGATCAATATCTTTAGACTTCACATATGTTTTGAATCTATTTTTCCAATATATAAAACCATTAGTTTCAAGTAGTGGTGGTGGTTGCATAGATTGCCCTTCCTTATAATTTTCGGAACCCATAGTGATCGAAAAGTTTTTAAAATACAATTTTATTTTAAAACTTTTATAAACTTAGCTCTTGATGCCAATTGTGGAAAACTAGAAGGGGGTTGAATAGTTTTGCCGATTTTAAGTTGATTTCAAAACTTTAGATTCGATATTATGTGAAATCGTATGGATGTTGAGAACGAGTAGATCTAATGATAATGCAAGCAAATAAATAAAGTTAAGGGATAGAAAAGACACAACCGATTTATAGTGGTTCGGCTACAAGGACACCTTCCTTGCCCTACTCCACTCCCGAGTCACCTACCCGAGAGTTCAAGCACTATGTCAACAAACTCCTTCACTTGGCGGAGAAGCCTTCACAACGTTGCTTACACTTTTCTGGTACAAAGCTAGATACGAGTCCGTACACGGTGGACCAAACCAACACAACTATTACAAAACAAATATGTGACATATCAAATACAAGATCTTTGCTCTGAGAAATCTTGCGGTGTGACAAATTAATCAAGGACCCCTTGCTTGGATGACTTGTAGAATGCTCGTGATCTCGCCTAGAGAAGGACCTATATGAGGATCACAAATAGAAAGAAAGAAGAACAACTCTCTAGATCAAGTGATCTATATGTTAGAAGAGAATGAGAGTGTATGAGAGATTTAGTAAGAAGAGGGTGAGTTAGAATGAAGAAATGGCTCTCTATTTATAGGCAAATTTCTCCTCTGTTCCCCGGATCCCACGGATCCCTTCCACTTGGGATCCGTCTAGTGTAATCCTAGGGATCCGTGGTGCGCTCCTCTTTTGCCAATGGGTTTTTTGGTTATGGGTCATGGGTTATGGGTTGGTCCATGGGTTTCTTTAGATTCAATGTATCTAAGTATACATTGTATCAAGTCTTCTTTGGTATGGGTTAAGATCCATGGGTTATGGTCCATGGGTTTTGGTTTTTACCCATCCTAATAAACTATTACAACAAATGCTTAATTACTACATTTTTGTATTTAAATGGCTATATGTAAATGCTTTACAAAAATAACATGTATCGTTATAATTATACTTAAGATAACATTACATTTGTTATCAACAAAACACAAAGAGATCGCAAAATATTAATAAACGTTTTTACGGTTTATTTGTATTAACAATATTGATGATGCTTCTATGTTCTGTTATATCTATCTGTTACATACTAAGGATGAAGCATTAGATAAATTCACATATGGAAGCGTGTAGGAATATATAATGAATAATTAATTAACTAAAACATAAACGTATGCGTACCTTTGATTCTAGCTAAACAAGAATCAATTTCAAGCTAGCAATTGAGATGAACCATAATTAAGGTTTATAAGGATTATAAGAATTGCCCCTTATCATTTTTTGCAATTCAATCTAAGATACTTACAATAGTGTGCAAGTACCACGTTCTTTTATACACGTACTATAACGAATTAAAGTAAATGCTAGTTTGAGAACACAAAATGTTTTGCTTATGGAAAAACAAAGTAATAGACCCTATAGGGTATAGGGATGATCGTTTATGGCTAAAGAACAAGAAAACAAAAGTTTAGGTTTAGGTTATGTGTACAAGAGATGAATAACAATTAACCTAGTCTTTGTTTATATAGTATGCAAATCTTGGAGAGCAAGTTGGACTTGGGTTGAGTCTCCCAACCACTTGGCCGATCGGTGCTATAATCCTTTGGGGATTCTGGAACCTCTCTATTTTCATCTACAGTCATTTCCTTTAACAGTTAACGACCGTTAGTCCATTACGTTTAATCACTTAACGTTCGTCAGTCGTTTCGTGTAATTAATAACTAAATATAACATTTTATATTTAATTATTTAAACTTTAATTTTCATACGTAAGGTGTGCAATCCCGTAGTCTCAAGTTCGATCCTAACTAATGACCACTAATTTATGTCTATTAAACTAACAAATGCTAGAGAAGATAACATGAATGAAGATAACGCGAACCTCTTAATTAACTTTTGATATAGTAAGTTTGGTTTCTTAATATTGATTTCCATTACACTATACGCGGTCACCACCCAAACCCACAACCTTGGTAAAAAATCTAAAACTAACCACAGTAAGTTATTTTTAACAAATAAAAGTCACTTTGACCAAAAGTAGTCTTTGTTCTAGTCAGTGTCTTCATCCAACGCCATCACCTACCCACAAGAAAAATACGAAAACGCGTTTGGATTAGTCCAATCTTGAAACCCAACCGGGTCCACCCGGTTTTTGAGTTTACGTGGTTTTACGTGGGGAAATATGAAACCCGCGAATGTAATTTTGGGCCCAAGCCCTTTCGGGCCTTCAATTCTTGGTTGGAAATTCCGGATTGTGTGGAGGTTATTTCCAAGGCCTGGCTGACAGTTTTGTGGGGAGCTCTTAATGTTACCCTGCTTATGAAATTTAGGTGGCTTCGGAAGACTTTAAAAGAATGGAGGGACGAGTTGATAAAAAAAGAGAGTGAAGATTTGGAGGTTTGTAAGGCAGAGATCGAAGAGTTAGATAATATTATGGAAGAGGCATAATTATCGGAGGAAGACTTATGGGTTAGAAATGAGTGTAAGAGAAGAATAGACGATATTGAAGATCGAAAAACCAAAGACATGAAGCAAAGTTCCAAGAGTAAATGGGCGGCGGATGGGGATGGCAACGATTTTTCATGGCTTGGTTAATAATAGAAAAGTCAGTAACACTATTCATGGCCTCACAGTGAATGAGGAATGGGTATCCAAGCCGAAAGAAATCAAAAAGCATACTCTCGATTTTTTTAGAAGAAAGTTCAGTGAAACTTGGAAAGATAGACCGGGTGTTGACTATGGTTTCGATTATACATTGCTTGAGGAGTCGGCCAATTTTTTAACTAGCAGGTTTTCCAAAGAAGAAATTAAACGGGCCATATTTGAATGTGGCGAAGATCGGGCCCAGGCGGATGGTTTCAATCCCGAGGGAGGTTTTGGGATTTTTGAAAAAGATTTTCTTGAGCATTTTCAGCTTTCTTTGAGGGTAATGGCTTTAGCCGTGGGTGCAATTCCGCGTTCATAACTCTCATTCCTAAAGTCAAGGATCCGGGAAACCTTAATGAGTATCGCTCTATCACCCTTGTCGGCGTGATTTGTAAAGCTATTTCCAAAGTTCTCGCCAGCAGCTTAAACTAGTGACCGGGCTTCTTATTTCTCACAACCAGTCCGCTTTCATTAGTGGACGTTTCATCCTTGATGGGCCTTTGATTCTTAATGAGGTAATCTCGTGGGCAAAAAACCAGAAAGAAAAGTTGTTTCTTTTTAAAGTGGACTTCGACAAAGCCTACGACAATGTGAACTGGAACTTTCTCTTGTCTATCATGGAGATGGGTTTTCGAAAATGGTGGCATTGGATTTTTCGTATCCTTTTCGGGTTTGGTCTGCAGTTCTTGTTAATGGGTCCCCACCTTAATTCCAATGCGGAATGAGGCGGGGATCCCATTTCTCGTTTCTATTCCTAATTACCATGGGCGTTATCGCTGCATGATGAAGAGAGGCTGTTAATGGCGGTGGGTTTAAGGTTTCTGACTCCTAATGACGGCCCGGTTATTTAAACACTGTATTTGCGGATGACTGCACTTTCATTGGAGACTGGTCCCTCTTAAACGTCAAGAAGATTACTCGTATCCTTAGATGTTTCCACTTATGTTCAGGTCTTAAAATCAATATGAAGAAATCCAATCTATTCGGGATTGGGGTGGATGTCCAGGAAATCAATAGGGTTACGAGAGCCGTAGCGTGCAACCCAGGCGAGGTTCCCTTTGATTACCTCGGTATTCGGATAGGAAGCAATATGAATAGAATTTCAAATTGGAATTTCTTGTTCGACATCTTTAAAACAAGACTTTCTCGATGGAAAGCTTCTTGTTTATCTATTGGAGGACGTGTTGTATTGATTAAAGCGGTTCTAGAAAGTCTTCCCTCTTATTATTTGTCTCTATTCAAAGCTCCGATCAAAGTTTTGGATGGTCTTGAGAGTATTATAAGGAAGTTTCTGTGGGGAGGCACGAGTGAAGCAAAGAAAATTCATTGGGTGGCGTGGGAGAGGGTTGCTTCTCCGGTTAGTGTGGGAGGCCTCGGATTGGGCAATCTTTTGGACTCTAACATCGCTCTCTTATCCAAATGGATTTGGAGGTATAGGACGGAACCCGAGAGTCTTTGGCGAAGGGTTGTGAACTCAATCCATGGATCGAAAAGAAGCTGGGCTTCGCTGCCGGTCAGGAAGTCTGTGCTGGGGGTTTGGACAAACATTGTGAGAGCTATTTCTAAAATTAATGTCTCGGGTACTTATTTTAACCAGCTGTTGAAATGGGAAGTGGGTGATGGGAAAAGCACAAGGTTTTGGGTGGATCCATGGATAAGCGATAAACCTTTAAAGGACATGTTCCCTTTAATGTTCAAACAGGAGAAGAAAAAGAGGTGTTTTGTAAATGAAAGGTACAACATGGCTGATAGAATTTTCACAGGATGCTGGGACAAGTTGGGGGGAGGGGCTAGTGATAACGAGAAGGAGGAGGGGAACAATCTGTCTAGTCTTCTCGATGGCCTCAAGTTGCGAGATCAGGTAGACAGGTGGGTTTGGCAAAGGAAGAACCGAAATGGTTTCAGTGTCAAAGCGGTAAAAGATTTCCTTAGAAGTGGAAGGGATTTTAGTAATCGATTTGTTTTCAAATGGTCGAAGTGGGTGCCGCTGAAGTGTAACATTCTTTTGTGGAGGTTGGCCATGAATAGGATTCCCACTATGGATACGCTTAGAGCTCGTAATTGTGCCTTCGTTTCTTTGGATTGCAGTCTGTGTGGTATGGAAGAAGAAACCGCGGATCACCTCTCTAGCCACTGTGGTGTTGCTATGGAAGTTTGGTATAGAGTCGGCAACTGGTGCAAGATCCCTCCTGTCTTCCTATTTGCAGTAAGTGACGCCTTTCAACTTCACAAAATTCCTGGGATGGACAGGAGGCGCAGGAAGATCTTGAAAGGGCTAGTTTTTACCGCGGTTTTGGTGTATTTGGAAGGCCTGAATGAAAAAGATTTGAAGAGGCAAAGTCGATCCGATAAGATTCTCCAAGATATTAAATCCCAGCTATCTTTGGTATAAATAAAGTAGTCATAGTTCGATAGAGTGGAAGGATTGGTACTCGTTTAACATTATGTAAAGGTGCTTTTTTCTTCATCGTCTCCCCTCCTTCTTTGAGGGTAGGCGTTGTTGTTTCTCGTGAATAATAGTCAACTTTTCAAAAAAAAGATAAATAAATAAATTATTCAAGCTTGATTCTTTGCATTCCCCATCACAAATGTAACCGGAGCTAACTTCAACACACTCCCACAATCCCACGCCGCCATTTTAGAGTTGATTTTTGTTATTATAGATTTAGAGTTGACTATTATTCAAAGTTTTGGGCTTGTTGTTACTTTTATTATATGGGCTAAGCCCATATATGACAAGTTCGTGAAAGTTTTATATGTTAAATAGATGGAGGCAGAGGTGCACATTTTGGTTTTTTTTAAACCGAACCAGTTTAAAAACCGGTTTTTGTTTTAGTCAAAGAGTCAAAAACCGGTTTTACGTAAAACTGTTTCAGTAAAAACGGTTTTGGGAGAGAAAATGTGCGGTTTAAACCAAGAACCGGTACGGTTTAAACCGGTTTTAAATCGGTTTTACCCAGAACCGGTTTGGTTTAAGCTGATTTTACCCAGAATTGGTTCGGTTTAAACTGGTTCTCAAACCGATTGACAACAAAAATGCTAACCGGTTTCTAAACTGGCCGTTCGGTTTTTCTTAAACCGGTTTTCCAAAAACTGATTTTTTGAGAAAACCGGTTTCGTTTTTTTCGGGTTCGGTTCATGAATTGTTTTTTTGTGCATCCTTAGATGGAGGGAGAGGAAATCATGTTTGGTGAGGTGGTATGTTGGTAAGTAGAGTATGACTTACTTGGAATGTCTATGGTCCAATTCCCAACACGTAAATCCTCACCACTGTTTTTTAACTTAACTCTATAAGTTTCATATCTTTTCACTTTCATAAAACATCATCTAATTTTTTTTCCCTTCAAGGGTGAGATTTTAGTAAAATGGTCTGAAAGCAGCCACAAACGAAAAAGACAAAGATCCAAATCGATCCAAAAACCAAACTAAATACAAAAAAGCTTATTGGTACGTGTAGATTATTGTCATTTGATTAAAATCAATTCAACCTTATATCCCACATTCCCACATAGGTTAAATAAGTGAAATCTTTCTTGCTTATACACTACAGTATATAAGCTATTATCAATGGCACTATTATCTATGTGGCTTCAAAGTACAAACACTATATAAGTATATAACGAACAAATAAATATTATATAGAAATGCAAGAGTCAACATGTAAGTATGTAGGTATGTAACATTATTTGATAAAAAGCATTCCAACTTTAGATCCCACATAGGTTATAGAAGTGAAATCTTTCTTGTTTAAATTGTATAAAGAATGACAGTCAAACATGTCTTGAATATTACTATGTTTTCGGATACATGTGTTGGTGAAGTTGATTATAAAATCAAACATTTCAAACTTCATTTGCATCATCATTCGAAAATGAATATAAATTTTTGACTTTTTTAATATATCCAACATAAGTAATCTAAACTTTTTATTTACAAAGATTGTCCATATACTTATGTAACTAATTATTTAGTAATGTATTTATCTATATAATAATAAAAAAAATCGTAATTATACCATCATTCTCAACTTAACTGTTAACTAGGGATTTTCTAGGTTACATGGTGATGTCATCAATAGGAACGTTTCATCGATCCACCAGAAGTTACTTAACCACTCTTCAAGTCAATCATGCAAGAGGAACCATTCAAATCGATCTAGATGTGCATAATCACATCCATGTGACTAAGAAATGAGGAAACTCTGATACAACACGGGTGATTTGAGCCCCTCTTGGTTCTTGATTATTCTAGAGAAGATGGAGAGACAAAGTAACAATAATCTCCTACCAATGGTAAACTTAATCAATTACGAGGAACCCAACAAAATTGAGTCACCAGAATGATGTAAACACGAGTCTTGCTAAAAAAACACATGGAACATCACTCAATTCGAGTCATGGTCACCTATCCAAACTATTGATGTTCCACAAGCGAAGATTTCCTACTAAATTTGTATACAAAACTTATCGTATATGCTAAGGTCATTATATTTAACACATAAAAGGCTAACTAGTTGTAACATAGAATACTTAACTATCTTCATGACATGTAATTCAAGAAACACAAAAAGAGTTACGTTATCGCTAATTTTTTGCTGGACCACAACCAAACAAAAAAGAATGAAAATATTAGAGTAAACCCATACGATAAAAATGATGAAAAAACTTTACTCCGTAAAGGAATTCTGAATCCAATTTTGTCATCACTTAATAATTGAATTCAAATTTTGACATTAATTGTCAGATTAGCTTCAAAATATAATGAACATATAATTTGTGTTTAGTAGATCTTTGCTATGCAGAGTTCAACTTTATACATATCCCACATCGGTGAAAGACGTGAAATGTTCTATGGTTATATAATACATTTGTAGACAACAATTTGCGTTGAGAAAGCTTTCAGGTTTTCGGTTACATGATGGAATTGGAGTTTATTATATTACCGAAAAATATTAAATTTCAGTACATCTTAGTAACCGAAAATTGATATAAAAGTCTTGACTTCTTTTAATATATGTTCTAACTTAACAAATAGTTTTTCTATTATTTGTTGTGAGTTTAAAAAAGTGGTACTCCAAACTTTTTATTCACAAAGATTGTCCAACAGCTGTTTGGTGTTCATTTCAATCTCTAAATGTTGGACCGATTCACCGAACTTACCTAGCCATATTGATTCAGTGTGACATGTAACGAGAATGAATTAAGGCTTGGCCATCCATGCATGTAACGACTCTGTTGAGCACATATGAGTTTGGTCTTTTAAGCTCACGATTGTACAACTCAATCATGCAAAAGGTATCATTCAAACTGATCCAGATGTCCATTACGCAAAAAAATTCATTTAAACGCTTAGGCATGGTTGAATAGAGGTTTTAAAGTTTCCATTTAAACGCCATAGTTTTCTTTCTCACCACAATAGTTGACCGAATTCAGTTTTAAAGTGTTGACCGAAATTCAGTTTTCCACTTTCAAGGAATACAATTTTCTCTTTATAGTTAGTATAGAAGAGATATAATAGAGCCTAAATGGTTCTCACATTTTTCAATTTACGGTGTTTTCCATATCATCGCAACCAATTGTTTTCCATATCATCGCAACTAAGAAAACCACTTTGAAACCTCAACCAAAAATCAATAAACAAAACAACCTAAACCAAAACCATGAATTGAACTCATTCTATACTATATTCTATTAAAATCCCGGCATATCTACTGCAACGAAACCACCAAAGACTTAAAAAACAACAACATAACAAACTCAAAATGCCTAAATTTACATACACTTACAAACTACCAACAAACATACAAATTACTAACAAACTTACAACTATACACAAGAATTTACTAAATACTTTAAAAAGAAACTACACATTTACTGGCAACAAAAGCAAGTTCGATTTCAGCGACGACACATTCAGGGCAGCATAGCGACAGCGGTGGACTCACGCGGCAATAACAAATCTATAAAAAAAAATTGTCAAAAATGTTGTATAAACTCAAAGCTGAAAAATAATACATATATAAATAGATATAAAAGTAACCACAAAACTTGATATAAATCTATCAAATTCTAAAAACAATTGAATAACAAACATAATCAACTTTTCAAAAATATTAACAACAATTAAAATAAGGCAAACCATAAAGTGCGACAACAGCTTTTTCCGGCAACACAAGTGTAACACCCCCAAAATGGCTCAGCGGAAGCACACAAGTATTGGGGTGCTACTAAATTGATATCACAACATAAGCATAGAATAACTGATTTTCATAAATAAACTTTTATTCATTCTTGGAAACAATGTTTACATTAATGATTAAGTGCGGAAAGATGGCCCATTATAAACAAGTGGTCCCAATACATAAATCAGAGTCGTCTATGACCATGCCATGCCTTTGCCTTTCGCCTCCAAAGATAAGCTATCACTTCAAAACCTGAAGATACATGCTAAAGGGTGCGGTGAGTTCATAGGTTTATTTAAAAGGCACTACAGTATACTATTTCACATTTGGTTTTTGATAATCATTACGTCTTGCATAATGTCATAAAATTTAAGATTACATTTCATAAAAGAATTTTATTAGTGGACCATAAGCAGGGTATATGCACATTACAATGAATATAGTGCCATACATTATAAATCTATTACGCTAGCACTAAGCTCATGCAACCGAAGCTACGACAGTTTCTGTATGCAAAAAGAAGTCATACAAATAAGGAGCCCATGGCGAGTGTTTATCCCAATACACTTGGTCCGACTTTTGCTATGTTTCGCCTTGACCCAAGCGGGGTCAACCGAACAGGGGTGTCACCCCCCAATAGATCTATTTATAACATTCACGCTTCCCTGAGGGGAATTGACGGTTCATGAAGATGGCAATTTGGGATCTAAGGACTTAGGCTAAGCTGCGTAATATTCTAAGTCAAGCATTATGGTATGGTCCATAAAACATCTATGTATGATGTATGTTAAAACATATCAATCAAAAGGTATAGTATGCATGGAAATGCACCATTAAAATCATTAAAGTAAAATGAGCATGTATCTTCACCCAAAACAAGTATAAAACAGATTAAAAGTAGGGGCTATGAAACTCACCTTGGCAATTAGAAGTCTAAAGGGAATTAAATCAATGGATGATAGTGCACGGCTCCGACACGCAACCTAATTATTACGGCAATTTAGTCTTTACTCATGTTTAAGACTCGATAAAGTTTAACTAACTTTATAAATTTTAATTGTTGTTGTTGTTGTTGTTGTTTATGTGGCATCGTTTATCTTAAAATAATTTACAAAGAATTGGGTGGATTTCGGCTTAGGAAGGATGACATGGAAGGAATCTCCAAGAAGGAATTACGAATTTGGTTTAATGATGACCAATGATAATACTTGGAAGGGTACACGCAGAAGAGATATCAAGGATGAATCGGACTTCGGTTTGTTGATAACCGGATGACGATGTACGAAAAGTATGTATATTTGTTATGAGACATTATCGGATTAATTGGATATCATGAATGAAGAAAGTATATATATATATATATATATATATATATGTCGCTATCAAATGATAATATAACTTGTATACATCAGGAAATTTCAAAATACATTTCACGGGTCATTAGTATAAATGTATATATTTTAAAAGAATGGTTAAGCAAAAATGATCAAGCTTGTACTTTAAAAAAATGAAGTAAGTGTCGTCATAATCATTCCAATTGTCATCGAAAATATTTAATATAGTTTTAGAAAATTTGGCTTAAATAACGTTAGAAGTAAAGTAAATATTTACTCATGATATTACATGTATATATGTGTCCTCCGATGGTCTTCATTATGGTTTATAAAAATATCGAGTCGTAATCATTTTAGAAACAATAACACTTATGTTTTATTGTTATGAGTAAAGTGTATGTATATTTATATATATCTACAAGTATATATTATAATTTTATTAGCGCCTTTAAAGTAAAATAGTATGTTTATAATATATTTGAACCGAGGTTTACCAGAATAGTTTCGTACGTATAGTTTAACTTGTTTTATCTATATAAAAATATCGGGCCTAAAAGAAAATGAAATGTTAGTTTCCGAAGAATCTTAATGTAAACACTTCCGTCATTTTAGTCCCATTTGGTTTAATTGTTTTTACCCAATTACAAATCTTTGTTTATACCATGCATTACTCAATATATATGTAACTTATGATGACGATGCAAGTAAAAACATTAATTGGCGAGAAATATTTGAAAAGGCGAGCGAGTAGGACGTCGTGCTCGGGCTGCGAAATGCCAAACGGACCCTTAGCATTACTGGGCTTCGACCCAGTCTTTCATATTGACAAACTATTAGGGCTTGGGCTATGATTTACTAAACACATTCTAGTCACACACGAATGGGCTTGCAGCCCAAGAAGTTTTTAACACAAAACAAAATTTTGGCATTTTGAGGATTTGTTTAACACACAAGGGAACAACTTCAGGAAGTCTAGTTTCAGATATATTTGATGCAAGGGCTGAACACAGGATATGCAAGGACGATAAGAAATAACGAGAGCAATGAATACCCTTATCGGGGTTCTCTCTTGCGACTTGACAGGCGAGTCGAATGCACCCTTTTGGGTGACAAAAAAAATGACTACGATATGAGACTTTTGTGAGTTTTTATGCATCAAGACGTCATGCGGAAAACATGAAAAGGAAATGGATATGTGGGATATTATATATATTAACTATAGAGCAAGACATGTGTTCACACTTGCAAACATTAAATGCAAAGTTTCAAAACTTGGCAAAAACAGTCCCTGAGGTTTAGGTGTCGTTGCAAAGTAAGTCCTGTAACATTAATTTAACTTTCGCAAGTTGACAAAAACAGCCCCTAAGGTTTAGGTGACGTTGCAAAGTAAGTCCTTTAACATTAATTGCTATCTATAGCAATTTGGCAAAATATAGTCTATCCAAATTCACGTCTAAAGCAATCATTGCGTGATCGCGGGGTTTCCACACTCGTTCAAACTAAATTTCAAGTTGGACTAACAACAAATGTCTTTTACCTTTCCATCCGATTAGTGACAAGTGCTAGTCGAGTACTACCCGAGTGCACATGGCTCGTCACTTGGTGGCTTGGATTTATCCACGAAATAAACCAAACCAGAGCTTCTCGACTAGAGGTATTCTCACAGTCGAGGGATCACTAAGATGGGTCAGGAACCTGATTTTAAAGAAAATGCTAGGACATAAGTCAGGAAAACAAGTCGAAACCAACTCAGCCGATTATAACAAATTGCTTTTCATTATTTCAGTTTTTATTTTATTTTCTTTGTGTCTTTTGTCTTTGACAGCCACGAACAACAACAACAATAGGCGTTAATCCATTTTATCACTTCCGAAAAATAGAGAGAACAAATCCCATCCTTTACTTCCAACAACGCCATTATCAATTTCTTTAACATGAATCAATATTTCTTAATTATTTGGTATGAACAAAAAAAATTTATCAAATTCGAATTTAGACAAATGACATTACAACTCAACGGATTCAAAAGAATTAAATAACAATAATCATGTTCTTACAAAATAGGTGAATACCGAACGCAACGAGCTCAATTAGAGGAGTTTCGGGACGGATTGGGACAATTAGTCTCTTGGGAAAGCTTCCTTATGCATCGAATATCAAAACCCCCAAACTAATTTCAAAAACCCCTTTGACTCATGTAACCCTAATTTTTGTATGAACCCTAATTTTTCTATGAAACCTCCCTTGTGAACCTGTGATGATGTGCGGTTTATAAACGCAAGAAGGGAAAGTCTTGAGCTCTCTTTCTTTCCTTGGTTATGTTGTGTCACCCCTTCTAGCTCAGTTCTTGTTCACAGCTGCCCCTTCAACTCAATGTAGAGTGGTCCTAGATGGTTAGGTTTCTTATTTGGAGGAGATGACAAAGATAATTTATGGGTTTTACTTCCAAGAGAATGAGCCTTTATCCATTTTTGTGATTAGGCGCATGGGAGAGAGAGAGATGGACGAAAAAGGAGAAGAGGGTGAGCAGTAGAGTGGGAGGGGATTATTTAGGTAGGATAAAAATCTGTATCTTTCTTTTGTCCTATTATTAAATACAGTATAATTTCTACTCCGTGTTTTGTCGCATCCTCGAGTAAACGTCTTAGGTCTCCGATATAGAAATTATATTTTCGGAAACGATTTCTTAAACGTAATAATATGACATATTTATTATGTTGGAATTTGATTATAACAGTTTGCCGTTATTAATTTGGTGTGGGTATGCTTGGATGCCAGGTGACTTTAAATTCACGAGATAGCCTCTCGTTTTCTTCCGTAAATTATCTTTGAATGATAAAATGTGCATATTTCACTTATCTCCATATTTATTTTTAGTTTTGTATGCTCTTATATTTGCGCTGCAGTATGCGGAATAACTAATGGATTAAGCTTATGTATGCTTGAATTTTTAACTTGGCAATAAGGAATTCCACATTTATTATACATATACTTAGTGGACAAGTATCGTGTGTGCGGTGTCTTATTTCTAAAGAAACGAGATGATCTCTCGTTTTTAAGTTTTAAATATTGGCAACTGTCAGAAAATAACCGATTTGAATTTCTTGACGTAATAAATATTATTATAATAATCCAGAAATTTACGGGTTGTTATAACAAGCCATGCAGCCGCGACAATAGATTTTTCAGCGGGCGGTGAGAGCGCTTTGTTCTATTTCAAAAAAGCAGTGGTGGCGGAACCAATTTCCGACAAGTCCGCGACGGCGGCTGTAAAAATTATAAATAACAGATCTACAAATAAAATATATATAGGTCTGTAAAAAAAGTTATTAAAACTTGATCTATTAATACAACTCAAAACATGATGTTCGGTCGTGGTGGTTATATGGGTTTCGGTGGTGGTTTGGTTTAGTAGGTGGAGTCGTCCGCTGGCGTGATGGCGGTGTGCGGTGGAGGTGACGTCCGGTGGTAGGGGTTCGGTGGTGGGAGTTGTGGTGGTGGGTATGGTGATATTATTTTGTCTGTGTGTTTTTAGTGTGAGATGAAATGGGGGGTGCATTGTGTTTTGTGTGCTTGAGAGATAAGTTTTCAAAGTTACAAAAGATAATTAATTATTGACTTTCAACATTGAAGTTTTAACATATCACTTTCACCTTTGACCGTTTTTCTATTTTATGTAGTTAAGATTAAGATATCCTTTGGCACTTTTGAAAAAATGGTACTCCAAACTTTGTATTTAAAAAGATAGAATTGGTAAAAAGCTCGAACGAGCTGAGCTTAAACAAGCTCAAGCCTAAATCATGGCTCATTTATGAATCGAGCTACAAAGTTCGATTAGGCTCGCGAGCCTAAATGACACTAGGACTTTTAAATATTAAACTTTATATAATACATTATATATTTGTATTATAAGTGAACATACTAAGAAACTCAATAACAAGCTTATTAACGAGGTCAAAAGATATACTACGAGCCGAACCTTTATATTTATTGGTGCATCGTAAAAAAAGAGTCGAGCCCGAGCCGAGCTCAAGCTCGAGCGTATATCATATACCACGAGCCGAGCTCGAGCTCTATAAAACTTAAATAAGCCGAGTTCGATTTATGACGGGCTCTATTCGACACGTTTCCACCCAAGCCTCTATAGATTAGAGTACTAGATCGAAATGCACAAGTCGGCATGCTTACATACATGTACAATGTTACTACTAATACGGAGTTCTAAAAAAAATGATACTATTAGTTTTAAAAGATAGCATATCAGACTCAGAATATAGGCGAATAGCAACTACCCATGATCAAATGCTTATTATCATATGGGTTAAGCCCATTTCTAACTTTTTTCTTGCTGTAAAACGTTTATATTAAATAGTGGTAATAAGGATAATTAAAATAGGTTGGAGTATAGTTCACTTGGTAAGTTTGCCGCCTTGTAACCGAATGGTCTACTGTTCAAATCCCATATAGACTAACTCTTTTTAATTTCCATTTTTTATTCCTTTGTCCAGCTAAGTAGCTAACAACTCACCTCTTTTTTATTTCTATATATTTTGATGTCACTATGAAGTCAAGTGAACATGTTCTTCTTCAAAATCGACGACATCCATTCGACTATAAATTGAGGGTTTTGAGGCGACTCGAGTCCCACTTGATTGCCTTCATTTATACGAATGTATAACTCTATCAATCACTAGGTACCAACGTATGTGATCCACCAGAATTATCCGAATCGGATAGATGTGTTGCACTCACGAGTCAGCCCCAAAACCCCACATAGATTTGAGTCATGTTCACCTAAACCAAACTATTGAAGTTTCTGAACCCCGAGCGGCAAGCAATCAAATATCTTATCTAAACCGATTCAGAAAAATGAAAACCTAAGAAGAATTGAACAGGTTCAAATAGTTTCCTTCTATATTTTTCTTACCTTGATAAAAAAATTGTTTATTACAGGTTTCTCGTCTTTGTCTTGCCAATAATCTTGAAAATTATTGACTTCACTTGCTGATGACGAATTTTTCTACAGCCTCTATCATCATGAATGTTTGATTAATTGTATCTTATAAAAAGAAATCATTATATTGTGGCTTTTAGAAATAGTTTAGAACGATCATCAGCTGATCGTTCCTACAATTTATGCATAAAACGATCTTACATTAACCCATATCTCTTTAATATTTGTTAGATCGAATAATCCTACGATCAAGACCACGACTTTAATAACCTTGGTTCTGTTGTTTTTGATCATCTACTAATATAAAAGTGTTGCGATAGATTTGAAACAATACACTTGTGATTTATTGCAATTTGCAACGAGTGATGTATCTTCTAATCTTTAGGACTTGTTAGTTTAGCATCTTTTATGGAAAACTAGTTGGATACCCGCGCACAGTGGCGGCGATAAATATAGTCATATAATAAATATAGTAAATGACTGGTAACCCAACTCTCCTCGCAATTCCCTACCCGCTTAGTGAATTCATTTCACAACACTTCAAATGTATATGTGTTAGTTGTATGTGTTTATTTGGGTTTTCCGTATCTTTCCCGTGACATCATTATTCCCGCATATAAAAAGATCTTCACAATCTCTTTCCCGTCAAATACTTTCCCAAAAGTAAATGATTTTGATAAATAAAGTTTGTATTGATTGAAATAAAGGTTAAAGTTATAAAAATTTGAATCAAAATAAAATAAACCTACTAAAAATGTAAAAACTAAAAACTCATAAAAATATATTAAAATGGATGTTGAAATAAAGAGCACAAAATTTTAAAAAATATGGTGAAATTAGATCATAAAAAAATTAAACGAATTAAAAGAAATTTAAATTTAAAAATAAAGGTGATTAATTAGTTAAGAAGTGACACGTGTCACCCTATTAATGGAGCTCCTTATTTTAGTCTATTAGAGCTCATCCCTTTTTGTTATTTTTTAGTTAGAGAAGTGACACATGTCACTCAATGATTGAAGCTCTTTATCTTAATTTTTTATGGAGCCCACAACTTAAATGCTTTATATAGTAGCATAGATAAGTTGATAGTGATAAAGTTTAATTGATTTTTATAATGACAAAGATATATTTCTATGTGTGCAAGTTCGTCATTTTAGTGCAAATAGGTTTATCAATTGGATCATTGGTTCGAAAAAAACATTAAATGTTATTACTATCTCAAAATATCCGAGCCCTGCTAACAAAAATTCGTGGCTCCGCCCTTGGATTTAACTCCAATAAAATGGCACCTCATCAACTAACAGGAAATGAACTCATATACTAGCAACGTAAGAGGAGACAACTACAAGTCTACAACCTAGAAACCCGAACAACAACAAAGTGAAGCACCACCACACAGCGATAAACCGATGAACACGCACTCGTGAAGAAAAAACCATTAAAGGGACGCTGCACGGCCGGGACATACATAGTTCCATGTCCTAAAAGATTTTTACGTGCTCTACTTTTGAAAAAACCATTAAAGGGACACTGCACTGCCGCGTTTGTCACTAATTCACCAAAGTAATTTATCAAAAACTTAATGACCTCGATCACCATACTCATAATATTGTAAGGTAAGTCAGTATTTAATACTAGAACTTCACAACCTTGCTAAAATTTCCAACACAACATAAGAGGATACTTCATTGTCACATATAGTTAATATTACAATTATGTATATTTTTTTAATGGCAACTCATCATCTCACAATATATACAACACAAACTATCTCACATGTTTTAAACATAATTTGAACCCGCAATTATTTACTTAAGAGTTTTTTTACACAACAACGGATACTATTGAGACACAAGCATTTGGTATTATATATTAGCAAAAAGTAAATTGTGTTCACATGTTCAAAAGAAAAATATTGTTCGCATACAAATATTTATTGTGTAGCAATTTGTAGGAAAATTTAGACTCTTAACATATTTACGAGTTATAAAAGGCTAAATAAACATGGCTTCCTGTCTTAAAACCAACTTGCGAAGATTTTAATCCTCGCAAATACAAGCAATATCAATATCTCATCATTTAAATAGAAAACAATATACCATTAATAGAAAGGCAAGGGTGACATTAAAAGTAGGCTAGTTTATTTTTTTTAAATTTCTTTTCTTGCATCTTTATCAGCATCTAAACTTCTCAATTTGATCTCATTTTAAGCTTAAGTTTACTAAGTTCAAAAGCTAGTATAGTTGATGAGATTGGAGTTTTTCAAGTTTTAGTAGACTGACTAAATGGGGGGATATATGGCGTTATTATGACTCGGATATGAGTCAGGGCGTTCGGTTACAATGTGGCATTTCATCGAAGGGTTGAATCCATCAATGATAATCTTTTTTAATCGTTGCAAGTACAATCCTTATTCAAGCTACTATGTATTAGATAAGCTAAGTGAGGAATTACAAAAATGCGCTTGATGTACACAGGCTTAATGATGCTTGGAACTTACATGAACAACACATGAACATGGAAGGGTCTTTGAGGCTCTTAACAGAGCTTATGATATAAAATTAAAGGCTCATAATAGAGCTTCAATGGCTTAATATAAAGAGCTTATGATATAGTATATAAGTCTCTTAATGAGCACAAACACGACGTGTTAAAAAGGAACACTCTTATATACGTCCTCCAAAACCTTTTTCTCCGGTTAAAGATTTTTATAGGCTTCTTGGAAGTAATACTTATTTTCAGTCACTTTGGCAGCAACCAAGGTGTTTCGAATTTTGAGTATGTTAATCTTTACAAACTATACAACTTTAGTGTTGATCACCAAGTTGTGTTCCTATTTGCAACTAAAGCACTAGTAAGAAGAAAACAAACTACAATAAATAGTAACTATGGTATTTATAGTCGGTCCAGGCATCAGACTAGCCGTCTTATCTGGTCGGTGGTTCAACCGGTCCGACATGCTGGATTAACGAGTCTCAAGAACCGAAAGACCTAGCATATAAACATGTACTCATAGGTAAGATAAATTTAAATACACCGCTGGCCAGTATACCACAAAATGCTTAAAATCAGTTGGGTTTCGAGTTTTGGCATCCCACATCGTCTTGTAAAGAAATGTAGCTTGTGGGAAGTTGGTTATAAATAAGAAGGGAAGAATACCAACAAAAGTAGGCATGTTGAATTCCTTTAAAAGCCAACCTTTCCCTCTTTTGCTTGCAACCTTATGATTTGAAATTTATAAGTTTGCATGCATGAGATGTTAGCGTTGTCTTTTAATTTTTTTGACAAACTTATAATTTTAAACATAAAGTTAGATAAATGTTCAATGACATAAATTAATAATAGGTGTTTCAAATTTTTTACCATTTTGGTAATTCACTTTTTGTTTTTACTTAGGTTATTATTTTTATTTACATGTATATCATAGTTAACTAGCTATTATGCTTATTGAAAAAATAAATTCAAATATATTAGTGTGCTACAATTTGCTTAAAATCAATTGGGTTTTGACTTTAGAGCATCCCACATCGCTTTGGAAAGGAAAGTAGCGGGGAGATGGTTGTAAATAGGAAGGCAAAGATACAATTCAAAGTAATGTTTGACCCCATCTTAAAAACCGATATTGATCTCTTACAACTTTTAGCTTGTGATCTGAGCTCTATAAGTTCGTATACAAGGAATTTTGCTCATTGTTTTTATAATGTTTGACGCCATCTTAAAAAACCAATATTGAAACTGTATCCAAATGTTATTCGTCACACGTCATCTATCAATCTTGGTAAAAAAAAAATAGGGATTCAAACAGTTCCATCAACTGGTATACCCACAAAAAACTTGGTGTACGATAATATATGTGAGTTACGCGTACATTCCCTAACGACAACGTTGGCCTTGCTCGAATTTTAATAGCACAGCGACAAGTTGGGCAGCTTTTTTTGTGTGAAAGCCATTGGTGAATGCATTCACGGTGGAAGTAATGGTGACATGGTAGTCGTGTGATCTTGTTACCGTCGTAAAGATTGTCAATGCAGACGACACAAACCACCCTTTGTGATGGTGGTAGGAGGCATGAACACTCGTTTCTTAATGGATTTTGTTCATGCTTCTTGTCCATTTTGAATAGATGTATGTGCATTTATCAGTGTTTTAAAAATCGGGTTTTTAATCTACTCGGTCGAGTCACCGTGCACCGGTTCAACCGCAAGGTTAACCCGGTTTTTCATTTATTATTATTTTATTTTTTTGACCGGGTCAACCGGCTCGATCACCGGGTCAACCGGTTCGACCACCGGGTCTACCCGGGTCAACCCGTTTTTAATAAAAAAATTGAAAAAAACTAAACCGGTCGGGTTTTCAAGACCCGGGTTGACCTGGGTCACTCAAAACCCGACGGGTCTAACCGGTTAACCCAGTTTTAGAAACCCGAATTTTTTTGACCCGTTTTTATGGTCGGGCACCGGTCCAACTGGATGAACCGGCCGGGTCGACCCGGGTTTAAAAGCATTGGTATTTACATATGTGTGTGTTTCAGTATATATGTGTTTGTTAGGTAAATTAAGAGTGTGTGTATTACGTGTATATAATTTGCTTCGTCATCAAAGATTTAGATTTATATTCTTATTTTAATTTAACTCATTGATGAAGTGTATCGAAGAAACTTTAAGGCCAGGTCAAATGTTGGCCAAGTAGAAAATAGAACATGTTTAATAATTAACTAATTAAGGAGATGATTTAACTATGATTTTGCTCTTACGTTGCTAGTGTATGAGTTCATTACGTTGCTAGTGAATGTTCACACCTTTTACCACCATCACAAACCACCATTTGTGTCATATGCATGGACAATCTTTACGACGGTAACAAGATCACACGACTATCATGTCACCATTACTTCCACCGCGCGTGCATGTATTCACCAATGGCTTTCACACAGAAAAAGTTGCCCAACTTGTCGCTGTGCTATTAAAAATCGAACAAAGCCAACGTTGGCACATAGAAGACACCATGCAACGTTGTTAGGGAATGTACATGTAACTCCGTATGTTATCGTGGCCAAGTTTTTTGTGGGTATACCAGCTGATGGAATTGATTGAATCCTTATTTTTTACCGAGATTGATTGTTGACGTGTGACGAATAAGATTGGATACAATTCAAATTGGAACTGATTGGAAGTTGTAAGAGATCAATGGATCAGTTTTTAAGATTGCTTATGGGCAAGAAACTCTGCTTTCGCAGGCCTTCAAAAGAATTAAGTGGTAACTAAAGTAATTAAGCATATGTTCAAAAAACTATAATTGCACGCCATCAGTAAAACAGTTAAATCATTTTATGGTTAATTTAGCAAATACATTGAAAAAGACCCAAATACTTATCGTGAATTATTTTGACTTGAAACCTCAAATACGCGCCATCGATCAGTAAGAAATAAATCTTTGTGACTTGAATCCTCCGCGTCGGGACACACTCTCATGGAAGAAATCAAGACTCTTTCACACATTTGGATTACTCATAGAAGCAAAAACATCCGGTTGAATTGGCTCAAACGGATCACCACCCTCACAGTGGCTTGCACCATTTGATTGTATATTTTTTTTCGTTGTATCTTTGTTCTAGCTTCTTGCATTTGTTATTGTCGGACAGTTTACATATCACCAAATAGTTTCCTTCGAGACGACATATCGACAATAAAATAAAAGTTTCCTTCGAGACGACATATCGACAATAAAATAAAAGTAAGATAAACTTACAATTCTTAGTTACGAAATTGTTATTTACATGTGTACACGTTACAAATATAGTAAAATATATTTTCACCTATACACGGATACATAAACAAACTAGTGAAGTCTTTTCGGCCGTGCTAAGTACGGCCCAGGAGGGTAAACTATATAATGACACATCATTAACTACAATGATTATTACATATTTAAAAGATAAGTACTAAAAGAAAATTTCTTTTATTTAATAAGATTTTATTTGATAAATTTAATCTTACACAATTTTAGGACAAGTTGAAAAGATGGAGATGTGTATCTTTACGAGTTACTATCATCTCATTTACTATTTCTTTTGCATTCACCATGCTCTTTTGACTTCTTTTTGTCAAACTAAAACATGAGTATCTTCATAACCATACAAAGGGAGCAACAAAATAAATCATATGCTTGGATTATACTTGCACCGTTCATATATCCATTTACAAATGATGGCATGTCAAAAAAGCCGACCCGACTCGAACCTGAATACGATTAAACCTATTAAAGTTGGGTTACTCGGGTCAAAAATTTTATTCGGGTTATTTGGGTCAACACGAGTAACCCGAATACTAAATATGATCGTGTATTAGGTTAAAAATATTTGGCTAACTTGGTTTTGGGTCAACCCGATTGATCCGAATAATGATTTTTTTATTTTTTGATATATTCTTGTAAATTATTTATGTAAAATTTATTGAATAAGGAAATTTTATTAATCATTTTATTCATATTCGGGTTGATCAACCTGAATATACCGAGTTTAAATAGGGACAATATGTAAAGGAGAATAGGTGCAAAAGATACCCATAGTTTTGAAGATGTATTAATACAACAAAAACTAAAACTTCTTGTATCTTTTAGTTATAGCGACTTTTTTCTTTTAGTAAAATCAACTAATTAAATTCACAATGTAATGGTCTATTTTTATTAAAGGGGCTTAAAATTAGGCCCGTTTATCATTTTTTATTTTTTTAAATATTATTATTTGTGATATGATATAAATTAGAGTGACGATATAGGGACCTAACTAAATGGGCCTAAAAGGTGGTCTAACATAAATGACATGCGATTATCATTTATCGTTAGGCAATTTTAGGTCCAGCGTTTATCATTTTCCTATAAATTATGTAATTTCTTTGTTGAATGAATAATAGTGACATCTTTGACTCTGCTTGCTCCTTCCTTTCAATGTCCCTGACATAAAGTCTTTCACTCTCAACACCCATTCCATGGCATCCCTCATAATTTGGGTCATACTATTAATACCCCCTATGTCCAAAATCATAGGGAATATTCCTTTTACTTTTTCATCAGTGCAGTTTTTGTCAGTTTCTGTTCCGTATTTCTGACAGTTTTAAGCGTTTGACTTATTAAACTTTATATTTTTCCTGTTCCGCATTTTCAGGTTTATAGCTTTTGATATAAACAAAATATAAAAATTAAAATAAAACAAAAATATAGCCATTATGAATAAAACATAGCACCAGTATGAATAACTCATGCCCATAATTTATCTTTCATGTACGTCCTTATCCTACACACTTTCTTTACACCAACACAAAAGATACCTAGTTAACAAACTATGCTTGCTAAAAATATGTAATGCAAAATTCGGTATATTGATAACTTTCTTTTGGTTTAAATACAATATTGAAACACTTCTATAAAAAAAATTCCTAAAGAACTCAAATAGCAAACATAAGTCTTGACGTACAATGATGTGATTTTTGGATCATCATTTTCAGACAATAGATATCAATTAACGCGGCAAGCTGCACACGTAACCCTTTTGTATGACAAAACCAATCCTACTAAAAATGAAGTTTTGTGCATCAGGGGTCGAAAATGAAGTCTTGACTGTCATCTTAAATTGATGAAAACTTAGGTTATCGCATTCACATACTCAATTTGGTATATAAAAAAATCTCGTATAAGTAAGGAATTTTTTTAGAAATTAATGTTGTAAATTCTTCAATTATCGTTACCAAGTATTTTTCCAATCATCTTCACCCATCTTCATCTCTAGCTTCAAATATCCATCCTTCATTGTATCTTAAAGTTCTATCATCATTGGCTACTGTAATTAAACACAACATAAACTGCAAACAAACACTCATAACTAACCCAAACACAAAAAATATTAAATTTAAATAAGCAAACCACATAAAAACTTAGATTAGAAAAATAGCTAAACAAACACACGGAAAACAAAAGAAAAGACGTAGATCTTTGAAATCTAGTAAGCTATATGAAAAATATATGTTAGCAAACTTACCTTGTAAATCTGAAGGCAAAAAAAAGTCTACAATATAAATCATCGAGCTTTCTTCCATCTTTTAATCTCCATATCTTCACAACATACTTACATCTAAAATCTAAGGAGATATATTAAAAGTAAAGTTAACAATCGATCTTTAAAAATATTACCTCAAAAGTTCGTGAAATTAACAATCCACCATTTATTAGAAGCTTGGAGATATAGCTATAACCATGCTTCTATGAGTTCATGTCCAACACACACAAGAACCTGGGTCAATGCACACCTAAACCTAAAAACAAAATAAAAAGACAGATAACTTTGGTATAAAAAAAATCATAGATCTAAACGAATAAGATGAGGAAGGGAGGAAAAACTTGCAGCGGCAACAACAACTCCAAACTACCAAAATAAAGAAGACCTCTCCATAATAATTTTCTTTTTAAATATATCGTTGACACTTGACACGGGTCAACTGGAGAATAACCTACAAAACAATACACCACCTAAACAAACAAACAAAGTAAAACCACTAGATGTAAACAAAACACAAAAAGGTAAAAAGGAAAAGGCTCAACTTTTTTTTGAGAGGTGGAGCTAGTTAGAGTCAAGTAGGCCGCATTTATTCTTGAGATTGAGAGAGAATAAATGGAGATATTGTATGTGTGTTCTTGAGGCTTCTCAAAGAGGGGTGAAGATTACATATGTGGAGTGGGTTAAGTTACTGGAAGAGTGGGAAATTCATAGTCAAAGCTACAACAGTAACAAACTATTTGGTGCTGATGTGTAATCGTTAGAGCACCAGGTGTCCGTGTCGTTGTTGCCTTCGTCGTCCTAGTCATCAGCTCGCCGAGCTTCGTTGTGACACCGTGGAACCTCGCCGAGGTTCGCCGTTGCGTTCCAAATCTTCACGACGACGAGGCTTTGCACCTGACAAAAAGTATATAACGTATATATATCCGTTATTAAACGGATATATATAAAGTAAATATATATTTTTTTTAAACCCACCACCTCTATATAAACCATCTTCATCTTCACCATTTTTACACATCTTCAAACCCAAAATCTTCCATTCTTATTTAACCCAAAGAAAAATAGCTCACAATGTCTCAAAACCCAAATGACGGAGGATACTTCACAAACCTACTTAACTCAAACCCACCACAATACGGGGGTTCTTCAAACCCATCTACCCCCTCCTCGACCAATTCCAACCCGCTCCACAAGAATAATGCTTAACCAACAATATCGGGCTTCAACAAGGTTTCAGAAATTACCCCGGTCGATTTCCATCACCTCGCTTTTTAACACGTCACAACCTCCTCAGTTTTTTAGCCAGTCACAGCCTCCACATTTGTCCCAAATGGAATCACAACCGTCCGGTTCACAATTCAAAGTTCCAAAAGTACGTGAACCGGCGAAAGGCAAGGGCAAAAAGACGAAGACAAAAAAAGTTGTTGTAGATTTGGACGCAGACGACGACGAAGATGTTGAAGTCGTAGCACATGTGCATATGGGAAGTGGAGCAAGAATGAAGAAATGTTACTTGCGCTAGTGTTGGATAAAATTTCCCAAGATAGAGATATGGGAAATGATCGTCCTGAGGTGTTCTTTTGGAACGACATTCTCGAAATGTTCAATTCTAAGACCATTGATAACCAGGTGGGCAATAATATGATAATCGGTAAATGGACAAGGATTAACGGTGATTGCCAGAAGTTCAACGCCGTTTACAAACATCTTCAGCGTCGAAGTGGTGAAAATGAGCATGATCATCTCGCGAATGCCAAAGTTAACTTTTACGCAAGCGTTTGGTGGGAGGGAGTTCGGGTATGAAAAATGTTGGGCTGTTTTGAAAAATTATCCCAAGTGGGATGCCGAAGATCCTATTGACATTACATGTCTCGAGGATATATTCGGCCCGACAAACGACCTCGGCCACGAAAGAGATGGATGCAAACGAGCCGCGCAAAGAAACGAAGTCGACTTCAACGTCAGCGCGCAAGCTCCGGTGGAAGTCAAACGAGTAGTTTTTCAGGACATATATCCGAAATATATGCTCAAAAAGCCGATGCTCAAAGGGCTTTATTCTGGAAGAAGCGGGAGAAGGAAAAAACGTGGCAGGAGAAGATCGAGATGGATTTTCTCATGATAGATCCGAGTACCAATCCTGACCCGGTAAAAGCAGAAATCATCCGCAAGAGGCATGAACGTCTAGTCAAGAAATATCATCAAATCCAAGACGAGTAGTATTGTATTTTTTTTTACCCGTGTCGTTTTTTTTTTTACCCGTGTGTTGTATTTTTTTTTACCCGTGTCGTTTTTTTTTCGTATCGTTTTTATTAGTAAGTGTTGTTTTTTTATGTATTGTATTTTTAATTTGAATGAAATGAATTTATTTAGTTTATTTGGAAATGAAAATTAAATAAAAATAATAAAGTGGTATTGGTGGGTCCCAAATGAAGAGGTTGAGGTTTGTTATGAGTGAGGAGGGGGTTTGTTGTGGTTAGTTGTGGAAAAATGGGATGCTGATGTGGCGCTGAGTTGGCACGACGACGAAGGTAAGCCTCGTTTTGGCACCTAGATCTCTTAGGACGCATTACTGTTTCACCACACCTCTTTTTATAATATAGGAAGATATGTACATGTTCAAACAACATGTTGGTTTCATGGACAAAAAATAATAGTTGTGTGTTAGGATCGAACTTGAGACCACAGGATTGCACACTTTACGTATGAGAATTAAAGTTATAATAATTAAATATATATAAAATGTTATATTTAGTTATTATTTACACGAAATAATATATCGGACGTTAAGTTAATTAAGTGTAATGGACTAACGATCGTTAAATGTTAAATGGAAGGACTAGATGTGAAAATAGAGATTTGTAAAAATTCCGGAAACCCCTTGGGATAAGCTATACCGATCGGCCAAGGGTTCCTCAAGCCCAATCCAAGTCTAACTTGGTCACCAAGTTATATTAGGTATAAATACAAGGCCTAGGGTCTTAGTTTTTTATCTCTTGTACTCATAACCTAAAAACCAAAAAGGTGTTTGTGTGTTTTTATGTTAAACCGATCGTACACCCTTAACAAAGGTGTCGATCACTTGTTTTTCCAAAACAAATTATTTTGTGTTAATTAAACTAGCATTTACTTTAATTCGTTAATAGTACGTGTGTACAAGAACGTGGTACAATCACGCTATTGATCGTATCTTGGATTGAATTACAAAAAGGTAAGGGGTAATTATTATAATCCAATAAACCCTAATTAGGGTTCATCTCAATTGCTAGTTTTGTGGAATTGATTGTTGTTCGGCTAGAATAAAAAAGGCACGCATATTATATGTTTTAGTTAATTAATTATTCGTTATAGGTTCTTTACGCTTCCGCATGTTTCTTTGATATTTTATGTGTTTTATATATAATAGTCATGTTATATAATTCCAACAGTGGCATCACGAGCTTGGTTTAATGAGTAATTAATTACTAAACACGTAAAAACGAATATTGTATGTTGTTTGATATGATTATTCTAGGGTTTTGGTTATGATTATGTTAACCCTAATTTTAGGGTTAGGGCTTTTGCCCTAATTTGGTTTTAAAATTTTTTTATAGATCGAATTAAAAAAATTTATGGGTCGAAACCCTAAAATTGTTTTTCAGTCGATTTGTTTAAAAATATTTTTTTAGGGTTTATAAAATTGTTTTGTTATCAATATCGAAACCTAGAATTAATATATTTGTTATGTGATATATTCATGAATAAATTGTTATGTTAAATCCATGAAAATGTGCATGTTTGGCATAGGTTATTGTCGATATATATATTTAATTGTTAAGATTGGTTATGCGAAAATTAATTTTTAAGTTTTATACACGTGTATATTTTGATAAATTTTGAATTGGGGAATACCTCAATAATATTAATGAATCAATTATGTGCAATTTGGTATATTTTAATTATGGCTTACGCAAACGACTCTTCGATGTATGTGGCTCACTTTCAATTGGGAAAGTGAAAGCCCTAGTTAATATATACATTAATTAACCTAGATATTGATTATTAATAGGTTTTATCAAATAATTTGCATGTGGCTAATTGTTTACACGTATTAATTGTTAGTTATGTGCGCATTGTTTTTAGTTGTTTATTTTTTATTTGTTTACTTGTTTGTTTATTATGTGTGACAAGTTTTAAGCACAAGGTAATTTTGAATAGAAAAATAAATTGGACTAAACAATGGTGACATTTGATTTGTTATTGAAGAGTTAAATTTTCAATAAGTTTAATTGATTAATGATTTTGGTACAAATAATGAGAACGGCTCACCCAATTTGACGGACAGAGAAGTACTAGGAGAGCATTAAATTGTGACTTTAAGAAGGAGGTTATTGCTTTTAGCCGACCAATTCTACTTTGCTTTATGAAGTCAATTGGAGTTACCAAGCAGGCTATGCTGCATAAAAATCATCTTAAGGGCGAATTAGCTTTAATTCCATGCGTCACTTTTGTGGTAATTATCCGAAACACTAAGTCTTTAGACTTATGCAAAAATACGGTATAATGGATGATAATTAAAGGCAAATTCCTTGATTGGCGAAACCAATACCTCAATCAAAACTTTGATAATTTGATCTTTATGAATTAGTTAATAAAAAGTTTTTATTAAAATGCTACAAGATGAATGCATGACATCTTTGTACATATTTGATTTGACACCATAAAATCAAAACTAGTACCCTTTATAAATTTAGTTTGTGCCATCTAGTTAAAGGAACACTTGAAGTTGCAATTTACGTCATGTCAGAACTTGGCGAGATTGTGATGGAAATGTAAATCTTTATGTAAATTCAGACCTTACATGAACTTATTTGCAGCTCTTTAAGTTAGACGACTAAAATTGAGTAGTAAGTGAGACCTGGACTCAAGGCACAAGATGGGATAAAACATGTTTACATTTGCAATTTCGTTGGAAAATGTAAATCCCATAATGATCTAGGAATTGGAAAATGTTTGCCAATTATTGTTCGACAGATTACCTTATTATGTGCTTTCGTTACTAGCAGATCAACTGATGTAATGGAACTATGATAATTTGGATCCTAGTTTTCGAGAAAATTCTATGGTTATATGAATATTACCTTGGGTATTTTATTTTCTTGAAAAGTTTAATTATCGAAAATACTAAAATTGAATTTTGCTAATTCTTTAAATGTATTAATGCAACATTAAACCAAAAACATAGGTTATTCTTGTATTGGTAAATTGATCTACACCTGTAAGGGTTTTTGGTAGAGTCAACTTTATTAAAAGAATAAACCTAGTCTTTTTTTCATAAAAAAGAGTGAGATTCAATTCTATTCCTTTTTATGAATGAAGAAAGGTATGATAGGACAATTAGAATTGTCTAAATTCTAAATACATAACTCGTAAGCAAATTTTAATAGTTAAGAAAATTGCATATTTTCTGAGTTATTAAATTAGAAGCTAGACTAATTACTGTATAATTGGTAAAAGACAAACTAGCATATTTTATCTATTCGTTTTGTTTTGACCATTTAAAAGTAATACTTACAATTGTTTGAATAGTAGAACTATTAAGAAAGAAATTGCATGCCCAATTTTTCAAGTTAATAGCATTGATGGATAATTCATCATCTACATAGTAAAATACACTCTTTTAGTACATAAGTAATTGTTATGTATGGACTTTCTCAAAAGTGTAGGGAAGTAAATAGAACACTATTTTCTTTCACTGGTTAATGAAACACTTACAATGTTGTCAAATCCAGTGGGAGTATTGTGTTCTTATTACTGAATAAGGAATTAATGTAATGATCTCTAATTCAGTAGGAGTTACAAGCTTTGTCATCTTAGTGGTAACCAAGATTATCTCTAGAATGTCTTAAGATAATTTCTTTCCACTTATAGACACTTATGTTTTCAAAGATAGTCATGTACGTTTCCTTATTAGATAATGAAGTGGTTCTACATTTACTAGTTACGCTAATATCAATGACACAATCATATTGGTTTCATAAACAAACATATGTCGTGTTGTTTATCTGCTACATGATGTTGTTCCATGCACAAGTGGGAGAAATCTATATTGTGTGCAAGGTACAACATACAGGTATATGATTTAACGGATTCTCTTGACTGCACAGTAAGAGACTAACGTTCTAATATGACTTGTACATATCTAATTCAAGAAACCCTTGGTGTTGCAATTTACGTCATGTGAGAACTTGGCGAGATTGCAACAACAAAGTAAATCTCCATGAGAAGTCAGACCTTGCATGGATATAGTTGCAGTTTCTAAATTAGACAAGTACTTAGAACATGTGTCAAAATGATATATATGACTACTTAAAATTAGATATTTATGTATTATTAGAATGACATAAATGAAATAATCTAATACTATTTCAATTTGTTTATTTATATATTTTGTAATGACATAAATAAAAAATAATGTAGTCCTACATTATTGTGAAGTAAATAAATTAACTTGAAATTACTATTGAAACCAAGAGTTGTGTTCATAATTACTTTAGTTAAACATGTTTATGATTCATTGTAGAGACATAAACATAAAGTCTTTTAAGACTTATAATAAAGTAAGACGTTAACTTGTTATGTTTTTTAATTAAGATATATACAAGAAGTCATTGAGTTGATCAATGATTTATAACGTATAATGGGATTATAACAGTTTATGTTTTCTTGATGAGACATTGATATGAAGTGACTTGGTTAAAAAGTACTTGTGTTATAAAGCATGCAATTGGCTTGGAAAGTCTATTATATCATTAAGTTGACTTAGTTGGTAAATAGATAAGCCAAAAGGAATATGTTTATCTTATATATTGTTAGATTGTCTTACAATATTAATTCTAATGAATACCACAAGTTGATGATATGTTCAGTTAGGAGAATCAAACTCTATTTGATTTGTTTGATTCAAGATAACCATAACTTCTTTCTTAAAAAGTAACAAGGTTAGAAAATTGAGTATAGATTGAATATACTCAATATGACTCCAACCTAGAAGATTAATAAAACACCATTTTATTATGGAATGTGATTAATCACATTAAGTTTTAAAATTGAAGATTCTGAATTTGTTAAACTACTTATGAATAGGTTATTAACAAACTATAGTCAGGAATTATCAATGTGTATTTGTAATATCCCAAAAAGAGAACAATGTAGTTTTACTCTAAACTGCTAAGTATATATAGATAGTCTATATATTACAAAAGGCAAGTGAGAGTTTTTTTATCTTGAAAGATAAAATTACAAGATATATAATCTTCTAAAACACACTAGTAAATATCATGATGAGGTTAGACATGTAAATGATAGACCTCATGATGATGGAATTTTCATTCATAGATCTGCAAGGATATCTCAGATATTTGACTTATATAACAGAAATATGAGTTACAGGATTATAGTAAACCTAATAATCATTATGATGGATTACCAAATATTGAATTGGGAAAATTACTCATACTATGAATGTTAAAGATGTTGTCCACAAAGATAATCAATTTTGGAAATTTGGTTTATCTTCATAGTTAGACTAGAGAATGAAGATGAGTTTCTTCAAAGAGATGGAAAACTCTAGTGGTTTAAATCTCTGTGTGTGACACACGGTAAATTTTTACCAAAATTTAACTGCTAATTAGTAATTTATTTTTACTAAGCCAAATTTATTAAGCATACACAAGCTTTGCCTGATCATTTGAGTAGTTAACTCGATGCAAGAGGCGAACGCATCACTTTTGCATTCATATCATTTTACGAATATTTCATTTGGTCTTATGATTAAAATGTAAGGCGAGAGGTTTTCCCTCAGTAATTCCATGACCGCACATCGTATTACACTATGATAAGGACGCTAAAACAATTAACAAATGTCATGACTTGGAATATTACTAGGATAAAATATTTCAAACACATAACAATAAAATACCACGGGTAAAAAGTTGTCAAACAATGATACCTTGGTCACAATATGACTACGGACACAAAATACTTAAACACATTATCACTTAAACAAAGGCTTTATAAGACTCAAGCGCAAACATACATAACTATAATGTAAATGCCTACATTTTATACAATAATTATCTCACATACAAATACTTACACAAAATAATCATAAGTATACATTACACATACCCACCTTTTGTTACTTACATTGACTTATAAGATCTTATATTAACTTATTTATGTACATAAAATACACAACAAAACCCACTCACATGTAAATAATTGAAGAAGTGAAGAGATAATATATCCCTTGTTTTCTTATCTCACCCACACGACAAACATGTGCAAAAGCAGAGAGTAGATATATCAAATCTTCATCTCTTTCATCTAGAAAATTGCTTCTCCTTTTCACACGCCTCCCACCTAGATCGAATCTCTCCAAAAGGGGATAACCAAACCTACTCATCCATCCTACCTTCCCTCTTTCACACCTTATTCATGTAAGAATTACTTCCCCAAACCTATCTTGATGCGCCGCTACTTCCAAGGAAATCCAAGGCAGATCAAGTTAACCACAAGCATGAAGCAAATCTCCCACCAATCTATCTTGAGATTCCCTTGGTTTTGGAAGGAAACCATTTTCGGCTTCAAACAAAGAAGCAAGAGTGCTTGGTCAAGGGCTTCCTCTTAACCCTTCTTAAGCTAAACTCGAGAGGCCAAAGACACCCACAAATCAAAACTCAAACACACACAGAGAAATATTCTCAAGGTTATTAAGAAGTTGTTGGGTTTGCTCTGACTCAGATAACGGTTTGATTTGTGTGGGTCCCTCGACTGGCTTTCATCAACGCCACATCTCACTTTTGATAAGGTTCATGGTCTTTCCCTTCCTCGTAATTTCATTGTAATATAAACTTTAATGATGAAATGTAATATAGTGATGTTTTGTTTTAATAATCGATTGTGGGAATCAAGTGTTTGATGTACATGATTTTTGGTTAAGATAAATGGTTTGTGTCGCTTGAATCTTGAGTTGGTCATTTGACCTTGATGGGTTAGTTTCACGTAAAAGTACCACACAAAGAAACTGGAAAAACAAAATGAATTCTGATAAAACCTACTCTAGGAACTTGATGATATGGCGTGACACTAAGTTAACTTTCCGTAAAAACTTGCCTAAGGTAGTAAGACCAAGTTGAGTTGTACTCGACCATTCCATGGTCTCATCAATTTCTTTAGTGCTATGTGTTCGATTCAAAGGTAAAACCACCTCGAAACCTATAGTACCCATCATTCAACCCGCGTGTGTTTTTCCTCTAGTGTTTGAGAAATTAATCATGTTGGGATTAATGTTGTCATGGGTTTGTTGTTACTATTCCGTCGAGGGTAATGAAAAGCAAGAAAACTAGAAGTTAAGATTTATAAAAGTTCGAGTCACATTGAAATAGTATCTGAAATTGTTGTCAAACTACTTGTTGTCCAATCTACTAGTGTCGAATTGAGAATGAAAAGTGACATACGTGACATCTCCTAAACCGTGGTCAAAATCTTGTGTTATGATAACGGAAAGTGTCACTTTGAAAAGTTACTTGGTCATGTTAGGATTGCCCTCGTCACTAGTATGTTCACCGACTGTCGAGATGTAGACACCGAGAACTAGAAGAGTTAAGTATTCGCGATGCTGATAACCATGGTGTCTTGACAAATGATATTCTTGTTTTATCACATTAGAACTTAAGTTGTCTTGGATCATGTTAGTTTGGTCTTTAACGTCAAAAGTAAGTAATGCTAGTGGCGACATTTTGAGTAGTACTCAACTAGTGTATGTTTTATCATTTCCTTGATCAAGCATATTTAGTTAACATATAGTCTCCAAGTACTCCTAAATGGTAGCAATGGCTCGAGACAGATTTGTAGTAAACGCATTAGTGTCGAACCAGAAACTCTCGACCACCTCCTTGTGTCTAGTTTGCACACATTATCTCCTTTGATTCAAGAAATTCTCTGTCATAATTTTCAAGATGATAACAAAGAAATAGGCCATCAATGAATTTCTAGCAACCTTTATGAATTGCTTGGGCCAAAGCCCAAGAACCTCTCCTAAACCCATCCATGGCTAAAGCCTTTTCTTTTCCCACATGTAAAACCACTTCGGCCTGAACCCAAATCGGTAAACGATGGTGGCCATGCAAACTTCACCGTGACATCTAATGATGTTTATATGATTACATCGTATCAAAGGCATAAAACTCGAAACATAAACCGATAGTCCAATGATAAATATACTCATTTCCGCGTATTCAAATCTTCTAACTTAAATATAAACATATTTGTATCGACAAGTAATCAAGTGTAAAAGTCAATACAAGAAACAAATGATTAAAAACATGATTTACTCAATAAGGTCCACGTCAAAGTTCAACCACCAAATGTGTTTGCATAGACATATTTATGCAAAGTAATTTCTAGTCGAGAATTATAAACATAAAAAAAAAAACTAATTTTTAATAAACAATGATGACTCCTATATCATTTTATCACATGGTAAATTTAGAAGTCCCCAACTTTAAAATGAGTATTTTCTAAAAACAATTAGAAAATAAATCAATTATAAAATTTTGACAATACCAATTTGTGTCAACATAAATAAGTATATATATATACACATTTATATACTTACTAATGGAACATTTTAATTATTTGTTTTAAATCATACTTTGAATTTTAAAACCATACTAAGGTCAATAGGAAAAGAGTATATATGCATTTATATACTTACTAGTAAACCTCTTAAATTATTTTTACAAACTAAAGGTTGGTTTTAAAACCATTATATAAGAATAACATTTATTGCACCATTTTAAGTAAAGAATACTTAAAACGATGAACTAAATATTGCCCTCCTTATCTAGGTTGCGTGTCGGTGCCGTCTCACAACAATCACTAATCCCACATTTGGATTTGCACTTTTGCTAAGGTGAGTTTCATAGCCCCACTTTTACTTGATAAATTGTTTTATACCTTTTGGGGTGAGAAATATGCAAAACATTTTATGGACCAAAACTATTACATGATTACTATTACGTGGTTTAGCCTAAGCCCTTATGTCCCTAGAGAATGCCCTTTCTCATGAACCGCCAATTCCCATTGGGAAACGCAAATTTTATAAATAGATCTATTGAGGGTGACTCCTCCGTTCGGTTGGCCATGCTTAGGCCAGGCTTAAACGTATACCATGTCGGCATCAAGTGTTGAGGGACAAAACACTTGCTATGGGCCCCTATATTGTATGACATCTTTTAGCATACGTAAACCGTCATAGTATCTGTTGCATGAACTTAGAGCTAACGTCATAGACATTCATACATATATCATTATATTCGTTGTAATGATTATATGCCTTTGCTTATGGTCCAAGCTTACTATTTTAATTCAAACCTATGAACTCCCGCCTTTTAGTGACCTTTTAGCATATTTTCTCGTGTGTTTAAGATTTGTCTCGAAGGCAAGCAAGAAGCGGATGTATGGTCGTAGTAGTATTAAAGAAGTGATTTTACACAAAAATGATGTTTTTACATTGGGACCACTTTATCTAATGGGATGTACCCATTTATTTAAATTATGTTGTATGAACGCGTTTAAAACTATTTTATGAAATCAAACGGAGTATGTATTCCGTTATTTATTACTTGTGTTATGATCCACCAATTTCGCAGAATCTTCGGACAATAACGCATGCTTCCGCTAAACAAATTTGGGGGTGTTACAGATTGGCATCAGAGCCTAAGTTATAGAGAACTAGGTACATATAAACCCTAAACTATAACTACTTTTCACCAAAACATCATACTACTAACCACGATTGCCGCTTGCCTTACTTGCCATTTTACTTAAAGTTCATTTAATAGAATTACATGTTTTATTTCCTATTTACTTATGCACTATTTCATATCCATCATGAGCATATTTTTCCACATACTTACACATACGCACCGCCTTGTCACGACTATGCCTTCACTTTTCTCGCGATGTTCGAGGACATCCTACTAGCACACTCACCGACCATCCGCCGGCTTGCACACTTCAAATCCAGCGATCCATACGTACAGCCACACTAGCAGTCCAAAGCTATTGCACCTACTCCACTTATACCTACCCTCACCACCACCCATCACCTTGACGCTGCAGCAAAAGCCCCCGTATGATTGTGAGAGTACCTGGATATCGAGAGCGATATTCATATGTGCCTGCACTAGCTTCTCGGATGACTCCGCTGGTCCTTCTTACTACTTGAGTCATTGACACCGTCACCCATCGAGTCACCACCTCATCGGAGACTCGAGATCTATCGATTCTTACTCGAGGAAGATCCAAGAAGATCCCGAAGAGGATCCTCAAGAGGAACTACCGTGAGCCTATACCGACCGAGAGTCCCCGGCTATGTTAGCATAGCACAGATGTGAGTACTGTGGTCCGGAGATTGTCCAGAGTATACGTGAGCTAGGACAAAGCTCCGGGATGGCTCGAGATTAGACGATGACATGGATATTGATGCACCATTTGGATTAGGGCAGAGAGCCGCTTTTCTCCACACTCAGGAGGAGAGTAGTGAGATTGATTGGAGATATTGATTGCTTGATCGGTTCAGCATTACACTTGTCACTAGTCCGAGCTATAGTCCGTCATCACCTTCATTTGTACCATCTGCAACAGACATGGAGCGCCTTGAGCGCACCACTAGACAGCTTGAGACCATTGAGGAAGCCGCACCGTTGAGGCACGATGAGCCGGACTTGTCGATCTCCGAAGGCTATGATCCACCCTCAGAGGATATTCATTCAGTTGGACTCTCATGAGACATTGCTAGGAGTCCATTATGATCAGCTAGAGAGGATCGATCCAACACGCTTGCAAGCTTGCACAAGCGTGTTGAGGGTTTAAACGAGTCACCGATGTGTTGTTTGAGAGCATGGGACTCGAGATACACGCAGAGATGCGACTGGGATTTAGGGTTGAGACTCGGTTGAGGACGCCGAGAGTTGGACGCAGAGTACGAGCTTTGGGTAGAGTGGACTTCGGATACACGGACGATTAGAGGAGCTAGAGCGTCCCGTGGATTGCTAGAGATACTTGTCGAGGGATGGCAGAGGACTACTGGTTTAGAGTCTATGTTAGCATCGCAGATGAGACGTATCGCGAGTTTGGAGGATACACAACAGAGCTGATTAGCTACCATTGGCGACTCCGTGCGTGGACATCCTTAGATTTCATTGCATGATGTATTACACTAAACTGAGCTATAACAGTTAGTGTTAGTTATTATTCTCGTATTTCCATTGTATTTCCATTGTATTTCCATTGTATTTCCATTGTATTTCCTTTGTATTCTGTTGTATTTCGGTTGTATCCCAGCTAGTATCTCATCATGTACCGTAGGAACCTTGTAACCGAAATCCTATCTATGTCAAACTTATTTTCCTACCCAATTGTCTTTACTTTTATAGATTGCACACATGATCTATCTACGATAACCACACTATTACGTGACACTTACCTTGTTTCAAAGGTTCTATATCTCATCACCTTTCTTACTACAGAAATGCCGCCAAAACGAAGATCTAAACGCATCCAACCTCGGTGGAGCCTCCAATGCTCCTATCCCAGTGAGAGTCACTGCAACCAAGTCGTAAATGCTGCTATTCCAAACAGTCGCATTGATCAAACTGCTGGCCACTACTACCTGCTAGGGCTACTCCAATCCAACCCATCATGAATCAAGCCATGATCGACCAACTAGTCAATGGCGGTGCAACGCCGCTTTAGCCGCAGCAAACCACTCGTCTACTAATGCTGAAACTTCAAGACCACCCACTCACAACCGCACTTGCACTTATCAAGACTTTCGTAAAACCATGACTGGAAGCTTCAGTGGAACCGAAGGAGCCAGTCCTTGACTAGATGGATCGAAAAGCTCAGAGTATTCGAATCTGCAATTGTGAAGAAGATTCTAAGGTTAAGTATGCATCATTCACTTTCACAGATGCTTTGACCGTGGAACAATTTTCGAAATCCGCTAGTATCGATGTTGCCTATGCCATACCATGGGAGAACTTCAAGGAAATGGTACTTCAAAGTCCGCCCTCAGCGTAATGAGATCAAGAAACTCGAACATGAGTTTTGGAACCTCAAGGTTCAAGGCACCAATATGGCTACCTACAATCAACGATTTCAAGAACTAGCTTTATTGTGTCCTGAAATGGTTCCCACTGAGACCCGATTGTTGGAGAGATACATCGGAGGATTGCCTCAACCTATCAAGGGCAATGTAACCACTTCTAAGGCTGTTGATCTTCATGAAACCATCGAAGTAGCCAACAAACTCATGGACCAAGTGATTGAGGATTCCATGGACAAAGTGGTTGACAATAAGAGGAAATGGGATGACCATTCTCAGGGTTACAACAACTATGAATACCGTAGCAACAACAATAGGAACAACCGCAACAATCAAAACAAGAGGAAAAATGTTGCTAGAGCTTATGCAGTGAATGTTGGAGAAAGAAAACCGTACTCGGGATCTCCGCACCATTGTGCAATCGATGCACCTGCATCACAGGCGGCAGTAAAATCGTTAAGTCGTGGTAATTGTCGAAAAATCGGACACTTAACCAGGAACCGCAGTCCAAATCATTGGCGACAGCTCAAACAGCCCTCCAGCTCAGGACCTAAAAGCTAATATAACTTGCTTTGGTTGTGGTGAAAAAGGGCATTATAAGAATGAATGCCGAAAGACCAGAAACCAAGGTCGTGAAGGAAATCAAGGAAACCGAGGAAATCCAGGAAGCCATGGGAATGGCGAGGATTCAGGGAATGTTGGACAAACCAGTAATCGTGGAAATGGAGAAGGAGCTGCGTGGGAGAAGTCTATCTTTGTAACCAAAGTGGAAGCTCGGGAAGACCCGAATGTTGTGACGGGCATGCGTTCCTTATAAATAACCGTTATGCATCCATATTGTTTGACACGGGGCCGATAGGAGTTTTGTTTCTAATACATTTAGTCCACTACTCGATATTACCCCAACCACATTAGGAAATGCATACAACGTGGAACTAGCTAACGGTAACATAGAAAGGGTAGACACCATCATAAGAGGTTGCACCCTTAACCTGTTAAACCACCCATTCAATATCGATTTAATACCGAGCATTGGGTAGTTTCTATGTTATTGTCGGAATGGATTGGTTAGCAAAATACCATGCTACCATCATTTGCGACGAGAAACTCGTTCGAGTACCCTATGGAGATGAAGTCCTAACAATAGAAGGAGAGCAGACGTAAGAAGCGCTTCAAGATTGCATGTCATCTCCTGTACCAAGGTGTTAAGGTGTATCGAGGAAGGATGTCATATCTTCCTAGCACAAGTCACTTTGGAGAGGGCGAAAAGAAAGGGAAGAAAACGTCGGAGGACGTGCCAATAGTAAAAGAATTCCCTGAAGTCTTTCCCGAAGACTTGCCAGGACTTCCGCCGACCCGACAGGTTGAATTTCAGATCGATTTAGTGCCTGGTGCCGCACCGGTGGCAAGAGCACCTTATCGATTAGCTCCAACGGAACTCCAGGAGTTATCAAACCAGTTGTCGAACTTGCGGAAAAAGGGTTCATCGACCAAGCTCATCACCCCGGGAGCACCATCCGTCAAAAAGAGACGGAACCTTCAGGATGTGCATCGACTACCGTGAGTTGAATAAACTAACCATTAAGAACCGTTACCCACTCTCGAGAATCGATGACTTATTCGATCAACTTCAAGGTTCAAGTGTTTATTCAAAAATCGACCTAAGGTCCGGATACCATCAACTAAGAGTTCGAGAAGAAGATATTCCCAAAACGCCTTTAACTCGTTATGGACATTACGAGTTCCAAGTCATGCCTTTTGGGTTAACCAACGCACCGGCTGTGTTCATGGACCTCATGAACCGAGTGTGTAAACCCTACTTGGATAAATTTGTGATCATATTCATTGACGACATCCGATTTATTCCAAGAGTGCAAAAGAACACGAAGAGCACCTTAGATTAATCTTGGAATTGTTGAAGAAGGAAGAACTGTATGCGAAATTCTTGAAGTGTGAATTTTGGATACCTACCGTGCAATTCTTAGGTCATGTAATCGACAGTCAAGGCATACATGTATACCCCGCTAAGATCGAGTCAATAAAGGATTGGGCGACACCCACAACTCCTACCGAAATACGCCAATTCTTAGGACTTCTTTGGGTACTACAGAGATTTATTGACGGTTTCTCCAAGATTGCCAAATCTTTAACCAAGCTAACCCAGAAAAACGCTAAGTTTGACTGGGAGAGAAAGAAGAAGCTTTTCAACTCCTTAAGAAAAGTTGTGTAGTGCACCTGCCTCGCCTTACCGAAGGTAGTGAAGACTTTGTTGTATATTGCGACGCTTCACATAAGGGGCTCGGAGCAATATTAATGCAAAGGGAGAAGGTGATAGCATACGCCTCTCGCCAATTGAAGACTCACGAGAAGAACTACACGACCCATTTGGAGTTAGAGCGATTGTGTTACTGAATTTGGAGACACTACTTGTATGGCACAAAGTGTGTCGTATACACCGATCACAAAAGTCTACAACACATTTTGGATCGGAAAGAACTGAACATGAGACAACACCATGGTTGGAATTACTCAATGATTATGATCGCGAAATTCGCTACCATCCGGGTAAAGTTTAATGTAGTTGTGATGCTCTGAGGAAAGAGCGACCAACACCTCTTAGAGTCAGATCCTTGGGTATGACAATTAGTTCACCTCTTCCAACCAAGATTCTTGAGGCTCAATTGGAAGCACTCAAAGAGGAAAATCGTTCGAAGGAAAACCTTTACTGAATGCCGAAAGTGAAAATGGAATTAAGTAAAGGTCGGACGGAACCTTGTGTTTCAAAGAGCGAAGTTGGATACCACTCTACGGAGGAATTCGCGACATCATTATGCATGAATCCCACAAGTCTAAATACTCCATCCACCCAGGATCCGACAAAATGTACCTTGATTTGAAGAAATTGTCTGGTGGCTAACATGAAAGCCGACATTGCAACATATGTACCGGTGTTTAACTTGTTCAAAGGTTAAAGTGAACATCGAGACCATCGGCCTACTAGTACAGCCGAAATCCCAGAAGTGGAAATGGGAACGCATAACAATGGACTTTATCACTAAGTTACCTAAAATCTCTAGAGGCTACGACACTATTTGGGTAATAGTGGACCGTCTCACCAAGTCGACATTTCCTACCGATGAAAGAAAGTGACGGAATAGAAAAACTTGCACAATTATACACGAAAGAAATCATCGCGACGCCATGGTGTACCAATTTCCATCATTTCGACGAGAGATAGCCGTTTCACCTCAAACTTCTGGAAAGCACTTCAAGACGCTTTAGGATCTAACCTCGACATGAGCACCGCTTACCATCCTCAAACTGATGGATGAGCGAGAACAATCCAAACACTAGAGGATATGCTAAGAGCATGTGTGATAGACTTTGGAAATGGTCTGGATAAACACTTGCCATTAGCCGAATTTTCTTACAATAACAGCTATCACACAAGTATCAAAGCCGCACCATATGAAGCACTCTATGGTCGGAAGTGTAGATCACCTGTCTTTGGGCGAAGTTGGAGAAAGTCAACTTACTGGTCCCGGAGTTAATCCAAGAAACTACCGAGAAGATTGTACAAATCAAAGGCCGACTACAAGCAGCTCGTGACCGCCAAAAGAGCTACGCGGATAAAAGGAGGAAGCCACTTGAGTTTCAAGTGGGAGATAAAGTTATGCTCAAAGTTGCGCCATGGAAGGGCGTAATTCGTTTCGGAAAACGTGGAAAGTTAAATCCTCGTTATATTGGACCTTTCAAAATTCTTGCTAGGATCGGACCGAGCGTACGCCTCGAATTACCACAAGAACTCACTCGTCACAGGCACAACTGCGTATTTCACGTGTGCAACTTGAAGAAATGTCTTTCCAACGAAACTCTTGCTATTCCTTTGGAAGAAATCCAAGTCGACGAAAGATTGAATTTTGTCGAGGAACCCATTGAAATCATGGATAGGGAAATCAAACGGCTTAAGCAAAGCCGCATCCCGATCGTCAAAGTCCGGCCGAACTCTCAAAGAGGTCCAGAATACACGGGAGCCAAGACCAATTCAAGCAAGTACCCACACCTTTCTCTATTTCACCAAGTAATCTAACGAAAACCGAGGGCGGTTTTCTTCCAAACGGGGAGGATGTGACACACGGTAAATTTTCACCAAAATTTAACGCTAATTAGTAATTTATTTTTACTAAGCCAAATTTATTAAGCATACACAAGCTTTGCCTGATCATTTGAGTAGTTAACTCGCATGCGAGGTGCATCACTTTTGCATTCATATCATTTTACGAATATTTCATTTGGTCTTATGATTAAAATTGTAAGGCGAGAGGTTATCTCGCTTTCCCCGATGACCTTCCACGCGCACCGACACTATGATAAGGACTCGCTAAAACAATTAACAAATGTCAGCGACTTGGAATATTACAAGGATAAAATATTTCAAACACATAACAATAAAATACCACGGGGTAAAAGTTGTCAAACAATGACACCTTGGTCACAATATGACTTCGCGGGACACAAAATACTTAAACACATTATCACTTAAACAAAGGCTTTATAAGACTCAAGCGCAAACATACATAACTATAATGTAAATGCCTACATTTTATACAATAATTATCTCACATACAAATACTTACACAAAATAATCATAAGTATACATTACACATACCCACCTTTTGTTACTTACATTGACTTATAAGATCTTATATTAACTTATTTATGTACATAAAATACACAACAAAACCCACTCACATGTAAATAATTGAAGAAGTGAAGAGATAATATATCCCTTGTTTTCTTATCTCACCCACACGACAAACATGTGCAAAAGCAGAGAGTAGATATATCAAATCTTCATCTCTTTCATCTAGAAAATTGCTTCTCCTTTTCACACGCCTCCCACCTAGATCGAATCTCTCCAAAAGGGGATAACCAAACCTACTCATCCATCCTACCTTCCCTCTTTCACACCTTATTCATGTAAGAATTACTTCCCCAAACCTATCTTGATGCGCCGCTACTTCCAAGGAAATCCAAGGAAGATCAAGTTAACCACAAGCATGAAGCAAATCTCCCACCAATCTATCTTGAGATTCCCTTGGTTTTGGAAGGAAACCATTTTCGGCTTCAAACAAAGAAGCAAGATGTAAAGGCTTGGTCAAGGGCTTCCCTCTTAACCTCTTCTTAAGCAACTCGAGAGGCCAAAGACACCCACAAATCAAAACTCAAACACACCACAGGAGAAATATTCTCAAGGTTATTAAGAAGTTGTTGGGTTTGCTCGGAATCGGTATACGGGTTTGATTTGTGTGGGGTCCCTCGACTTGGCTTTCATCAACGTTTCACATCTCACTCTTGATAAGGTTCATGGTCTTTCCCTTCCTCGTAATTTCATTGTAATATAAACTTTAATGATGAAATGTAATATAGTGATGTTTTGTTTTAATAATCGATTGTGGGAATCAAGTGTTTGATGTACATGATTTTTGGTTAAGATAAATGGTTTGTGTCGCTTGAATCTTGAGTTGGTCATTTGACCTTGGATGGGTTAGTTTCACGTAGAAAAGTACCACACAAAGAAACTGGAAAAACAAAATGAATTCTGATAAAACCTACTCTAGGAACTTGATGATATGGCGTGACACTAAGTTAACTTTCCAGAAAACTTGCCTAAGGTAGTAAGACCAAGTTGAGTTGTACTCGACCATTCCATGGTCTTATCAATTTCTTTAGTGCTATTTGTTCGATTCAAAGGTAAAACCACCTCGAAACCTATAGTACCCATCATTCAACCCGCGTGTGTTTTTCCTCTAGTGTTTGAGAAATTAATCATGTTGGGATTAATGTTGTCATGGGTTTGTTGTTACTATTCCGTCGAGGGTAATGAAAAGCAAGAAAACTAGAAGTTAAGATTTATAAAAGTTCGAGTCACATTGAAATAGTATCTGAAATTGTTGTCAAACTACTTGTTGTCCAATCTACTAGTGTCGAATTGAGAATGAAAAGTGACATACGAGACATCTCCTAAACCGTGGTCAAAATCTTGTGTTATGATAACGGAAAGTGTCATTTTGAAAAGTTACTTGGTCATGTTAGGATTGCCCTCGTCACTAGTATGTTCACCTGATTCGTGAGATGTAGACACCGAGAACTAGAAGAGTTAAGTATTCGCGATGCTGATAACCATGGTGTCTTGACAAATGATATTCTTGTTTTATCACATTAGAACTTAAGTTGTCTTGACATCATGTTAGTTTGGTCTTTTCTTGTCAAAAGTAAGTAATGCTAGTGGCGACATTTTGAGTAGTACTCAACTAGTGTACGTTTTATCATTTCCTTGATCAAGCATATTTAGTTAACATATGGTCTCCGTGTACTCTAAATGGTAGCAATGGCTCGAGACAGATTTGTAGTAAACGCATTAGTGTCGAACACGAAACTCTCGACCACCTCCTTGTGTCTAGTCGTGCCACACATTATCTCCTTTGATTCAAGAAATTCTCTGCCATAATTTTCAGCAAGATGATAACAAAGAAATAGGCCATCAATGAATTTCTAGCAACCTTTATGAATTGCGTGGGCCAAAGCCCAAGAACTCCTTCCTAAACCCATCCATGGGCTAAAGCCTTTTCTTTTCCCACATGTAAAACCACTTCGGGCCTGAACCCAAATCTGGTAAACGCATGGCGGGCCACACCCACTGTGACATCGGGATGACTGTTTATATGATTACATCGTATCAAAGGCATAAAACTCGAAACATAAACCGATAGTCCAATGATAAATATACTCATTTCTGCGTATTCAAATCTTCTAACTTAAATATAAACATATTTGTATCGGCAAGTAATCAAGTGTAAAAGTCAATACAAGAAACAAATGATTAAAAACATGATTTACTCAATAAGGTCCACGTCAAAGTTCAACCACCAAATGTGTTTGCATAGACATATTTATGCAAAGTAATTTCTAGTCGAGAATTATAAACATAAAAAAAAAAAAACTAATTTTTAATAAACAATGATGACTCCTATATCATTTTATCACATGGTAAATTTAGAAGTCCCCAACTTTAAAATGAGTATTTTCTAAAAACAATTAGAAAATAAATCAATTATAAAATTTTGACAATACCAATTTGTGTCAACATAAATAAGTATATATATATACATATTTATATACTTACTAATGGAACATTTTAATTATTTGTTTTAAATCATACTTTGGATTTTAAAACCATACTAAGGTCAATAGGAAAAGAGTATATATGCATTTATATACTTACTAGTAAACCTCTTAAATTATTTTTACAAACTAAAGGTTGGTTTTAAAACCATTATATAAGAATAACATTTATTGCACCATTTTAAGTAAAGGATACTTAAAACGATGAACTAAATATTGCCCTCCTTATCTAGGTTGCGTGTCGGTGCCGTCTCACAACAATCACTAATCCCACATTTGGATTTGCACTTTTGCTAGGGTGAGTTTCATAGCCCCACTTTTACTTGATAAATTGTTTTATACATTCTGGGGTGAGAAATATGCAAAACATTTTATGGACCAAAACTATTACATGATTACTATTACGTGGTTTAGCCTAAGCCCTTATGTCCCTAGAGAATGCCCTTTCTCATGAACCGTCAATTCCCCATTGGGAAACGCGAATGTTATAAATAGATCTATTGAGGGTGACTCATCCGTTCGGTTGGCCATGCTTAGGCCAAGGCGAAACGTATACCATGTCGAAATCAAGTGTTGAGGGACAAAACACTTGCTATGGGCCCCTATATTGTATGACATCTTTTAGCATACAGAAACTGTCATAGTATCGGTTGCATGAACTTAGAGCTAACGTAATAGACATTCATACATATATCATTATATTCGTTGTAATGATTATATGCCTTTGCTTATGGTCCAAGCTTACTATTTTAATTCAAACCTATGAACTCACCACTTTTAGTCGACCTTTTAGCATATTTTTTCTCAGTGTTTAAGATTTGTTCACGAAGGCAAGGCAAGAAGCGGATGTATGGTCGTAGTAGTATTAAAGAAGTGTTTTTACACAAAATGATGTTTTTACATTGGGACCACTTTATCTAATGGGATGTACCCATTTATTTAAATTATGTTGTATGACAGCGTTTTAAAACTATTTTATGAAATCAAACGGAGTATGTATTCCGTTCTTTATTACTTGTGTTATGATCCACCAATTTCGTAACGCTCCCGAATAACACGTATGCTTCCGCTAAACAAATTTGGGGGTGTTACACTGTGTAAAAATCATATGGACAAAATTGTACACATATTTAATGCATGTTTTATGACAATATTATTAGTCATAATTAAGCAATTAATTGTGATTGAATATTCTTTGTTAGACACATTAAATATATAAAGATGATAGTTGTCACACTTATCTTCATTAATATGAAATATGACAATGGAATATCAAAACTCTTTCTTGAAAAATTAATTGAGCGAGGACGGTAAGTAATCGACAGGTTTTTTGAGTTCATATAATCTTTGGAAGTTAATGCAGTGCAATAATTCATGAATGGATAAATGCATGCATCTATGAAATTATTCTTATGTTTAATTATGAAATCCTAGTTTCGATTTATAATTGAAATAAGATAAATTTTAAGTATTCTTGAAAGCTAGTGGGAGTATTATGTTAAGGTTTTAAATCTTATATGTTGTATAACATATAGGAAGTAACATTCCCTGTAAGTTAAATGTTAAGTCTTAGTTTGGAATAAGACTTCACTTGTAAGATTTAAGAATTAAAACATACAACCTTAGAATATATGTTTATAAACATGTGCAGTAAAATAAATGATTCTAAATAAAACATGATATATCATTTGCGAAATGGATAAATATCTTTTGATAAGATAGAACATGAATGAAATCTAAGTTTGACCTGTAGATTCATCATGTACATCATGTTGTGTATTAAATTTGTTGTATCGTTCTTGAATAAGAAGTGATTTGACAACGTTGATATCTAACTAAAAGTTATCAGATAAATTGTGTAATGAATATTCTAATAGAATTACAACCTCAGCCTGGAATTGCTCCTAGATTCTATGGATGAACAATATGTCAATTGTTGTGAAAATTGTCATAAGCTTCAAACTTGAAAGTTTGGAAAGCATCAAACATTACACAATAGATATTAAAGTTTACGGAGTTTTAATGAGCACATTTGTTGTTTGTATACAATGATCTTTGGTTTAATTGAGATGACACTCAATACTAATCATGGTAGGATTTATCCTTGTTAATGGCCATGTGAACTAGTTGTGCTACTAAGAGCAGCTTGCATTATACATTAATAAAATAAGAATACTTTAAACTTTAAAATATTTAAAAGTTTAAATTGTCATAAATTGGTGATAGAAGATGTCACACACTTTATGAATTATTACGATGGATGGTGAATGCACACATACAAGGACTTCACTAATTGAATTCTTAAAATAAGTATTCTCAAAATTACGATAGATCAAGTTGGTTGATTTATGCCTTGTCAACAAGTATGATTGTCATTACTTGAGGTATAATTCATCAACTGGAATTTTCATGCATTGATCTATTTGGTATTTGGATAAAGGATGTTAAACAATTGTTATAATAAATCAAATACTTGGTATGTTTGATTTTATAATATATTGTATCCTATATTTGCATGTTTAATCCGTGAATAAATTTATTTATTTTAAATCGTTCGTTGTCAATTAATGATATGAGAGTATCATTAAATTAAGACAGATATGAGTGATTTGGTAGAATATACTTAAAAGTATATTGATGAGAAAGCATACCAATTTTAGATGATATTCGATGAATTGAATATAGGACTTATCCCAACTACATGATTTTACTTTATGGATATTGTTATTAAGTAAATCATGAATAGTTATCCTCAGACTTGAGATACCAGATAAGTGTCATGAATGTAGTGTACTTCTGTGGAACAACTTAACGCTATACGTAACTGGTAGTCATAAGGGTTGTTTCTTGAAGTTTTGCAAAGTCCATGGGTTATTCTTGTAGTCAAGATAGAATTTGTTCATTCAAATTTATTTTCGAGTTTAATACTGCTGGGCCCCTCGTAGGGTTGACAAGATGTTTGCATGGCCATGCCCAAGATCTCCCCTGAATATTTTCAGAAGATTTGGTAATCTTGCTCAATCACTTATAACAAGAAACAGAATGGTTGAATATATAATGACTTAATTCCATATCTTTGTTTAACATGGTATTAGAAACAAAAGGATAATAATAATGAGAAATCATTAAAAGGTTTTCCAGGAGCCTTGCTCAAGTTGTACTAGAGGCATCGAAGTGTTGCTAGACGCTAACCGATGTGATCACACTATTAAGATATGTCCAAGTGAGAGCTGTTGGTTTGATGGACATAAAATAATAGTTGTGTGTTAGGATCGAACTTGAGACCACGGGATTGCACACTTTACGTATGAGAATTAAAGTTTTAATAATTAAATATAAAATGTTATATTTAGTTATTATTTACACGAAATAATATATCGGACGTTAAGTTAATTAAGTGTAATGGACTAACGATCGTTAAATGTTAAATGGAAGGACTAGGTGTGAAAATAGAGATTGGGAAAATTCCGGAAACCCCTTGGGATAAGCTAAACCGATCGGCCAAGGGTTCCTCAAGCCCAATCCAAGTCTAACTTGGTCACCAAGTTATATTGGGTATAAATACCAGGCATAGGGTCTTAGTTTTTTTTATCTCTTGTACTCATAACCTAAAAACCAAAAAGGTGTTTGTGTGTTTTTATGTTAAACCGATCGTACACCCTTAACAAAGGTGTCGATCACTTGTTTTTCCAAAACAAATTATTTTGTGTTAATTAAACTAGCATTTACTTTAATTCGTTAATAGTACGTGTGTACAAGAACGTGATACAATCACGCTATTGATCGTATCTTGGATTGAATTACAAAAAGGTAAAGGGTAATTCTTATAATCCTATAAACCCTAATTAGGGTTCATCTCAATTGCTAGTTTTGTGGAATTGATTCATGTTCGGCTAGAATAAAAAAAGTACGCATTTTATATGTTTTAGTTAATTAATTATTCATTATAGGTTCTTTACGCTTCCGCATGTTTCTTTGATGTTTTATGTGTTTTATATATGATAGTCATGTTATATAATTCCAACACAACAAACATCACAAACACATTTAATTAAACGTACAGTTTACTATACAAAATCCAAGTACATATACAACTAACTCACAAGTCCGAAACCACCACCAGCCGTCACCTCTGCTGTGTGCATGGACATTATAAACAAAGGCGATGTCATCAAACGATTACCATGCATGCCGCCACTTTTTCCACCGAGATTTTCACAATCATCGGGTTTCTCTCAAAAAAAGTTGCTCGGTTTGTAGTCGTGCTAAGATAATTGCAAAAAATCCGCCACCTTCGTATATACCATCAAGAAGTGGATCAACTAGATGAAATGTAAGTTTTTCTCGCAGATATCATCGTCGACCAATTTGGTTGCGGTGGTACCAGCTCAAGGAACTAATTGAAAACCTCTTTTACACGCGAGATCCATATATAGAATACTAGTGGTAAAAAATACTTAAACTAAAGGTTCATATCAAGAGTTATTTTATATGACAGACCAAGTTCAAGTAGTGAAGCCGTGAATAGTGTTGATTGTCATCAGCATTTATATGCGTAAATATTTCCTAGCTACTTATTTGGCTATTAGGCTAACCATCTCTAACTCAGCGTCACTTCAGCTTTGCAACACAACATCTTATCATCAAATTTAAAGGCGTAGTGGTCACCGCCTAACCAAATACATAAAAATAATACATTTTATACAAACATACCTCACACACACTCACAAAGAAAAAAAATTCGTTAGATGGTTTGTACCACCAAACCACACCAAAAATGATACCACCACCCCCGTCACGGGGTTAGCGCGATGGTGGCACGTCACATGCGGTGGAGGCATCCTATAACTCCTGGTCTTATGATCTACCAAGTACCAGTACCAGCCACATATTTCTTTCAAATAATTTTCAGCGAATTTTGCGTTCACTCTTGGCTTTGACTAAGTCTTGAAGGTTACAACTTTAAACCTTGAAACATTTAGCTAACTAACCACGTCGGGATTCTTTTAAGCAATGGATTTTTTGTGTAGTCATGGTGTGTTCGGAACCAGGTTTGAATAAGTCTTGAAGGTTACAACTTTAAAAAGACCAGGTGCAAAAAAAAAGAACTGTAATACGATGGCACACATTTTCTTAGACCGGATGCGATTAGAAACAACCAAAGTTCTTTACGAAAAGTAGCACTACATAACATAATTTCATCATGTTCCATGACACTCAGGGACACCTCAAAGGCTCAAACTCGTTTTAAATGTGTTGTTTGCAAGAGTAGTCACAAGATTTAATCTCAATGTATCAATAGAAAGTAATTGTAATATCAGTGAATCTTTTCTTATTTGAATCAATATAATGTTCATTTGGCCAAAAGGAATTGGATTTCATGGCTGGATTTTTTTTTAATTTTGTTTGTTCACATAGAGCTATGTTCTTTGATAGAAAATCGGGCTCTATAATAGGTAATAGAGCCCGTTTTCAAAACCGGGCTCTATTTGCTTTTCGAATAGAGTCCCTCCCCCTTTGTGCCCTCATGCAAAACCGGGCTCTTTGCACCTTTTCAACCGGGCTCTATGCCTTTTTTTGTTGTAGTGAAGGCTCAAACTCGTTTTATAGAATGATACTTGATATAACCCCAACGAGAATTCAAACTACAAAATATCTTTATTTCAAATAAGTGAGAATGTAACTTTTTTGGCCCACTAGAAATCTGGAAGGTTATGATTAAGATGGACATGATTAACCTGCTTCAAATTGTATCCTTCCCTCTTTATTTATAACGAACTCTCACAAACTACTTTCCTTCACAAAGCGATGTGGGATGAACTCCAGTTAATGTATGTTATGGTGTTATACTTGCACTAGTTTTAGTTCCCATAGTTTTATGTTGTTATACTGGCTATTAATGAAAGGTGACAATGACTTTGTTTATGTTTTAATCTAGTTGTGCAGTTGATGCTGATACATGATAAAAGATAGTAAAGCCCCTTTTGAGTAATATTGTCTGGTTGATTGTTCAACTTGTAGGGATTTAGTAATCAGCATTTGTAGCTGACAAAATTGGTAACGTGTAAGTGTCATAAGTAATGTTAAAAAGAAGATTAACATCGCGGACCATTAGGTTAGGAGGGAGGGGATTGGCCGGTTGGGACGCCGGGACGGAGTGGGAAGCTGTTCGGGCTGGCTTACAACCAAAAATCCTTCTTACAAGTGTTTTCCGAGCAGGAACAGGACATCGAGCATGAAAGAGTTGAACATCTTCAAATTTTTGGAGAAACATTCCCGTCCTCAATGGATCCATTAGATCTTATATCCAATCTGTTTTTGCAACCACATTCTATATTGTGAGCTTGTCAAATATTATTAAAAGCAATGGTCTGAATTTATGGCATGTTAAGGTATAGATAACTTTATATATTTAGTTCAACAATAAATTTATATTTATAATTAAAAGCTAGTCAAATATTTTAAAAGCGCTGAAAAACAAAATTTGAAGGCTTATGAAGTTAATAAAACTTATCTTATAAGCTTGCAAACAATGTTGCCCAAGGCTTTTGTGTATTTAAACATGCCTACTCTTAATTCTATCATTCCCTCCTTATTTATAACCACCTCCAACAAAACTACTCTCCTTCACAAAGCGATGTGGGATGCTCGTAATTCAAAACCCAATTGATTTTAAGCATTTTGTAAAACTATGTATTTGAATTTTTCTTGACCATCACGAGCACATGTGTAGATAACAAGGCTGTCAAAATTGCGAGTAAACTCGTAAGATCGTACGTGTTTACTAGCTAAGATCGTGTAGTATTGGTATAGGATCGCATTTGGGGTGAGATCGTATGTAAGATCGTGGAATCGCATGTAAACTCGTAAGATCGTCACTCGTTCCGAGTTCCCCCTCCTTTTTTTTTTTTGAAGTCAATCTCATTTGCTTATGCCTAAAAACAACCAAGTTTTACTAATGTCTAAACCACTAACGTATCATTTTGTACATAGATTATAGTTTATACCTAATTTTCTACTTTTTCCCAAATCAAAATTCAATAACAAATTAATGGTCTTCTTCTCATGATCTAATCACCCGAAGTAAAGATTTTTTTACAACTAATTGATGTTTTTTCATGATATTTTAAATCTTTAATGTAAACCTTTTCATTGTTACAATTACAAGAGCCTTGAATCCCTTGATAGTTACTTGATACATTAAAATTGTAAAACTAAAAGTCTAAAAGTGTTCAATAGTTAAATTTAGTATAGCAATAAATATATATTTATATTTAGATAAATATAAGCTAGTTAAATATTATACAAAGGCTCAGCAAAAGTACAAGCAAGCTTATGAAGTATATAAAACTTATGTTATAAGCTTGCAAACAATGTTGCCGAAGGCTTTTTGGTAATTAAACAAGCCTACTTTTAATTCAATCCTTCCCTCATTATTAATAACCACCTCCAACAAAATTACTCTCCTTCACAAAGCGATGTGGGTTGCTCAATTGTCAAAACCCAATTGATTTTAAGCATTTTTGAATTTATAGCTCGTCAAATTTGGTGTTTAAATTGGTAAGCTTGTTAAATAAAATAGAAACCATGGCCAAAATCCAAACATGCAAGCTTATAAAAATCAAATCATAAGCTAGCAAGCTCAGATGCTGATCATAGGCTTTTATAAATTCAACATGCCTACCTGAGAATGTGTCTATTCTCTTATTTTTATATCCACCTCCCACAAAGCTACTTTCCCTCACAAGGTGATGTGGGATGTTCAAAAGCCAAAACCCATTTGACTTTAAGCTACTTTCATTCACAAGTACATGTTTAGATAAACACTAAGAGAGGACGGTATAATAACGCTGAAACGAGCGTTAAACCTTAACGCGAGGGAGTTAGAGCCACGTTAACGCCCCAACGTTAGCAGCTTAACGCTGCGTTGAGGGGAAGGTGTTGGAAAATTTATTGCACTTGTGGGATTGTTCACACCTGGTTATGGGTAAGGAGGTACGGAGTGTACACCCATGAGGTCCCTTAACACCCTAACTTGACTCAATAGTGGTTAGTACTGCTAGTGTATTAGTTACTACTGATATTGTAGTAACTGATGGTTCCTACTGGTAGTGTTATGGTTCCTGCTGCTAGTGTAATGGTTCCTGCTGGTAGTGTATGGTTCCTGCTGCTATTGTAATGGTTCCTACTGTTAGTGTTGTAGTGATTAATTTGTAACAGCTTTGACTCATTTAAGTGGTTGTTATTATTGCTTTATGACCACGTTTAATTAGTCATGTAACCACTATTCCTATGATAATGGAGGCTTATTATGGGTGATTAATTGGCCGTTAATCACACATAATGTCCATTGATTAGGAGTGAGTATTCTCTATTATAAATAGAGAATGTCATCATCAGCATGAAATACTCTGAAACATACAATACCAAAAGAAACAAACTTAAAGCATAAACACTTGAAAGCAAAGGGTCATTGATTTGTGCCTAAATCAATCACATACATTTGGTCTTATCTCAAGTAGATATTCGTGATACCCAGGCATTATGGTCGAATAGTTTACTTTGGAAAGTGATTACACGATTCCAAGTGATATCCGGTAGCCACCTAGTGGTATTTGTATTTGCTACTGATTGTCTTTACCCTGTTCTGGGCGTATACCAACCAACTATCAAAGTAAACTATTTATGATAATCAATAGATGTTGCTGCAATGAAACATATGGCTTCAAACTTTGCCAAGCTTGATAAGTTTGAAGGGGTGGACTTTAGGAGATGGCAGAAGAAGATGCGCTTCCTGCTGTCCAGCATGAGTGTGGTGTATGTGGTAACCACTCCTATTTCTGATTATGGGGATGATGCTACTGTGGAGCAGATCAGGAGAAGGAGCAAATGGGAGAATGATGACTATATTTGCAGAGGTCTTATTCTCAATGGTATGTCTGATTCTCTGTTTGATATTTATCAGAACTTTGAATCTTCCAAAGAACTGTGGGATTCCTTTGATGCCAAATATATGGCTGAGGATGCAACAAGTAAGAAATTCCTTGTAAGTAATTTCACAAATTACAAAATGACTATTTCAAGACCAGTTATGGAACAATACAATGAACTTCTTGGTATACTTGGAAGGTTTACACAACACAATATGCACATGGATGAGGCTATTTCAGTCTCTTGTGTCATTGACAAACTCCCTCCTTCTTGGAAAGATTTCAAGCATACCTTGAAACATAAGAAGGAGGAGTTAACTCTGGTTGAGTTGGGCAGTCATCTGCGCATTGAGGAATCTCTCAAGGTGCAGGATAATGACAAGCCAAAGAGTAGCAATGCTACTGGTGCATCTGTTGTCAATATGGTGGAGCATAACAACTCCACCAGGTACAATGACAACAAAGGCAAACGTAAACATCATGAAAACACAAGCGCAGATCCTAACAAGAAGGCAACACCTACTTGTTGGAAATGTGGCAAATCTGGTCACATTAAAAGGGATTGCAAAGGTGTTAAGGTTGGTGGTAAAGCTAATGAATCAGGAAATAATGGTTCAGGGAGTGGTGGTTCTTCCAACTCACTGAAAGGTCAGAATATGGTTAATAAGTCTTTTCAGATTTATTATGTTACACACGTATCTGAATCTCATTATGTGCAGGATGATGATGTTGCGTGGTGGGTTGACTCTGGTGCAACTGTTCATGTGTGTAAAGATAGAAGTTGGTTCAAGACTTATGAGTCACTAAATGATGGTTCTATTCTTCACATGGGAAATGAGTCAACAGCCTTGGTGCATGGTCGTGGTTGTGTAGATCTTAGATTTAGTTCTGGAAAGATTGTAACTTTGTTTAATGTTATTCATGTTCCTGATATAAGGAAGAACTTGGTTTCAAGTAGTATTTTGAATAATCATGGATATAAACAAGTTATTGAGTCTGATAAATTTGTCCTTTCTAAGCATGGTGTTTTTATTGGTTTTGTTTATTATGTAATCAAATGTTCAGGCTTAATATTGTCACTGATAGTGTTAATTCTGCCTTTGTGACCACCACTGACCTGACTGACTCTACCCTATGGCATGCTAGACTTGGCCATGTACACTATAAAAGGATGCAAGATATGTCTAAGGATGGGTTAATCCCAGCATTTGATATGGACACTAAAAAGTGTAAAACTTGCATGTTGACCAAGATAACCAAGAAACCTTTTCAGGGTGTTAGTCGTGAGACTAAGCTCTTGGAGCTTATACACAGTGACCTGTGTGATTTGCATGCCACTCCCTCTTTGGGGAATAAGAAATACTTTGTGACATTTATTGATGATGCTTCTAGGTTTTGTTATGTCTATATGTTACATTCCAAGGATGAAGCATTAGATAAATTCAAAGTGTTTAAAACTGAAGTTGAGTTACAACTTGGGTCTTTGATCAAAAGATTAAGTACTGATAGGGGAGGTGAGTACATGGATACTCTGTATTTTTAGTTTGTTGGTATAATCCATGAAACGACTGCCCCTTATACTCCTCAGCAAAGTGATATTTCTGAAAGGAAAAACAGGGTGCTGAAGGAGATGGTTAATTCCATGTTGTCCTATTCAGGACTAAGTCAAGGGTTCTGGGGTGAAGCTATGTTAACAACTTGCTATTTATTAAATAAGGAACAAGGTTACCCCCTTATGAACTCTGGACTAAAAGGAAACCCAACCTGAACTACCTCAAGGTTTGGGGTTGTAGGGCTATTGTAAGACTCCTTGATCCAAAGCTGAAAAATTTGGGTGAAAGAGGCATTGATTGCATCTTTGTTGGATATGCTGAGCATTCCAAGGCTTTTTGGTTCTATGTTATTGAACCTAATGAATATGTTTCAATTAACTCCATAATTGAATCAAGGGATGCAAACTTTGATGAGAATAGATTCTCATCAGTCCCTAGACCAAGTCAAAGGATTCCTAATGGAACTCATGACACTGGTGTATCAAAGGTCCCTGATGAGGTTGTGGTTCAACAACCTGAACCCGTGCTCAGAAAGAGCAAAAGGGTCAGGACTCCAAAGTCATTTAGACCTGAGTTTCAATTATACTTAATTGAAGGAACAGGGGATGAGGTCTCTGACCAATACTCCTATTGCTTCATTGTTGAGGATGATCCCAAGACATTTGAAGAAGCAATGAAGTCCCAGGATATTGCTTTCTGAAAAAAAGCAATAAATGATGAGATGGATTCCATCATGGGCAACAACACATGGGTGTTGGTTGATCTACCACTAGGTTGCAAACCTTTGGGTTGCAAATGGATTTTCAAAATGAAAATGAAGGTAGATGGAACTATTGAAAAGTTCAAGGCTAGACTAGTCATTCATGGCTTTGAACAAAAGTCAGGAATAGACTATTTTGATACTTATGCCCCTGTGGCTCGTATCAGTACCATAAGACTGCTGATTGCTTTGGCATCAATTCACAATCTGATTATTCATCAGATGGATGTGAAGACAGCTTTCTTGAATGGTGAACTGGATGAGGAGGTTTATATGAACCAACCCCAGGGCTTCATCTTGCCTGGCAATGAAAACAAGGTGTGCAAACTGATTAAGTCTCTTTATGGACTTAAGCAGGCACCTAAGCAATGGCATCAAAAATTTGATGAAGTGGTTTTGTCTAGTGGTTATGTTCTTAACCAGTCTGACAAATGTGTATATAGCAAATTTGATGAATCTGGTAAAGGAGTCATCATTTGTCTATATGTTGATGACATGTTGATCTTTGGCACTGACCAAAATCAGGTTGACCTAACAAAGGAATTTTTGTCATCAAGGTTCTCCATGAAGAACATGGGGGAGGCTGATGTTATCCTTGGTATAAGGATTAAACATGAAAGTAAAAGAATTTCTATCTCTCAGTCTCATTATATTGAGAAGGTGTTGAGGAAATTCAATTAATTTGATTGTACTCCAGTGAGTACACCTATGGATACAAGTGAGAAGCTGATGCCTAATAATGGCAAGGCTGTATCTCAACTTGAGTATTCTAGGGTAATTGGCTGCCTGATGTATGCCATGACTTGTACAAGACCTGATATTGCATTTGCAGTGGGTAAACTGAGCAGGTATACTAGTAATCCTAGTGCTCATCACTGGCAAGCAGTTCAGAGGGTACTGAAGTATCTGAATGGAACTATGGATAATAGTCTCTCATATACTGGTTATCCATCAGTGTTGGAAGGTTACACTGATGCAAGTTGGATCAGTAACACTAAAGACAATTCGTCTACCAGTGGCTGGGTATTTCTACTTGGAGGAGGTGCAATTTCTTGGGCATCCAAGAAGCAAACTTGCACCACCAGTTCAACAATGGAATCTGAATTTGTGGCTTTAGCACCTGCTGGTAAAGAAGCTGAATGGTTGAAAAACTTGCTTCTTGAGATTCCATTGTGGCCTAAACCTATAACACCTATTTCTATTCGTTGTAATAGTGCAGCTACATTGGCTAAGGCTTATAGCCAGATGTACAATGGTAAGTCTAGACACCTAGGTGTTAGACATAGCATGATTTGTGAGCTTATCATGAATGGGGTGGTTTCTATAGAGTTTGTTTGATCTCAACAAAATTTAGCTGATCACTTGACGAAGGGATTAACTAGAGACTTGGTTATAAAGTCTGCTAAAGGGATGGGTTTAAGTCAAACCTAGTCACTGAATTCTAGGACACCCAACTCCCTCTTAATGAAACTTGGGAGCTGAGTTCAATGTGGAAAGCTGAACATTCAGTGTACTGGAGAACATGTTTTATTTTACATCCCAAGGTTGTGCTCAGAACTTGCTGAAAAGGAGAATGAAGTCTTTACATCCTAATGGTTAATTTCCTTGAAAAAGTGCTTGGCAGGAGCATGAATAAAGAGGAACCACCTATGTGAATGTTTAATTTTTTGTTTCTTCAGGGAGCTTTAGACTTTTGGCTCTTATAACATTTATGAACTTGGATATGGACACATGGCTTGTAAAGTGTCAGGAGCTGTTAAGTGTTTGAAAACTTGTGTGTATTTTATCTTCAGGTATTCAAATAGGTTGAAGGGTTCAATTCTTAGAACACCCTGATTCTCGAATATTTGAACGTGTAATGTACTAAGATGGAAATTCAATCCTCAGGATATTTTTGTTTATGCACATGTTTTGTTTAAATGTTTGTTTTTCTTGCAAAAGAAGTGAACTAAATTTGGGGAGGATTGTTGGAAAATTTAGTGCACTTGTGGGATTGTTCACACCTGGTTTTGGGTAAGGAGGTACGGAGTGTACACCCATGAGGTCCCTGAACACCCTAACTTGACTTAATAGTGGTTAGTACTACTAGTGTATTAGTTACTACTGATATTGTAGTAATTGATGGTTCCTACTGTTAGTGTTGCAGTGATTAATTTGTAACAGCTTTGACTCATTTAAGTGGTAGTTATGACTGATTTATGATCACGTTTAATTGGTCATGTAACCACTATTCCTATGATAATGGAGGCTTATTATGGGTGATTAATTGGCCGTTAATCACACATAATATCCATTGATTAGGAGTGAGTATTCTCTACTTTAAATAGAGAATGTCATCATCAGCATGAGATACACTGAAACATACAATACCAGGAGAAACAAACTTAAAGCATAAATACTTGAAAGCAAAGTGTTATTGATTTGTGCCTAAATCAATAACATACATTTGGTCTTATCCCAAGTAGATATTCGTGATACCCAGGCATTAGGGTCGAATAGTTTACTTTGGAAAGTGATTATACGATTCCAAGTGATATCCGGTAACCACCTAGTGGTATTTGCATTTTCTACTGATTGTCTTTACCCTGTTCTGGGCGTATATCAACCAACAGAAGGCAGTGAGGGAAAAAATATATATATTTCATTTTACCCCCCCCCCCCAAACGGCTAGTTTCAAAAAAAAATCAAACCCATTTTATTACCACTATAAATACCCAAATAAAACACCATTTTTTCACACTTCCACTACTCAATCCACTAAATCTTATACTTACAATTACTAAAATAAATGTCGGCAGGCAACAACAACGATGATACATTCATGAATCTTCTCGGTGATGGGTGGAATACCTCAAACCCGAGTTCATCTTCAAACCCCGAACGCGGGTTCATCTTCAAATGCCAACGTCTCTTTTCCCAACCCACTAGGCATGTTGCCAAAATCTTTTCCTACAACATCAACAATTTATGTTTTGGCAACAAAGTCAACAAAACACACTAAACACCAATTTTCAAAATCTATAATTCTCACAACACTCACAACATTCACAAACTGAAACACATGATATTCCCGAAACACCCACGTCTCCTCCAAAGCCCAAAAGTCGTGGTAAACGAAAGTCTAAAAATTCCAAAGACACTGAACCAATCTATGAGGATGACAAAAACTATGTAGCTGTTACGGAGGATCCGATGATCGGGCGTGCATAATGTTAGGAATTTTGTAATAGTGGGTTCCTACTGATATGGTTCATGCTGATAGACTTTACGTTTCTACTGATAGTGTGGTTATTGTGGATAGAGAAGTTGCTACTGATAGTTAATTTTGTTTCGGCGGATATGTAGTTTCCGTATATTTAGTATTTAGTTGTGATGTGCATGAGTTAAATTAGGAATAGATAATGCATATCTTTTGAGTGTTTTGCAAGCTGAAGAATTAGGGTTTCTTAGAGTATAAAAGAAACCAGCGTCTAGGTTTTAATGTATGTTTTTGAAAGAACATTGTTAGTAAATTAATATAGATCCATAGAGGATCAATCTTTGGTGTTTATTGTCTTGTTGAGTCTTGTGTTTATATTCCGCGTAAACATAATTCTAGCAAAGGTTCTCCATAGTATTCTTGTGATTACACAGGTTACCATAATTTCATTAAGGCTCATAAGATCTATCTGGGACTGAACCCAACAAGTGGTATCAGAGCCTGGTGAGAATCGTTCCAAGAAGATAATCATACTCTCTTTCACAAAACCCAAATCTCGCTCTAACAATGACATAATCAAAACATTCAGACTCTGAAAATGATGAGCAACCTCAGGGATCCAATACTCAGTCTACAATTCAACAGGTGGTTACCACCATGTCCAATAACAATGCTAAGTTCCCTTATCTGAAGAAGGACGAATATGACATATGGGCCATGAAGATGGAAAATTATATCTCCAACAGTGACATCCATCTCTGGAACATTGTTCTAAAAGGAAACAGTAAGAAGGCTACTGGAAGAGATTCTGATGGGAATGTGATAATTCTTCCAGCAACAACTAATGCAGAACAGATTGCACTTCAGAGGGAAACCAAGGCAAGGACTGCCTTGCTTCAAGCTCTTCCAGATGAACATATGAGTGACTTTTATCATCTTGATGATGCAAGAGAAATATGGAGAGCAATAAAAGCCAGGTTTGGAGGTAACGAAGAGTTTAAAAAAATGAGGAAGTCAATGCTCAAGCAGAGCTTTCAGGAGTTCTCAATTTCTGAAGAGGAAGGCATACACAAGGGGTATGACAGGTTTCAGAAAATCCTGAGCCAGCTAAATCAGATGAAGTCCAAACCTGACAATGAGGAATGCAATCTCAAGTTCCTTCGTGTTTTACCTTCTTCCTGGAGGCATGTTTCTCTCATACTCAAGGCAAAGGGAGGTCTTGATTATTTAAGCTTTGATGACTTATACAATAAGCTTAGATCTCTTGAAATTGATATTAAGGGTCATTCATCCTATTCTCCAACTCCAACACACTCAGATTTTGTTAGTGCTACCAGTGCTAACACAATGGTGTCCTATACTGAGAGTCCCACTTCTTCATTAGCAGCAACCAGACACACACACTTCTTCTACAAGGAAATCAAAGTCCAATTCTGTTATAGAGGATGTGCTTTACTCTTTTGTTGCTGAAACTGAAGACCAACAGCAATTGGTCTATGAAGATTTTGAACAAGTGGATAAATGGGATTTGGAGGAGATGGATCTCAAATGGCAGATGGCCATGCTTGCTGTGAAAGTCAACAGGTTTGAGAAGGGTTCTGGGAGAAAGTTTGATACAAGGGAAGAGAATCAGCCAGGTTTGACAGGAAGAAGATCAGGTATTTTGCATGCAACGAGGTGGGTCACTTTGCTATAGAATGCCCATATAAGAAGGGAAGTGACAGGAGAAGATATTCTGCATTCAAGATCAAGGAAGCTAAGGATCAGAAACCTAAAGCTTTGCTGTCCTTGGAGTCAAGGGTTGACTGGGATGAGCATGTGAATGAAGTTGAGGATGAAAATCCTCAGGTTGGATTGGTTGCTGATACTGCTGATGAGATTGCACTAATGGGTATCACTTCTCAGGTACAAAATTATATATTTGATTGTAATGCTAAATATGATGCTCTTAAAAGTGAATTTGATGATGTTAATGGCCAATATAAAGAATATTTTATTCAGGTCCAGGCCTATAAGAAAACTGTTAAATCTTTAGATAAACAAAAGGCCTGGTACCAACAAAATCAATTGGCTCTTGAAGAGAAAATTAAAGTTTTAGAAAGAGATTTGGAAAACGCCACTAACAGGCTAAAATTTAATAAGAAATAATATGTAAAGGTCATTGCTAAAAAAGAGGGTTTACAAGCTAATCTAGATTCAGAGGTGGCTAGGCATAAACCGTGGCAAGAACAGGCAAGAAACCTAGATAAACTGTGGAACAGTTCTATGTCTGTTAAAACTAAGATGGGATTGGGCTTCAAGGACTATATTGGTCCAGATGAGGTATATGCCCCCAATGAATATAGTGTTTTTAATCTTGTAACTGATGAAGAGGAAGATATATATAGAAAACCTGTTAAATTTCTAAAACAAGGTGACATGCATTATGTTCCTTCCTCAGTTAATGGTATTGTTAGACCACCTAACCCAGACTCAGACTTGGATGAACCACCTATGACGAATAGCCCAAATTCTGATGACTTATCTAACACTGGCAGTGAAACTAATGATTTTGTCTCTTGTTCTTCCAATAGGACCTCAGAGACCCAGTCTAGAGACTATGCCAGTTGTGGTTCAAGTGAAGAGTCTGCCTCTCCAAAGCCTTTTCCAGTTTATCAAGCCCCAAGAGTTGCTGTTAATGAATCTTCTTCAAAGACAACTTATTTTAAAAATATTTCATGCTCTTTTGATTCTGTTAAAAACAATTATGATTTTGGTTGTGGTTTGAATAATTTTGTTTGTGATAAGACTATTCCTGTGTTGAACAAGCATTTTAAGAAGAAATCATGTTTTGTTTGTGGTAGTACATTTTATCTTATAAAAGATTGTGATTTTTATGAGAAACAAATGGGTGTTTGTACTAATCAACAGAGACATAGACCAATATGGAGAGATGTGACCAAAATTCCTCCCTTTGTTCCCTCTGGAACACATATGAGGACTGGCATAACCAATTCTGCTAGTAGACCAGTTGCTGTTGGTAGACCCATTCCTTCTGGTAGACCAGTTCCTACTGGTAACCCAGTTTCTGCCGATAGACCATCTTCCTCATGTTGGAGAAGAAATGTTTATAGAACAGTGATCAGACCTACTAGCGCTTATTTTCAAAATGATTATAGGTCTGTTCATAATGACCCATTCATTAAAAGGGGGAAAGGTGGAATACTACTGTTAAGCCCTCAGCAGATTGCTCTTGGACATAAAATAGACCATCTTTTATGAAGGGGTCCAAGAACAATAGTGGATCTCATCAATCTGCAGGTTTTTCTAATATGGTCCACAAGGCAGGCTCAAGTCAGTGATGACTTGAGTCTCCATGTATACTAATGTTTTTTTTATAGTTTTAACTTGTAGGATGATCCTCATACAAATAAAGATTTAGATATTGTTGATAGTGGCTGTTCTAGGAGTATGACAGGGAACAGAGATAGATTGCATGATTTTGTATCTCTTCAAGGAGGTACTGTTAGATTTGGAGGAGGAGGTGGTAAAATTACAGGGAAGGGAACTATTAGAATTTCCAAGCTGGACTTTGAGAATGTGTATTATGTGGAAGAATTGAGAAACTTCAACCTATTTTTTGTGTCCCAAATCTGTGACAAGAAAAATTATGTGTTGTTCACTAATACTGAATGTCTTGTTCTTTCAAAAGATTTCCAGATTCCTGATGACAATCAAGTTGTTCTGAAGGTGCCAAGGAAACAAAATCTGTATACATTCAATCTCAATGAAGTTCAGCCTGCAGGTGACTTAGCTTGCTTGGTGGCAAAAGCATCCTTAGATGAATCTAATAAATGGCATAGAAGGATGGCTCATGTTAATTTCAAAACAATCAACAAGCTGGCAAAACTTGGGTTAGTTCATGGACTTCCTTCCAAGGTCTTTACTAATGAACACAACTGTGTGGCTTGTAACAAGGGAAAGCAACACAAGGCTTCCTATAAGTCCATTGTTGCTGCCAACACTATCACTGAGCCCTTGAAGCTTCTACATATGGATCTTTTTGGTCCTACATCTATCAGAAGCATTGATCACAAGTACTATTGTTTGGTGGTTACTGATGACTATAGTAGGTATTGCTGGGCATTTTTCTTGGGGACTAAAGATGAAACATTTCATATTCTTCAAGAATTTATTGCCCTGGTAGAGAATCAGTTGAATAAAAAGGTTAAAGCCATTAGGTGTGATAATGGGACAGAGTTCAAGAATGCCAAATTAATTGAGCTCTGTGCTACAAAGGGGATAAAAAGGGATTATAGCACTGCCAGGACTCCACAACAAAATGGAGTTGCTAAAAGGAAAAATAGAACCCTGATTGAAGCAACAAGATCTATGCTTGCTGATTCTAAGTTACCTACCATGTTCTGGACTGAAGCAGTCAGCACTGCTTGTTATGTATTGAACAGGGTGATGATAACTAATCCTCACAACAAGACACCGTATGAACTTTTGTCTGGCAAGATTCCTACCATAAGCTACTTTAAGCCTTTTGGTTGTCATGTGACCATCTTAAACACCAGTGATCATTTGGGCAAGTTTGAAGGGAAAGCTGATGAGGGATTTGTAGTAGGCTATTCTACTCATAGTAAGGCTTACAGAGTATATAACATCTCCACCAAGAGGATAGAAGAGACCCTGAATCTGAGATTTCTGGAAGACAAGCATAATGTCCAGGGAGCAGGTCAAGAATGGTACTTTGATCTTGACTACTTAACTGATCATTTGGGCTATACACGTTATAAACCTAATCTTTCTGCAGAACCACAAGCTTCCGAAACTAACCTTGCAGGTTCCTCAGATGATGAGTCAGATTCAGAATGTGATGAAAAGCTTATTGTTGTTCCTTCTTTTCCTACTAACCACTTTTCAGATACCAAGGCTGCAGTTTCTTCTGATATATCCACAAGTGATTTAGGCTATGCAGAAGAGCTTATAAAGCTTCAAAGACAAGAGCATGCAGCAAAGGATGATGCTGAAAAGCATGGTTATGAATTATCCAAAGAAACAGAGGAACTCTTAAGGCAGGCTACTCTTGAAGCCCGCATGAAGTATGATGCTGCTGATAATGTATCTGTTCCTGCTGGCAATGTATCAGATCCTGTTAGGTCACTAGTTTTACAACACAAGCTTATAAGAGAAGGGGATGAGGCGATTAAACAAGCTAAACACACACACACTCACGTATAATATGACCGGTTATGCAAAGAGAGTGAATGAGAGAATAACTTGAACAACCAACCTTCAAATGAAGGTTTACAAGAGGTATTTATAGGAGGGAAGCTAGGGCAACACTCCTAGTTCCCTTCCTATCCTTATTGGGCTTGGGTCAAGCTTATGGGCCTTCTACATAAGCTTGACCTTAAACAAACATAAAGGCCATAATAAAGCTACCTATTACATATGAAATATAAATACTTGAAATACTGTTTAGGAGTGATTCCAACAATCTCCCCCTCAAGTATATATGAATGAAAACGGTGAAGGCGTTGATGTAATAGTAGCTGTGACGTCTTCTGACATTCTTCTTTCTTGTGAGAAGAATTGCCTTGATTCGAACAATCTCCCGAGTGTAGAGAGATAGTTATCTTTGAACAGTTATGCTTTGACGTCATCATTAACTTTGTTCTTAGATCATTGTTCTTTGTGGTGAGAGTGATAGTATGTTGTTGTCTGCATCGGTCTGCCTCAGTTCTGCTTCGTTGCTCCAGTGTCTCCACGTCATTCTTCAACATGCTCACACGCTCTTTGACGTTGGAATTCAATACTGATGAAGTTCTTTAAGTCTTTAACTTTGTAGATTCTTTGGTTGACGAAGAATCATTCTGACGGTTGTGTTGCTTTTGAATAGAACTTCCATTAGTGATGATGTTGGCGTGAGCATGAGAAGAATCAGCACGATCATCCCGCTCCGGAGCTTCCATAAGAAGAAAACATTTCAAACGGTTAGTAATAAGCGGTTTCCGGCACTTACAAGTTTGAACTTCGAGAGTGTCAACAGCATAGTGTGAGGGCACAACTCTAATTCTTACAATGGCCGTTCCTGAACTGGAGTCCCACAAGTGAGATAACGCGATGTACCGAAGTACATCTACAGTTCAGATGAGTCGCTGAGGTACACCGGCGTCACCTCACGACTGTAAACCGTTTGAGACACACTCCGCGTAATCCACGGGGAGTTACCGAAGTGACCTGCTGACAGGGCTGTTTGATGTTGACCCTGGCAGGAGTTTCCATTCAATCACTGAGGATCACAGATGTGAACCTCTCATAAATGTTCTCGACAGATTGCTAAGATCTGTGAAGGACTTGATATGAACCACTGATGATCTTATTGTTGATCATCAAGTGATTAAATGTCAAGTGTTCCTAAGAGATCTTTTGATGAATCTCGTGGCTCTAGACTCAATAGTGCGTTTTGGTTTTCCTGAGCGGAGACTAGGGAGAGGGTCTCCTTCTTCAATACCAGCAATCTCTAGGAGAAAGCCGATAGTTTACGTAGGGTTCCCTGTGAGAATGAAACAAGCTTCTGTTGAGAGAAACTTGAGTGGATAAGAAGGTTTAGTGCATGCGTCACTGGGTCCATGACGACTTTTAATCTTCAATACCGGCGTCACTGAGTGACAACCAGTAGCATATGAATTGAACCTGGTGTCTGCCCTAAGTTGAATAATCTGGAGGGCTATTTCTTTTCACCCTTTTCTTTGCATTTCTTTTTAATTCTTCAACTCCTTCTTTCTCCGATTCTCATTTTCTCCTTTTTACAATCATACCTAAGGACTTCTAAATACTAACTATTTGTAGTGTCCTTGGGTAGATCCCTCCGGCTCTGGCGGATCATAGGACGGTTATTCCTAACCTTAGTCACCTTATAACTCCATGACTAACCTATGTTTGCCATTAAAACCACTGTATGAAAAAATGTCTCTCAAAGTGTTTGTGAATGAAAAACATTTTAGTACCACTGTTGAGATAAGATTTTGCATAAATACTCCCCCTCCACATGTGCTTAAGAGTTTTAACGGTTAAAATGCACAGTGAGGAAAGAGCGCACATTTTGAATTGATCAACTGAAGATAGACAATCCCCCGCGAGACACGGTTACGTTGCATAGTTAAAGAGTTACATTGTCAGCTTTTAGGTGACAACTAGCTCTAATAACTACCTTGAAGGTGTAGACAAACCTTGGAAGGTTGTCAAACCCGTCGGAGTTCATGTCTATCAAAAGTTTCTCGAATGGTACATTCTACTCAGACAAGTCCTTTGCGAGACACGTTTACATCACTAGCGAACTAGCTTGAAGTTATTACCCGTCCAGGACAAGTCTTTTCGAGTTACTAACAGTTAAGTATCGTCAATTCGTAGGTTAAGTCTGAGGTACACAGATTCATTTGCATTTTGTACAACATATTTCTTATCACACAATTTTCTACCCCTCAAAAATGGCATATTAAAGTGTCATTTTTGAAACGTTTGAGAATAAATATGACCATTTCGAGTGTTGCGGGAAGAATGACCACTGTGAACAATTTGTGAACAAAGTTTCAAATACTCCCCCTCAACAAGTGATATAAACGGTTGAGGTTTTGAAAGTCTTAAGGGAAAGTACTTGTTCTTTTGAGCAAAACCTTGAAAAATGAAAGGTTTGATAGGTTTTACTCAAAAGTAAGAAGCTTTCGCTCCTTTTATAAGGATTGTGGCACTGAAGCGTACCACAGGGTCCTTTCTTGACAATTACGGGTTGTACACTGTTATGTGTGCACAAGCCATTTTAGGGAAAAGATGAAATAAGCATGAAACAAATTAACCTTTCCCCAATTGACGATGTTCCAGAAATAGCTCCCCCTCGAACTGACAACTGTCTTTAGCAGATTTGAAACTTTGATGAAGTCTACATTTCCTCTAACTTTTGACGGTTTTAGTATGCAGCGGAATTTGTAGATGAGCAGTAAACCACACAAAGAAAATCTGACAAATTGCGGAAGATCCGTTCGAGGGTAGCATGCCAGAAATCAACAAGATCTTCTCACGTATGTAGATGCATCACACCAAACAAACCACGAAAGACGAAATGATACGACTTTCCCCTGAATGTTGTGGTCTTTCGGAATACTAATCACTGTGAATATGCAATAACTCGATGCCAAGACCGTGTGTGAGGCATCTTAACATCATATTTGGGTAACTTCACATAAGATAACCCGTGATAGTTGAGACAATAACACTGAATTAAGACGTTTGAACCTCAGATCGTCTCATTTCTCCGTCCAGTTTGAAGAAATTTTGGAGAGCATTGGGTTTTCGCAAGGAAGCACGTGGAAAAACGAAGAAGGAAAGGGACGCCTACACTCTCTCCCCCTCGATGTTTTCAATGAATCAGAATCATACACCACGTATGTTGATGATGAATTGAAGACATCGAAACCATGTATGAGGAGATAGTGAAACCATGTAAGTCCAAGCAATCGAACAAGTGTGAAGTACCATAATATCTCGAGAGAATCAACTGTTGACAAAAAACATCTATGTTCATAATGTTGATCATCAGCTGTGTCATTGTTGTTGGAAGCAGTTTGATTTTCTGTTATAGAAGATTCGGTTGTTGTTGTAGATTCAGGTGTATCTGAAATTAGAGTATTATCAGTTGTGCAGCGGAAACATTCGATACATCTGAAGCACGACTTTTGGCAGAATCTTTAACCAGAGGAGCAAGCAATGTTTCCATTTCATGACGATTAAGTACAATGGTGGAACAGCTGATGGATCATGATATTTTTGACGGTGAGAAACGGGTCCTACGCTGTTTTGCGGTAGGAGCCATTGCTGTTGTACCTGCATAGAAAAATAGAAGGGGGGGCAAGGAAGAGAAAGACATGGATCCCCAAGTGTAACTGGGTTCCAGGTGTTAGAGGCATAAAGATGTAGTGTCAATTATCTTCTTGACACCTGAACATGCTATTTTGATGATTTCCTTTCCTGCCTCACGGATGGATGTAGAGGGTATCACACTTGTTTTGGTGCAACTACTTAGTATGTTGCCTGTAGGAATCCACCTAAGACCAGCAGTTTTGAAAACTCTACCCGTTGGTATCCATCTAAGGTTAGATCTAAGGGATGTTGAAACTTCTTTTGGGAAGAATTTGCGTCCTATATGGATCCACCTATTAGGTTTCTGAAATTTTACGTTTAGAGCAACGGGTTTATTTCTAACTGTTTGAGTAAACTTAGGTTTTGGTTTGCTACTACAGGCAGTGTTCAGTAATACACTCGAAGGTGATACACTAGGTCGTGAACCTAAGATTCCATCCTTTTGGAGTAGTGCCCTTTTCCTAGCCTTTTCAAGATCACAGTTCTTGTACGCGTCATTTGAATCATATGAATCTTTACGTTTAATGCTCAATTTTGACACAGTGTTCGAACTAATCCTAGATTTGCCAGAAGTAGCCACTTGTACAGGTATAATAGAAACATGTTTAATAGAAACAGAAGCATTATTGTTGTGCCCGGAATGTGGAGTGACTGGTTTTGACAAATGATTATTCTCAACAACTTGGGAGGGAAACCGTGGTTTTGACGATTTTGAACGTTCAGATTTAAAAGCAGTTGGATGTCTAACAACTGATTGGTTTCTGATTGGTTTTAGAGACGATTTCCCCAAGATTGTTGGTTTTGCACAATTAGTATCCACACTCTTGTCAGTTAATCTTCTCAGTTTGTTTTGCAAAGCAACATGTGCAAGCCCCTTTGCTTGAAGTTGAGCCTTTAAATGCTCATTTTCTTTTACTAATAAATCCACACGATTACTTTGTTCATTTGAAAGCTGACCATTGTGTTCTGAGGAAAAAGATTTGTTTTGTAATTTAAGTTCAAGAGAGATGCAATGTGCCTCTAGTTTTGAAAAATCTTTATGAAACTGAGCAATGGTCTTTTTGAGAAGAATGTTTTCAGATTCAAGAGTTTGATTTGACGTTTCAGTTGAATTGTTAACAAGTAAGGGCTCAGACATGAGAAAGTTGTCTGGACATTGTGCAACATACTGGTCAACCTCTCCTTCATTACTGAATTCAGGTTGCTCAGTGTGTTGAATCGCATTTGCAGGCAGAATATGATCAACAGTAGATTGTACCTCGACCATCTGTTCTATGTCAGTGTCATAGGTGGGTAAGATATCTTCCTCAACCATTTGTTCTTCGTCACAGTTAGGCTCGGTGTCGTAGTTAAGTATGATATCTTCTCCAGATCTGCTGCTGTCATGCTGCTTTTCCAATGCTACAACCTCATTGTCCGCATTACCGACCGATGCAGTACTCACAACATTCTCAACGTCCATTTGAGCATTACTTTCATGTACAGCAACTCTTGCACCTTGTACGACTGCGGGATATTGGGAATTAGATGTTGTCTGACGCTTGAAGGCCAGAGATATAGCCATGAATCCTTCTTGCAAAGCCACAAATGGATCTTTATGATCATAATCCATTTCACTTTCCTGCAGAAGAATCAAAGAGAAGAAAAGGTGCGAAGACGATATAGCACACAGAAGGCCGATATAGTAAATTTCAATTTCCCTCCAAAAATAATTTTGAAAAATTTTGACTCTCAAAATTTGAAATTCACTATAAAATTCAATTCTAAGGTTGCAGGAAAAAATTGAGTTATGACAATTTTGACGCCAAATTTTACCCGAAAATTTTGAATTTGGGCCCAAAAATTTGAATTTTTGACCAAAATTTTCACGGTTAAACCAAAATTTGAATCTCGCGTAAAAATTGAACGTTTAGTCTCCTCGAAAAATTAAATTTTACTCAACTTTTCCCGCCAAAAAGTTGTGTTGATGGATCTTTGTAGTCGAATGAACCTTTGTAGAAGAAGTGTCCTTAGGCGTAGAAATCACAATAATCCAAAGTTACGCGTAGAAATCACTTAATACCACTTATGCGTAAAGACACCAAAGTTACGCGTAACAAGAATAGTTACGCGTAGAATTTAGCTTACGCGTAAGCAGGAAAAAAGACTAAAGTTATGCGTAAACAGTAAGTTAGGCGTAGAAAGTTAGGCGTAGGATTACCTTATGCGTAGGACTAGGTCTACGCGTAAGATGAATCTTAAGCGTAAGATTTTCTACGCATAAGCTTTATGCTTAAGCGTAAGATTAGGGTTTTATCCCAAGTGATCTTTTACACTATCACAGTGCAAAAGATATCCAAAGTCGACGTATTTTCAGACTTATCCAAGTAAGAAAACACGGAATAAACCACGAAACTGAAGATCAAGCCAAGAACAAAGTTACGCGTAGTCCTACTCGTATAACTAGGGTTTTGATACGCGTAATCCTACTCGTAAGAATGATTTTGTCCAAAGATGTTTCTAAACCAGTTTTTGTGTGATGAAATAGCTTCAATAACACCAAAATAACACAAAAGTGTGAAACTTGATGATCCAAAGCACCTAAAACAGTTACGCGTAGGATAACACTTTCGTACAAAAACAAGCTTAAAAATAAGGAAATACACGTAAAGTTCCAAACTTTTTGCCAAAAACCAATAGTTTAACACCTAATAACGTTGAAAGTACAAGAATCTTGGATTCAAAAGTGTAAAAAATCAGTTTTTAAGCGTGACCAAGTTTAGGAACCGGTGTTACGCGTAGGACCAAAACCCACTTCAAACACAACGATTCACTCAACCTGGCTCTGATACCACTGTTAGGTCACTAGTTTTACAACACAAGCTTATAAGAGAAGGGGATGAGGCGATTGAACAAGCTAAACACACACACACTCACGTATAATATGACCGGTTATGCAAAGAGAGTGAATGAGAGAATAACTTGAACAACCAACCTTCAAATGAAGGTTTACAAGAGGTATTTATAGGAGGGAAGCTAGGGCAACACTCCTAGTTCCCTTCCTATCCTTATTGGGCTTGGGTCAAGCTTATGGGCCTTCTACATAAGCTTGACCTTAAACAAACATAAAGGCCATAATAAAGCTACCTATTACATATGAAATATAAATACTTGAAATACTGTTTAGGAGTGATTCCAACAGATCCTACTGATCAGGATGCTGCTCATGCCAATTCTGCTGGTAATGGGTCTGTTGCTGCTGATGGAGCTTCTGCTGATAGTGTTCTTGTTCCTTCTGCTAGTGATGTTGTTCCCGCGGTTCCCTCTAATACTCCATCTGTTGATTCTATGGGTTTCGATGATTCTCCCACCAGATTTTCAACTCCATCTGATTTAGCCAATTCACAATATACAAGCTCTGAACTGGATGGCATTCATCATCTGTCAAGCAGAGGCATTTTTTATTCTTCTTCTTATGATGATGACTTTGGTCCTACAATCACTAATCTGGCAACATCAGTAGATGTTAGTCCTAATGTCACCGAAAGGATTAACACAGTACATCCACAATCTCTAATCAATGGTGATCCTACTTCCATTGTGCAAACTAGAAGCAGGGTCAAAAAGACAGGTTTTGGTGAATCTGCATTCCTCAGTTACATTCAGGCTCAACATAGGAACAATCACATAGACTATCATCATTGTCTATTTGCTTGCTTCCTCTCCCAAGTTGAACCTACCAGTGTTGCACAAGCCTTAGCAGATGAAGATTGGGTAGCTGCTATGCAGGAGGAAATGCAATAATTTTTAAATCAGAATGTTTGGGAGCTTGTTCAATTGCCTCCTGGAAAGTATGCAATTGGTACAAAGTGGATTCTGAAATGTAAGAGAGATGCAAGGGGGATTGTGGTGAGAAATAAAGCTAGGTTGGTTACTCAAGGTCACAGACAAGAAGAAGGGATTGATTATGATGAGTTTTATGCTCCAGTTGCAAGAGTAGAAGCTATCAGACTCTTATTGGCTTTTGCATCTTACATGGGCTTCATGGTATTTCAGATGGATGTAAAAAGTGCTTTCTTGTATGGTGAAATTGAAGAAGAGGTGTATGTCACTCAGCCAAAGGGATTTGTAGATCCACACAATCCAGATATGGTCTACAAAGTAGTTAAAGCACTCTATGGGCTACATCAGGCACCTAGAGCTTGGTATGCTAGGCTCTCTTCATTCCTGCTGAAACATGGTTACAGGAGAGGTGCTATTGACAAGACTCTCTTTATCAGGAAGACCTCCAGGGATATCATTCTTGTTCAAGTGTATGTGGATGACATTATCTTTGGTTCTACCAAAGAAGCTTGGTGCAGGTAATTTGAGGAGTTGATGAAGAGTGATTTTGAGATGAGTGCTATGGGTGAACTTACATTCTTTTTGGGCCTTAAAGTGCAACAGAAATCAGATGGTATTTTCATTCATCAGGAGAAATATGTGCATGACATCCTCAAGAAGTTTGATATGGAACTGGTTAGGACTGCACTACTCCTTATGAAGCACCAAAGCCTAAGTCAAATAATGAACCAGATCCTGCTGTTAATGTTCACCTCTACAGATCTATGATTGGTTCCCTCATGTATTTGACTGCCTCTAGGCCTGACATTATGTTTGCAGTCAGTGCTTGTTCCAGGCATCAGGTCACTCCTTTGACTTCCCATTTGACTGCAGTCAAGAAGATTTTCAAGTATCTCAAGGGTCAACCTAGGTTGGGTCTTTGGTATCCTAGAGAATCTCCATTTGACTTGGAAGCTTATAGTGATAGTGACTATGCTGGTGCAAACTTTGATCGAAAATCTACTACTAGGGGTTGTCAATTCTTGGGAAGGAGGTTAATCTCCTGGCAATGCAAGAAGCAGACAATTGTGGCTACATCTTCTACTAAGGCTGAATATGTTGCTGCTGCTAGTTGTTGTGGTCAGGTACTTTGGATTCAAAATCACGTATTAGACTATGGGTTCAATTATATGAACACTAAGATCTTTATTGACAATCAAAGTACCATCTGCATTGTTAAAAACCCATGTTTTTCATCAAAGAACTAAGCACATTGAAATTAGACACCACTTCATCAAAGATGCTAATGAAAAACACCTTATTCAAGTGGTTAAAATACATACTGATGAAAATGTAGCTGATTTATTAACTAAAGCTTTTGATGGTCCAAGGTTTCAATATTTGATTGTCCATATAGGCATGATCAACCCTTGATTGTTGTGTTTGAGGGGAGGATTATGGCCTAAGGGAAGGATTTTAGTTGTATATTTTTGCATATATTTTGTATATATTGTGTAAATATTTGTAGATACTTGTCTTGTATATTTTGTGTTCTACTAACCATCTTGCAGATCAAGTATCAAACAAACACTCAGTGGGAACAGATAACAAATGATTAAACTTAAAGCATAGAAGTCTTATTATTATTGATAAAACACTGCATTCTAAGATGCAGTGGGAACAGTACAAGACTCTCTCATTCCTACTGATGGCTACATTAAGACTCAAACATAATAAGCTTCACACAATACTCCTTCAGACTCCAGCTTCAATCTTTAAGGCCTCCTCTCTGGCCTCCTGTTTCCCCACTCAGGCATCTTGTGGTGCTTCTTACCCCTTCTGTTCATCCAGTCCCACACTGGATTGGCAGGGAGACCAACCACTGTAACCTTTTTCTCAGGGTTAGAAGTGGAAGGTCTTGGTCTTGAGGATGAAGGAGGTGGCACAACAGCAAGAGGAGCAACATTTAGTGGCCTGAAGATGCATCTATCTCCTCATCAGTATCCGTATTAAATGCATTGAGCTCAGAACTGGTCATCTCAAACTCCACATGGGGAGGAGGATTGGGGAGATCTTCATCTGAAGAGGTATAGGCAAAGGATTTAATGTTTGGGAAGGTCAGAATGAATGGAAGGTTTATCAGTGGAAGTTTTATCCTTTATCCACTGTTCATATGGTGCAGACATGGGATGGATTGTATCTCTACATGTTTTCTGATTTGCGTTATCCACTCTCTGTGAGGTTAATGGAGCACATGCTATCTAATAAGTTGGTTTTCTCTACTGCTCCAGTTGGAAATGATATGGAAAATGCAGAGCGATTGGTAAAAAGCATTAAGGGTAAACTTATTGAGGTCTTTGCTGATTCATCTACATAAACTTGGTATGTTGTTATTATATATTTATTTCTTTTATTGTGTTTAAAAAAAAGAAAAAAAAAGAAAAAAAAACTTGTATATATATTGTATGTTTACTAACTTTCATCTTTGAGGATCATGTTGCCTGGTTGTGGTTCATATATGGTTTTTAACTCACCATGTCTTCAGTGACAAAGGGTTAACTTGATATGGGGGTACGGCTCTAGTGAGTATTCTCAAATCCATTGATAGTTGCTGATTTACTAAAAAATTAGAGGGTTATCAATGTACCCTGGTCTCACACACCAAACATTGGCTACTCCATGAGCAAACGGCTCTGGTAAAGAGACATCAAATCTGTTGGATGGTTGACAACTTGACAATAAGTTGTATGGTGCTCAACTCACCCTATCCTCATAGATGAAAAGTTGGCTAGCCCACAAGTTCATGACTTGTGGTAAAGGCAGTGGAATACCATGGCTAGTCCTGAGATAAACGGCTTCAGGTAAAGACATATCAAATCCGTTGATGGCTGTAATGGTTTGCCAAAAACCATTAGGGTTCTACAACTCACCATTGATTCACGTTCTAAGTGTTGGACTGGTTACTAGTTCACCAGGGGGATGCCATGATTCCACTCAAGAACTAGCTAGCCCAAGACTGAGTAGCTACCTGGTAAAGGCTTATCAAATCTACTCTGGTTACTGATGTTGTTGGAGGTTCGTGATGCTGCTGATCTAGGAAGTTGCTGTTGGAATTCTGGTCTTCATTACTGTTCTGGTGGTTCTAGGTGTTCTGCTGGATGCTCCTCTTGTTTCAGTTGCTGTTTATGGTCAATCCTCTTGCACGTTCAAGATCTATCTAGAAACTTGAAGTTAACCAAGTCAAATTCAAGTTTAGGGGAGGATTGTTAGGAATTTTGTAATAGTGGGTTCCTACTGATATGGTTCCTGCTGATAGACTTTACGTTTCTGCTGATAGTGTGGTTACTGCGGATAGAGCAATTGCTACTGATAGTTAGTTTTGTTTCTGCGGATATGTAGTTTCAGTATATTTAGTATTTAGTTGTGATATGCATGAGTTAAATTAGGAATGGATCATGCATATCTTTTGAGTGTTTTGCAAGCTGCAGAATTATGGTTTCTTAGAGTATAAAAGAAACCAGCAGCTAGGTTTTAATGTACGTTTTTGAAAGAACATTGTTAGTAAATTAATATAGATCCATAGAGGATCAAGTCTTTAGTGTTTATTGTCTTCTTGAGTCTTGTGTTTATATTCCGCATAAACATAATTCTAGCAAAGGTTCTCCATAGTATTCTTGTGATTACACAGGTTACTATAATTTCATTAAGGCTCATAAGATCTATCTTGGACTGAACCCAACACATAAGGATATGATACGTTTTGACATCGTGTCAGAAATGAGTTCAATAGACTCAATTTTCAACGACGCTCCACGGATATGATAACAAGCAAATGGAAAACGTTGAACCGTGATTGCACAAAGTTCAACACGTATTTCAAATGTGCGCAACGGAAACAAAGTAGGGAAAGTGAGATGGATGTCCTCAAACGGGCGAAGCAAATGTATCGTGACGAGCACAAATCCACGCCGTTTGCTCTCGATGATGCTTGAGAGGTTTTGCGTAAGCATAAGAAATGGGACTCGCCGGATCCGGTTGATTTAACCGGATATGTCCCAAGCCAAACAAATAAGGCTTTGTTTGGTCATGATGAACAACCACGCCCCATGAAAAAAAAAGTGCTTCCGAGAAAGCAAGATCCGAGAGAACGACAAGTACTGGGGGAGCGAGCACCAGAGGAACGAGCTCATCAAGCCAATTCACCGAAACTATGACAAACGACTATCGTATCAAACGTGAAACCGCCCAAGCGGCGTATCGGGCCCCCCAAGTCCAAGATGAAATGATTACAAGGTTGGAAGAGATGAAATTCTTGATGATTGACACTTATGGCAAAGATCCAAATGTCGTGGCTTGGATCAATGAAGAAAAAGACCAAATCATCAAAAAATATAACTTGCAACCTCGTCACTAGATTGTATTTTCGTTATTTTCTTTATGTTGTAGTTTAATTTGCAGTGTGTTTTTTTATTTCGTTGTAACCTTTTTTTTTAATTTAGTATTGTAATATGTTTTCGAATTAATGATATGTTTTTTAATAAATGAAGTGTTTGTTTTAGTTTAGGGGTTGAATTTGAAAATACCAAATGTTAAACTTTAACCTAGGAGTGTTACGATAAAGGGTGTTTTTTTTGTGAGTTAAGGTGAAATGTTAAAGTTGATGTGGCGCTGACGTGGCAAAGGTTAAACCTTGACCTAAGGTCACCACACCTTAGGCTCTATCTAATGTATTTTATGATGTTATATTGAATGTTTGTAATGGAAGGTACTCAATCCGCACCCATGAGGTTTAAGTTAGACATATTTGCGTGTCTAAGCATATTATCGAAAGCCTTGTAGGTTGTGGTTTTACTCAATCTGCACTGGAAGCTCTTTTTTCCAAAAGTGAGTAGTCATGTATAAGGAATGGATGGTGCTTGTACTTCACGAGTTGATTGTCGAATGCTTGTACTTCACGAGTTGTTATATACTTGCACCAATTTTGTTTCCCATATTTTTATAACTGTCTTTAAGTAATTGTGACATTTTAAAACATAAGTTACTGATATAAATTGATGGATTCCTATAAGTTAAGAATTACAAAAACTTTGGAAAGTATGAAAAAGCAGAGAAGATACTATGAAGTATAATGAGCACAATTTTTTCTTATAAGATGTTATGTTTCTTATAATTGGTTTCCACTTCTTTTTTGCATATATGTAAATTTCTGAATTATATGCTAGGTCGTTCGGTTCTTGAGACTTGTAGATCCAACATGTCGGACCGGTTGAACCACCAACCTGATAGGGCGATAGGACGCCTAGTCTGATGCCTGGACCGACTATTAAGACTGTATATGGTAATTTATTTCTTCTTACTAGTTGCAAATAGGAATACAACTTGGTGATCAATACTAAAGTTGTACAGTTTTTAAAGATTAACATACTCAAATCGAAACACCTTTGTTGCTGCCAAAAAGTCTGTAAATAACGGTATCATGTCCAAGAAGACTATAAAAATCATGTAACTGGAGGAAACGGTTCGGTTTCAACTAGTTTCTTAAGTAATATAATATGCATTCACGGATTAAATGTATTTTGCAAGACATAGTGAAAAATATACAAGGGTGTCCTTTTCAAACAAGTTGTGTTAACCTTTTGAACTATATCATCATATATGCTCATTTATCATCATGTATCAGCATCAATCCCATCGTTAGTCTACAACATAAATAAAATCACTAACTTGAACATCATTAATAAAGAAACATACATGTAAACACAATGTTGCAAAAATCGTGAATTGGTAGTCGGGCGGTCGACCACCCTGCAGCGAGTAATCGGTCAAGTCGGGATTAATCGGTGATTAATCGGATTGGCATTTCCTGCAATTTTTTGGTATTTCTAGAGACGAAACTAAAAATCTTAACCGATTCCAAGCCTGCTATGTTTCCAAACCTCTATAAAAGGCTCCAATTCAGATTATGATGCCCATAGTGCGTTATAAGTGAAATATACGATCCCAAAATTAAGTAGAATGCCTAAATTATTATTTTTTTAAAATGACCGATTTGCCCGATTCGGTCGATTTTTGACCGATTCGGCCGATTAATCGGTCGATTTGGCCATTTTTTTACTGCTTAGTGTCATTTTTTTTCCTAGGCCTATTTTTCGACCGATTTTCAAAAATCGACAAGGTACTCGGCCGATTAACGATTAATCGGCCGAGTTGACCGATTTTTGCAACATTGTGTAAACATAAAACCTCATATTAATCAATTCTCATCGACACCTGCAAAATTCAACACACCTTAAACATACACACCATCCCATAGGTACGTATATGTGTGTGTGAAGTATATGCAAGGACGGACCCAAGATTTTTAAGAGGATGTTGCACAAAAGAAATGTTGGGCTAACTAAAATTACACCGTAAAAACGAAAGTAGAAAAAAAAATTAAGGGTTGCACATACCACAAAAATGACAGTTTTGAAATCTTTTTGCACTTCGTAACCTAAAATCGGATGTAACCCATACCACACCCGACATACATCCGGGTCCGTCCATGAGTATATGTATACCTTTTTCGGTCAAAAGTATTTATAAACATGCTCAGATAATTGTTATGGGGATTTACGAATTAGATTTGAAAACATAATCATAGTTACTAATTATATTTCTGTAAACCAATTGGGTGACCCAGTGGTAAAGGCTTAGCCTCTTAGGACGAAAGTGTCAACAGGTCTTGGGTTCGAACCATGGGGAGAAAATTAATCCTCCATTGGCCACGGAGGTTCACCTGTGATGACTCCGGGCTATTCAAAAGGGTAGTCGCCCTGGGATTAGTCGGCTCGCAATTTCGAGTTGAAAACCCAAGTATACCAACAACAACAAAAATTATATTTCTGTAACAAGATCATTCTCAATATAAATTTATTGGAAAATAAAACATACTTTTTCTCCTTCAAGGTTTTATTCTTAGAACTTCAATGACCGATAATGTCGCGATTCTTCTAAAAATATTGATTTTTCAGCTTTTTAAAACAACTTTAATTAATCATTCAAGGTTTATACTCAGAGACGGAGCTATAACAAAATATAACTGTATGCACAAAATCTTTTGAATCGTAATACTGGAAACACATTTCAAAGGACCGGGTGCATTTAAGATGCATTTAGGAAAAATCAGTGTTTTTTTTTTCAAAAATTAACATTACATCGAAAAAATCCATGGGGTTCCCGGTAGGGGTGTCAGTAGGGTCGGGTTGACCCGACCCGAACCCGATAAAGCCTATCAGGTCAGGTTAAATCGGGTCAAGAAATCTTGTCGGGTGGTTTTGACCCGAACCCGATAACCCGATATAGTTATCGAGTCGGGTTAGGGTTGAATTATTTTTCTTATCGGGTTAACACGATAAGACCCGAAAAATGCTATTTATTTCTTTTTTTATAAAAAATCTTGTAAGCCAAATTAGTTTTTGCATTACATGAGACAACAAATACATTAAAGATGGTATAATATAACAGTTTCATTCATGTGTCTAAAACTATTGTAAATTTCAGTGATTATGTGACAACAAATACTTTCCGGGCTCCCGCAGGAATCCCCTAGCTCCGTCCATGTTTATACTTAAATCAAGTCAAACTAAAAACAATACCAGCGTACACACAAGATCACTTAAGGTACTAAAAGAGCTGAAATAAGATCAATCAAAATTTATAAAAATAATACTATGATTAAGCAAAAAAGTACCGCAGTGTTTAAACACAACAAACACAACTAAAGATAAACGAGTTTAATCAAATATTCAAACAAACCTAAAAAACAAAAAAAAAACAAAAACAAAAGTCATAAAAACATAGAACAAAAGCATAAAATCTTCCACACTCTAAGCCACACCGACAGCAATTGATCCCGCAACATTATATAAATAAAAAAGTACTAGCAAGAAGCAGACAAAGTACATGATAAGTTATTTCGACAATAATTTTTTGTAAATATTCAAAACAACACATACGTATCTATGCATGAATCAAAAGGAAATGATTTACGAGAAACATAAATGCTAAAAAAAATGTTTTTGGTTATGATTCGTGTTTACTTTTGTAACTCATAAAATGAACTATTGACTATATCAGTAACTTATGTACTAAAATCAATTGTGTTTCGACTTTAATGCATCCCACATCGCCTTGTGAGGGAAATTAGCTTCGTGGGAGGTGGTTATAAACAAGGAGGGAAGGATTCAATTAAAAGTAGGCATGTTTAATTCTTTGAAAGCCAATGGCCGACATATATGTTTGCAAGCTTATTATTTGAGTGTTTTTAAGTTTGCAAACATGTATGTTGCTTGTTGGTTTTTATATTATTCGACAAGCTTACAAATTTATAAATAAAGTTATTAAAACATTAACACACCATAAGTTACAAAATGCGCTTAATGAACACAAGCTTAACGATGCTTGGAACTTACATGAACAACACATGAACTTGGAAGGGTTTATGGCGAAATCCATTGCGAGCAGTTTTCTTGCAACTTTTGAACAAAGTCTGGAGCTCAAGTGGCTAGCTTATGATATGGTACAAAATGTTAACACAACTTGTTAGAAAAGGACACCCTTATATACTTACCACTATCTCTTGCAAAATACATTCAATATGTGAATGCATATTATATTACTTTAGAAACTAGTTGAAACCGAACCGTTTCCTCCAATTACAAGATGTTTATGGTCTTCTTGGACATGATACCGTTATTTCCAGTCATTTTTGTTGCAACAAAGGTGTTTCGAATTATGAGTATGTTAATCTTTAGAAACTGTACAACTTTGGTGTTGATCACCAAGTTGTATTCCTATTTGTAACTAAAGCACTTGTAAGAAGAAAACAGATTCCAATATACAAGAATTATGGTTTTAGTAGTCGGTCCAAGCATTAGACTAGCCGTCCTATCAGGTCGGTGGTTCAATCGGTCCGACATGTTGGATCTACCAGTCTCAGTAACCGAATCGCCTAGCAGATAATTAAGAAATTTACATATGTGTAAAAAATGAAATCGACGCGCTTATAAGAAATATAAAGTCTTATAAAAAAAAATAGTTTGCTTATTATACTTCATAGCATTTTCTCTAGCTTTTTGTACTTTTCAAAGTTCTCGTATTTATAATGTAGAATTTTAGAGTAAAATGCAGAAATCGTCCCTGTGGTTTGCCCAGATTGCAGATTTCGTCCCTACATTTTTGAAAGTGCAGGCGGCCTCCCTGTGAGGAAAAGTTGAGTTCATTTTCGTCCCTGGCCAAATTGAAATGACTGAAATACCCTCGTCTTCATCCCCTTTAACTTTACAGGGACGAAATATACAATTTGAACAAACCACAGGGACCATTTATTTTTTGTCGAAATTTCTTTTCAAAAATAATTTTTTTCCGAAAATAATTTTATCAGTTTTCATCGTTTTGTCCGTTTTTCGTACTTTTTTTTAGATTATTGTCTTTTTTATCCATTTTTCTTACGTTTTGTCTATTTTTATTCGTTTTTGCTCGTTTTATCCGTTTTTTTCCATTTTTGTCGGTGTTTCTTACATTTTGTCTATTTCTCTTACGTTTTTGTTTGTTTTTGTAATATTTCATCATTTTGAAAAAAAAAATTCCAAAAAAGACGGTAGAATTTTTTCGCAAATTTGAAAAAAAAATTCCAAATTTGCGAAAAAATTCTACTTTTTTTTTGGAAATTTTTTTTTCAAATTTTTTCAAAACTTTTTTCTTTTTGAATTTTTTTTACGTTTTTGTTTGTTTTTTTTAATATTTCATCATTTTGGAAAAAAAAATTAAAAAGAAAAAAAATTTGAAAAAATTAAAAAAAAATTAGAATTTTTTCGCAAATTAAAAAAAAAATCCAAATTTGCTATAAAATTCTACTTTTTTTTTTGGAATTTTTTTTTTTTCAAATTCTTTCAAATTTTTTTTCTTTTTGATTTTTTTTTTCAAAATGATGAAATACTACAAAAACAAACAAAAACGTAAGAAAAATAGACAAAATGTAAGAAACACGGACAAAAATGGAAAAAAATTGACAAAAACGGATAAAAACAGGAAAAAACGAATAAAAATAGACAAAACGTAAGAAAAATGGATAAAAAACGGACAATAATCTAAAAAAATGTACGAAAAACGGATGAAAACTGATAAAATTATTTTCGGAAAAAAATTATTTTCGAAAAAAATTATTTTTAGGTAAAAATAAATGGTCCATGTGGTTTTTCAAATTGCGATTTAGATCCTGTAGAGTTAAAGGGGATGAAGACGAGGGTGTTTCAGTCATTTCAATTTGGCCAGGGACGAAAATGAACTCAACTTTTCCTCACAGGGAGGCCGCCTGCACTTTCGAAAATGTAGGGACGAAACCTGCAATCTCGGCAAACCACAGGGACGATTTCTGCATTTTACTCAGAATTTTATAACTCATAAAAAAAGAGCTATCGACTTATATCAATAACTTATGTTATTCAATGTCACAATTATTTAAAGACATTTATAAAATAATGAGAAATAAACTAAGAAATAATTACATGTTTGGTCTTTATGGTTTACCCCAAATAACAGGTTTAATCACTAAGTTGTTTTAATTACACCACACATATCTATTTTTGAAACCTGTTGCCCATTTAGTCCCTATTTAAAAAAATTGGGATCATTTGTGTAATTATTTGTATTACACGGGTAGTCCCTATTTCCCATAATAGGGACTAAATGAGCAACATGTTTCAAAAATAGGTATGTGTGGTGTAATTAAAATGACTTAGGGACTAAACCTGTATTATTTGAGTAAATCATAGGGACAAACATTATGTAATTTGTCTAAAACTAATGCAAGCATAACATACATTAATTAGAGGGTTTTTGGCTAAACTTATGAGTTGGGCTTATTCTTATGTTATATAAGCCGTTTATGACTTATATATCGTAAGCTCATAAACCCAAATTGAATTGTTAGATTAGCTTATGTTTGATAAGTTGATTATAATATAAGCTTAACCCCACTTAAAAAAGCCACACTTTTAGAACTTATCAAAAACCCTTTATATAAGCTCTTTATACGCCAATAAGCCAATTCATCTACGCTTAGCCAAACACTTAATTTAAGCTTATTTGACACATATAAGCTAATAAGTTTATAAGTCCATCATATAAGCTTAGAAAAACACCCTATATTCAATCAAACAATTGAAATCACTATGAAAGTCATTGTTTGATTCCCATTAACGTATACCAAACGAACCTTAAACATATAATCGTAATGGTTAAGATAAACTCAAATACACCCGTGTACCACAAAATGCTTAAGATCAATTGAGTTGTGACTTTTGGGCATCCCACATCGCCTTTAGATGGAAACTGGCTTTTTGGGAAGTAGTTATAAATAAGGGAGGAAAGAACTCATTTTATGATAGGCATGTTAAATACTTTAAAAGCCTATGAAAAACATAAGGCAGGCTTAAGATATTATTTTATAAGCTTGTTAAGTTTTTGTTCGTAGGTTTTTTTAATATTTAACAGGCTCATAATTATATGTATAAGTTTTTATGAATTGAATATTTAAAGTTATCCTGACCTTAATACGCCATAAAATTTTGACTGCTGCTTTTCTAATATTTGATAAGCTTGCAATATTAAATGCACAGCTTGTAAGAGGAGATTGGATTTGAGATCCAACGGATATGTCGATGACAAGAATGTTTACTTAGAGGACAAGGTATCGTGTTAATGGATAACACGTTATTGGTATGCTAACTCAGCGTTACCTCATCTCCTCCCAATAACACACCAATAACTAAAACACCCCTCTTTCATAACGTACCAATAACATGTTGGAGTACTTGTAAGTCCCACAAAATACCCTATCAAATATACCCACTCACTCACAATACAAAAAAATAATAATAATAAACAAACAAAAGATGCAAATGGCGTAAGCCATTCCAATGGCTCAAACACCCAATGACTTACAAATGGCATGTTGGCCGGTACCGTTGACACACGAATGACACGAAAATAAATGTGCATTTGACATGTTTTTCATCTCCATATCTTGTGCTCTTATATAGTATAAATCGAAATCCAAGAAACAAATTTTATTTAGCCACTTAGAGCGTCTCACTTTGGTGGTTGAAGGTCGAAACAAACTCGATGTCTGTAATTTCAAATTATCAGAAACGTGTTTTGAGTTATTTCATCGATTATCAGAAACATGGTTTGAATTATTTCATCAAAGTATGTGTTGATTTGTACACATATACTTTTATTGAGTTGCCACATTAGAGTATTTGTTGATTTTTAAACATATACGGAGTACTTTTTATTGGGACGCTCCACCTCACATTTTAAGTTGTATTAAGCTCATTCTTTTTTAAAACGTCAATTTTAATTATCTTATAACATTTTTCATCACAAATCTATCTCACATCTTCTAAGCATGACTTAAATATACAACCATTAAGCTTCTCACACAATTTAAAGTAAGTACCATTGGGACACAAGTCATTTGATTATTAAGCTCATGTTTTGCTAAAACTCTTGTATAGTGAAGTGCGCAAAGAAATAAATAAAAATGTGCACGTCAATTAATAATGGGGAAAATGTTTTATAAAGATATCATACTTGCCACAAATTCATTTTTTGGGTATCGAATAATTTTTTTTCTTATACGGGTACTAATCTTTCAAATTCGGCATTCTTGGGTATTTTGTGACATTTTTGTCCCTCTCAACTAATAGCAGTTTTAATAGTTTGAAGGGCAAAAATGTCACAAAGTACCTAAAAAATTATATGGTGATAAATGTGATACTTTTATACTCTCCGAGTTCAATTAAAATTATGCAATCTGACCATGCATTTGACTTTAAAGGGAACAAATAAGGACGGGGTTTTAGTTTGGCTTACTTTTAGTCTTTTTTATCGGTATATGCAGAGGTATGTTTGACGTGCAACTTACTTACTTACACGACTTGATGTTGGTTATGATAAAGAATGTGACAAAGGATTTTTATTATTTTATCTTGATACGATGGAGATAAAGTTGATTGCTATGGTTAATTTAATACGAGTATGGTTGTGTTCTTTACTCATTTTGTTTAATACACAAAAAAGAAAGTTTTATAGGGGGCGTGTCATGTCATTTCGTGGAGACCGAAAATACGGACTTACAAATGTCAAGTGTAAAATTTTGGATAGACGAAACATATGCAATTTTGCATGAGATACAATAGTCAGATTCATTTATCATAAGAACACCACGTATTCAAATTACTTGAATGAAAAAGAGTAGCTACAAACCTTTTTCCTTATGTATTTTTCTTGTTAATTTCCAATCTTATGCAAAAAGGATCTAATCTGTTCTCTACATTACTTTTAATATTTTTTACTTTAAAAATTTGAGGATGTTCAAGTCTTTTATGACGCCATGTCTCTCCACTTAGCTAGTCTACTTGACGTCTAGTTCTTGTTCGTAAACCAGTTGCGAAAAGGAGTGTGGGTGTACGAGACCAACCTGGCACGGCGTCCCATTCCGTCCCAACCACCCAATCTCCTCTCAATTCAAATTAGCATTCGCTAATGGTAATCATCTTTATGACAAATTGACAATCAACAGTTATGACACCTACACAATACCAAGATTAGTAGATATGAAGCAACAAAAATAGTCATAAATAAACACACATACATGTAAAAATAAAACTTCATATTAATCAATTCTCACCAACACCTGCAAACTTAAACACACATTAGCTACCGCGACCACCCGTTGCAAGATGAACCTTGAATAGAAAACCCAAAAAGCCGCGCCTTCAACACTTAGCCTCTCCGCGACCAACATAACACATAACTCCAAGTCTTCAACCATTCCATAATCAACTCGTGAAGTAGAAGCACCATTATTCCTTATACATGATCACTCACTTTTGGGAAAAAGAGTTACGAGTAACTCTATCAGTTGGTAAACCCACAACCAACGTGGCCTTCGATAATATGCGTTAGACACGCATATATGTCTAACTTAAACCTCATGGGTGCGGATTGAACACCTTTCATTGCATAAGTGCAAGTATAACATCACAACATACTTTTGGCATCCCACATAGTAGCGTGAAGGAAAGTAGCTTTGTGGGGATTGGTTATAAATAAGGAGGGATGGATACAATTAGATGTAGGCATGTTGAATTTCTTAAAGGCCAACAGCCAACTTCATGTTGCTTGCAAGCTTATATGATTTGAGTGTTACAAGTTTGCAAGCAACAAAGGTGGTGTTGTCTTTTATATTATTTGATAAGCTTACAATTTTATATATAAATTAATCAAAGTCTTATCACATCATAAATTTTGACCTTTCTCTTAAAACATTTGACAAGCTCCCAATATTAAACGTACGTCAGTTGTAAGAAAAGATTGGATTTGAGATCCAATCCATCCATTGAGGACGGGATGTGTAATTCTATTATTAATCCAGAAGTGAGACAGATTTTATGGTGTCTCTTTTGATGGTTGTATGTCGAAACAAACTCGATGTCTAAAATTCCAAATTACCGGAAACGTGCTTTGCTTACTTGAATAGTGAAGTATGCAAACCAATAAATAGACTGCGAAAATCACCTCCCTTTGAATATATATGGAAAGTGAGCTTTAGAACAACTAAACCAATCTTATGTAAAAAGGATACCTAAGTATATGTTTTTCTTGTTAATTACCAATCTTATGTAAAAAGGATTTAATCTGTTCTTTACTCCAAAAATTCGCGGATGTTCAAGTCTTTCATGCTCGATGTTGTTCCTGCTGGGAAACCACTTAGCTTGTAAGAAGGATTTTTGGTTGTAGGCCAACCCGACTTCCCACTATGTCCTGTCGTCCCAACCAGCCAATCCCCTCCCTACTAATCTAACTGTCCGCAATGTTAATCTTCTTTTTAACAGTACTTATGAAGCCTACACAATACCAATATTGTTAGCTACAAAAGGGGGTTACTAAATCTCTACAAGTTGAACAATCAACCAGTTATTATTACTCAACCGCATAGCTAGTCTAACACATAAGCAAAGACATTGATCTCTTAATCGTCGCACGTCATCTGTTAATCTTGGTAAAAAAAGAGGGATTCAAACAGTTCCATCAGCTGGTACACCCACAAAAAACTTGGCTTGTGATAATCTACGTGAGTTACACATGCATTCCCTAAGGACGTTGTATGGTGTCTTCCTGTATACTCCAACGTTGATTTTGTCTGAATTTTAATAGCACATCGACAAGTTGGGCAGCTTTTTTTGTGTGAAAGCCATTGGTGAATACATGCATGGTGGAAGTAATGGTGACATGGTAGTCGTGTGATCATCTTGTTACCGTCATAAAGATTGTCCATGCAGACGACACAAATGGTGGTTTGTGATGGTGGTAGGAGGTATGATCACTCGTTTGTTAATTGCTTTTGTTGATCATGCTTGTCCATTTTGTAGTTGACTTAATATGAATGGATGTATGTGTATATATGTGTGTTTCAGTGTATATGTGTTTGTTAGGTAGAGAGTGTGTGTATTCCGTGTATATATATATAATTAGCTACATCATCAAGGATTTAGATTTATATTCATGATCTTGATTTAATTTTAGTCATTGAGGAAGTTTATAGAAGAAACTTTAGGCGATGTCATATGTTGGCCAAGTAGAAAATACGTGTTTAATAACTAATGAATATATTACACCATATTATTATTGTTGCACCAGCTTGCGTAACAAGCGATCACAACACGAGAATCGATGGTGGCTAGCGGGAGCTTGCCCAACTTATAACTTGAATTTCAGCCCCATATTTCATGGAGTTTTTAATTTGGCACTTGCTATAAGGGTCAAGTCTGTTGGAGAAAAATAGAAAAGAAAATAAAAAATACATGGAGATGAAGATGACTAATGATGAAGATGAAACAAAAAGGGAAGACAAAAAAAATAAAAATAATAATAATAATAATAATAATAATAATAATAATAATAATAATAATAAAAGCAAAAAAACAAAAAACAAAAAACAATTAAAGACCTATTTACTTGTAAACTTGACTTCTTGCGGAATATACATACGAGCCCATCACACATTTTACTATCATGTTTTACATAAGTTACTAAAAAAAAACTCTACTGATATAATTAGGTAGTTTGAGCTTATAAACGTTTAACATGTGATTGTAATATTTTATTGGCTACCTCTTATTTTTTATTTTTATTTTTTATTTTTCAAATTTAAAATTTAATATAACTTTGACATTGTCTAATGTATGTACGGTTTTTGTAACTAAGTAATAAACTGACGGTTTTTGAACACTAATTTTTTCTCAAGTTACATTCATATTTTTACATTTTGAATATTGTCTCCGAAAATATAAAAAACTTGAGTTGTCATTATTATTATTTGCTACTAAATATAGAATACTACAGTTACTATTGCAAGTTTCATTTTTACTTCCTTACATGCAAGAGTTCAAAGATTCATCACTAATTATACATTTGAGGTAGCCAGGGAAAAGTCGGACACAGTCACGTTATACCCCAGTTAGGTTGCATACTATTCAGTTACTCGAACTCTCCCAAAGTAACTTGAACATAAAAAACCTAAACATTTGAATTATTATTACGCCCGGTCAAAGATAACTCGCAAATTCTGCTTAATCGATTTTTATTTGGTAACCATAGTTTCCGACTTTGTGGCCGACTTTTCAAGAGGTTGGCATGGCAGCTTTAAGGTTGTTTGCACCTACCAGGCATTGAACCTGAGACCTCACACATTTTAAAGTGATAATCACAAGTCTTTTTGCCACTAGGCCACCCTTGGGTGGTTTTCTTAATCCAACTTCTATCGTATTGTTCAGTCACACCCTCAATTGGAAGTACAATATAAATCTAAAGCATTATGCACCACTAGAAATCATTTTCTAACTTACGAGGAAAATACATACGCAGCCTCAACGAAGAGATATTTTCACGGAATCTCGACCAGTCACGTGAATACATATGGCCAAAGAAGCTAAACCATCATTCACGGAATCTCGACCAGTCACGTGAATACATATCGATTTTATAAGGGACTGTGATGTTTAGTTTGGCTAAGCCCATGTATACCCATATAATATTTGTGTAGTGAAATGATATGCTTTTGTGAATTCTGATGAGTAGATTAAGTTGGAAACACAGTCTTGTGTGATAACCTGTTTTGGTGGTCTCAAGTTCAATTCGCAGCAACTAAATATTGTCCATATGTTTAAGCAACTAAATATTTAGTAATCTTCTATGTATACCCATTTAGCCGTTGGTGCTTATTTCGATCTCTAAACATTTCACCTATCCTTCTAAACTTACCTGTAGCCATATTACATCGATTCTGTTGTGACATGTTACAAAAATGAATTAAGGCTTCACCCTCCATGTAATGTCTAGCACATATGAGTTTGGTCCTTTAAGCTCTTAGACCATGTTTATCGGTGAGTTTGGCAACCGATCGGTTGTATAAAAGTAAATATAATATTTGATGTCCCCACCTTTTCTTAATAAAAATGAAAAGAATTATTATGTTGGGTGGTGATCAAGTCGGTGGGTGACTTAAAAGTCACGACCGGTTGCCTCTTATTTTGTATAAGTGTCAATTTGTTATTGGTTATTAAATTAAATGAAATAAGTAATATAATAGGTTTGGTTGGGTTGTTGATAAATGGTAAAAATATTGAAATTGGTTGGTAGTATTGATTGTGTAGGTGGAAGAAAGAGAAACTAATATTTTAATAATAGATTGGGTTGTGATCGGTTGCTGATAAACATAGTCTTACCAATGCCGATTTGCCATCCATGTGACTAAAGATCGAGGCAACTATACGGTACAATACTGGTGATTTAAGCCATCTTTATTGCGTATAATTCTAGTGAAGGTGTTAAGAGACATAGCCACAACTTTGTCCTGCCAAAGTACAATGCAATCAATCACAAGGTACTAATGAATGCGAGTCACCATAATGATCTGAAATGGATAGATGAGTCCCTCCAAAAAACTTCATCAATCAGACAAAGTTTGAGCCAAGTTCACCTAATCAAACTGTTGGCGTTTCGCAAAGGGTAACTTAGTCAGTCACACAAAGACTGCCTACTGGTTTTATTTATAAAACTTCCCTTATATGCTAAGAAAAATATATTTAACAAATAAAAAGCTTGAATAAACTACTTGCAGCGTAGAATACTTAATTAACTTCATGGCATGTAATTCAAGAAACATAAAACGAGTTTCATTATTGGAAATATTTTCCTCGACAACAACAAGAACAAAAAAGGACGAAAATACGAGAGTAAACCTATATGAAATCAGCGATTAGATTCGTACTCCAAAGAGTATCTCCGAATCAAATTGCGTCGTCACTTTATAACACAATCTATACTTTGGCATTATGGTGTAGATTAGAATGCTAGAAATGCAATACTCGGCATGTAACTATGTAAGCATGTACAATATTATGTGTTTATACCCCACATAGGTGAGAGAAGTGAAATCTTCCTTGGTTATATCCTATAGTGCATGATAATTGTGCATGTCGTGTCGAGAATTGTATTATGCTTTCAAATATGTTTATTGTGGGGGTTGATTATAAAACTAAATAATTTAACTTCTTCGACAACCATTTGCCAAAAAAAACTAAATATATATTCTTGATGATTGATTTTTTAGTAGTATATCTTTTTTCACTTAAAAAATATTCGTACTCCAAAAACTTTTTATATATCAACTTTTTCAAAGACATTATGAAATTTCCCTTTTCATTTTCCATAAATTTCTTTTTTATAACGACACCAGACTATCCGACCCCCGAGTTAAACCATCCAAATGGGCAGGTTTTAAAAAACCTTCTATTTGTTTAATGAAACGAAATAACTTAAGATTAAGTGATTAATACTAACCATATGCTAGGATACCATATTGTAAGAAACACATTTCATCATTGGTGTTCGTTCCAATCTCTAAACGTTTCACCGATCCACCTAAACTTACCTAACGCATGTTGTACAATGCCATATGGGTTATGCAGTGACATGTTATGAAAAGGACTATGGTGCAACTCTGATCTTTAGTCTCTCTAGGTTGCGTACATTTCTAGTGAGGGTATCAAGAGAAAAAAGTGACAACTTTGTCCTCCTAAATAAGTATGGGTGCCATTTACAACTCAATCTATCATAAGGTACTAACGAAGATGGGTCACAAAAATGATCCAAAATGAATAGATGTTTCACACTAATATATCATCATAAACTACAAGAAAATTTAACTAAAAAAGACAGACAGTTAGATTGAGTGAGTTTCTCGACCAATATAGACACAAAAAGATTACTTTAAATTACCAATGACACTTAATTAACTTGCATAGCATGCAAATTAAGAAACACAAAATGAGTTGCATTATCGATGACAACAAACAAAAAAGAACATAAATACGAGAGGAAACCAATATTAAATTAGTGACATAATTTGTAAGTATAGATTATTATCATCTTATTGAAATCAAATCAACCTTGTATCTCATAATCCAACATAGGCTAAAGAAGTTAAATTTTCCTTGCTTATATATTACGGCATATAATGACCATACAAGTTGAGGGTAATGTTATGTTTTCAAGCACTTATGTCTTATGATGTTGGTTAACAAAAAACAGCATAGGCATTAGGGGTGCTGGATAATTAATATAAATTCTACATATTTTGCACTCACATCACAAGTCATAATACTTTAATTAGTCATAATACTTTCTAAAAATATTCAATTAAGCCGCTATATACAGTAAATTTTTTTTTTTTTAATTTATTCACATCTTTCTATTAATTAGTCTTCAAACAAAATTATAATCATATCATCATTATCAAGTCCAATAGAACAATAAACATTTATCTATTGAAATTTCTTGGGCATATGTGAGGATAACATCAATATTAACTAAAAAAAAAATAACAGTAACCATATTTCAAAAAATTCATTTCGTCTTTGGTGTTCATTCCGATCTTTAAATGTTTTATCTATCCCCTTGAACTTACTGCATTTACAGTGCTTCTACTTATTAAAACCTTTTTCATTTATGACAATCAACTTTCCATTGACTTCTATTTTTCTAAAAGTCATTTTTACAATCCTTCTTCAATGCACAAAATCTTTCCAAAAGCTTTTCCATGTTAAGTCTTCATTTAGTAGGGGGTGTAAAATAAAAATTAAACATGTCTTCATTTAATGAAAATAGTATGTATAATTTTTGTCAAACACTTAACATGTAGGTGTGTACATTTTTTATTACAAGACCATGGAACTAATTTGTATCCCACATAGATTAACGAAGGCAAATGTTTCTTGTTTATATATTAAAGTAAATGAACCGCATGCAAAGAAAAGGGGGATAATTCGTTCCAAATGTTTACTTGCCAGTTGCCATAGAAGTTTTTTGTGTACCGTTTATCTTTACTACAATACTTGTTTTTTTATACATTTAGCATCATAACTTTCTCACATGGATTTTCTCTATCATTTCATTTCAACGCCTTTACAACCCATTGGTTTTTACTTCTTGTTGGTTTTTCTGAAAACCGGTTATTCGAGTAGCTCTCGGTTGCCTTCATTTCTAGCAAAGAATAACTGACAAGTTTGTCCTAGCGATGTTCATTTCTATATTACAAGGTACCAACGGATGTGCATCACCAGAATTATCTAAAACAGATAGATGTGTCAGTATACGTGTGTTCATCCTCACGAATCTTACTAAAAAAATCACTGAACTTCAAACAGGTCGAATCCAGTCCAATACACACATCCAACCATTTGATGTTTCGCAAAGGGAACTTAATCACTCTCAGAAAGATTTCCTACTTATATGATATGGAAAGTATAATCAACATATAAGGCTGGAAGGCAAGAGAGGTGATCCCTTCACCTAGTTGGTAAAGTCACGAGTCCCCTTGGCCATCAACACAACTCACACGAGGTTAGGGTCGAGAAGAGTAAAGGTGAACCAATCACCTTAATTTTTTATAATTTTTTATTTGGTTTGTGAGTGTATGTAGGGTATTTAGTGGTGTATATTTTTATAAAGTGGGTATTTTAATGAAAAGTGAGTTTAAGGTGACCATGTCCATAAAAAGGTGATAGGGAGTGAGGGGAAGTGACAGGAGAGAGAAATCGAGGGTATTGAGGTGTAAGGTGAAAGTGTTTATACCTTGCCATCCGGGCTAAAGCGCGTAAACTAAGCGACTTGCAGCATTGAATCTCTAATTAACTTCATGCATGAATTTCATAAAACAGAAAATGGTTGCATTATCGCCAATTTTTCAAACAAAAAAGAACCAAAAATATGAGAGGACACCCAAATATAATTTCCCTGTCACTTAATAACTGTATTCGAACTTTGGCAGTAGCTATAAGAGTTGCTTCAAACAACAAACACTCTATATTGAACATATAACTGAACAAAAAAGAACGAAAATACTGGAGTTAACCCATATGGAACCAGTGATAAAATATGTACTCTATAAAAGATCTGCGTCACAAAATTGTGTCGTCACTTAATAACATAACTTAAACTTTTTTCATTAAGAATCCAACTAGCTTTACGAGCTCTCTATGATGAACACATGAATGATAGACTAGAGTACTAGAATTACACAACACCACAAGTCGGCATGTAAGCATGTAGAATATTATGTGTTTGATAAAACCATTTCATATTTATATCCCACATAGATGAAAGAAGTGAAGTCTTTCTTGTTTATAAACGATAGTGAAGGGACATTATACATGTCAACAATATTACTATGTTTTCAGCATGTTGTTTTGGAGATGTTGATTACTATAAAACTAAAAATTCATAAACTTCAAAGATTATGAGCTGAAAATTTAATATAAATTCTTGATTTTTTAGTGGTATATCTTTTAACAAAGTGTTCGTATTCCAAAGTCCAAACTTTTTATTTATTTTAAATTTTTTTTAATACCTGGGTTTCTGACTCGACATGGCAAGCCAACTAATCTCAGGACGACTGCCTTAATTTTTGGATAGCCCGGAGTTGGCGCAAGTGAAACTTTGTGGTCAATGAGGGATTAATTTTCTCCTCGGGGTTCGAACCCAAGACCTCTAGGCATTTTCGTCTTTAAAGGTTAAGCTCTTACCTCTGGGTCATCCCTATTGGTTATACTTAAGAAGTGTTCATACTCCAAAGTCCAAATTTTTATTTATTTTCAAGTTTTTCAAAGACGTTATGCAATTTCCCTTTCTATTTACATACACTGTTCATGAAACACTAACCATATGTTAGGATACCATATTGTAGGAAACATATGTCGTGATTGGTGTTCGTTCCGGTCTTTAAATGTTTCGCCGATCCACATGAACTTACCTAACACATACCGTACAATTCCATATTGGTTCGGCATGATATGTTATGAAAATGAGTTAAGGTGCATGTGGCTCTCCATGTGATGTCTCAATTAAAACTGATCCTGATGACTATAGTGCAACTCTAATCTTTATGCTCTCTTGTTTGCCTACATTTCTAGTGAAGGTATCAAGAGAAAAACGTGACAACTTTGTCTTGCTAAATAAGTATGGGTACCATTTACTATACAACTCACTCGATCACAAGGTACTAACAAAGGTGAGTCACAAAAGTTATCCAAAATGGATAGATGTGTCGCACTTACCAGACGAAGACGTACCGAGTTTGAGTTGCGCTCGCTTAGTCCAAACTAATGACGTTTCCAACATGGTTACTTGATCAGTAACATAAAAATTACCTATTGGTGCTACGCCAACTAATCTCTATATAAGAAAAATTGTTATAATGTTTAAGTACATTAGTGTTAATGATGATCATGGAGACCCGATGGTGGGTGCGTTTGTGAAAACTAGTAGGGTACCCGTTGCGTGGCGGGTACCCTGAAACTAAATTTTTTGGCGTGCAATGTTTTTCGATTATACTAAAAGTTTTTATGAGCGAAGGCCACCTAGACCATGTCAAGGGGTGGTGATGCCGACACATGCCGTTAGCGGTGGTGGCAGATTTAGTTGGTGGCGTCGGTTGCTATTTAGCACAAGAGTGGCAATTCACGTTTTGAGAGAGTGTGAGATATGATTGGTCTTTTGTGTGTGTTTATTTGTGAGTTTTTATACCCGTTTTGTACTAATCAATACATTTAATGGGTTGTTAAAGTGGTTTGCAAGAATGAAACATTGTTACAATACATGACTTTTAAAGTCATAAAAATGGGCTTTAAAAATATTGAAGGGATTTTAAATTTTGTATTCAATGACTAGTAATGTTACAAGTATTGGCCTTTTAAGCTACATGTGTATGTATTAATTTAGCAAGAGACATTATATTTTCATAATAAGTAAGTTACAAAGTCTAAATTTTAAGCTTTGCTATTTAGGGAATGTCCTAAATGCATTATAAAGTAGTAAAGATGATAAAAAGATAGAAACTAGAGAAAAATAGTTCACAATAGCATTTAACTCATTTCTAAAGTTTTTGTCTTGTTGTAAAAATTTTATGTTAAATAGATGTAGGGAGATATATATCTTGGGATGGAGTATAGTTCATTTGGTAAGTTTATCGCCCTACGACCTAAAGGTTTGTGGTTCGATTTCCAAAGGACGCATACTCCATTTTTTATATTTACAATCTTTTTCTTTGTGTTGCTAACAACTCACCACTTTTTTATTTTGGTATATTTTAAAATAAACAATCAAGAAAAAAAAAAATTAAAAAGAAAAAAAACTCTTGACGTCACTATAAAAAGCTGAGTCCTGCTAGAAAATTAACCGAAACTCACAGTGAGGAGTCGGTTCACTTATCTAAATATGGATGTTTCGCAAAGGGAACTTAATCACTCACGCAAATATTTTTTCTACTTATATGATATGCAAAGTATATTTAACATATAAAACGCGTAAATTAAACTACTTGCAGCATTGCATCTCTAATTAACTTCATGCCATGAAATTCATGAAACACAAAATGAGTTACATTATCGCCACTTTTTCAAACAAAAAGAACAAAAGATTATGAGAGTAAACCCATTTAAAGTCCGATAAAATTTGAGGATCTCCTATCCAGAATCCAATTCGTTGTGCTTGATACTTGATATTCAAACTTTGCTAACATATCTAAGATTAGTTCAACCTATATATCCACATAGGTGAAAGAAGTGAAATATTCTTTGGTTATATACCACATTGTAGGATAACAATTTGTGTTGAGAATGATATCATGTTTCGGTTACATGATGCGAATTTGAGTTTATTATACTTGGCAAAAAACTGAAATTGTATCATGTT